>OW386287.2:160029515-160661100 GCA_936432065.2 Rutpela maculata
TAAAGTGTAAAGCTGTGACGGTCGACGGAAATAGGCCTATCTATATACCTAAAAGACTCTTCCAAATGCTTTATTGCGTTAAAGGAAGCAATAAATATTCAGTGTCAAAAGTGAACAACACGTGTTTATAAAGCAAAGCAATACAGACAGACTAGACGTAAAAGTGAAAATAAATAAATAATAAATTTGTGTGTGCAGTGGAAAGTTTTTTAAGTGTACTGAGCCCAAAAAGAAGAGAAAATAAAAACAGCAATCATAACGCCACAGAAAGCTAAGCTATAAAATAATTTATTTTATTTTATTAATTTTAATTACTTTAATAACTTTATCAACTTAATCTCTATTAACCTAATAAACTAAGTATCCTCTCATTATTAAAGTACCACCCAAGCTTATTTATCCAAGTTTATTTATGTCTTAATGACTAACAAGTTTCTGTCGCATAAAACCATGGCAGTGCTTTTTTAGGTCCAAACCCTAGCTCAATACAAAGTGTAAAAGATATAATTGTAAGGTGTGAAGTGAGTGATAGGTTTGAGGAATAATACATATCTTGCGTGCAATTAGTGATTCTGTGAGTAGTGATTAATTTCGTACATAATCTGTATTTGTAAAAAAAAGTGTGTTTTTGTGGTGTGTTGCATATTCTTTGCATTTTAAATGCTGTCACAAACTGCTGATTCAAATGACTTTCTTAGAAAATCTGAGAAGTGATTATACATATACATCTAAACCCTTGAAAATGTCGACCGCTGACACCATAAATCTATAGCAAGGCAATAATGGATTAAAGCTATCAGTAAGAAAACACATGCATCCATAAAATAGTGCAATCTAACCCTCGACACTCAAGTGGGTTCAACATGGTATACCCGCAGAAACTCGATCAAGAACTAAGGGATCAAATAAGTGCCTATATTTTTAACTTGTATTAAATAAACACATTTTCTTACAGGTCAATAATTTCTTAATAATTTTTAATTTTTACTTTATTTTATTTACGGGTCAGTGGCGTTCTATTAGTTTACTAGCATACCGTCCCAAAATTGAATTCTTTAGATTGCATAAATGGATAATGGAAATCCATGTGACACAATTTTTCTCCCAAATTAAAAAAGGAAAATGCCGATTATAATATTAGGAGGCTCCAATGCATATATAGGAAGAGACTACCAGATGGACGAAGATAAAAGCATCATTGGAAAAACTCTACCCCACACATGGTTTACGAAAATGGACACACGCTGGAAAATCAAGCACACATGTCTGACTTAACAATAACAAACACGTGGAGCAAAAGACAAATTTGTCTAGTAGGTAGAGGTAGGTAAGAAAAAGAGTCAAATATGTTAAAGCAAAAAGGACAGCAGAAGTCAATACAGACCTCAAAATTCTATGCGGAAAATTGGAAATAAAAGAAGAGAAAAGACGTAAAAGAAACAACAGTACACCACAATGTCCACCGATGACAAATGAAGCCAAAAAACGTGGCAACAATAAAAGCCAACAGAAGAAGCTTCTGAGAAGAGCAGAAAGGAACATCGTCTAACTGCTCGCAAAAACAACAAGACGAAAACATCAAGACTATTAGGAGGAAAGACAATTAAAAAGGATGGAGATGTACGCAATGAAGTACTGGGGGCATACTCAACGAAAGGACCCACCATTTCTACTGAAGAAAGCGCTAGCACCGAACATCAACAAACCAAAGAGAGGGAGACTATGCTACAACGGAGAACAACAACTGAGAGGTTCAAGATCAAAAAATGAACACCACAAAGAAGTCGCAACGATATGTACTCTACCATAAGAAGACTCAGAATAGGCAGAAGTCTAGAACCAAAAACACAAAAAAGGGAGCTGAAACTCTCCCTCACGACACAATGCGGTAACGCATGTCACACTCGCTGCTGGCAACAAGCATGACCTTAGTCCTACCCAGCGTGGACGTAGCAGGCCCAGCTGTATACCTGGGAGTGGCAGCAATGCCTACCGCACGCTGGTAAATCAATCAATCAATACATCCAATACGGTCAAAAAAATTTGAGCATATACATTATAGGACTAACAAAAAACGATTTGGAAAATTTTTTTCAATTTGAAATTTACTGGAACCAAAAACGGGCACTTTTTTGTGTAAAAAATCAAAATATTCCCTTTATTTTCCTTGTATTATTTTTGATTTTGCAGATATCAAAATTTGCCAAAAGAAACTTTTAAGCCATTGTAATAAGCTGGTTCAAGGTCAAAAGATTAAAAGGTTTTGTAAACCAGAGTTATGTCTGTTTGAAGAGTGTGACTCTTTCAGGGCTACGTTCAAATGCACCTAACATTAACTGTATCTCAGCAACGATGAGCCTAAACAAATTTTTATTTCATGGATTATTTTTGTTATTTCATAAGCTAACTTTTCTGTTATTACAAACATTTTAGAAAATGCTATCCTCTTTGAGTAATTTGCTTAAAACCTTTGAAAAACCAACGTTTTTTGCTTAAAAATCAACGTTTTCAACCCCCGTAACTCGGCGGGTATTAAAGCAAAAATAACGTTATAGGCTTTTTTCTTGGGATAGAATTCAACGATCTACACGTTCCAATAGTCACTTTTTTTAAAACCTCCAAAGAAAAAGCACCCTTATTTATTTTGAACCAAACTATAGAAGAATATTTGAATTTAAATTTGCTATAGAATTAGCTCGGAATTAGCTCACCAAGTTACTGTACTATAATGCTACTTTGATAGTTCTAATTTTAATTAGTTTGAAATTCCAACGTACTGCAAATTGAATTAAAATTAGGTGATTCATCCTAGCCGAAGAACTTGAAAACATAATAATTTATTGTTACCATATTAGTTCTACAAATGATAAAATAAAACAGTTAAATAATAACCAAAGCATATTTAACATAAGGAATTATTGATCTTACGTCGCTTGCTCTCGTGTAAGAAATGAATTGTGCCAACACATAACGCCTACATATTTATTACAAAAAAAACATGCACATATAAATGCCTGTCCAAATATGAACAACGCACATTGCTCTAAATCTTTGTATCTTAAGAGACTACAGTTCTTGTTGCATGATGAAGGTATGTTATATAGGTCAACGTATTTTTTTGGACATTTTACTTTGACAAAGCACAAGCGTTCACGATATACAGGTGGAAGATATTTCAACATCACTTAATAACTTACTAAAACAGCAGGTCACATTTCCAAATAAATAACTTGAATACTAAAATGGGCGTGGTTGATTCCGCAGTTTGCACGCTGCCAGCTGGTTCCACTTACTTGATCCAAAATAGGATAATCATGTTATACGTATGCAACAAGCAACGATAAACCACAGCGAATCATTAACATTTAACTATTTTTATTTTAACAATTTCAATTATATTGCTTTTTTTGTTCCTATCGTAAACGTGTTTTCTGAAAAGTAACATTTTCGAATGAAATACTATACATTTACACAGACTGTCCCATGTGGCTTGTTATTGTGGTATTTAATTGAATTTCATATAGGTACTTACATTTATGGCTTTATTAAATATTAATTCTAACATTTCAACTAAACACCACCGTTCCAAATCTTCTCCTGTCATCCATAACGTCTTACCAGACATTTTGTAATTCATGAAAATTATTCTGGTTGGCTTCCACTTGCTGTGTAGCACGTCTGGTGACATCACGCCACCTGTCGTGATTGGCTATTATGCGCACAGCCTCATTAAAAATCTTTCCCATCAGCTCTGTGGTGACATTAGCGTCTTCTTCGCCTCTTGTAATCTGGTTTCGCCTGAAGTATCAACCGTTCTATATTGTTCTCTAGGCTGTTTCATTTTTCCAAAGATGTGATTATCATATGACTTTGCTTACGCCCCGAGTCTCAGTGATGTAAAAGATATATATGCCAAATTTCAAGAAGACTGGATAATATTTAAGGGTTGCACACAGTGAAATTTCTAATATTGAAGTGCTTTGTATTAATGGGCTTCTCATGTATTTCTTTCATCTTTTGCAGGTAAAATTGAACTTTAAAATGGGAACCAAAAGAGGCATTTGGCTGCTAGAAAAATTGCCTAATGGTGAGTTTTTAGGATCTCGGCTCCCTTCAAAGGAACAAGTACTTTTAGTTTTTATTTACCATCACAAGGAAATGAAAGTAACAGTTTTGGATGCTGCTAAATCTACCAGTACTAAACTACAGGAAGTGTGGAGGAAAGCCTTTCGTCCACACTTACAGATTACACAGATTTAGCAGTATCCGAAAGTGTTTCCTTGTGATGGTAAATAAAAACTAAAAGTATTTGTTGCTTTGAAGGGAGCTGAGCTCCTAAAAACTCACCACTAAATTCCTCTTTTGGTTCCCATTTTAAAGTTCAGTTACCTGCAAAAGATGAAAGAAATACATGAGAAGCCCATTAGTACAAAGCACTTCAATATTAGAAATTTCACTAGTTTCAGATAAACGTGATCAATGTGTGCAACCTCTAAATATTATCCAATCTTCTTGAAATTTGACATATATATCTTTTACATCACTGAGACTCGGGGTGTAAGCAAATTTTGCAAAAGTTTAAAATTTTATTTTTTTGCCTTACAAAATGAAACAACCCTAATTGTTCTCTCTTCGGTTGATGTTGCCAAAAAATAAGAGGATTCGAGAAAATGTGATGCTGGAGAGCCTGTTCTGGGGACGTATTTCTTGAAGAATCGAGGTATTACAGACATCTCCAGACCTACATCTCGAAAGCATCAATATGCCGTCTGTCTGCTTCCCTAATGGTCCATGTCTCAGAGGCGTAGAGAAATATGGGCGTTAGCAAGTTTGATCTTGTGCGTTTCGTGACTATTCTGTCACGCCAAATTTTGGTCAGCTGGCAACCACCGATCTTGCCATCTGTATTCTTCGTCTAATCTTCTCATAATTCGCAGTCGTCAATGTTGTTCACAAGGGCTCCACAATGTACCATTCTGTTTCCTACCTCTTAATCAGTCACCCTTTATGTGTCTTGGTGGTTATCATTTGCTCGGTCTCCAATCATAATTTTCGTTTTGTTTTAATTTACACACAGACCGTAATCAGAGCTTATTTTTCTAAAGCTTGTTCAACTAGAGTATGAGCTCATTTTCTTTTGCTGCAATTAAGGTAGTATCATCTGCAAATCTTAAGTTAGAAATCTTGGTTCCGTCTGTAGCTACTCCACCGTGCCAGTCCTCCAGCACACGTCGCATAACATGTTCACTATAGATGATATTGCCGACTTTACATTTATCGGGGTTAGTGTTGTCTACTTTTACTAAAGCAGAGTTTTCTTCATGCAGTTGGCGGATA
Source organism: Rutpela maculata (assembly GCA_936432065.2). Lineage (NCBI taxonomy): Eukaryota > Metazoa > Arthropoda > Insecta > Coleoptera > Cerambycidae > Rutpela > Rutpela maculata. The sequence continues at coordinate 160,034,853 of OW386287.2, forward strand.
ATAAATACCAGATATTTGAGTGTCCCCATTTCCAATTATACAGTCCACAGCTTATCACATTCCAAAATTTCCTTATTGCCTTACGGTAATTTACGAAACAAAGATACGTAGGCACCTAAAATTCTCTTGCTTTCTCGATAAGTTGTCGCAAATTCAGTATTTGCTCTCTGGTACAGTTGTCTTTAACAAAGCCTGCTTGCTCAGGAACTATATATTAAGACAGATAATTATGAAGTGTAAATTGCAGATGTGATATTAGTTCCAGCAATCTGCAGTTATCACAGACATTTGCCACTCCCTTTTTATGTAGTGATATGAAGATTGAGGTTCTCCAATCATCAGTCCAGATTCCTGTTTCCCACACTCCTTGGCATATTCTATAAATGATCATCACACAATTTTCACAACCAGCTTAAGAGCCTCGACCGTGATATTGTAGAAGTCACTACCAAGCGTCTAGGTGACGCGACACCAAATTATTTTTAAAAGGGCGCCAGCCGCGTTTTGCCCCGTTCTTCCACTTCCAAGCGGGTTCGAGATAAGATAATACTTCGATAGACGAGTACTGGGTCAAGGCTACACTACCTCAGATCATTAATGACGCTTTCTCAGGAAGTGATTTCAATTATTCACTCACAGTAAGGGCTTCTACGTCTTTGGATTATTGCGATTTTTGCATAAAAAATCCCCATCAAAAATTTCTCTCCGACCTGATTGGAATTTGACGTGATTTTGATCTGTTTATACAGTAGTAAGTGGTCTGACGTCTTTTGGTTTTTGCTATTTTTGCATAAAAAAAATTCTCATCGAAGGAATTTTACGTGATTCGTATGTATTTACCTACTAATAATGGTCTCTTAATTTCTGGAGAAATCGCATAAAAAACTCCCTATCAAGCTCCTGTAAGGCGTCCAAAACCCTGAGTATCAAACTTAGGGGAGAACCCGAGTAACTCATTTGTTTAGGTCTTCCAAATGAAAACTCCAGGGACTAACACTAGCAACAAGTGCTTACATTAATAAAATGCAATTAGTTCAAAGAATACCATTGTGAAAGAATCACGCCTCCCCGACGAAGACAAATTACTTTTTAACTATACAAGTGAGAGCATACGCTAACAATCGATTTTGCAGAAGAGATCCATTTAACCTCGTCAGGATTTAATGCAAGCCTTTAAAAAGAATTTAAAAAATTTGTATTTTGGTAATTATGGCTGACTGAAAATATTTTACTAAAAAAATTTTGGTTCGCTTATGAATAGCTTAAAGGTCCCAGATCGTGATTTTATCATTCACGGGACGAAGTTCGACTAATACATGAGTTAATAACTTTCGGCCAGTCTTAGACGTACTTGTCCCCATGCAGTTTCAATATAGGAGAAATGACAACGACTCGCCTCCGACCGACATTTTGGCAAAATGGATTCATTCATGCAAAAGGCGGTTTTCTCTATAACTTTATTATTTGGAAAGCCCTGCATTTGGTTTTCTTATCATCGCTTTATATTGACCATCCAACGCACTCGTCCAAATTGAGTCGTTGGGTGAATCCAAACTTTTTTTATGCGAGAAACCGGCCTTGTCTATTTTTACTGATTTTTTGCCAATTTTTGCTTATAGGCGCTACACCGCTTTTGCCAAATTCGTCGGTTTCGCCTTTTTGATACATTGCCTTGTTATATTCTTCGCAAAAACGAAGAGTATATTGTATTTGATCGGCACATTTCTAAATTAGTAAATATCGCTCGTAGAGAAAAAATTTTCATATCATTTTGTTAGTGAACGAATTCTGAACAACTTTCAAAATGTCCGTCTGTCGGTCCGTCCGTCACGTTTCTTGTAAGCACGATAACTTAAGAAAGAAAAGTCCGATTGTACTGAAATTTGGAAAGTAAGTTAGCGTTAGCTAGAGGAAGAATTTTATTGTTATTAAAAAAAATTTATCAGTAAATAAAAAATATTATAATCATTTAAATAAAAGAAATATATTTTCTTAATTTTTGTCATTTGTACTTAAATAGAAATCTTGCGAAATTTTATTCTCTATAATTTTTTTTTGTTTATACATTTTATTAATATATATATTTCATAATAATATATCTAAAATATCTATTAAAATATAATACTCGAATGATATATACCACAGACATTCAGTTTTTGCAGTGATGGGTCGATGGTCCAATGGCTAAAGTTTTGTCTGGCAACCTATCTAGCCCTATATTCTCTTTTTAATCCTTCATTAACAATAACATTCATTCCTTATTTTCTGTTCTGTCCTCTTTTCGTTTCTTTACCATTCTTCTAAATTATTCTTCCTAATTATAATCTTTATTTTATCTTAACCTCCAGATTTGTTAACATTTTAAACTATACATTAAGCGGCTTGGCATCCGCTTCGTTCAGTAACCACCATTTTCTGAAGCGGGTTTTTTGATTTGGTTCTTTTTCCCGTATTAGCATATCATAATTTAAAACAGTGCGCTTTACTTCCAGTTAATATTAAGTTTTACTATCCATTTTTTTTGGAAATTTATCTGTTAATACCTTTTTTAATTTGCCCTATGGTGAAAGGAGTTCAGGTCAAAGTTTTATTGTTTGAAGTTGACCAGAGTCCGCTCTGTCCTGTCATTCAACTATCACGGAGCTGCGCCCCGTGAATGTCTGACAGTATTCGGACACAGGTGTCTGGGCTATATTGTAATATATAATAATAATAAAGTTTGATTGTTTTGTCTGGCAATCCAAAGGTCTTGTGTTCGAATCCTTGACAGGGTGTTTTTCTTTTTCATATATTTTTTCTCGAAACAAAGTTGGTATCACAAAATTTGGGATGTCCAAAAACCAACATTATTTACAAGAAAACTGCGAAGAGTATCCTATAGAATGTGTAACAATTATATAAAAAGGTCAGTAAATTGGCGAAGAGTTTTGTTAAAATTTTATAGCCAGTCTTTGGAACAGGGTATATAATGTCTTCGGCGGAGGAATTAAAGTTGAAAATATTTTAAATATTTTCAAAGTACTTTTTTGGCGTACTTTTTAAAAAGTATGTGATTCATTTTTCCATGACTACCATATACTTTCACTCTCACATTCTGGACCAAAATATATTTTCCTAAGTAAAAATTCGGTGTTTCTTCGAATTTTTACCAGGTTGTGCCTAATGTCTTATCGAAGTCATAACGGTCCTTTTGGAGTAGTTTGGGACTCTGAAGTCTCTCGGACTCTTGAAAATGTCCTTAAATGAATTTTTTGCCTAAGTCGAATTTTTATTTTGACTTCGACCTAGGTCAATTCTGGAAGGTTCTACAACAATATCATCGACCACAGCTGCTTTTCCAGTCCACTTTTGATTTGAGTATTGAAGATTCGTGTTCGTTGCCCTGTTGTCAGTCATCTTCTATCTCAGAATGGTCGTTTTCGAAAAGTTTTGCTCAGTATTGGCGCAAACCTCAGTAATCTGACACTTATTAGTTCTTAGAGTAGTAATGGTCCTTAATTGACCACTGTTAGGTTTAAATTTACGTGTTATCACTCTTACTGTTCAGAAAAAATCTTTGCTGTTGTTGTGGTCAGCATGTAACTCCAGTTCCTGACAGATGCTTTGCAGATAAAAAATCTTACCTCTTCGACAAAGAGAATGAATTCTTAGCGTGAGCCTGTTATACTGCTCCAATTTTAAGGCAGTGTTGATACTCTGGACCTTCAAACTTTTCCTGGTTTTTACCTCAGTTAAAGTTTCGGCAGTTATCCAAGATTTCTTCTCATTACGTGTCTGGCTTTGTGTTTTCGCCACTGCTCATGTGATGTTCTCTCTTAGGGAATTCATTCCTCAAGGCACTTGGATCTTCGTCATTTAATGAGTTAACTTCATTTGTGTATTCCCCTAATTTACTTCGGAAAGCTGGATCATCAGTTAGAATGGGCAAATGTTTTTGTATTTGCTCTATATACGTTTTCAGCTTCAGTGAGAATAAGGGGCATACTGGGTGGCCACGAGTCAATATACGTCCCCAATTCCTTGATTGTTTTTGAATTTAAAATTTCGTCTTCGGTACACATAAATTGGACAAAAACTTTTAGACTAACAGGAACGAAAATAACACTTCCGGTTCAACCGGAAGTGACATCACCTCTTTTTTTTGTTAAATAGAATGACTATTATTAAGCATAAAATTCTAAATACAACACTTATTTTTTGGAATTTTTTAAATCGGAGGAAACTGTTGTACTTAGAATTTTACGCTTAATAAGAAACCAACATCATCATTCCGGCTGAACTGGAAGTGTTATTTTCGTTCCTGTTAGTCCAAAAGTAGCCCACTTTTGTCTAATTTATGTGTACCAAAAACGAAATTTTTAAATTAAAAAACAACAAAAAATTTGACTCGTGGCCATTTGGTATAAGCAACTGGTGATCTGAACTACAGTCAGTGCCGGGTAAAGTATTACAGAGCTTTATTAAAGATCTGCACCGATTTCCTATCATAATATAGTCAATCTGATTCCGAAATCTACCACCGGGTGACAGTCAAGTGTAAAGGCACCGTGGATGTTGGAGGAATGCAGTATTAACTATGGTATATGTATTGTTTAGGCAAAATTTAATTAGCCTTTCCCTTCTTTAGTTTCGTTCTCTGATGTCAAATTGTTCAACAACAGCTCGCAGATGATCATCTTCTAATGTGGAGTCGACTTTGATGTTGAAATCATCTATAGCAATGGTAATTTCCCTGTTTGGAATAGTGTTGAGTAAGATTTCTAGATCTTCGTAAAACGCTTCCAAATTCTCCTCTTCAGCAGCAATTGTAGGTGTATATCTTGGATCAAATTCACTAATGTCGGCTTGGTGTTGATCCTTGATTATTCGATCACTGACAGCTCTATATCCGAGGACTAATCTTACTCCATTTCGGCTGATGTCATTATATCCACAGAAGCATATCATGCTTCCCGTCATGTCATGTTGCTATAGTGCATCTCGGAAAAAGATCTGCTATTTTGATGTTCGAGTCTGCCAGTTCCTTCTTCAGCAAATGAAGTTTGCCTGATTATAAAAGTGTTCAAACATTCCAGGTAGCAAATCAGATTTCTTTCCGAGCTTTCGTTATGTTTATTGTGTCTACACTAGTAGTCGGTCGAGTACGCAAAAAAAAACTGCATTTTTTGCGGAGAAAATCTCTCAACATTTTTACTAATTCAGCGATTTTCCAATAATATTAGGTCACCTGAGGTTTCCTCAAAAGGATTGCTAGCACTCTTGAAGCTTGTCTTTAATTTATCAATCCACAAACTTTTCTTGCAATGGTACTGTTCATAATGCAATGGTTTGTGTCCGGTCGAATGACTTGAATTAATTGACTAATCTCTGCATTTCGGGACCTGCCATTGCTAACTTTCTGCAGCTGGATCCTAGACAGCACCACCGTCATCTTTCACATTCCTGTTGTGTTGTTCATGGACCTGGTCTACTGCAATAGCAGAAAAGGAGGATTTCCGTATAACAAAATTTTCCGGCCTTAAACTCGGCATGACCTGAGGGTAAACGTAATGGAAGTTCCTCCAAGTCCTTTACATGGACGGTCAGCCATCTTGCATAATTAACATGGTCTAGTATAAAAAAACTACATCAACATTGCCATAATATACTCTTCTTCAAAAGGTCGTACTTCCCTTCACGTATTGTTATTTTTCAAAATTGTGTTTGTCAAATTTACGAAGGTTAGTATTCTAGGATTAGCAAAATATGAAACTTATATTTTGTAGTGGCCATTTTAGATATTTCGCCCTATGGACTTCTGACAACGTCTTAGAGCCTTTTTTTAATTCAGCATCTATAAAAACATATAATTAGGCACCTAAGTATATTATATTAAAAAAAATAGGTTTTATGGGGGCCATTTTGGGAAACATAACATCCATTTAGCTAAAGAGATAGGTTTCAGATGTCTCCCCTTCCTAAAAGTTGACAATGGGTCTAGACATGATGCATGGCAAGTTTGATGCTCTCCGCAAAAAGTGCAGTTTTTCTTATAAAATATGTTGTTTAAATAGTCAACTATATCAGTTGTATTATAATTTTGTTGATTATTGTTCGTCTTTGTTTCTTCTTCTTCGTCTCCGCCTATATCTTCTATTTCCACTTCTTCAACATTTTCATCTTCATCAACAATCATCTCAGTGGAAAATAACGAAATGAGGTCGGCTTCATCATTGTTGAACTCAGATTCAACAGTTGTATCCTCGGACATCGTATTGAGACACGACTGGCCCCAACAAGAGCCACACACTACGGAACATGTCAATCCTATTTTTCTGCATCCACAATTGATGCCACAACCTTTCGTGCAATTGCAGAAAATAGAATTGAGAAGTTCACCTGGTGCAGGAGGAATCAGAGTATACTAGTTAATTTCGCCCGGGGAGCCTGGTGGGCCAACTCCCTGCGTCCAGTAGCCAATTTCAGACTGTCTTAGTAATATATTTGAACCTTACCGAACCATAGGATTTGAAATTCTCTAACCTAATGCAATCAATATTAAAAAAAATAAACTTTCTGAAATATTAGTTTTGCCATGTGTGGCGATCAGTTCACTTGCTGGGTAAATATAAGTCACACCTCTAGCTCAAGTAACTAAGGAAAAAGAAGAAAAAAACAAAAAACATAATAACAATTTTATCAATTAAATAATAATAACATGTATTTTATTTAAATGTTATTCTAAAAAACTTCTTCGAATATATATACATTACCAAATTTTATTTTATTTATGAATATCCGCTATAAATTGGTGACCCCGACGTGAGTACGCAATTGATACGCAACATAAGCACAAATTTTTGTTAGATTAAAAGGGGATCTGAATTGTTAATAAGCAAAAACGAAACGACAGAACTCCAACGAACAATCCAGAAGAAACTCTGAAAAAAGTTTGAAAATATTGAGAAACGAGAGCAAATTTAAATAAGCTATGGATTACATCTATTCAGATCAGGCAAGAAATCTCTGTTAAAAACCTGGAAGATTAAAACTCCAACAAGGCTCCTGATATTCCGCATGAATCCAAATTCGTAGACTTGGAAGTATATATTCCCAACATTCTCCTTAATCAATCCTAGACGGCGAAGAAGTAAAACTTTATTTATTTAGTAAGTGAATTGTTTTGCCATTTATCATTATTTCATCGTTATTTACTCCGATTAAAGAACTTATATCTAGATACATAATGGCTACCTTTTCTTCATATACCATATTTGCTCCTAACATAGTCACATTATATGTCCATTAAAATGGATAGATGAACATCACATCCCATAGGTAACAGATGCGGGTATGTGTAGAAGGGAAAATGTAAAATATTGTACCTATTTTATGTGATAATTATTGGTTAACTTCTAGGAATATTAACGCAGATTGAAAAAATACAATAGGTAAAGATGTTTTATTCAAGGGAAATATGCATTGGAAGGATATTATTTACAACATTATTATGAAAACTACAAACTGAACCTCAACATATTACGACTATGACCTACTTACTTATGAAATGTCACTAAACTGTCTAAATATGAACAGAGAATATTATTTAGGTAGGGATTAGACAAATCACAACTTAAAATAAAAAGACTTCTTCACCACATTTTGATCGAAAAACACGAAAAACACTTATTAACATTAATGACTGATACTGTCAAAACTGTCAAACTCAGATTATGATAATCGAACTGAAGCCGACCGTGTACGAGCGGCCGCGAATACGCCGATGGGCCAATCGGCAACTTATGGGAAGAAGTGCCTTAGATTGGGAGTCTTTCGGGATCATAAAATTCATGCCATTATGTATCTAGATATAAGTTCTTTAATCGGAGGTTATTTAAAAGAATCAGTCAGTCATTCAATGTTGACGTCTCAAAAGACATCTCATTCAAAAATATCGCAAACAGCATATTATATTCAATCAATTCATCAATCAATCAATTAGTCATTGATTTATTATTTCTTTCTTTAAAAAATAGCACCTCCTACGGAGAATATTTTAATCGACATTGCTGATCGAATGTGGGAGTCGTGTCAAAATTCTATGAATTCCCTTACTTCTAATTCAATTTTTAACGTTAATCCAACAATTTCTACGTCAAATTTGATTACAACTTTTCAAGATACGTTGAAGATAGCAGATATAGCAGATAGCAGGTAGCAGATATTAATATCGCCATTATCGGAGCAGACTTTTTAGCTCATTTTGGTTTAGTTGTTGATTTGAAACATAAATGTTTAGTCGACAATATGACTAGTTTGTCAACATATTTATTTTCAAACAATGGTCCGTTACATTCTTCTAAGTTATTTAGCATATCAAATGAATTCACTGCATTACTTTTACAATTTCCTAGTTTAATTAGCTCTCCAAATTACAATTTGCCCGTTAAACATTCCGTTGAGCATCATATTGTTACAGAAGGTCATTTACCTTTCTCACGCCCACGTAGGTTGGATAGCATTAAATTCAAGATAGCTCAGGATGAATTCAATTTTATGGTAGAATTAGGTATTTGTGTACCTTCTTCTTCTTCCGTATCCTCACCATTGCATATGGTGGAAAAAAAGAGCTGCGACTGGAGGCCTTGTGGAAACTATCGTCGTCTAAATTCAATTACTGTTCCTGACTGATACCCGTTGCCCCACCTCCATGACTTTAACTCGCAGTTGTATAATTGTGTTATTTTTTCAAAAATAGATTTTGTACGTGCTTATCACCAAATACCTGTCGCAAAAAGTGACGTTTTTAAAACAGCGATTACTACTCCTTTCGGTTTGTTTGAATTTGGGCGTATGCCTTTCGGCTTACGTAACGCCGGTCAAACTTTCCAACGTTTCATGAACGAAGTTTTAGTAGGTTTACCTTTTATTTTCGTCTATTTAGATGACATCCTGATTGCAAGTAAATCTAGTTCGGAACATTTAGAGCACTTGAAACTTGTTTTTCAGAGGTTAAATTGTACGGCATAAATATTAAACCGTCAAAATGCATATTAGGTGTCAGTCATTTGACATTTTTAGGACACAATATTTCTTCAGCCGGCATTTTACCTTCTTCTGAACGTGTTGATGTCATAAATAATTTTCCCTTACCTACTACAGTCAAACAACTTCAGCGTTTCATAGGTATGGTTAACTTTTATCATCGTTTCATACCTTATTTCGCTGAAATCTTAATTCCTTTACATGCACTTTGCACTAGATTACTGCATGATAAAGTTAAAATAATAAATGATTGGCCTACCGACTGTCTTGACAGTTTTTCCAAAGCCAAAGCTGCTATAGCTGGTGCAACCTTTTTAGCACATCCACGTTGTGATAATAGCTCGTTTTTATCGCTGACTGTTGATTGTTCTAATGTCTCTATGGGGGCAGTTCTTGAACAGCGCGATGACGTAGGTGTACTTGCCCCATTAGCCTTCTTCTCACGAAAGCTTACTTTGGCACAGACAAAATACAGTTCCTTTGACAAGGAACTTCTGTCTTTATTTACAGCGATTAAACATTTCATATTTTTACTAGAAGGTCGCACATTTATTTACTTTACTGACCATAAACCTTTGGTCAAAGCATTATTCACTAAAATTGAAAGATCTCCCAGGCAAATTAGACATTTAGAATTCATTGCTCAATTTGCCTGTGAAATCCGACATATCAAAGGGAAAAATAACATTGTTGCAGACACCTTATCACGTGAGCTTCTTTACAACAATGCATTTCCCCAATTGTTACCCAAAAGTCTAACCTAGTTGATACTGACTTTGACTTAAATTTATTGAGCGAAACTCAGAAAGATGATTCTGACCTTAAATTTTTATTATCAGATACTTCATCGAACACAAAGAGAACTTTTCATTTAAAGAAAATTAGAATTCCACTTTCTGACAAGTTTATTTGGTATGACGTTTTCCGCCCTAAACTTCGTCCTTATGTTCCTATCGTTTATAGACAGATAATTTTTGATATATTTCATGGTTTGTCTCACCCTGGTATCAAAGCGACTAGAACATTAGTTTCTAAAAATTATTTTTGGCCTAAAATGACTTCAGATTGTAATCTCTGGGCAAAAACTTATATTAGCTATCAAACTAATAAAGTGACAAGACAGACGAGGAGCCCGATTGCTAACTTTGATATACCTAAAGGACGATTCGACCACATACATATAGATTTAATAGGACCATTACCTCCTTCTAAAGGTTGTTCTTATACTCTTACTGTGGTCGAGCGTTTTACTAGATGGCCCGAAGCTTATCCACTTCAGGATATTACTGCAGAAACTGTAGCGCGTACGTTATTTCAGAATTATGTTTATCGATTCGGTGTCCCTGTCACAGTGACAACCGACCAAGGCGTTCAATTTGAATCAAAACTGTTCAAAGAATTTTCAAAATTTCTGGGATTTCATAGAATTCGTACGACACCATATCATCCTTCCTCGAACGGAATGATTGAAAGGTTTAATAAATCTCTTAAAACTGCTCTGAGAGCTAAGACTTCTACACCACATTGGGTAGATGAACTTCCTATCATACTATTAGCTCTCAGGACCATCCCTAAAGACGATTTGCATTGTTCCTCCGCAGAACTCGTTTTTGGTCAAACTTTACGAATACCTGGTGAATTTTTTATTAAATCATATACTTGTCCGGATATTCCTTATTTTATTACTAAATTACGTACTTCATTTAATAATTTAACGTTCATTCCACCCGTTCACCACGTTAATTACAAATCATTTGTCAGTCCAGACATCTCGAATTGTAGTTTTGTTTTCGTTCGGAAAGAACGTTTTAAAAAATTTTTCACTCCATTGTATGATGGACCTTTTAAAGTGTTGTCCCGTACAGATAAGTTGGTTACTTTTGTTAAAGGAACTAAAGCCGTCACGGTAAATATTGACAGGATTAAACCAGCATGTTTATTATCTGACAAATGCGATGTCACTCCACCGTTGATTAAGAAAGTTCGTTTTGCTATCGACGAATTGAATGGCTGACTGATCTTTTTCTTAGCGGGGAGTAGTGTGGCGATCAGTTCACTTGCTGGGTAAATATAAGTCACACCTCTAGCTCAAGTAACTAAGGAAAAAGAAGAAAAAACAAAAAACATAATAACAATTTTATCAATCAAATAATAATAACATGTACTTTATTTAAATGTTATTCTAAAAAACTTCTTCGAATATATATATATATATATATATATATATATATATATATATATATTACCAAATTTTATTTTATTCATGAATATCTGCTATACCATGCTTCATCGTGAATCTCAAGGAATACGGATTTGGATATTAAAATGTGCACAACAGTTTACACTACAAGTTAAATCATTACCAAACAAATGGCGACGGTGAAAATTTTTTTAAATAGTAATATCCAAGGTCTTTTTCATTGTAATTATTCATTTATATTTTATTTATTTTACACATGTATAAATAACACATAACCCTCATTTGCGTAATGTAGTAGGGTTTATATTGAGACACTTCTATTTCACCAAGAGAATCCTTGGCCATTTTTTCTAAAAAGATAAATCAAATAATTAGTTTATAATCAACAAAATTAATCACATATACAACGCCCTGTTCTATTATTTTATAATAGTAGTAAATTAACTAGTTAGTATGAATTTCAAGGATTATTATTTAGAAGATTTATTGACTGATGATTACGAAAATTAACGCTCGTTTCTTACAGTGTTAAAAAAATCAACATATTATTATTGACATTATTAATTGGAATTCTCAAACTATAAACAGCAAGGACTTCATTACACATAATTCTTAGTTTGAGGTCCTTTAATAAGAGAACTTCCTTGTAATAATGATTAGGATTTCACGCCAACGCATTTGTATATGATACCAGAGGACCGTTACGGAAAATAACGCGTTATTTGAGAACCGGTTGGCAAAGCACGGATTTGGCTGGGTATTTTTTTGGTTCCTGATATTAAATACTAAAATCCCTACGATTTAAAAACTGCCGCTATTGCTCGGAAAACTGTAAGAAAATTCGAAAAAATCTAGTAAATCAAAAATATTTATTAATTACATTTTGAAAAAAATAATAATAAAAATTGAATGTTTTAAAGATACAATTCATTAAAAAATGAAGAAGCTAATGAATTAAATACAAAATAATTTGAATCTTAAGTTATTTAAATCTTTTTGCACATAATAATATGAATACGAGTATGAATATATCTATTTATATTATAACTGTATTATCATCAAATCTTAATCAATTAGGACTGTAGGTGCACAGTTAGTACCCATGTCCCCACTGCAATCTCACAAGCTGAGGTGCAGTGTATCCTGGTAGTTCTGAATTCTGTTTGACTGCAGCCCGTTTTTTAGTACAGTACCTAGAGATAAAAAATATGCGAAACTTCGGAATAATGTCATATTGAACGGATTTCATTCGTATTTGGCAGTATAATAGTAAATGCTTCACAGAAAAGTTTCTATATTCTGCGAAGGCTTGCTAATTTATAGGGGGTGGATGCCACCCCTTCTCAGGGGGTGGCACTTAAAAAGTATATATTTATATTGGAGCTGAAAAAGATTAAAATTTGAAGAAGAAGGTTCTATGCAATTTTTCACATAAATTGATATTTTTAAGTTATAACGACTTCGATATTGCGATTTTAGCTTAAAAAAAGTTTAGAAATAAGCGGCTTTCGTCAAGTATATCGAAAAGTATTGCTTATCGAAAAAATGTTACAGACCGATTGCAGAAAGTACAAACTAGGAATTAATTATGTTTTTTGTTTATTCATGTAGTATTAATAATTTCGAAGATATTTAAGTTTATATTTGGCATCCAAGTGTTCATAAGATAATTATTTAGAGTGACAGTGAAATATCTCAGAAACTGTGACACCTACGTCAAGAATGCTAATAGGTAGAATAATAGGTTATTAATTAAGCTTTCAACTGTTTTTAATTTGTTTCTGTAGCATAAAAAACAAAGAAGTTATGACCGAAACAGTGTGCGTCTTCACATTTTTTTAATAACAAAGTCGCCATCTTGCTCTAGAAAAAAATACAGTTTAAACTATAAAGGTATTTTCGATAAACTTAATTTTTTTTTCCTTTTCCAAATATTTCAATAAATATTAGTTTTATTGAAAAATGGGTAGAGACCAAAAATAAAGCTCATAAACTAATAATGAATTTGGATTTTTTATTTATTTACATAGATTTAATAGTTTCGGAGATATGAAAGTTTACACGTGGCATCCGAATGTTTATAAGACGAAAAATGCAGCTTAAATGTTAAATATCTCAGAAATTGTGACACCTACGTCACGTATGCTAAGGAATGAAATTAAATACAATTAATTGCGCTTTCAAATTATTTTTTACTCGTTTCTGTAGCATAAGAGATAAAGAAGTTATGACGGAAAAATATGCGTATTTGTATTTTTTATATAAAAAGGTCGCCATTTTATTACTCTAATTAGCTAGTAATTTAAAAAAATAATCTCAAATACAGTTTTTCGTTAAAGTGTAGCATTACCTAAATGCTCAAATTTTTTTGCTCATTTAAAGCACTTGCTTTAAAAAAAAAATGCATTTTAAACTTTAAAGGTATTCCAAAACAGTGTTGTTATGTCACAGTCAGTAAGAATATACTTTTCGCGCGACTCTTCCTTTTGGTGGTTGCAGGAAGTAAACTTATCTTTCATGTAATAACTCTTTGCCGATAACTGAACATTGTTAGATATCATTTTCTTTTCAAGAATTATTCTAGCGTGTCCAAGGTATTCAGAATAGAAAAAAATATAGTATAAGTCTCCAATGGAAATGCCATCACACTACTAATCCCCTTAAAGAGAGAGAAGAAATCCAAATATAGTGAAATGGATCATAGATGGAAACTTTTATCTTTGTTAAAAAAGTTAAAGCAACTTAAATCTCATGAAAAATTAAGTACTATAAGAAACATTACCATTAAAAATACTATGGAACAATCTGAAGAAAATGTATAGCTATCCTTTACGCGTCTGAAACGCGTGTAACTGCAACATTGTTTTTTTTTATATAAAAAAAGTGTTATGATTTGGTTATTTTATAAGATTTTAAAGAAAATTTTCTCAGATTTCTGACGGCGTAATTTTCATGTATCTTTAAGATTTGAATATACGTTTTCTTTCCGATTGATTTTGCACTTTTCGCAGTGGTGTGAGTTTTTTTTTAATTTTTCAAAAATTCACATTTTCTCACTTCGATAATGATATTGGACAAAAAATAATTTGAAGTACATGATCTTTTAGGAAATTTCATAAGCTACGATTTATGTTCTATGAAATTTTGTCGTACTGTTTTTAAATAAATTTGTACGTTTTTTCTGTAAAATTTTTGAAAAAAGGCATTTTTCAAACTAAAAATTTTTTGTTATAATCGCGACAAAAAATTGAAATAATTTGAACACAAAGGTACTATTGTATACTAAAAAAGAATAGTGATTTAAAAAAAAATAATTTATAGCTCAAAAATTAATAATAGTTTTATTTTTCATACTATTTTCATAAAAATCCTTAATTGTTTAAGTAGCCAAAAAAAAAAAACGATATATTAAAGATAAATAAACTTCTTTATGGCATTTTAAAATTAATCGTATGTACTTTCATTCCCAATTGACAAATATTGATATATCATTATTTAAACAATATTATGGCCAAAGAACGGCCAAAAATCACCAAAAATTTGCCAAAATAGCTGTTTTAGCCAAAAAATGGCCAATTTAAAATAAATCATTTACATTTTTTAATTACCTTTAACAATGTATTTTAATGCAAAGTAAAAAAGTCACATATATTATGTTATTGACAAAGGCTAGTCCAAATATTTAAAGTTTATCGATTTTCACGCACTCGACTTTTTTATAATAAATTCATTATAACTTCGTTATTTTTAAAGACAGTGAAATGGTTACATCTCAAACGAAAGATCGGATCAGACCAGTGTAGCCTTATGTGCTTGGATCCGCTGAAACCGAATCTTCAGAATTGTCAGATTGGTTCGTTTTTCACCCTTAACCCACAAAAAACACCCTTCCAAAAAATAATCTGTCCGGTGGACTAGGCTAGTGTATCCTTACGTATTTTGATCCGCTGAATCCGAATCTGAAGTCAGAATTGTCAGACTGGTTCGTTTTTCACTTCTAACCCCAGAACCTTCCTCCACACAAAGGGCCTGTCCGGCAGACCATACTAGTGTATCTTTATGCATTTGGACTCGCTGAAACCGAATCCGAAGTCAGAATTGTAAGATTGGCTCATTTTTTACCCCCAACCCCAAAAAAACACCTCCAAAACAAACAAAAAATTGGTCTATCCAGCGGACCATACCAGTGTATCTTTACCAAATACATAAGGATACACTGGTATGGTCTGCCGGACAGACCATTTTGAGTGTGGGGGTGCTTTTTGGGGGTTGGGGGTGAAAAACGAGCCAATCTGACAATTCTGACTTCGAATTCGATTTCAGCGGATCCAAATACATAGGGATACACTGGTATGGTCCGCTGGACAGACCACTTTGTTTTTGTGGGGCTGTGTAATCAAAAATAATTTTTTTTTTGTCTACATGTTATAGTTTCTGAGATATAAGCAAAAAATGAGCACGACTTGCGCATGTTCAAAAAGCGCCGAAATTTGCATTCATTTTAAACAATCATAACTCAGTCAATTTTGAAGATACAGTTCAAACTAAAGATATTTTCATAAGCTACAAAAAAGTTACTTACATTTTCTTTGTATTTAAGTATTATGGTTTCAAAGTAAAAAAGTTTTGTTTTAAAAAAAAAATACAGTTTAGAAAAATAAAAAATATATTAATAAATAAAAAGCAGCAATTTTTTAATTTCCAACATTTAAAAAAAAAAAACATTAAAAATATGTGCTTTACTGACCGGTTCCCAGATAAAACTGTAACGGTCCTCTACTATGATGTAATATCTGGTATCCTTAAAACAATACGCCATTCAAAAAGCAGAAATTAGCATTTTATTGAATGACACATATTCAAACAAAATATCAATTGTCATTGTTCCAATACCATTTAAAGTTTACTATATAAATTATCTGTTGCATATGTAATGAACTAGCACGCCCATTTTAATTTCCCTTTCATTACAACTCAACTACACGACGTTTTAGGCGTCTACAGTGTGTTCGGAAGTTACCGTCTGTTCATGAAGTTAGCAAGGTTAACGCCAAGGATATCAAAATAAAGGAATAAGATAAAACTGAGGTCATTGATACTTCACTTCGGAACACCGCCTTCCTTTTCTTAAATAAATACAATTAAATATATTTCTTCTAATATAATCTTTTATTGATATACTAGTTATACAGGGTGTCTCTGAAAGGTGCGGAAAAAATGCTACCACAAATTCCTGAAGCTAAAATATGATGATCTAACCCAACTTACCTCAGTCCAAAAGTGGATGATTTCGTAGATACAGTGTGTCGAAAGTTCAATTTGCTTTTAGTTTTTCATAAATTTTTTTAATAATTGTTGTACTGTCACAATATTCGGCTAGGGGGGGGGGGGGGGGGGTTGTGGGGTGACAAATTAAAATCTGCCCTCATTTTCATTGTACAATTTAGAGGGCGGTACTTTGCATACATTTAAAACGAAACAACTTTTTTGAGCCATACTGTATTTAACTTTTAAATAAACATTCTTATTCTCCAACGTCTTTTACCCAAAAAAGATATACCTGGTAAGAGTTGATTTGAGCAGCCGTTTTTGAGATATCTGGATTAAAAAAATTCATATCGTGTATGGCCAGGTCTAAATTATTGTAATACAATTTAACACAATTTGAAGCGATGGCTTTGTAATAAGATAACTGTCATTAAAAACTGACGTTTTAAATTGCGAGTAGTACTGGAATATTGTGAAAGTGAATTAGCAAGCGCCGGTGAATTGTCGAACAATTTTCAAATTTATTTTCGTCATGGCCGTACAGTATACCAACGAAGAAATGGCCGATATGTTATTGGTTTTTGGATATTGCCAAGGAAATTGTTAAAAATAGAGTATACAGTGAACGATTTCCGAATCGTCGCTTACCAAACCGTAAAACCTTCGCGGCAGTTGAAAGACGTATTCGTGAAACGGGTGTGTTTGCTCCTGTTTCTGTTAATTATGGTCGTGCACGTAAGAACGGTAAGAACTCCAGAGGTTGAGGAAGAGATTCTAAATCGGATTGAAGAAAATCAAAAACTCAGCAGCAGACGATTGGGCTCAGAGCTAGGGGTAAGCAAAGATACTGTTAATAGGGCGACCAGAGAACAACTACTGCACCCATTTCATATTCAACGGATACAAGATCTTTTACCCCATGGTTTTTAATCACGTCTAGGTTTCTGCCGGTTTATCCAGGAACACAGAATTCGAAATAGGAACTTTACACGAAGAATTTTATTCACAGATGAAGCCTGTTTCAATAGGAGTGGCATAACTAATTTTCACAATGAACATGTCTATGCTGTTGAAAATCCTCATACGACTAAAGTAACCCATTATCAGCATGAGTTAAGGATCAATGTGTGGGCAGGACATTTTCATAATTGGTCATGTCATTTTACCACCTCGACTAAATGGCGAAAATTATTTGGCACATCTGCAAACGAATTACCAGGCTTATTAGATCCCCTGCCATTGGAAGTTCGAAGTGTGGTTTACGCATGACGGTGCTACTCCACATTTTACGTTAAACGTACGTAATTATTTAACCGAACAGTATCCAAATAGATGGTTAGGTAGAGGCAATGAGGCACCCGCACATTGGCCAGCTCGATCCCCTGACATGACCCCGATGGATTACATTTTATGGGGAACTTTGAAATCCCTTGTGTATTCTAGGCCAGTAGATACAGGAGATGAATTAAGGAGACGTATTCAAACTGAAATTGATGCTTTGAGAAATGATGACGAAATGCTCCAGAGAGTTCAGTTTAATTTTTTACGACGTATAAAAAATTTTAACTTTTTGTTGTTGATAAATCTCTTATTGACTGTTTTTATTTGACAATAAAATTAATAGCAAATCTACTTCTTTTTGTAATTTTTGAAATCAAAAATTTATACCTTTTTTAGATAAAAGACGTTGAAGAATAAGAATGTTTATTTAGAAGTTAAATACAGTGTGGCTCAAAAAAGTTATTTCGTTTTAAATGTATGCAAAGTACCGCAGGTGGCGCCCTCTAAATTGCACAATGAAAATGAGGGCACATTTTAATTTGTAACCCCACAACCCCCCCCCCCCCCTAGCCGAATATTGTGACAATACAAAAATTATTAAAAAAATTATTTATGAAAAACTAAAACAAAATTGAACTTTAGACACCCTATATCTCCGAAATCATCCACTTTTGGACTGAGGTAAGTTGGGTTAGATCATCATATTTTAGCTTCAGGAATTTGTGGTAGCATTTTTTCCGCACCTTTTAGAGACACCCTGTATATAATCATTGATGTAAAATTACAATTAATTTGGTAAATTAATGGTAATTTACCAAATTAATTACCTTATTACGACTGTTCTTGCCGTAATCAATGGTAAATCACATTTTTAAATTTTTTTTATTTTCAATAATTACAATACCCAAGCAATACGCTGCAAGGTTTAAGCCCAATTACATAAAAATTAAATAATTACAGGATAAGGTTACATACATACATAAAGTGAAAAAAAGAACAACACGATATTGTTATTTACAGGGTTTATACATAAATATACAGGGTGTACTTAGTTTCATGTCATTAAAAAAAAAAACTGAATGGGGACCGACTGGACCAGCAGTTTTCAACCTGTGGGTCGCGACCCCCTGGGAGAGTCGCGAAGCAATTCCAAGGGGGTCCTGAGCTATTGAGAAAAAAAAACAATAAAGTTAAATCATTTATTCTAAAATCTAAAAATCTAAATATTACACTCATACAATTTTAATGAAACCAATTTTTAATGAGAAATCATATCAAAAACTATAACCAGAGATTTTAAAATTTTATAGATTTTAGATTTTATTAATAGAGATCCAGCTCAAGCGCGGATTTATGGGGGGGTAACGTGGTAATTACCCCCCCCCCCCCCCGCCAAGATTCTGTAAACCACCAATTTTCGTTTTAAAATTTCATAATTTTTATTATTTTATTTTATATTTTTGAATATATATTGATTTACAGAGGCGCAACTGAGAATTTGCTCCACCCCGCTCATAAAAAAAAAAATTGGGGCGGAAAAAATTTTTTTCGGATTTCTCCCCCTCGCTCATCAGAAAAATTTTGGGGCGATTTTTAATTTTTTTTTTCTCCCACCCCCGCTCTTCAGGAAGAAAAAAATGTTTTTCGGATTTCTCTCCCCCGTTCTTCAGAAAAATTTTGGAATGAACAAAAATTTTTTCGGATTTCTTTCCTCCGCTCATTAAAATAAATTTTTTGTTATATTCAGCACGCGGCTGTGTTACTCCCCCCCCCCCCCAAGCTCAAGGTCTAGATCTGCCCTTGATCCAGGTTGGGGGTCGCGAGAGGGTAAACTTGTTTTTTCTTTTTATAAGGGGGTCGTGGTTCGAAAAAGGTTGAAAACCGCTGGACTAGACAAACAAAAAACCTTTATGACTTTCTCATCAAGGAGCACTTTGAAAAAATTGTTAAATGTTAAGGCAGGGAACATTTGAGAACCACTGCTTTTCTGGGTAAATGGACGTAAAGTTCCGAATTATAGAAGTTTCTAGGGGTCTAGAGGCGATCCAAACAATCTTCTCGGTACACTTTGAAAATTGCCATGCCAACTCGTAAGAGTGAGCGTGGCAATTTTCTCTGTTGGAATTGCAGCAATCTTCAAAGCGTACCGACAATGTTGGCTCCAACAAGTTAGGTCTGCAAATATGTTAAATACTAATTTCATTGTTTCGATACTTTGAAAAACTTTCATGTTTTTAATTAGAAAACCTAGACTCTTATGCACTTGCTATTTTATCAATATGAACAACGAAGAATAGTTTAGAGTTGAATGTAATAATCATCTTCAATTAGGTTAGGCCTTCTTAAAACACAATTGTCAATTATTATTAGTCATACAAAAATCTTCCTGACAATCATCTCCCATCCCGTCATGTTAAACGCGTTATTGACATCTAAGATGTGCCGTCGTGACCTTAGATGTCAAAAACGGGTTTAACACGGCGGAATGGGAGATGATTGTCAGGAAGATGCAGAGCTTGGGGGTAGCTCCGTAACTACTTCCAAGACAGAATGATCGGATTCGAGACAGAGGGAGAGATAACTTGGAAAAGCATCACGTGTGGAGTTCCATAAGAGTCGGTGCTCGGTTCAATCTTGTGGAACGTGACGTTTGACGATGTCTTTCGATTGCCCTGGAAGGAGGGCGTGAAGGTCATCGGGTATGCGGACGACTTGGCCATAATGGTGACTAGAAGGTGGACTGTCCAAATAATGGAAGCAGCCAACGAGGCCATCAGAAAGATTGAGAGATGGCTAAAAGAATGCAACTTGAGCTGGCTGCTGAGAAAACTGAGCTCCTGGTTACCACCAGGAAAAGAAATCTTCCACAACATGAAAGTTAAGGTGGGCCAGGTAGAGATATCCCCAGGGAACCACCTGAAATAACTAGGGGTTTGGCTGGACTCCAAGCTGAACTTCAGCGTCCACGCCACAAAGACGATCGAGAAGGCGGGAAAGTCAGCCACAGTCTAGCCATTGGGAGGCTTATGGCCAATACGCACGGACTGAGAGCGAACAAGAGGAGACTGCTGTGCAGCGTTGTGCACTCCTTCTTTTGTATGCAGCTCCGGTCTGGGAAAGTGCGATGAAGGTGGATAGAACGAGGGGATGATGGCTAGGATTCAACAAAGTGCCGCACTAAAGGTGTGCAGTCCATATAAAATAATTTCGTACGAGGCGGCGTTGGTAGTGGTGGGGATCCCCCCTTTGGATCTGATGGCCAAAGAGCTTCTTGAATTAGCCAGGTGGCAGAGGCCAGGGACAGGCTGTTTGAAAGATGGCAGAGGCGGTGAGACACTGCAGACAAGGGAAGGTGGACGAGACTCCTCATCCCGAACATGAGAGCGTGGATTGAACGGAGGCATGGAGAGGTAGGCTATTACCTTACCTAAGCCATAAGCGGACATGGGTGCTTCATGGAGTATTTATATGATATTGGCAAGACTGACTGCAGAGAGTGTACATACTGTGGAGAGACGGATGGCTTGGAGCACATTATGTTCGCATGCACCAAATGGAGGGTAGAGAGACGAGATGGCGGAGCGCTGTTATTATCTCCGGAAGATATGGAGAGGAGAAGAATTGGAGAAGGACGGAGGAGGGAATAACTCGTATTGTCGAAAAGAAGGAAGTGGATGAAAGAAAGATGGGTTTGAACCCATGGAGAAACGCCAATTAACATCGCCAAACTTAAATAATCTGTGGATCCGTTAAAAAGTGAAAGTAGTCCCAGACCAACAGGAAACACTGAATAGAGGGAGGAGGTTCTAAATTCGACCGGTATCTATGTTCTCTTTTTTAGGTTCTTTCAATAATTTCCATGTGTATATAAATAAATTTTAGAATTAATTTAAACTTCAAAACAAATTTACAATTTGACTGTTCTAAAGCGAAGATTGTGAGACAAAATTACAATTGTTTTCATTGCACTCATGGATCCGGTTATCCAAAAGAGTGAAATAATGTTACTTTATCTACTTTTATTAGGTTATATACTAATTAATGAACTGCTTTTGATCAATTAATAGTAACCATAAACAAATAGCGTGAGTTATAATAATTCATTTGTGAGTTATTATAAATCACTAGTTACAATGCCAATCTCCTTTGCCTTCATGCCTAGCCTGTCCAATCGAAGCAACGCGCAATGCGAAGGTGGCTCTGTCTGAGAGAAATTCTTTTCCGATACGGTGATAAAACGGTCCATTATTATTGAGGGAAGGAAGGTGATTTGAAATGTTTGAATAGTTTCGACGTTTTCAAATCAAGTTAAGTAATAATTGTGCCGGTTAGTGAAGATGAACTCTATGTACACCGCCAGAATTAAGGCAAGTAGCTAATGATACGATACATAATTTATTACCCAAAAAATCGCAGAACAAATATAAAAGCGTGTACAAAAATTTTATTAATTGGTGTAGCGGCAAGAACGTCAAATTGTTTACAGAAAATGTACTGCTGGCATATTTTACTGAAATGAGCAATAAATATAAATCATATTCAATTTGCTGGTTATTCAAATATTACAGTTAAATTAATTAATAAATAAACTGAGTAATTTATATTTGTTATAACTGTTTGTGTAAATAAAGTATTGTTTCTATATAATTGCAATTTAATATTTATTTTTATTATCGTAGATAAAATATAATATTCAACTTTCGATAATGGTAATAACTGACTTGATGAATTACAGCACTTGCCTGCAGCTTGTGCTATAAACTTCATCTGCGTGAGTTACTAGCTACATTACCGCTCGTGGAATAATATACTATTTTTAACACCTTTTCACTATTACCATCAACATGTGTTTTACGTACTAAAAGTGATGAAGAAAGGCGCAGTTTTTGTAACAATCGTAGAAAAATTACTATTTCAAAACTGAAAGTGAATGTTTCCCTAATAAATATTAACTAATAGTAAAAAATTGGCATGGTTTTCTAAGCATAACTATGAAAGATATTTAATATTAATGATATATAACATTAATGATATTACAATTAGTGTGTGGAATTACTAAAATAATACATAAATAAGCAATGATATTAATATAAGTTATGTATAATCATGGTCTCCTTATTAGCAAGTAATTTACACATACTTAGTGTGAGTATTCATTTAACCTAATTCAAACATATTTCTTTTATTATTCATGTCATTCTCCACTGAATTATTTAAAAAAATATTAATTATCTCTATAATATATCTAATTTATCACTATACAAGGTGTTAGCGATATAGATCCCGATCTTTAAAAAAAAACTTAATAACAGCAGGAAATAGGTGCTGAAAATAGTACTGGTTTTAAACAAAGTTTTGCGGGAATCTTGGAAATTTGTGGGATCAAGAAATCTTGAAGTGCTGTTATCGACGTCACATTTTGTGATTAATTTTGCCGAAACCTAAAAAAAAAAAACGAAAAAGTGCAAGAAACATGATTCTTTGCAAATATCTCCGCGGAAATGCATTTTTGGAAGAGAATATCCCTCTATTTAATTAAAGAACGATAAATCCTCTATAATTTAGCTATCATAATTATTTTTTGTGAGATGAACGGTTTCGCTGTAAGGAACAAACGGACAGATGGGCGAACATTATGAAAATTTTCGATTACTGACAAAAAAAATTGTTTATAAGCAACATTTACTCTTTTGGAAAAGTACCGATCAAATGCAATATGCTCTTTGTTTCTGCGAAGAATATAATAATCAGTAAACTTATAATAAGGTAAAATTGCATAAATAATATTAGAATTTTAATATGCAATATCAAACCCATGCGTTTATGTATTTAATTATAATTGTTCTGATCTTAATTAAATTTTGTTTTCTGCATCGTACAATGCAACACATGTACTTTAGTTTTCTGCATCGTACAATTTTTGATCGGATCAATACAATTATGAAATTATCCTTTACACTGGTTGGTTTAATAAAAAATATGGCAACAATAACTATCTTTTGCAATGTTCTTAGCTATATCGCGATTAACAAATGTTTTTGCATATATACTGTGTATTCGTAGATTGTAAGTAGAGCAGTAAATAAATAAAATATTTTTATGCGGTATATTATCACAGTGTGTTAATCTAATTCCTATGTTTGCAGTTATAATTTACACCGCGTTGTTAATTAGAGTATCTGATCATAGATCAATATCAAAAATCTGCAAGGCAACTTTTTACATTTATATTGCACGTCTTCAGTGAGATTAGTATCAATGAAAACACCAAGCGAGTGCCTAAAGAGAGAATAAGATATTTACAAGCATAATTGCTCTAGAAAGACGAGGATGGCGACTAGTTGCCACACTAGTGCTTTGCGCCTCAGGCTAAGGCCACATGTTGAATGTAATTTATGTTAATTGCTTATAATCACCAGTAATTTAGAAACTAAGAGAGTAATTAAATTCAGTGGCGTTTGATTGAGTTGAAATTTCCATTCTCAAAAATGGCGCATATCGTGATTCTGACAATATTTGTGGATATTAGCAATTAATTGTTCAAATTCTTCGAGATCATCTGGTATCTTTACTTAAATTTTATTCATCGAATATCCTCATCAGATAAAATCGAATGGAGTCAATGGAGAACATGGTGACTACTCTAGATGACTTCTGTAACCGATCCATCTTACGCGAACATATTCATCTAAATAATGGTGGATATCTCGCCGATTACATGTTGAAGTGCCATGCATAATGTTAAAACCAAATCAATATCCTTGAGCGTTATATAATTTTAGTCTGGAAATTGATCTGCTAAAGTGGAAACAATTTGATTTCTGAAAAAATTAACCTTAATCCAGTTCCATTTAAATCACAGTCTATAAAGTATGACTGTCTAATGTTACTACCATGTATATCAAACGATACCTCCACTTTTTTGGCATTATTGATATGAACTTGCTTTATTCAATATGGATTTATTCTAGATTACTTCCGGCAAGGCAGAATAGGAGAGCAGGACTTGAAGAGAACCGGGAATACCGTAACGCCAGGAAAAATCAAGATAGCGACTCAACAGATCAGAAATCCCCCCTGCCTTGCCGGTAGAGAAAGTGACGGAAGCCATGGATGCTCTATTCCCAGAAGGGGCTATAGTCAGAAGGAGGGCGGTAGAAATGACTGTGGTCCCTCCGCTCACGGTGGAGGAGCTGGAGGCGCATGTGCCAGACTTAAAAGAAGGCTTCAGGCTTAGAGGAGATTCCGCCTGAAATAGTCAAACCAGTTGCAGAAGAATACCCCGGAGACATCTTAAGAGAAATGAACCATGCCCTATAGACTGAGAATTTCCCGAGTAGATGGAGGAAAGCCAGGGTCCTGATCTGGAAATGGAACAAGCCGCCGGAGGAACCCACCGATCGCTATGTTTACTTGACGCGATGGGCAAGCTCCTCGAGTATCTGATACTGGGGAGATTAGAGAAGGAGATAGCCGAGAAGGGCGGCTTATCTGAAAGCCAGTTCGGTTTTCGGAAAGGACGATCAGCGATGGGAGCCATTAGACTACTAAAGGAGACGGAGGAGGAAGCCCTAGCCACAAAACAGATATATGTTGTCCTGACCCTAGATGTCAAAAACGCGTTTAATACGGCAGGATGGGAGATGATTATCAGGAAGATCCAGAGCTAGGGGGTAGCTCCGTACCTCGTCAGGGTGATGATGAGCTACTTCCAAGATAGGATGATCGGATTCGAGTCAGAGGGAGAGATAACCTGGAAAAGCATCACGTGTGGGGTTCCACAAGGGTCGGTGCTCGGTCCGACCTTGTAGAACGTGATGTTTGACGATGTCTTCCGATTGCCTTGGAAGGAGGGTGTGAAGGTCATCGGGTATGCCGATGACTTGGCCATAACGATGACGAAGGTGGACTGTCCAAATAATGGAAGCAGCCAACGAGGCCATCAGAGAGATGGCTAGAAAGAATGCAGCTTGAGCTAGCTGCCGGGAAAACGGAGCTCCTGGTTATCACTAGGAAAATAAATCTTCCACCCAAAGTTAGAGTGGGCCAGGTGGAGATATCCCCAGGGAACCACCTGAAATACCTAGAGGTTTGGCTGGACTCCAAGATGAACTTCGGTGTCCATGCCACAAAGACAGCCGAGAAGGCGGGAAAGGCAGCCACAGCCATTGGGAGGCTTATAGCCAATACGTATGGACCGAGAGCGAGCAAGAGGAGACTGCTGTGCAGCGTCGTGCACTTTATCCTCTTGTATGCAGCTCCGGTCTGGGAAAGTGCGAAGAAGGTGGATAAAACGAGGAGAAGGATCTAGCGATGTGCCGCACTGAAGGTATATAGTGCATATAAAACTATTTCGTACGAGGCGGCGTTGGTAGTGGCGGGATCCCTCCTTTGGAACTGATGGCCAAAGAACGACTGGAAATCTTTGAAGGAGCCGGGAGGGCAGAGGCGAGGGACAGGCTGCTTGAAAGATGGTAGAGGCGGTGGGACACTGCAGACAAGGGAAGGTGGATGAGACGCCCCATCTCGAACATCAGAGCGTGGATGAAATGGAGGCATGGTCAGGTAGGCTATTACCTCACCCAAACCCTGAGCGGACATGGGTGCTTCATGGAGTACTTATATGATATTGGCAAGTCTGACAGCAGAGAGTGTGCATACTGTGGAAGGTCGATGACGTGGAGCACACCGTGTTCGCATGCAACAGATGGAGGAGAGAGACGAGTCGGTGGGGCGTCGTTATCGTCTCCGGAAGATATGGTAGAGAGGATGCTAGAAACGGAAGAGAACTGGAGAAGGGTGGAGGAGGGAATAGCTCGCATTATCAAAAAGAAGGAAGAGGAGCAAAGAGAGATGGGTTTGAGCACATGGAGAAACGCCAATTAACACCGACAAACTTAAATGACCTGTGGGTCCGATGAAAAGCGAAAGCAGTCCCAGGCCAACAGGAAACAATTGTCTGAGAATACAATTTTATTAAAAAATTCGACACCTGTCTAATAAATATCTGTTAAAAATCAGGGTACTCAACCCCACTAATACGGTTACCTATTATCGACAGAAAATTTAAGGAATAAACATTGTAGAACAAAAAAAAAACAGTTCTCCATCTCTATTATCAGATGCCTTTGTAACTATTAACAAATATTCACCAAAAAGTTTCCATATTTGACTCTGACCATTTGACTATATGTGAGGATGCTGGCACAATATTTAATCCCGGCATCTTATTTCCTTCCTTAGCTGATTCTTTCCGTATTAACGTGAACATCATGAAATCCATCCTGAGTAACTATACCAATGAGAATATATTGTAATGGTACAGACTGCGCATATTACGTTTCAAACTGCAATAGTTCCAATAAAATTAAAATTTATAATCTTTGTTCATTATAAACTACAGCGTGATACGCTATAAAGGCTGTCCTAGAAAGGATATCAGAAAACAAGATATGTAATTCTGTTATTGTGGTAGATTTAAAATAAATTTTTCAGTCGATTAACACACTAGGTATCTATAAAAACTGCCAAAGCCCCATCATCTGCTATATAAAGCGTCTCTTAAATAATCTTAACAACAGTTACTTTTATCTGGACTAAAGGACATTCTGGTATTGCCAGAAATTACTTCTTAGATCAGTTAGTAAAAGAACCCACCCTCACTTAGCGGCTGCGCACAATATTTTTATAAAGATATTTATATCGAATTAGGAAGATGTGAAAATTAAATGAAAAGAGCATTGGTTAAATTGCGTAAATAATTCTACAAAGTCTTACACGCATCAACTTCCTGGAAAAATAAGACATAGTTTTGATTACTCGGTACCAAAGTTTTACACAACAAATATTACCAGGCTAAAATTAAATCATGGACACTTTGGAGCACACTTACATAAAATAGGATTATTTATGTCACCGTTGTGCCGTTATGATAATTCATCATTATCTAACTTGAATCACTTGTGTTTCTCATAAAAGCATCATACTCAAGTAAGAGATGCATTTTTTAACAACCTTTAACAATTTCCCATACATTTTTGACTTCTTCTTTAAATGATGAAAGGAAGTAAATCCTAGGCGAACTAGTAGCATTCGTGAAACTGGCAAAGATAAATATATACTTAAACAACTATCTAATTGACAAATTTCCGTCGCTGAGGACTCATTTCTGATGCCAAACGAAACCCACTACTATTACTATTACCATACATCAAATTTCATGTAAATTATAAAAATATTGCAATTATGGCACCCATATTGGAGTCACCATTTTGAATTATTAACATTTGACGTATTGACAATTACGACGAAATTCAAATTTATCACCAGCGCATACGTCAAAACGACTGAAGAAAACCTGCTTCTAGTTTTTGCTTACCTTATACTAGATGTAACTCGATGAAACTATAATGAAACCCCTGTCGTGCCATACCTTGATCACAGATTTCACAGAAATCTCTTAAGCCAATCCATGTAATCATTGCACATACACAGGGTGATTCGCGAACAATGTACCAAGGCCTAATAGTAGATCGAGCACTTCAAGGCAAGTCTAGATCAATAAGGAAAAAATGTTTGGGCCACTGGTTAAGAAGATACAGGATGTTTTATACAATCGGCCCTCCTCGTTTTTGACAAAAAAGCACATTTTTCTATCGCATTTCTGGAAAACTATTACACTATTCGACAGCTTACATGTATTGGAAGTAAAAATAGCAAATTCTTAGTAACTTCGTCATGCTAAATAACAATATAAAAAGCAAAAGTTTAAGTTGGCTCTGGCCCAATACAGGTAATAAAGTGTAACGCGGGTCTACAGACGATCCAGCTGCTGGGACCCGACATTGTCGGTACGCTTTGAAGGTAATTGGAATTCTAGCGGACCAGTTCATTTTTACGAATGAGTTCAAAGCATGCCGACAAGGCTGGCTCCCTGCCGCTGGATCGTGTGTAGACCCCTTATAAACCCTAGTTTATGGGCGGTCCTATCACAAATAACAGGTAGAATTAAAATTCTACGAAAAATAGACATACTAACTACTTGATTTGTCACTAAAACTAATATTCATTCTTAGGTAGTCGTATTTGTACCTTGTGCATGATAAGCATTTATTTCGAAAGTAAATAGTGCTATTTTGAAAATATGCCACGAGATTGTGTAAATACACCTAACAACTTTTGTTATATTTGTGGTGAAGTGACTTTTGCACATCAGAAACTTAATTTTACTCCCAAAATTAAGCGCGTACCAGTTGTATTTTGGTTGTACAATTGGAAATGAAGACAAAAAATGGGCACCTCATATATGTTGCAGCAATTGTGCGAACTATCTTTGCAGTTGGCTAAGTGGAAGAGGACATTCAATGGCTTTTGCTGTGCCCATGATCTGGCGAGAACCTACAGATCATGTTACCGATTGTTATTTTTGCGTGATACCTCTTCCTATTAGACAGGGTATTAACAAGAAAAAAAGGATGGTAATACAATACCCCAATTTACCATCTGCCATTCGCCCGGTTCTCCATAGTGATGAACTACCTATTCCTAATCCACCTCAAGAATACAGCCTTGATGCTGACGAAGAATCGGATGATAATGTAGATGACGACTTAGTCCAGCCATCAACATCACAAGATCCCGATTTCTCTGCTGAAGTGTCCGGTGGTGAACCACACAAAATTAATCAACGCGAATTAAGTGATCTTAAAAGAGACCTTGATATGTCCAAGGCAAAAGCGGAGCTTTTGACATCTCGATTACAACAATGGAATTTACTGCAAGAAAATGTTAAAGTTTCCATGTATCGAAGTCGTCAAAAAGATCTTATACCTTTTTTCAAAATGGAAAATGACTTGGTTGCCTACAAGGACATTGACGGTTTAATGAGTGCTATACACATTCCCCATGCTCCTGGTGACTGGAGACTTTTTATTGACGCCTCCAAACTTAGTCTAAAAGCTGTGTTACTCTACAATGGAAATAAATTGCCATCAATTCCAATCGCCCATGCTGTCCACATGAAGGAAAATTACAGTAACATGAATGTATTGCTACAAACTATAGAGAATATAACAAGTATAAGTGGAAGATTTGTGCAAGCTTAAAAGTGATGGCTATCTTACTTGGTATGCAGCAAGGGTATACCAAATATTGCTGTTTTCTTTGTGAGTGGGACAGTCGAGCGCGATTAAAACATTACAAAAGAAAAATTTGGCCGCCAAGACTGGGTTTTGAACCAGGAGAAAAAAATGTTGCTAACATTCCATTAGTTGATTCACAAAAGGTAATACTGCCACCACTCCTCATAAAGCTGGGGCTTATGAAAAACTTGGTAAAAGCTATGGACAAAGAAGGACGTGCTTTCAGTTATTTAAAACAAAAATTTCCCAGACTTAGTAATGCGAAAATTGAGGAGGGAATTTTCGTGGGTCCTCAAATCAAGAACCTTTTCAAAGATGTTGAATTTGACAACATTCTAGAAGGTAATGAAAAAGCTGCTTGGAATTCCTTTAAAATGGTAGCAACACACTTTCTCGGTAACAAAAGAGCAGAAAACTATAGAGACCTTGTTGGGAATTTTCTTTCTTGCTACATTCACACCTAGATTACTTTCCAGAAAACTGTGGTGCAGAAAGTGATGAGCATGGAGATCAGGATATTCAAAATATGGAAAAAGATATCAGGGCAAATGGATTCTGCGATGTTGGCAGACTACTGTTGGACATGTATAAGAGATGCTCCAGAAGTAACTTATAAGAGACGGGCTAAGAAGCGCAAGAAGAATAATTAATTTTCTGATTAAAGGGCTTATATTCTAATCAAATATATAGTATATAACATGTATTTGAAATTATATATCAAAATGGCAAATATTTTTTCGCATGATGTAATTAATTGCTTTTTTTATTAAAATTATACCATAATATGTGAGTTTGGTCAGTTATTACAATTTTTAGAGCCAATAAATTTTTTTTATGACTATGTTACACGTAGCTGGGACCAAAACAATGCAAATAAGTGGTTTTGGTTAACGATACAAAATAAAAGTTAAAATTTGTAGGTGTGTGTTATTAGCGGATTCGGAAAGTTAAAAAAAATGCTATAATAATATCGATTCAATTTTGACGGCATACCTAAACCGTTTCGACAAAAGAAATCACAAAATAATTTAGCACATCACGGCTAACACTTTGACCGGTCATTATTTATGGAATAGTTTGACAGAGTCTATTCAAATACTTCAGATCTATATTCCTTCTAAGACTTCACATAATACATAGCAAAAAGCATATCTGGCAAGAAAATACAGGGTCATACTTTTGAAATTTTTATTTATTCCGAACTTTGTTATCTAATCTATCTATCTAAAATGATAATATCTGAATGGACTATGGGTATAATCTACATGGAAAAATAATGCACACATAAATGTGATAACCCTTTTAATAAACAATAGGTAATTCTCCACAAACTTAACATCATAATATTAGAAAATGAATGCTTCAGTTCAAACTAGATGAGGTCCTCCCCCAACTTCGATGCATTTCCTGCACCGCACCAATAAATGTCGTATGGCCTTCCCAATGGTTTGTATGTGGTTCTTCATGTCACCAGAGGCTGCCACTATCCGCTGTTATGGTTCGTCTTTAGTGATGAATCTGCTGTACACCGATTGTTTTATGTTGCCCTAAACGTAGTAATCGAGAAGAGTTAGGTCAGGAGACCTAGCTGGTCAAGCTTGAGGACTTCCACGACCGATACAGCGGTTAGGAAACTCATTGTTGAGATGCTACCGGATCTGGAGTAAGAAATGAGGCGGTGCTCCATCATGCTAGAAACGAAGACCTTTCCTGTTAATATTTTGCTTCAATAATAAATTTGGCAAAATGATCCGGAAATAATCCAAGTAGATTTCTCCAGTCAATCGGCCTTCAAAAAAATTGAGTCCTATCAATGTATCGTTTACCACTTCACACCACACATTAAAGGAGAACTTGTGCTGGGAGTTTCTCTGGACAACGGCGTGAGGATTGTTGTATTCCCAAATGTGTGAATTTCTAAAATCCCACATTCCATCTCTAGTGAATTGAGCCTCGTCGGTGAGATGAATTCTGGGAAAAGTTCTTGGACGATGCAGTATCCAATGGCAGAAGTAAGACGTGCGATTCCATCGCTTGGTTCGAGATGCTGGATCTTTTGGATGTGGTAAAGATACAACCGTTTTGCTTTTAATACCCTCCATACACATTTGAAGAATATCTAGCGCGTATGCTATTTTTCTAGTGCTTGTCGAAGGATGTTGCTCTGCCATCTCCACAATGTTTTCTTCGGCAGGGCTAATTGCTCATTCTACATTTCCGTGAGTTCCAGGAAATCTTCCATGTTTCCGAGAGAATTGGAAAACTCTGTCAAAATAATTATTGTTGTCAAGGGTAATGATAAATAGGCCATTATTCTTTTCAATTTCAAGATAGAACTATATAGGTATCTTTCTTATATTGTAATTTCTTCTTCTTATCGACCAGGTAGGAAGGTTTCTTGCCATGTATTTTGTGAAGTCTTAGAAGGGCTATGGATCTGAAGCATTTGAATAAACTCTATCAAATTGCTCCATAAATAATACCCGATCAAACTGTTAGTAATGATGCGCTAAATTGTTTTGTGAGTGACGAATATATTGACCGACTGTCTATCGCGCTCTGGGTTCGACCCCCAGCCTCGGTATTGACAGCACCGGTGGATGTGGATGTATGCCTGCGTTTTTCCAAATGTGTAACCCCCCTTCCGGTTAGCCTTGGCTTTGGATTTGGGGGTTGTGTACTATCTGTGATGTGTTTATGTTTTATGTTTATGTTCTGCCGAAACGGTTTTGGTGGGCCGTCAACGTTGAATTGCTATTCTGATAGCATTTTTTCTGAACTTTCCGAATCAGCTAATAGTTTATAGTCCAGTCGATAAAGTAAAAAATACACCAGAAGCTCGCATAAATGTTATCCGAGATTTTCCTTCAGTAACTGTTAGATGAGGGGTTATACATCACAAAACCACAAAAACCCGCGCAACCTCCCCAAAAAACCAAGCCTTCGGTGAAAAAAGCCTCGTTAACCGTTGAAGATATAAAAAATTGCTCATCATAGAAAAGAAAACTTGACTAATTTCCTAAAAAAAAGTTCTATTGTAATTTTGTTGTATATGCCATGGTTTTCGAGAAAATCGGTATCGAAAAAAATTCCAAAATTTGTATTTTTAGTACGCGCGAATTTTCGTTTATTTGAATTTTTTTGCGCGCGGCCTATAGAAAAAATTGAATTGCTCGAAGACCATACAAGCTAGGAAGAAAAATAAAAATGGGTTTTAAAGAGGATATAAAATACTCTCTTGTGTTGCCATTTTTGATGGCTATTAATATTTATTAGTATATAAAAATAACAATATGTCTCTTAATTTTTTGCGCCTCTAACTATTCACAGGGCTATAAAAAATAACTGACTTTAATATAAGTTATAAATACATTATCTTTTAGTTCAAAGTAGTACTTCAATGCAGAAAAAATATTCACATTTACAAATTTACCAGCATGTTGAAGTTAGCCAAATTTTGGCAAATATATTCAGCATATTCAATTTTTTCATGATATTTTTTTTATGCAATTTTTTAACTATTAAATGATTAGAAACAGTAGTTATATGATTGTATAAACTGAAAAAAAAAAATTGAGCTTAATTTTCAACATTTTTGGGTCTTTTTATTTTTAGGAAGCAATAAAAAATTGGCCAAAATTTGGCTAATTTCAACACGCTGATAAATTTGTAAATGTGAATATTTTTATTCCTAACTTTTTCTGCATTGAAGTACTACCTTGAACTAAAAGATAATGCATTTATAACTTACATTAAAGTCAGTTATTTTTTATGGGCCTGTGAATAGTTAGATTCGCAAAAAATTAAGAGACAACTATATTATATTGTTATTTTTATATACTAATAAATATCAATAGCCATCAAAAATGACACAAGAAAGTATTTTATATCCTCTTTAAAATTCATTTTGATTTTTCTTCCTAGCTTGTATGGTTTTCGAGCAATTCAATTTTTTCTATAGGCCCCGCGCAAAAATTTCAGATAAACGAAAATTCGCGCGCACTAAAAATACAAATTTTGGAATTTTTTCGATACCGATTTTCTCGAAAACCATGGTATATACAACAAAATTGCAATAGAACTTTTTTTAAGGAAATTAGTGAAGCTCTTTTTTATGATGAGCAATTTATCTTCAACGGTTGAGTTATCAGTAAAATATAGCTTTTTTTCACCGAAGGGATGGTTTTTTTTGGGGGGGGGGGGGTTGCGCGGCACCCCCAGAACGAATTTTTGTGGTTTTGTAATGTATAACCCCTCCACTAACAGTTACTGAAGGAAAATCTCAGATAACATTTTTTGTGATGGAAATTTTTATAATTATTGGACTATTACCAGAGATGCGATAGTAGACTGGCGGTACATGACCAGTCAGGTGCAAAGTTTTTAAAATGCATGCCAATCATATATATGAATGAAATTACCGTGAATATGCCAGAAACGCAAATTTTAGGCAGTCGTCGCGTGCAGAAGGCTGTGCAAATCGATTTTTTTTGTTTATTTTTTTTGTGTTTTTTTTTAATTTTTAAGTGGATGCCAATAGTGCCAAACGAAAAGCCGTGAAAAAGAATCCAGCGAAAATTCATTGGCATGCAGTTTACGCGCGCAAAACACACGTTGATGTGCACATTAAATCGTAAAACCTGACTGGTCATGTACCGCCAGTCTATAGAAGAATGTACTTTTTTGTCAAAAACGAGGAGGGCAGATTTTTTCCGAATCCAGCCCTAGATTCTTCAAAACCAGGCCATTCTGACAAGTACCAGCTGAGGAATATTACTGGTTACTGATTACATCCAAATTTTGCGGAGATATAGTTTTTTTTAATTTTCAGACCAAAGGCATAAAATACACTGTAGGGTAAACTGGTCCATAGTGGGACACATTTTTTAAAAAAAATATTGCGCTTCTTGTAAAATACTTTTATTCATAATGGACATAAACAGACATAGATATGCATGTAAGGAAACAAATTAATAATAATTTAAACTAATCCTTAAGGTATTTAAAATTTTATTTAACACATCGCACTATACACCAGTTGTTCCGTTATGAACCACTGTATGGTTCATAGTGGGAATCATAGTGATCTATAAGGGGATTTTTAGCAGAAAAACTGTTAGTACATCTTAAATTGTGAGAAATCTATAGTAAACACAAATTGGCGAGCAGCCCGTGTCGTACTTCCAGAAATGTAAGGAGGGGGCAGTTTTAATACAATATCTTCTGCTACTATGGTATCCTCGTCGCGTTTATCTGGGAATACAAATTTATCAGCTACAATTCTTTTCAAAAAAGAAATATTGTATTATTCTCCACTTATCTTCACAACCTGACCAACATAATGTTTAATGGGTTTCTTTCTCATGTATCTTACTACAACCTAATCCTCCTCTTGAATAGATGAATCTTGAAATTCTGATGTGAAGCTTTCTAAATCGCTGGAATCGTCGCAAATCTCTTCACTAACATCACTGTTCGAACTAATATCATATCATATCATTAAAAATTTTACGTTTAACTTTTTTAGCCTTCTGTTTTTTTTTTCTTCTGCAATAGCTTTCTTCCTCATTCTTTCTTTATGTTCTTCCTCTATGCCTTCCTTTATGGGCGTATCTGTTAATATCGCTGACTGTACCTTCTTTTTCACTTTTCTAAGTTTCTTCCTAGGAGCAGCTTTAACATGTGGCCTGATTTTCTGTGGGATTACTATAGTATTAGATGGACCAGGAATTGGACTGACATATTGTAATTCTTCTATATCTCTATTGTTTTCTATATTCTGAACATTTTAATTAACTTTACTTTCGTCACCATTACCAACTTCATTTTCTTTAGGTATGTCAGTAACATAAGAGGACATAAAATCACTCTCTGAAAATATTTGGGAATTCATGCTATGCCTGTTTTTTTTAATCCTTTGATAATATTTACAGGCGTAAATGCTTTAGGGAAGGCAATGCCAACAACACCAGCAACATTATAAATGTTCATTGGTACACCAGGATTATTTGCCATCCAGCCATCAACGCCTTGACTGTAATAGCTCTTAAATGGAAAGAAACATGTCACGTCCAACGGTTGCAATTTGTGGCTGCAATGGGGTGGCAATGTCAATAGAATAATCCCATTTTCTTTACACATATTCAACACACGAATATCGTAACGGCTTTCGTGGTTGTCAAGAATTAAAACAACTTGATGCTCTTTACTGCGACGCACGTGTTTGATAAAGTGCTCTATATATTTAATAAAATTTTCACCTGTCATCCACCCGATCCTAGAGAAGCTCCAGTTAGCATGAGAGGTTTAAATATTTTCCTTGGAAATATAAAGAAAGGCAGTACAAATGTTCCATTGGCGCATATTGAAGTGCACATTGTTATTAATGTCCCTCGCTCAGCACTTTTCCTACTTGTTTTTTTTTAATGTTAGCCAGTATCTTTCCAGGTTTATGCACATTGGTGACACCTGTCTCATCGCAATTGAATATTTGGTGTGACTAAATATTATGTTTTTTTATTACATTTCTCAAATTATTAAAAAATCTGGTGACATTAGTTTTATTAAAACTGGTAGCCCTACCAAGGCTAGTTGCCTCTGGTTTGCGAAGCATTAACGTTGGGTGTCGTTTCCTGAAATTATTCACTCCATTCGACTCCAGCTCGTTTTTTGTCGTGCCAAGATTGAGGCACAGTTTTATTATTAGCCGTGGCATAATTGTAAGCTAACTCACAAGTATTTAATAAGGATAAGCCATAGCACATTTCACAAGCTTCAATTAGATAGTCCCTTAAAAGCTCCTCTTCTGTACTTGTAAATATGGGCTTGAAACCAGGGCTTCGTCCGAATTTAAAATCATTTGTAGTTTCGTGATTGTTTTCATCAGCCATTCGAAACTTTTTGACTTTTCGTTGTAAAGCTGATTTGCTAATACCGTGATTTTTAGCCGCACTTATCAAGGCCATTTGATTTGTGCCAACATCTTCTACAGCAGCACGCATAGATTTTTCATAATTTTCATGAATGTCTTTGCTTTTTTGAAAAATTGATGATAACTGTGATCTTGGATGTCTCGGCATATTCAAATCTGTAAAGAATGCAATTTTTTAGCACGTCTTACCATATCCCAGTATGGACTGCAATATATTTTCCCACTATGGACCATCATGCATTTATTTAAGTGGTGGGACTAAACATAAATGGAAGTGGAAGCAACATTGAGGTTATGGATGTCTTGGATATTCATACTTAGTTCTTGTTAAAAAAAGGAAATTTCAACGAACTATTTGAAAACATCTGAACATGCCAATTAAAATTTTTAGCGAATTACTTACCTGAATTTCAAATATTTGTAATTACACCACACAAATCGATGAAACACTGAGTGACTTCTAAGCGTTGCTATTAACATAGTATCTGCACTCAAATATAGCTCTACCACAATGATAAAATAGTCATCAGAGCGAAATTCCCACTATGAACCGTGTACCACTATGGGCCACTCTACCCTATCTTCTTAACTAGTGGCCAATTTTTTTTCCTTATTGTTCTAGTCTTGCCTTGAAGTGTCCTATCTGTCATTATGCTATGACGCATTGCTGGCGAATCACGCTGCATATATAAAAAAAACATATGCAGCTCGAATTGAGATTCTCCTTTTTTAAATTTTCTGAGTCGGTTAAAAAGGCATTGGAATATTTAGGTCTTTAAAGTAAAAATATTTTTAAAAAATTTCAGTTGCTTCTGACGATATGACACCATGCATTTTGTATCAGGATGACAAACTAAATTGCAATATCATAATCATTTCAAAATGTTTGAGATGTTGTCATTTAAGTTGTCATCCTGTATATTGTATCAAATTTTATATAAAATTTTCTTCGGCTACAATAACATAAAACTTCTCTGTAAATTTCTCAACGAATTCTTAGTTTGTTGATTTATTCAAACCAATATATAAGCTTTTTTATAGTTTTAATTGAATCTCTAAGTTATTTGAAGGTTAAATCAGCATA
Organism: Rutpela maculata; assembly: GCA_936432065.2. Taxonomy (NCBI): domain Eukaryota; kingdom Metazoa; phylum Arthropoda; class Insecta; order Coleoptera; family Cerambycidae; genus Rutpela; species Rutpela maculata. The sequence goes on from OW386287.2 coordinate 160,072,781, forward strand.
AGATCCATATTTGGACAATGAGTTTATGTGGTTCAACGTAAACTTGTTTCCCAAACATTATGAAAAAATAACATTTATCAAGTGATATACACGGAATGTAAATTAATCGATTTGTCTGTAAGATATATCTTGCCATATTTTATTACTTTTAATTTAATTACTAGTTTTGACTTCGAATTAATACTTTTTCTAATAGTATAAAGGCCTCTATTGATCTCACTACACAGTGCTAATGTTGATTCAAAACCGGTAATTAAAATAAAACTGAATAAAAAACCTAATTTCAGTCTACTCACAAGTATACTAAATGCATTAAACTAAGAAATATGAATACATTACTATTTATAATAGCCACAATTAACTTAATTTTCTAGACTCCTTAGATTAAGTTTTAGAATTAAAATCGTAATTTATTAAATTGTGTGGGATATAGTTATATAATTTCTATTTATACAAAAAATAAAATTAGAAACACTGAAGAACGCAAAGTGAAAGACGTTTTAGCAGATTTTATTAACTGTAGCTTGGAGCACTCTTTTTTGCTTAAAATCAAATTCCGTTACAGTTAAGTTCCAATTATGCGTATTGTGTAACATGTAAAATATGTTTTATGGTAAAGTAAACTAAACTTAATTTGACAACATTACGTGATATGCTGTTACATTTGCAGCACGTCAATTTAAATACAAAATAGTCTCAAAATATTTTTGAAACTAATCATTTGAGAAAGGAAAGAATAAAATAAAATATATGTGAGAATATTATAGTATAATTCATATTCTATTCTTATTCACATCTCGTCAGGCGTTTTGTGATGAGTGAATTATATTAGTTCTAGTTATCTTCTGTTTGTGCCATCTGTTGTGGTTGCCTGTTGGGCGTGCAACTCTTTTCCATCAGCTCCTTGGTGACATCAACCTATCATTTTGGAGGGCGAAATTTTTGCCTTCTGACATCTGGTTTTCCCTGAATTGTCAACCGTTTTATGCTAAAGAGAATTGGTGACAAAACAGAGCTCTGTCTGACGCCTTTGCCAACATTATATTTGTCTTGTTGGTGTTGTCTACTTTCATCAAAGCAGAATGTTCTTCATACAGCTGGCGAATAATAAAGACCAGATGTTTGGGTGTCCATGTTGTAGAACTCTCCAAAATCGTCCTAAGTTGAAGACAGAATCAAAATTCGACTTAGGCAAAAATTTCATTTGAAGACATTTTTGGGAGTCTGCAGAGGCGCAGATCAGTCCATAAGGACCGTTTTGGGTTCTATAAGGCGTTGGAAATGACCAGGTGAAAATTCGAAGAAACACCGAATTTTCACTTAGGCAAAATGTTTTTGGTTCAGAATATGTGAGTAGAAGTATATAATGACAAAGATTTATGAATAATATACTTTTTCAAAGGTACCACAAATTGAACTTTGAAAAATAATATTTTTGGAAGGGCGTCAAAATTTGGCTCAGGAATCGATTTATCGAAAGTACGCCAAAATTTCACTTGCAGACTAATTTTTCAAAACTGCGTTGAAATTTGGCTTGAAGATCGATTTTTCAAAAGTACGCCAAAATTTCACCCGCAGATTAACTTTTCAAAAGTACCTTGAAATTTGGCTTGAAAAATCGATTTTTCAAATGTACGCCAAAATTTCACCCGCAGATTAGTTTTTCAAAAGTACCTACCTTGAAATTTGGCTTGAGAGTTGATTTTTCAAAAGTACGCCGAAATTGGTCTTAAAATAGAATTTTCAAAAGTACCACAAAGTCAGTTTAAAAAGTACCACGAAAATATACTTTAAATTATTTTTTATTTTTTTTTTTATTCCTCAACCAAAGACATTGACCTTTGAGGTACGGTCATTGAAAGCCCAATTCTAAAGTATGAGCATAAAATTTTAACGATGCACTGCATCCAAAAGACAAAATAGAAGATTTTGACAAAGCCGGCGTAGTGCCGATAAGCAAAAATTGATAAAAATCAATGCACATGTACAAGGCCGGTTTCTCGCATAGAAAGAGTTTGGATTGACTCAGCGGCTCGCAATTTGGTCGAGCGCGTTGAGTGGTCCAGAGAAAGTAATGATAGAAAAGCCAATAACAGGGCTTTTCAAATGACAAAGTTATAGAGGAAAACGCCTTGTGCATAAAAATCCAAAAAATCAATTTTGCCTAAAAGTCGCTCGGAGGTGAGTAGCTGCCATATCGATAACATTGAACGACTGTGATAAGGGTTAGTAAGTCGTGGACTGATCAAACGCCATTCAACTTACGCAGTAATAAGTCCTCTGAATGTGTTTGAGTACGTGAATCTCCACGATACAAGAACTTTAAAGCTAAGTAGTCTCTAGCGAAACTAAATTCATTTAGTAAAACTTTTTTAAGTTAATTTCAGTCAGCCTTAATTATTCATTTACCCAGAGTCTGAAATGATTCTAAAAGCTCGTATTTTGATTCTGAGAAGGTATGTATGAATCTTTTCTACCTAATCGATCGTTAGCGTGAGCGCTCTCGCTTGTATGGTCTGAAAGTCACTACCTTGATTGGGGAAGGCACGATTCTTATCTTGAGAATTTTGTATAACCAATTCTGTTAAATAAACGGATTCTTTGAACTATTGTTTCTTAATTGATCTTGAGGCCTGTTGACGGTCTATAATCCCTGGAACTTTCGTATAGAAAACCGGATGTGTCGAGTTAATTCGCATTAACGTTCTACCTTCTGATTGCTTTACGGAGGTTTGATAGGGATTTTTTTATGCGCTTTTTGAGAAATACATTCCGTTATTAATAGACCAAAACGTGGTTTCCGCGTACCAAAACTAATCCCTCGCAGAGAAATTCTTCGCTTGGGATTTTGTTATGCAAAAATTCAGGAAATTAAGAGGTGCCTAAACCCCTAACGAGGGAATTCGGGTCCAGAGAGAGCGTCGTTTCCGATCTGTGGTAGTGCAGCCTTGGTCCATTACTCGGCTACCGAAGTACATCTTATCTCGCACCCGCCTGGGAGGTAGAAGAACGGGGTAATACGCGACTGGCGCCCCCTGAGAAATAAATTGGTGTCGCGTCATTTTGACGCCCGGTAGTGCGTTCTTCTACATCCACATCTCCAACCATATGGCACAGTTTGTTTCATTCCACACGTTGCCAAAAACCTTAAACTAGTGTAGGAAACAAAGACACATAATATTACATAAGAAATTACATTAACATTGTAAGAAGAATGGCATGCGTACCAACTTATTAATACATAAATTACACAGCCCCACAAAAAAGTGAGGTGAGGTACGGTACCGGTTTCAGTGAGTGGACATCGATCGGCGAAGTCAAGCACGCCGATGCAAGTCCATCACATGGATGGGTGACCGTAACTCATCTCGCCGTCCTGATTAAGTGATAGAGTAGCATTAGCTAAACTTCGCCAGGACGTTAATCTAAATAAGGCATAAAAAAAAGTGGTCTGTCCGGCGGACAGCATATCTTTATGTGTGTTTCTCAATCCGAATCCGAAGTTAAAATTATCAGATTGGTTCGGTTTTCATGTCTAGCCTCAAAAAATACCCCCAAATAGCCGGTTTTTCGCCTTTCACACTCAAATGAGTAGTTAGATTTTTTTTTAATATGTTTTTTTTAATATTTTATAAACTCAACGCCATAACCTCATATCGCTGTAACACCATAACCCTACAACTCCATAACAATATGAAAGGCGAAAAACCGGTTTTAACGGGTGTTTCTTGAGGTTGGGGATGTAAACTGGGCCAATCTGACAATTCTGACTTCGGATTCGGATTCAGGAGGTCAAAATTTATGGGGTCTCACCGGCATGGTCCGCCGGACAGATCACTTTTTTCTTGGTGGGCCTGTGTTATTAATAATAATGAAAACAAATGTATATGAAAACAATATACCGGGGTGGCCACGAGTCAATGTACGTCCCCAATTTTTTATTTTTTAATTCGCAAATTTCGTTTTTTTACACATAAATTAGATAAAAGTGGGCTACTTTTTGTCTTATAAGAACGAAAATAACTATTTTTTCTTAAATAAAATGACTATATTTTTTTATGGTTTCTTATTAGATATCATTATTAAAGGAGGTAAAAAAAATAAATTTTAATTTAGTGTGTGTACAAGAACCAAAGGTCTCAACATTTTTTTTACTTCATCCACCCCCACAACCACCCCCCTACCATCAATACCAATGCCGATGTGGCATATCGTCTTATGGGTTTTTGGGGTGGATGATTCCAAATTTTATATTATTAAACTTCCATAAACAATTATTTCCACAAAAGTGGAATGCAAATATCTTTTCGAAAATACACCAAATTTCTTTCCAGTTCGCCGGAGTAGGAATTATAGTAAGTCCTAGACTTCCTTCCTCCACCCTTTTTGTGACGTCACGGGCGGTCAGGCGTGGCTTGGGATGTAATTAGCAGGTAATTAGTGGGAGTAATTATGAGGGTAATTGAGTATAATTAGCGGATGTTTAAGAGTAATTGAAGGTAATTAAGGATATTTAGGGGAAGATGGGACAAGGTGGGATAAAGTAAGACAAGGTGAGAAAAAGTAGAACGAGGTGTGACAAAGTGGGACAAAGTGGGATGAGGTGGGGGATAAAACAAGATTAAAATGAAAGGGTTAACATGTTTACATGTAATATCTGTAATGCAACATTCACTTGGTCTTGCGGGCTAAGCCCTCACGCTAATATTCATAAAATTCTTAAAAAATTTGTTTTTATGAATTTTTTTTCGTTGTGAGAGAGTTGGATAGAAAATCTGGATGTGGAAGTAATAATTCCTTGGGCACCAGTTTTTTAATGAATAATAATGAAGAAAAGTTTGGTGAAATTAGTTACTGGAGTAAGTATAAGTTCTGATGAAAATATTAAAACTATTATCACAGACCACTATCCTAATATTCTAATAGCACAGACCACTATCCTATTATCATAAAACTTATCACAAAATTTAAATATTAATAAAAATGCAAATAATGAAGAAATAACTCAAACAAATTATAATTATAAACTACTCAAACAATTGATACAATCTGAAACATGGCAAAATGTTTTTCAAAGTAATGATCCAAATCTCGCCTACGAAAATTTTATAAATACACTAAATACTAACTTAGGAAAATGCTCTGAAACTTTCATAATTAAATCTAAAGAAAAGAGAATTAAACCTTGGATAACAATCAGGAAACGGGATAAAATGAAGGAAGACGGAAATAAAAACAAAAACAATATTACACTATTAAACAAATATAAAGAATATAGAAATTTAACAAACAATCTAATAAAAAAAGTAAAAAGAGAATATTATCACAACATAATATTAGAGAATAGGAATAACATAAAAAAGTCTGGGAAATAATAAATGAAAACCTTAACGAAAAAAAATATAGCAAGAAAATTATACTAAAAGAAAATAATATTACATAGTAAATGACAAAAAAATAAGCGAAAGTTTTAATAATTTTTTCATAAATGTCAGAGAGAACATGGCTAGCAAAATTCAAGTCAATAAAATCTTAAAACGAAGGAACATAAACTGTAACAACATGTTTCTCAAACCTACTTTCGTGGATGAAATTATAAAAAATATCAATAATTTAAAAAATAAATCTTCTTGTGGCGAAGATAAAATATCTACCAAGATACTAAAGTATTTGAATTCAGTTATTGCTAAACCGCTATGTCACAATTTTAATTTATGTCTTGAAAAAGGTCTTTTTTCAAATAGGCTAAAAATTTCAACAGTAACACCCATATATAAAACAGGTGATAGGACAGTAATAAGTAATTATAGACCGATCTCAGTAATAAACAATATTGCAAAAGTTTTAGAAAAATTTATTAAAAATAGATTATTAGAACATTTAAATTATAACAAAATTCTTTCCCCCAACCAATATGACTTTAAAGAAGGTATGAGCACTGATGATGGTATATACGAGGTTATGAAAACTATATATAATTCTGTAGATAAGAATATGAAACAAATTGCAATATTTTTAGACTTGGCCAAGGCTTTCGATACAGTGTCCTATGAAATATTAGTTAATCAATTGTTTGAATATGGTATAAAAGGTATTGCTAACGATTTGTTCAGAAGTTACCTTCAAAATAGGAAACAGTGTGTAAAAATTGGCGAAAGTAAAAGTGCTTTAAAAAAAATTAAGTATGGCATTCCCCAAGGGACGGTCTTAGGACCAGTTCTGTTTAATATATACGTCAATGAATTACTCCAACTTCCAATTAATGGGAAAGTGGTAGCGTACGCTGATGACACTGTTCTCCTGGTTGAAGGTGACTCCTGGGAAAATGTTAGCAATAAAGCGGTGATAGAATTTTCAAAATTGCAGCAGTGGCTATCGGAAAATTCCCTAACAGTAAATCTAGAAAAAACTAAATTTTTGTGCTTCAGTATATATGATAAAAACGTATCTAATATACATACACTTCACCTACATACATACTCATGTTTAAATAAAAACAAACGATACTGCATATGTGCAATGAAACTGTTGCAAACAAAAACTGTTAAATATTTGGGAATTATACTAGATCAAAATTTAAAATGGACAGATCACATTCAACAATTAAACAACAAAATGCACCAAGTTAGTTTGGAAATTCTACGACCTAAAAATATTTTGCCCTTTAATACATTAAAGACATTGTATCATGCCTTGGTCGAGTCAATTCTTAGATATGGAGTAATAATATGGGGAAGTGCTTATTCAACAAATCTAGAATCTTTAAATGTCTCGCAAGAACATGTTATAAAGATTATTTTAGGAAAAAATAAACGTCACCTCTCTAAACAATTATTCAAGGCAATTTAATGTATTTAATCTTCAACTTTTGTATATCAAGTATATTCTTATGTTTACACATAAACATAAAAATCTGCTGAAAGCAATACAACATGAACACAACACAAGGCAAAAATACAAGCTAAATGTTACAATACCTCAAACTAGACATTCTACAACAAAAAGATTTATAACTTATTACGGTCTTAAATTTTATAATCTTTTACCAGCTCATTTTAAGCAATATAACAACATAAGTTTATTCTGTGATAAAATATCTAAATACTTAAAAAATAATAAACATAATTTTATAAGATATTTAGTAGGTGGTTAATATATTTGGATAACGTACACATAAGTAATTAATATAATATTGTCATTTAGGATTGCGATCATCATATTGACAAATTTTAAATTTTAAAAAAACTTTAAATTTTAATTTTTAAATAATAAATTTTAGTATAGTTAAATTGTCATTGGTACCCACACAGATTGTATATTTAATCTACATAAATAGGTAAATAATATTATATACTATTAATATACATAATGCATTGTTTTTTTTTATTAAGTTCTCAAATGTTGTGTAAACATTCTATTGTAAATTGAAACCCAATAAATTTGATTTGATTTTCTTTGATTTATTCGGTTTGTTGTTAACCTTCAACTTATTTATTTAGATGTATTTAAAGTAACATTTTCATTTTTATTTACACTGATCAATATAGTGATAATATTACACTAACTCATAAAATTACTGAAAAAATTACAGCATCCATTAATTATGAGCTATAAAAAAAATTGTAGATGATTAATATAGAATAATATTACATCTGAATTGATTATTATTTTCAGCGACAACATTCCACGAGACATTTTATTATCGATTCTTATGTATTATGACCTCCTGATTACGAAAAAAATATTTACGCCCAAAAACTCCTGGTGGGTCAAAAGTTATATGCACTTTTTGATGCCCTTTAATTCACAGATTTTCTACTTATCTGCTTAATATACTTCTACTAGTAATCGAATGGGAACTTTAAAAATATTGGCTTATTTGAAATAAAATTTTTAAAAAATATAGACCTGTCTGATATATATATATCCGCATATCTTTTTAAATAAAAAAAATGAACTTAATCACCTTAAAGTACCTAAAAGAACTTACAATCGAAAAAGAAAAAAGTGACGCACAATGCCTTCTTGATACTTGACGAAGAATTAAAAATGTTTATTTCGTCCGCCATCTTTGACCGTTCTATTTGACAGCCTCCGGGTTTGATGTATTATATTTGACCATAGATGAGTTTTATTTTTGCCAATTTTGGTGAAATTACTCCTTCTTATCGAAATGATATTCAATTTTAATTTTTTCGGCAATTTTTTGTATTTTCTATTTTTTCGAAAGATGGCGGATTGACCTATACATGTCGGATAGGTCTATACTTTTTACGAATTTTGTTTCAAATAAGCAGATAAGTAGAAAATCCACGAAAGGGCAAAAAGTGCATATAACATTTTGACGTATCAGGAATTTTTGGACGCAAATATTTTTTTCGTAAATAACAAAAATTCTAGTGCCAAGATGGTGGATCACCTTTTCTTCACAACCATCTCGATACGGGTATCAAATGAAAGGGCTTGACGAATGAAATACGATAAAAATGTGACGTTATTCTAAATCCAATATGGCGGACGTGCAGTGAAAATTTCAACTTGTTCTAATTAAGCTAGAGCTTTGAAATCTTGCATACGTGTATAAAACCGGTGATAATGCAATATGATGTATCTAATATCGTTCCAAATCCAAAATGGCCGACGTTCCAAGATGGCGGATCATCTTTTTCTTCACAACACCCTTAACACGGATATCAAATGAAAGGGTTTGACGAGTAAAATACGATAAACTATGTAACATCGTTCTAAATCCAATATGGCGGACGCGTTTTTTAGTTTTAAAACTATAATATAATCGGATAGTATATTCACTTAGACGTTGCATTCTAAGAAATGACGAAGAATCCGGTGCTTTTAGTACGGTTCTTTTAGTAAGGACAACGCAATTAATATGAAACTAATTAAGACGTAACTAAAAATTTAAAGAGAAATTAGTAGTAAAAAACTCTTTTAATAAAAAGCTTTTATTTGAATGGGCTAAAAGAAAATAAACTTTGAAGTAAATCAAACCCATCATTTTGTTACATTATAAAATTTTATGTGATATAAAATCTTGACAGGTAATTCTAAATACCTACCTATGTATTCCTTATAAATCAAATTTAACACGTTGACTGCCATCTCGGTCTATATGACCGAGGTTTTTATTGTCTATGAGGCCAACTCGATCCATAAGACCGAGTACTTATATTTGCCCTGTGGGCCGACTCGGTCTATAAGACCGAGTCATGTTTTTGGGATCTCTGGATCTTCTGGATCTTTTCGGTATCTCGGAATCTCCCAGCGACTCGGTCCAGCATACCTCTATCGTTATAAATAGACCGAGATGTTGTAGTAAAGGACTGAGACCTTTTTTGACGTTTTTTTGCAGTTTTTTTTTTTTTTCAAAATATTGTGTGTCAATTCAGTGTATTAGCCGATGATATTCATGGACTGGGGGGATATTTTATTTGGTTAAACCGTTGCTACCGGTTGGCGCCTTATGAGAAATTTGTCTTAACCCGTATGGCAGACAGGTAATATTAACACCTGTGTCAAGATTAATTCTCGTGACAAGCTTTTATATCATATAAAATTTTATAATATAACAAAATGATGGGTTTGATTTACTACAAAGTTTATTTTCTTCTTTTTAGCACATTCAAATACAAGTTTTTTATTAAAAAAGTCTTTTTACTACTAATTTATTAATACTTCTGCCACAAATAAATAATTTTATAGACAATATAGTCCACGTAAATTAGATATTTTAGAAGAAAGTAATAATATTTGGGATGCGTACTCTAGATGTTAGAAATAGATGCCCGAAAAGTTCCCCCCCAATTTAGGAATGGAATGTCCTTTTTTTGCAAAAAACCACCCCCAACGGGGACTTAACGCTGGTTTTTCACTTTTTATTTGTAAACCGTTCATCGGAAGAGAAAAAAGGATAGGAAATAAAAAATTTGTCGTTAAATTCTGCATAAAAAATATCTTATTAACCTTGTATCTTATCCTCACCTATTTCACGCTAACAGCGAACAGAGGAGTAGTTTGGGGCGCGAAGGTAAAAATCGATCCTTTTCCAAGTTTCACAGCGAATATCTTAAAACCGGTTACTTTAACGAGAGAAATGCTCAGGAATGAATTTATTGAGCGGAATTTTCTCTATAAGATGCATATATAGCGGGTTTTGACGTAAGTGATTTTTACGTATTTTCCCCTTTTTAACCACAAAGCTGTGTTTTCAGTTTCAGCTCGTTTCCACACCACCCACGAGGTAGAGCTTTGTTTTTTTTAAGGTGGTTTCCCCTGTAGGCCTATTCCACTAAAATTCTTTGCAATTTTACTCATCGACGAACTCTTCTTCCAATTTAGAATTTAAACATTCTTGCCCATGGCAATTAGAGCACATTGTTGAGCAGCGCAATCCAACCTTAACACAGCTGCATCGTTTTCCGCAACCCTTTTTTGCAGCTGCAGGATATTAGCTTTAGGGTGGAAATTGGTGCTGGTAACTCGGTGGTATAAATGAGTGCTAAAACCTTGCTTATTTTCTTCCAACCCCATTTCATTGGTTCCAAGTTTTCTCCTCACCAAGCATGAATTTGGAGAAATACTCTGTAAGAATATTGACGTAATTCCTCAGATGTTGGTGGCAGTCTTGGTAGAATCCTGGCAGTACTAGATTGACCGACTAACTCATTGAAGATAGTAAATCTTCTATGATTCAAAGATGTCTCTTTTTTGGGTGCTTTGTATACTGCTAGCGCGAATTGCTCTCCAGCACTTGTAATTTCTTTTTTCGTTGAGCTACGGATCTTTTCTTTTATTGACGCATTCCACCGTTTGCACTTTTCCTTTACAGCAGTAATTGTTTTGATATCCTCGTTTTTAAATCTCTCCACCAATTGCGAAATAAACCATTCCTTGTTTGTGAAATTGTTTATCATTTTATTTTGCGCTTCAGTCAGTGGCGTGTTCTCATTGAAAATAATTTCCGATGAAATGCGTTTCAAAAGTAGTTGCTGTCTTTCGATGCTCTTCGTACTGCAGGCATTGTCAGCATATCCGTCAATCACTACAGTCACTTTTTGGCCGTAATGATTACGAATAAAGTGAACGTAGGCTGTATAAACGTCGCCAAAGGTACCCTGCTTCGGCCATACTACACGATGAATCAAATTGCCGCCATCAACAATGAACTGGCAATCGGAAAAATCTATGGGCCTCTCTCGTACAGCATTGAAAATATCATACGAGACGATTTCTTAGTTTTTCTCATTAACCCTTTCTCATCGAAGAGAGGAAGAGGGATTGAAGCAAACTCAAAGTTGAGACATGACTCCAAATCCTCTTTTGAGTGAACAATAGGTACAGATTATCTTCTGATGTAATTGCGTGGAGTTGAAAAACACAGCTTTGTGGAAAAAAAGGGGAAAATACATAAAAATCATATATCATATGCATCTTATCGAGAAAATTCCACTCTATAAATTCATTCCTGAGCATTTTTCTCGTTAAAGTAACCGGTTTTAAGATATTTGCTCTGAAACTTAGAATAGGATCGATTTTTACCCCCGAGCTCCAAACTACCCCCGTGTTTGGACGCTGTTAGCGCGAAATAGGTGAGGATAAGCTACAAGGCTAATAAGACATTTTTTATGCAGAATTTAACGTCAGTTTTTTTATTTCCTATACTTTTTTCTCTTTCGACAAACGGTTTAAAAGATAAAAGTGAAAAACCAGCGTTAAATCCCCATTGGGGGTGGTTTTTGGCAAAAAAAGGACGTTCGATCCCTAAATTGGGGGGGAACTTTTCGGGTATCTATTCCTAACTCTATCTAGAGTACGCATCCCAAATATTATTACTTTATAAATTATTTCTCCTATTCAGTATTTTTTAATCTAATTTGCGTGTACTGATATTAGTATTGCTGCAACCATTTAATCTAGTTTACGTAAGTTTAATCCTCAACAGTATTTATTTAATCGGCACGTAAATAAGTAAATCTTTGATAAAACCAAAAGTGGCTTTAGACAACAGACAACGTCCCAGATCCTCACAAAATTACCTAAAAAAAGAAATTAATGAATGTAAAAATAAACAAATAAAATGATAAAAAAGTTACCTTAATATCTCATCTTTATTTCATCTCGATATACTTGGTATCTAACTGGGAAAATAAAAAATGTCCCGATTGCTATATTTACCCTTGCACCCTTCATATTAACACATTTTCTTGAAAAACATACAGAAATAACACGGTAAACATTTGAGACAAATTCATTGTTCCTTTCTTGAGTTCATTGTTCCGTTCTTCAGTTAGAGCGAGTTAAATGAAATAATAATTGCTAATTGACGTAGAGAATTTAAAAAGTGAAAATTGAAATTGAAAATTAGTGAATCTGTTAATCAGTTATTTATAACAATTAAACTACTCGACGGATCATTATGAAATTCAATAATAGTGGTTTCAAATTAGGATTTTAATGTGAATTGTCTGGTCAGGGCAGTTTTTCTGTTTTAACGTGTTCAGGGGTTCAACTTAAGTTCACAGCACAGTTTTGCCATTTCTGCTAGGTCGGCGTATTATTTATTTAAACAATTTAATTTCTTAGACCGTGTTTTTCATCTGCTTTCTTTGAATATCTCGAATCTATAAGTCCTATGGAAAACAATAAAAAGAAGGAAATCGTTCGTTTTCAGCTATACAATAAAAGTACATAAACTATAACTCGCTCTAGTTGTTATTATTATTAAAAAAAAATGAATATTGAAAAAGTATGCATTTTTAAATAAATCACTGTTCTTTCAAAAATATATAATATTCAATGAAATTTTGGAAAAATGTAGCTCTTATAAAGTACAATCACCACATAAAATTTCAAATGAAAATGATTACTAAAATGGCTCAAATAAATAATTGTTGCTAAAATTATGCACCCTTGGGAAATCCTGCCATCAAGACCAAGAACTGCGTAGGATGGCTCAAATTGGGGCATTCTATAAGTACTTTAAGATCACGGAGAAAAACATTTTTTTTTTTTTTAATTTGAACCCGTTTTATTGCAGTTGTTTATAGTTTTCGTAGTTATAAAAAAATTCAAGTAACTCCCTGGTTTTTTATGAAATCAAAAACGGTAATGAAAGTAGGTTAAAAAAAGCCAAATTTTGAAAAAAAAAAAATGAATGCTCTACTTGACTTTGAAGCTGAGATACGTTAGTTTTACTTCCACGTCCAGTGGAAGTATAGTAACGACAAAAAAAATTTTAAAAATTTTTATTGTCCAAATAGGCTTAAAATGTCATGAAACGTCGAGATTTTAAGTTTGAGCGAAAAAAAATTTCTGTCTGTCTGTCGGTCTGTCTGTCGGTCTGTCGGTCGGTCTGTCGGTCTGTCTGTCGGTCTGTCTGTCGGTCTGTCGGTCTGTCTGTAACTTTTTTTTGTGCGCACGTTTACTCTGGAACCGTTTAAGATATTGACTTGAAATTTGGTACACATATGTACTTTAACGAGATCTAGAACTAGATTATATTTTCATCTTGTTCCGTCGAAGGGTTGGGGGGTAAATTGGGGTAAATTTGGGGTAAATGGGTAAATCAAGCAGGTAAGACTTCATGAAATTGGTATTTAGTATATACAAGAGAAGCTAAGGTCTCAAAAAAATTTTTGGCATTAGCCACCCCCATTACCACCCCCACCTCCTTATTAAAGGGGATGAAAAAAATTTGTGATTTAGTATATGTACAGGAACCAGAAACCTCAAAATATTTTTTTACTTCATCCACCCCCCACTACCACCCCCCTACCACCAGCCCCACCCCACTACCGATGTGGGGTATCGTTTTATGGGTTTTTGGGGTAGAGGATTTCAAATATTATATTATTAAAGTTCCATAAACCATTATTTTCATATACAAAGTTTTTTTGTTGTGAGTGACTTGGATAGAGAATCTGGATGTGGAAGTAGTGATTCCTTGGGCAGCGGTTTTTACGTTTAGGTCACTTATAAATAAACAAATCGATATTTCTTCTTGAAATTTGGGATAGTTATTCCCCAATGTTTGTTAGCTGAAGATAATCCAAGCCTACAATTATTAAAATAATATCGAAAAAAGCAGCTTGAAGAACATAATTAGTAAACGCAGATTAGACTGAAAAACACTGAATAGGAGAAATAATTTAAAACGTAATAATATTTGAGATGCGTACTCTAGATAGGGTTAGAACTAGATATTCGAAAAGTTCCTCCCAATTTAGGAGTGGAACAATCCCTTTTTTGCAAAAAACTACTACCTAACGGAGACTTAAAGCTGGTTTTTCACTTTTATCTTGTAAAACGTTCGTCGGAAGAGAAAAAAGTATAGGAAATAAAAAATTTGTCGTCAAATTTTGCATAAAAATGTCCTACTAATCTTGTAGCCCAGGGATTCCCAACAAGATTTTTTCCCTGTTGTAGCCTATTCTCACCTATTTCGCGCTAACAGCGTCCGAACAGAGGACCGTACAAGTAAAAATCAATCCTATTCGAAATTTCACAGCGAGTATCTTATCTCTGTATGATATTTTCAATAAATAAAAAAAATAAATAAAAAAAATAAAAATAAAAAAATAAATAAAAGAAGAATAAAAAAAAATCATTCCTGTCTATTTTTCTCGTTAAAGTAACGTCTTTTAAGATAGTGGACACATCCAGCGAGTTGTACAACATCAGACGCTGGAGCGTAGAAGTAAACTAGAGAAATTGGAAACAATTAAAGTGAATTTTGGAACTTTCATTAAAACTGTTAATTTTTTGTTTTAAAACATTTAAAATTATGCAAAATTACATGTCATTAATAGTTATACTTACACTGAATGTTGCAGGAGAAACTTAATTAAGATAATTACAAAATAATTTTCTTTTTTAAGAATCGTAAATCACGAAAATTGGGTAAATATTTATTATTCTCTGCAAATTTTTAATTACCTACCTCATTGAAATTTAGTAACATTTAATTAATGACGTTAAAGTTACACAAAATTAATGTGACGTTTATATGCGTTATGGGTTGTTAGAACAACTGTTACATATATTTTATTATTCCATAACTTTGCAAATTCATGCAATTCAAAATGAACGAAATTAAAAAATAAATGAATACTAAAATGAGATGTCGAAATCATAGAAGTTTAGCGTATAGTCAGATACTTAGGTTTCACACTTTCAATCTAGATTATACGCGTCGTTAATTAACTTAATCTCAGTGTACAATAAAGTTACTTGGTACTTTGTTGTGGCTAATGCTTTGGTTAATTGTCTAGTTCTCTTTTAAGTTGGCAGTACCCATTTATTATGTCTTATTTTGTTAGCAGGTCAAGGGAGATCAGGGCTGTTATTAGTGACCTAAGAGGTAATAAAATAGTTCAACTTCACCACAGTTTAAATTAGATTCTAACTTGGGTAATAACTACTACTGCACCATCAGAGAAAAATTACACAATACTGTGGCACTAAATGACCCACTAATTTATCTTTAGTGGAAGTAAGGAGTCGGAAAGTATGCAAAATCATGCTAAAGTTATGGAACCTATCCCTCCCTCCGTTTTCGAGGGTGCTGAACACGAATAACAGGACGAAAAACGTTTTTAATCATGCGCACATTGCGCACCCCATGCAGTGGTCAAAAACCACCCCCTTTTGCTTATTTCCCATATGACAGCCTAGCATCGACTATTTTTGCAGGGATTCTTTGTTTTTTCATGGGGATATAACAAATGGTGAAAGGTGATATTAGATAGTAGACCGCAACCGCCCTTAGAGGTGGAATCTACCCTATCAGGGGGTGTAAAATTGTTTCTTTTTTTTTCTTGTTAAAAAGGATGCTGATCAAAGACAATGTTAAGAGTGAATTGTGACAACCTCAAGGTGGAAAATTGATTTTTTTTATTTTCTAATTTGTATATTGAGCGGGAGTGGTTTCAAAGTAACCATTTGTCAATTTTACATCCTCATTAAAAATGAACCTATCCTCGCAAGGATTTGAAATTCATGTTCCTTAAAACGGGATATAAGGAAGAGAATACCACTGGTAAAAATTTCTGTTTTTAATAAATCGTACAGTGTGTGCTATTTAAGACAGCAACACCCCGTTATTTTGGAACGCGTGGACCGATTTAAATTTTTTTTTTTTCGGGATATAGTGCTCGATGAGCTTTATTTGACTGTTTTGAAAAATTTGTAATTTTCATATTTTCAAGGCTTACTAAGCTCCTCTAAATGGGTCGAAATTTCGATATCGACTATTATGTACCAATCATGTCAAGATGGCGCCGGTAGTTGATGTCGCTCTTCTAAACGCAGAACTAAATAATTTCAGAAAACAAGATTTAATTGGTATAATTATTTTTCATATGGTTCCCCACAGTTGTAACAGTGATGTGGTTACTAACAATGTGAAAAATCTTCGTGAAAAGTGCTTGTTAACCGTAAATAGTGATAATATTGAGATGCTTCACGATAGCCATGAATTCCTATCGACAATTGACCTCAACGGTAAAAATAAGTCTAATAAACAGTGCGATGAACTGAACTCTTTAAAGAATGAGATGGACGTGTTTAGGAAACTCACATTCCATTTAGAAAAGTGCCTCTGGGGGCAGTACAAGTACAACATCATTGGATTATTTAGTTACCAATATCAACAACTACTCAATTAAAGTAATTAATCCGGGTGTCTCAGATCACCTAGCTCAAATTTTCTCGTGGGATACTCCAGTCGTTAATAGCGTAAATGCGACTAAAACTGTAACTCGTCGGACAATTAATGACAACACAATACATGAATTTAGAAGTTTATTTATTGCTGATCCCCCAGATTTAAATTTAAATAATTCTGAAAATATAGATTTTATATTCGATCGCTTTTGGGTCCACTTTTCCTGGTGTTTTAATATTTCCCATCCTAAAAAGACAAAAAAAAATTAATATAAATCATAAGTCAAAAACCTATAATTTTACCCCGGAACTAATCAGGGAATCTAGGCAACTGAAAGAATTAAATTGGTATAGGAAATTTTCTACTTCTAATGAAGTAGACAGTCGTTACAAGGAATTAAAAAAACAATTTGAAAAAAAAGTAAGTGCTAGTAAAAGAGAATTCCATAATAATTAATAAGTAGCGCGGAAAACAAAAGCAAAAAAAAATGTGGGAACTTGTGAACCTACAATTGGACAGAATACAAATAAAAACAAGTAAAATACACCTAAACATAAAGAACGAACTCGTCACCAACACAAATATAATTGCTAATACGTTTGCTAAATACTTTTCCACATCAATAAAAGAAATAGCCGAGATCAACTTTTCACAAAACACTCTTGATTGCACTACGCAACCTGACGTGGGATATACTCGGTTTTTTTACCCCTTATTAGAACATGAAATCATAGAAAGAATCGCGAAATTAAAAAATAAACCTTCAACTGGTTTCGATGAAATACCTACTTTACTAATTAAGGAATGCAAATACGAACTATGTCACCACATAACCGACATTGTAAATAAATCTGTTAGCAATGGGCAGTTCCCTAAGCAGTTAAAGTTATCTAAGACAACTCCTGTATTCAAAAAGGGCGATTCTGCTTTACTTGAAAATTATAGAGCCATTGTAACGCTCAGTCCTTTCGCTAAAATTCTTGAAAAAGCTGTCTATATTCGGCTAATCGATTACCTTAATAAAAATAATTTATTAACTAGCTGTCAACATGGGTTCCGTGAGGGATTTTCAACTGAGACAGCCACAACTGAACTTACGCAACATATAATTAACAAGCTAGATACTGGAAATATGGTAGTGGGAGTCTTTTTCGACTTATCCCGCGCATTCGACACTATTAATCCTCTTTTTCTGTCCAAAAAACTGAATTGTATGGGAATCCGTAGGCCAATTAATGATTGGATTATCTCCTACGTAACACATAGAAAATTAGTAGTGAAAATTGAAGATTTCTACTCTGACCAATTTGATGTTGAGCTTGGTACGCCCCAGGAAAGCGTATTAGGACCGTTGTTGTTTCTGCTGTACATAAATGATCTGCCATCCTATATAAAGGAGTGGAGGTTGTTTATGTACGCTGATGACACAACAATAATAATATCTGCAAAAACCATAGACGAGGTTAACATTCTAACAACTAGGATACTTACATCTTTCACGGAGTGGTGTGCAAGGAATCACCTAATTATTAACCTGAGTAAAACCGTATGCATTGAATTTACGAATCCCCACAGTAAGCAAGATCTGAATCTAAATTTTAATATAAATAACATTAGTTTAACTTCTAGTACAACTACAAAATTTCTAGGTATCCCATTAGATAGTTCACTAGGCTGGGGTAACCAAATTGACTCCGTCTGCGCTGAACTTAACAGCGCTTAAGAAATCTCTTATGAATTTATATTATGCTACGGTGTATTCGTCTATCTCCTATAATATTGTATCATGAGGACAAGCTACGGACGTACTTCGGGTCTTTATCCTAGAAAAAAAGATAATTCGTCTCATATTTGCATTATCCTATAATGAGACATGTAGGAATACATTTAAAAGTAAAAAAATCCTAACTCTTACGGGAATATACATTTTTAAATTATTACAGCATACTTATATAAAAATATTGATAACTATTTGAAAAATTGTAACCTCCATTCCTATCCAACGCGCAAAAAGAACAACATACATATTGATAGTTTTAAGCACACATTTTATAAGAAATCTCCGGATTACGCGGGACCCAATTATTTCAACATGTTACCTGGAAAAGTTAGAAATTTATGCCCTTGGCTTAGATTTAAAAACCAGTTAAAATCCTTATTGTTAGAAAACTGTTTCTACAGTTTAAATGAATCTGAATTGTATCTTACTCAAAGTAATACCTAATTATATTTTTTTGTTTCATGTTTGTATAACTATTTTGAATGTTTACTAAATGTGTCCCATTTGGTCAATACCTAATTGTATATTACCATATTTTTTTTACAGCACATTGGATTTTTATTGTTTATTTATTTATTTTAATAGTTATGTTAATGTTCTATTTTTTGTGTAAATGTTCTATGTGTTTTTTTTTTTACAAAATAACTTAGGCACTGGCCTCTTTTGACGTACCTTATCCATTTCTTTGTATTTGGCAAACAAGGGTTTAATAAAGATTATTATTATTATTATTGTTATTATTATTATGCAATTCTTTATCGGCAAATTGGATAGCGTATTCGATTCCCAGTTGTTTCAAATACCTCTATACTAAATTTTAGCTTGATACATTATATAGGGTGTTTGTTATTCAATTTGCCGATAAAAAATTTAATAGTCGATGTCGGAATTTCGACCCATTTAAAGGAGCTTAGTGGGCCTTGAAAATATGAAAATTACACATTTTTCAAAACAGTCAAATAAAGCTCGTCGAGCACTATATTCCAATAAAAAATAAAAATTTAAAATTGGTCAACGCGTTCCAAAATAACGGGGTGTTGAACACGCTGTATATACAGGACACGATTTTGAATACAATATAATATTTTTTACAAGATATTAATATAAGCTAGGGCGCTTACAAAGAATATTACATGGTTCATGTTCCTCGAAATGAACATTATATTCAATGCTATTGCCTCCTTCTTCATCGCACGACGCGTCCGGAAATATACACTTAAAATATAAATACTGTAAAATTTAGCATTATCATAACTACTATCATTGGATTCGTTTGTTTATATGCTTGGTTCATCATCTTCGTCCTCTGGCGCACAATTCTCACAAAATTTACCTTCACAAGTCTTAAAAAAACGCTACATCCATACATTTTATACATCCACATCTCGTTTCGAACATCTGCCCTTACAATTACAATTATAGTCTTCAAAAACCAATTGATCTTCTCAAAATTTGAAATTGATGGACTGCGGATACCTCATGGACACAAGATTTACCCATAAAACAGTAAAGGCGGAAAAAACCAAATAAAATGATAGTACGAGTCCCTAATATCAACCAAGTCGCTCCTATTATTATTATTATGAAAAGGGTGGTTTTCGACAGTTTAAGGGTAAAGGAAGGGTCGAACCAGCGTAAAACCATTTTGTTTTCTTGATCAGCATTCTCGAAAACGGGTAATAACCGTCTTTAACAAGAAAAAAAGAGAAACAATTTGACACCTCCTGACAGGATAGATTCCACCCGTAAGGGCGGTTGCGGTCTACTACCTGATATTACATTTCACCAACTATTATATCCTCATGAAAAAACAAAGAATCTCTGCAAAAATAGTCGATACCAAGCTGTCATATGAGAAATAAGCAAAAGGGGGTGGTTTTTGGCCCTTTCAGGGGGTGCGCATGACTAAAAACTTTTTTCACTCTGTTATTCGTGTTCTGCAGCTTCGAAAACGGGGGAAGGAATAGGTTTCATAACATTAGCACGATTTTGCTTTTTCTCCAGAAAATCCCGACTCCTTACTTCCACTACTTGTTGATATTAATGTTTCAAGAAATTTGTACTTGTCACCTAAAGATACAGTAAAATGAAAAGAAATTATTTTAAAAATAAATAAATGAAAAGTCCCTGGTGCAGACGTTATCATATATTAAAGTTTTTGGAAACAAGCCATGCACATTATATATTGTAGTTCATCTCATAAATGAAACCGGTACTATCCCTGCCTGCCTACAAGTTTGGGTTTCAAATCAATAAAAGTACTAGCCACGTTATTTGTGCTTTTTCAAAAGAGGTTTATCATAAAAGAAATGAGGCTGAGATTGCTGCAGCTGCATTTTGTAATTTAACGAAAGCATTCAATTACGTAAATCATGAAATATTGCTGCAGAAACTTCAGTATTGTGGATTTACCTTATTTGTCTGGAGTCAATCCTACCTTAAAGACCGCACTTAAAAGATAAAATATTCAGGAAAATATACTAATGATGTTAAGCTAAGTTGCAGTTCCACAAGAGTTTGTTCTTGGTCCAGTTTTCCTTTTACTATATATAAATGACGGCAACTGTCAATATATCGGAAAGTTTTATACTTTTTCCGATGACCACCATTTTGTGGTATAATAAAAATTTGAAAATATTGCGTGAGAAAATATGCTCCGATATCTCTGTAATAAAGGAATGGTGCCATTCAAATCTTCTCAGATTTGATATCGCTAAAACTAATGAAATAGCTTTCGGTTGGAATTTGGAAGAACTTGCCCTTGGAAAACAAAACAAATATAAAGTTTCTTCGATTATATATTGACAACCAATTAAATTTTCAAGAACACATAAGGAACCTAAATAATAAATTAGCCTTGGGATGTTACGCTATTCACAAAATTTCTATCGAATTGAGATCATCTACGGGAAAAGCAGCTTGCTTTTCCCTAATAGAGTCACACCTAAGATATGGTTGGTGATTGTGCAGGCAACTATTCAAAGAGCCACTCATTTTGCAAAGGCGAGCAATAAGATATATGTGTAAAGCGCGTTCAACAGACTCTTGCAAATATCTATTTGTTGCCCACCAGATATTAATAGTAGTATTTACTTTATCCACGAAAAGGTGTGCTTATTTCTGAATCTCATTCTTCCTAATGTAATTCCCGTGTTTACCCAATCTAAAACTAAATGGTCTGGATGACTCATGCACATAATGTTTATTATAGTATTCCGTGTGAGCGTAACAAACATTATGTGGGTGAGTCATCCAGATCATTTAGTGTTAGATTGGATGAGCACAGGAATTACATTAGGAAGAATGAGATTTAGAAATCTAAGATTTGCGAACATGCTTGGGAAGAAGAATAAACTGGGACTCGGCAAAATTTTTAACAAAAGAGACATATAGCAAGAAAAGAAAAATTTCAGGCTCAGCTCTAATATTATTGAATGAGAACAAATGCGTGTCGAATTGTTCCGTAGATGTTTGCACAACTGGCTGCCGATGTCGAGAGAAGAACTTAACAAACTGAACATTATTTAAAATAAAGCTATCAGCTAGATATATCAACAGTTCTGTGCAAGCAGTAAGCATCTTTGGATACTGAACATAACAAATATATTCTTGAAGCTGTGTACTTAATATAGACAGCACACAAACACCTATAATACGCTTTGAGAAAAGAAACAGATTCGGTTTCCGAAACGTCAGCAAAATACGTTATTTTTATATATATTTTTTGTTATTCATTATTTGTCAAAGAAACACCCTCTAACTGCTCCTTTGACATAAAAGTCACAGGCGTAGAGGTTGTTTTCCAGTAAAACACTGGATCATTGTATTATTTTGTAGATTTCACGGACATTGTTTAGAAGAGAATATATGTGACAGAGCATCCCAATAAGAAACAGAAAAATTGCATATAAACGCTCCACACCTTTGTCACATTTTTCGGTATCGCCTTTCAGTACGTTGCCATGCAGAAATTTAATTGCCATACTTTTTTGCTAAATCCACAAACACTATGTCCTCAATTTTCCTGTGTTTCATGATGAAGCGATAAAAATAAAAAAATATTGAAAAAGTATAATATATTTTTCCATGTTCGATTTCCATACTTGTCGTCGAACGACGTAAAAAAATAGGTCCGAATTCGGCGTTACTTTTAAAATTTCATTTTTGATATTTCACGTCTCTGCAAACGTGTTTGAGTCTTTTTGGAACGTTCTCGGCGCTGATGCCTTAATTATGGTTAGTTATGCCCTCAAAATGCCTTTTTAATAAATTTTTCTTGAATGGAATTTTCTTTCGACCTAGATCGATGTTCTGAGGTCCTGCAACATTATCTTGTCGATTTATGTGGAATAAAGAAAATCAGAGAAATGGACAATAAAAAAAAGGAACTAACAGTTATCGTGTTCATGTAGAAGAACGCACTACCGGGCGTCAAAATGACGCGACACCAATTTATTTCTCAGGGGCGCCAGTCGCGTGCTACCCCAGACGGGTTCGAGATAAAGGCGCAGTTACACGGCGCGTGGTTCGCCGATCCACGAACCTGGTGCGTGGTTCGGCAAACCACGCGCCGTGTAACGGATAGCGAGCCGGATAGCGGCGCGTGACCAATGCAGATTTCGTGTGGGGTTGTGAATTGTAGGCTCTCAAAACTGCATGGATCGACTGATGACTGATCTTCAGGCGCAGTTACCGACAACTAGATGGAAGACGCGAGCCGACGCAAGCAACGTCTCCCGAGTCGCAAGCCAAGCCAAGTTGCCTATGTCACACGGCGCGTGTTTCGTGACTCGCCGAGCCAGGCTCGCCTAATCACGCGCCGTGTAACTGGGCCTTAAGATGCACTTCGATAGCCTAGTAATGGATCAAGGCTGCACTACCTCAGATCATTAACGACTCTCTCTCTGGACGTGAATTCCCTCATTTTAGGTACCTTCTGAAAAGTTAAATTTTCGCATAAAAAAATCCCATTCGAAGAATGTCTCTTCGGCGGGATTAATTCTTGACGTGACGATCACGTTTTTCTCTGCCAATAACGGACTCTGCACCTAGAAATTTCTAAGAAAAATGTTTAAAAAAATCCCTATCAAACCTCCATACAGCAACTAGAAGGTCGAGTGTGGTGCAGTAACTCGACGCATCGGGTTTTCGATACGAAAGTTCCAGGGATTATAGACTAGCAACACGTCTCAAGATCAATTAACATGCAATAGTTCAAAGAATCCGTTATACAAAAAAGAGGTTATAGCAAAATTCTTATTGTAAGAATCGCGCCTTCCCCAATTAAGACAAACGGCTTTCAGACCATACAAGCGAGAGCGCTTACGCTAACGATCAATTAGGTAGAAAAGATTCATGCATACCTTCTTAGAATCAAAATGTGAGCTTTTTAGAGAAGTCTTAGAATCTTTGTAATATAATAATTACGCAGTGTGCTTGAAGGTGGAAAAATTATGATGAAAATGAGTCCAAAATCGGTTTGCGCAGGCTGATTCTACATTAAAAGTATATTCAAAATTTATGAAATTTAAAATCGTAGCTGATCTCTTTCGCGTTTTATCCACATTTTTGGATTTTAACCCTTTGCAATACAGTAACTCGTATACATCAACTTTTTCTTCGAGCACTTGGCACTTGTAGAAATAAAACTATCGTAAATAAGTTTATTATATCTTGTACTATAACTATAACTGCATCGAGGAGTTCTTCAGCGTGTGCATAAACGACAGGTCGAGGATGTTTTTGTTTACTCGAATAGTTTTCACAATCAAAATCGTATATACCGTGTTTGTATACATTATCTAAAACTTTAGATTTATCTGATAAATGCTTTGTATATTACGATGGAATAGACTTTCTACCTACGTTACATCTTACAAAATTAGTTATTTTTCTCATTTGATTACCTGAAACTCCTAAAGTTATCTAAGCTCTCTTCATCAAATGAAACACTTTTTTTAATACTCGGGTTTAAAACAACTTTTGTCTCTCGACCACCAGCAGATACATTAATACTAAAATTTTCATTTTTCTTATTTGTAAGACTAGCAGATTGAACCTTTTTTTTTATAATAGTATTTAGAATTTGATTTTGATTTTTTTCAGTGAGCTTTTGTACCATTTTTAATACATTTTCTTTGCTATTTTTACAAATGTGGCTTTTACCCCTTCCAATCTCTTGAAAACAATCATCACACAACAAATTTCTAGTATCTTTACTCTCTTCTATAGATGAAATCGGCAGGCTATCTATTGCTGAACGCCCATAAAGTCCCGTAGAAACATCAATTTTGTTTTCTAAATCTCTTTTATGTCCTTTGCCTTTATCAATTTTAACGTGGCCTTTGAAATGACCAGTCAAACATATATAACAGTTGCATGTATTTTGTGATGTACAAGTATCCTTTGGTAATATGACATCTGTATAATTAGGCATTTTCTGAAATGATCTTTGAAATTTACCCTTGTTAGCATCAAGTAGTAGTGTGAGAGAACAAGTTGTACATATACTTAAAGGATACTTTTCATTTTTTAGATCAAAGTCTTCAAATATAAATTTATTAATCAATTTTTCAGTAAGTTTTTTTAATTAAAGAACTGTATTTACAAGATATAATAAACTTATTTACGATAGTTTTATTTCTAAAAGTGCCAAGTGCTCGAAGAAAAAGTTGATGTATACGAGTTACTGTATTGCAAAGGGTTAAAATCCAAAAATGTGGATAAAACGCGAAAGGGATCAGCTACGATTTTAAATTTCATAAATTTTGAATCTACTTTTAATGCAGAATCAGCCTGCGCAAACTGATTTTGGACTCATTTTCATCATAATTTTTCCACCTTCAAGCACACTGTGTACGGCTGACTGATTTTAACTTAAAAAAGTTTTACTAAATGAATTTAGTTTCGCTAGAGACAACTTAGCTTTAAAGTTCTTGTATCGTGGCGGTTCACGTACTCAAACACATTCATGAGGACTTATGACTGCATAAGTTTATTTGGCGTTCGACTAGTCCACAACTTGCTTGCCCCTATGCAGTTGTTCAATATTATCGAAATGGCAGTAACCCACCTCCGAACGACTTTTAGGCAAAATTGAATTTTTGGTTTTTTATGCAGGCGTTTTCCTCTATAACTTTATTATTTGAAAAGCCCTGCTATTGGCTTTCCTACCATCGCTTTGTATGGACTACTCAACGCGCTCGACCAAATTGCGAGCCGCTGAGTGACTCCAAACTCTTTCTATACGAGAAATCAGCCTTGTGCATGTGCAATGATTTTTACCAAATTTTTGCTTATCGGCGCTACGCCGTCTTTGACAAAATCGTCGGTTTCGCCTCTTAGATGCATTGCATCGTTAATTTTATGCTTATACTTTAGAACAGGACCTTCTATGACCGTACCTCAATGGTCAATGGTCAATGATGGAGGAATGAAAATGGAAAATATTTTAATATTTTTCAAAGTGCATTTTTGGAGTACCTTTTAAACTAGCTTCGGCGTACCTTTGAAAAATTAATCTTCAAGTCCAATTTTGGCGTATTTTGATAAAAATTATTTTCAAGCCCATTTTTGGTGTACTTTTAAAAAATATTATTTTCTTCAAAGTCCAACTTTGTTGCACCTTTGAAAAAGTATATTATTCTTAAATCCTTGCCACTATATACTTTCGCTCTCAAATCCTGAACCAAAACATATTTTCCTAAGTGAAAATTCGGTGTTTCTTTTCACCTGGTCATTTCTAATGCCTTATAGAACCTATAACGGTCCTTATGAACTGCTCTGTAGTCCTTCAGACTCTTAAAATTGTCCTTGAATGAAATTTTTGCCTAAGTCGAATTTTGATTCTGTCTTCGACTTAGGTCGATTCTGGAGGGTTCTACAACATTCACAAGAAACGCTCTACACATATACATACATACACGCATACATACAGACATACGAGGCGAATTTCTCTAAAATATTTTTACGATGATATTTGAAAAAATTTGTCCGGTATACCTATTTCACTAAATCAAATAAGCAATAATGTTTCAATAATACTATTATAAGTCACATTGATAATATACAGGATCTGTAAAAAGTAAAAGTTAATGACGGAAAAAATCCGTGTGGTTTACTATAAACTACAATAAGAAAGGTACACCTTCAATGGAACAATGCTGAATGTAATAAACTATTTCCGAGCTAAATATTCACGGTCAGCAGTAGGACATTGATCTACTTATTTTATTAAGTTAAACGCCTTCTGTGATAGACGTAATACGATTACCTCATTGGTTAATAGGTATGTAACTAATTGTTGCACGGATGTTATGAATAACCGGATACGGAGAGACCTTTATTAATTCTCCAAAATATCAAATTATTGCCATTGCCCAATTTCTCGATGCAAGTTTAGTAGACATTTCATTATATATATTTTTTAATACGTGCATATTGTTATATTTTTGTGAAATTAGAAGTTTTAAGCCTCATATGTTTTTTATTAAATTTCAGAGATGTTTAGTCAGATTTAGAACTACATGAAAAATATTTTTTTTTATATATATATTAAAGCTATAATATATAATTACACAGACACACACACACAAAGTCAATTTTCTAAAGGTTTCACATATATACTCCCATGAATTTTTACCACTGAATACGGTCTTGATGTCAGTTTTACAAAATTAGGTCAGGATTTTTGGTTAACCACGAAAAAAAAAACAGGCCAGAATAGGGTTTAAAATATAAATTAAAGATTTTAAATAAGTAGATCATGTATTTAATGTATTTTTGACTGCTGAACATGATCCCGATGTCAGTTTTGCTCCATCAGTTCAGGATTTTTTGTAAACCACGAAAAACAGGTTAAAACAGGCCAGAATAGGGTTTAAATATAATTTAAAGATTTTAAAAAAGTAAACCCTTGCATCCGATGTATTTTTGACCGCTGAATACGGTCCCGATGTTAGTTTTGCTCCATCAGGTCAGGATTTTTCGTTAACTATGAGACACAGGTTCAAACAGGGCAGAAAATGTAAATTAAAGATTTTAAATAAGTAAGCCAATAGTGAACTAGAACATACTTATTCTGTACTTGGCATCAATGTCCAAAGTTTAGCGAATAAAATTGATGAACTTCAGATCTTCTTGCAAACTAATCATTTTGATATTCTATGCTTCTCTGAGCATTGGCTACGAAAGGAACATTTGTCATTGATTAATATACAAAATTATGATTTAATTTCTTTTTACTGTCGGGAAAATAACCTTCACGGCGGAGTTGCAATATTTGCAAACAGTAAAATCACTCTTAAGTGTATAGATGTCAGTAGATTCTGCCTGCCAATACATGCTGAATTTTGTGCATCAGAATTTGTTAACAAAAATATGGTTATATTAGCTTTATATAGATCCTCCAGCTCAGGAGATATTACATTATTTAAAGAACGATTTGAAGAACTCATTGAATATCTTCTAGCCAAGTATAAATATATAATTATTATCGGGGACATAAATTTGGACCTTGATGCTAAAAATATGCATGCAAAAGATATACGTAACATTTTGTCTATGTTTGGAATCTCTCATCTTATTAATGAACCGACTAGAATCATTGCAAACACTAGCTCGTGCCTTGATAATGTTATGACAAACTTAAATTTAAATGTGTTGAAAGCAGGAACCTGTGATTTACATTTGGCCGATCATCTTGGGGTATTTATGCGCTTTCAAACTCAGTCACCTCTAGATCACACTGGTTCCTCCAAGAATAGAATCATTTCACAGAACCGAATTTGTAATTTTGCTGGTAGGATGAATGGAGTACAATGGGAAGACAGCAATATTGATAGTCTAAATTGTTCCGATCTAGCCACAGTTATTTTAGATGTTTTATGTACTAATGCTAATTTGTGTTTCCCAGTAAAATCTGTTTCAAATCGGTCTAATGGAATAAAATGGTTTAATGAGAGACTACGAGCGATGCGAACAAAATTACATGAAAGTAAAATTGTTTATAACAGTAGCAAATCTGATGAAAATTGGCACATCTATCGTGAAAATAGAAAGAAATATAAGCAAGCCTTGAAAGAAGAAAAACGCAAAGCTTATACAAACGAAATCATTAGTTCAAAAAATAAAAGTAAAACCATCTGGAAATTAGTAAACAATGAAAGAAAAATAAAAAATTGCTCAAGTACTGCAAGCTTGATTCCATCAGAAGATTTTAATATGTATTTTAGCGCTGTCTGTGATACTGTATTGAGAACAATTGATGACCAGAATATTGATCCATTAATTCTTTTAAATAAGACTTCTAAGCCCCCATTTTCTTTTTTTATGCAACAGATTTTGGAATCAGATGTAAGAGAAGCAATACATCAATTAAAAAATACATCCAGCTTAGATTATTACTGTCTGAACAGCTATATGATAAAGGCTTCCCTCGAGTCTCTAATTAAACCATTAACAATATTGTTTAATAAATGTGTTGATGAAGGCAAATGGCCTGATCTGCTTAAAATAACTAAAATTTTACCCTTACATAAGAAAGGTGACTGGAATTGTCCTGATAATTTTCGTCCTATAGCAACCGTTCCAATAATTAGCAAAATATTTGAAATAATTATTAAACATAGATTAGTCAAATACTGTGAGGACAAGCATATTTTTTCAGATGCCCAGTTCGGCTTTCGAAAAAATAAGTCTACTACTAAGGCACTATTAGAAATGGTGGAAAAAGTAGTCGAGGGTTTTGATAGGGGCACAAGCTCAATGGCTACAATGTGTGACCTCACCAAGGCTTTCGACTGCGTCAATCCAGAAATACTGTTGCATAAATTAGAATACTATGGCATAAGGCAAAATATGCTTGAATTGCTTTCTTCTTATTTATCCAATAGGCAACAATACGTAAGTTTGAATGGAAATGAGTCGGGACTACTACCTATTAAAAATGGTGTTCCACAGGGATCTGTTTTAGGACCTATTTTATTCCTCATCTACATTAATGATCTGCCTTACTCGGTCGGTGAAAATTCATGTATATTGTTTGCAGATGACTCCACCATAATTACCAATGACGACAATGACCTAAATAGAGATAGTCTACTTTCTGCAAAAAATTGGTTTTCTTCCAACAAACTAAAGCTCAACGAATCGAAGACTCAAAATATTCTTTTCAGCTCAGATAAATGGGCGCAAAAGTCTGAATCAAAATTGCTTGGGATTAAACTTGACAGTAGCTTAAATTGGTCACCTCAAGTGGACTATCTCTGTTCTAAAATTTCATCTCAAATTTTCTGCATGCGCCAGTTAAGTCGATCATTACGTTCTGATGACCTACGCATTGTGTATTTTGCGTTAATACATAGCCATCTAACCTACGGTATTACCTTATGGGGAAACTCCAGTACAGTAGGAAAATTATTTATTTTGCAAAAAGCAGCTGTTCGTGCTATTGAAGGTGCGGCTTATGGTACTCCGTGCCAGATACTTTTTAAAAAATATAGGATTATGCCTTTGCCTTGTATTTATATTTTTGAAACATTATTGCAAATTCACCGGCAGTTAGACACGTTTCCAAAACATTCTGACATGCACTCTTATAATACTAGGAATGCAAATAATTTGGTTCAACAATATTCTAGGATTTGCATCACTCGGAATAATAAATTAAATGTCGTATTATATAACAATTTTGTAAATTATTTTAAGGATACTAATATCACAAATATGAATTTGAATGCATTTCATAAATTAGTTAAAACATTCCTAATAGAGGAATGTTTTTATAGTGTAAATGATTTCCTAATTTTTACTAACTCTAGATAATAGGACTTAGTAGGAACTGCTCTCCTACATGTGACTTCAAATGTACTTTTATTGTATGTAAAGTGGTCAATAAATAAATGGTAAATGGTATTCGATTAATATCGATAAGCGATTCGGGCGGTTCGCCGGATGCCTATGCATTATCTTGGCATTTACCGTTAACACTGGGTATTTGAAGCTATGAAGTGAGTTCACCAGACCCTCATGTTTGAAATTGCGTTATGCAGACAGAATGCCAACATAACTTACACTTCTGTGCAATAAATTCCCGTACACCTATTTTTCGCTATATTAAATCATTCTTTATTTATTTGTCAGTGTCAATGTCATATTTTCGAAATGCCGAAATTAACTGAAAAATTCTAATTCTCTCTAAAATTGAAGAGGGACGGTCTATCAGAGCAGTTGCTAACCATTATCACTTAAATAGAAGTTCCGTTATGAGTGTGAAGAAAAGGGAGGAGGAAGGTATCATAAAGAGAAAAGACGGTTCAGGCCGACCGAGAAGTTCAAATCTCGCTCAAGATGAAGCGCTCCTTGGCTATTTAAGGAAAAATACGTTTCAAACAGCAGTAGACGCTGTCTCCATGACAAATTTTCCAGCATCGAGGTTAACAGCTAGCCGAAAGATAGGGAAATCGGAATTAAGGAACTGTGTAAGTGCCAAGAAGATCATATTAACAGAAGAAGAGTAGCAAGCCCGCATTCTGTTTTGTTTAAATTATGTCGCCCGTTGGAGTTTTGGAACAATGTTGTGTTTACCGATGAAAAAGTTTTTCAGTCCTGTAATGACGGACATATTCGGGTGTACCGTCCTGCAAATACCAGGTTTCACGAACGCTACGTGTCTCCGCGGAACAGGTCCGGGAGATTTTCTGTTAATGTTTGGGCATAGATAAGCGTGAATGGCCATGGTGTTTCGTGGCGTATCATGGGTAATGGTAGATTTAATGGACAGGTTTATAGGGATATTTTGGAAAACATTATGCTTCCTTCGGTGGAGCAGTTATATCCATTTTTTTTCTCAAACTTAAAATCTCGACGTTTCATGACATTCTAAAGCTATTTCAACAATAAAAATTTTCAATTTTTTTTGTCGTTATTATATTTCCTCTGGATGTGGAAGTAAAATTATCACAGGCAGAAACGTGCAGAACAGCCATGCAGAAAACCGCTTTTTAATATTTTGAGCTTTCAGAATCTGGCCTTATCTCGGACACAATTTTTCAACGTCAATTTTTACATTTATTATAAATTGAAATCATTAAATCATTAACATTTTTCCAAATACCTTACTCATGACATTTCAGAATCAATGTCACTTTTTTATAACCTATGGGTCGCGTGCGCGTGACGTCACAGTCTGAGACCTTATGAAAAACAAACTGAAATTCTTTAACTGTCAAATGACAACTAATTGAACTTTTCCTAATATTATTGTTGTTATGTATATTATCCATACAAAATGACAAGTTCTTGGTTTATTATTAATTGTGAAAGTGTGACAATCCGAAACAATGCCAATTTTTATAAAATAACCTCCATTTAAAATCAGATTAAAATCATTTAAAAGACTGCAAACAATTAAAAGAAATGATTTTACAAGAGATTTCCAAGGATTTTATTAGTGGTACGTTGTTGCATATTAATGTAAGGATTTGATTTTTAACGTGGGTTTATGTTGTAGGAAAAACTGCCGTATTACAAGACCATGATGATACGTCCAGTTGGACATCCTCTCTCAATAAGTAATGCAAAACCCATATGTGAAACTGAAACTGCTTATGATAATAATTACTGCTGCTCAAACAAGCAATAAACAATTCATAGTAAAGAAAATTAACATTTAATATTGGTTTGTCGGTATTTTTAATAATTATTTCTTATTTAAAATTTAGTTAAGCGAAGGTGTGGAGATGTACGGAGAGAAAGAAAAGTGCAACGGCAGAAACTGTGTTAAATAAGGTACACCCCAAGAGGAAAATTTGCAGGCTTCATAAAGATATTTGATGAAGTACATAAATTAAGAAAGGAAATTCCAAAGTAGCTACCCGCTGTCAACAAGTGATGCCTTTTAAAGTATAACGTGGAGTGTTTAAAAACTCAATGTTGGACTACTGAACATTGAAGAAGTATAAAATTAAAACTTTAAAGTGGTCTAAGTCCAGTGAACGCATAAACAAAGTCTGAATGGGCTATGAGTATTAATGTAGCTATAAAAGCCCTATAAATTATTTAATTAGTGAAGATATTTTGTTTTGCTTTCAGTTACACGCATGTACCTAAGTACAAGTTCGACGTAATTGACTATTTCAGTTTACTGCAAAAATATAAGTAGTAAGAGTGATAAATAAAACATAATATTTGATAAAATAATAATGAACAATAATTATAAGATAAATTACATAACAATATATGAAAAATAAAGTTCTTATAGAAATTACAATGGATTATATAGTCCAATCTATTGATACATTATAGACGAGGGGTTAACTGGTGGAAGAAATTGTGTGCGTCTTATTACATAGGTACCTCAAATAGTTTATAGCACCTCAATCTTCATTGCTTAATTTATATGGGGTTTTTTTCACAAAATTTACAGCGGTTAATTCCTTGACCATAGCCATGTTTACTGCTAAAAATCTAAAAGGAAATGCTTCTTGTCACTAAGTAGTGAACATATTTTATCTAGACTAGCATCATATTCACAGTAAGTACTAAGGAACCGTCTGAATCTGCAATAGTCCAAGAAGTCAATTGCTTTTGTTCACAATGCTACGAGTTCATAACCTGAAAAATGAATTTGTACGTTAGCAATTATTTATAAAGCAACATTTAATTAGGCAAGTATATATGAAAAGAATGGTTGATCACTGATAACAATTCTTACCTTTGCAACAAGATTTTATTCTGTAAATTTCTTGCACAGTACTTCTTTCATCTAACCACAAACAGCTTCACGACTTTTGAATGCTTTGAACTAATCCTTCTGTCTATGTACTTCTCTCAAAAATTAAGTAAGTCGCAGTATGTGTAATATTTGGAAGTACATTAATATTTATACTAAAGCATTTTTTTCTCAAAATATATGGATTTAATTCGATGGCAGCAGTATACCTAACTTCTACATCATGAGACAATTCTGCAAAATACGAACTAACCGTCTTCCTGACAAACAAAATTAAGGATATAAAAGTACTAAGACTAGTTGCAGATGTTAAATAATCCAACATTAAGCTTTTAAATGGCACAAACACAGCAAAATTCACTTTAAAGAAAAACGTTCTGATTCAGTGAGCTGTTTGTTTTTCCCAGGGTGTATTAAATAGGTGGTCCGACTAAGGCACTTTCCTATGATAATAATGGCTTCATAAGTGCATGCTTCCTATTTAATTTAGTAGATGGCGCGAGCTTTAGCGTCCAACAAAAACCTGTATATAGGTACATGAATTTGCTTTGCTGCATATAGTGTTGCATATATTCACAACTGAACAGCAATTTCAGTTGTGTAAAGGAACAAATATTCACCAGTTTCAAATTTATTTGGGTATGGTAAGAAAATAAAATTTATGTAAAATATACAAATTTATTTACAACAGTACTGGGCGTAATGGGCTGCAATATTATAAGAACAAGATTTACATAATATGTTTACAAATAGTTCCTTTCTCCAAAATTACTGAGCATTCTCTATGCTCCCAACATAAGTTGACTTTAATTGCACATCAGAATGAACACTTTGATAATAATATTTGTACTTGGTCCACCTAAGCAAGCGTTGTAGATTAAATTTTCAGAAAAATATGCTGCAATTCTTCTACAGTGATCGGTTTACTGATTGATGTTAACTTAATATCCTTATGCAAAAAATAACCTCTATTGTAGGACCAAACATGAGACAAAACCCAACCTGAAAATAGAAATTATACAAATAATTACTTGAAAAACTAAATTATCATTTGGAAACAAATACTATCTAAAAAGCACGTCTTAAAACATGTAATTAATTTATCAAGCTGTTCTGCCTTATGTAAACACTAAGCTTCTACTTTCAATACATTTATGAATACCTCAATTCTTATTTGGTAATTTGACGACACATTCTTCAGACAAAATTTTTTCTAGTAAGTGTAAATACAAACTCTCAGAAATGAGGATAAACTATACTATCGTGAACATCACTCATTTAATAACTTCTTAATTTTCTTAGCTACAACATTTTCTAAAGAACAAGCATCTAATTTGCTTGGAAGTGCACCTTTCTTCAACCTTTTTCTTTAAAACTGCCGCTAAAAGCATAAAATATATTTAAAAAGACGTTTTTATACCTATAGGTTATCCCTGCCAAAAATTCCACATAGAAACTTATAAAAAAAAAGTGATGCGGTTTTATCGTTCCTATAAGTTATATTAGTATTATACAGACAGGATTTTATCTGTTTTATTAAGTTTTAAATCGGTTATGAAACAGTAATTCCGAATGAGCTATTTGGAATTATCATGTTGCCCTTTCATGAGTACTTATATGAAATATACAACAAATCTACAGTTTAGTGTCTGCAAATGCACCCTTGCCCTTATATCTGTAAACATATGGAATTACAGATACAACTTTAAAGAGATTCTAAACTTTTCTATAAGTAATATCATAAGAGTTCCAGTCCGTCTTTTCTCCAGTATCTATCGTATGTAACACACCATTTATCAACATGTTTTTATTGTAAATTTCAACATTGTTTTTTATTAGTATTAATGTGGATATACATGTCAACAAATGTACAGTTTCAATTGTATATTTTACAGATGTATTTTTATTGTAAACTTCCATTTTGCTTTTTTATTAGTATTAATTTGGATATGCATGCCGACAAATGTAACAAGCGTCTAGGGAGACCAGGATACTTTGGCTTCGAGACTTCCGCATGCGCACTGAAATGCGACATTTGAACAGTGTAATGCTTATGCGGAAGTCCTGAAGCCTATACAAAACAAAAAAAAAACATACCTAAGAAAAAGAAACCATTTGCCAAACCAGATGCCAAAGAGGTGAATAATATAGCTTTAAATCTCTTGTATCCTCCCAAACCATCTTCATCTTCTGTATAATGACTTTGTGTATTAAAAATATATATATCTAACTTTTAGAAAGTTGTATTATTTTTTACGATTTACCAAGAAAAATATCAAATCAGGTGTTAGCATTTATGTGTAAAAATTAATTTCAAATCCAAATTATTTCGCAAAACAGTAATATTATTTATAAAGATGCATCTTTATACCTAAACTTGCCAACTCCTTATGCAAATCTACCCATGGCAGTTTCTGGAAACATAAGTTCAACAAATTTGATTTATTTGTTTATTTGCAAACTAAAAATTTCTTATTTTTTTTTAGATTAGGGTAAGTGATGTAATAGGTAATAGGCTAATTTGCAATTCGGCATTAATAAAGTGTGTATTTCAAATTTTTGTGCTCAAAACTACTGTCTAGGTTTTACTTATTATTCTTTTTATATTACATACATTGAAGTAGGAAATATAACTTAATAAACAATTTGGCTGTTATATGAAATAGACAAATTTCTTTTCAAGTTAACTAATATATTGTGTATTACCGGCTACGGCTGTGTTAATATGATACTAATATAAACTAAATCACAAAACATCTGTTCAATTTCGAGCAATGTAAGAGTTACTTTCATGTTACAGCTTAACTTTTCTGGAGAATAATTTTGTACATTCAAAGCGAAACACACCCATTTTTATTATTAAAATACAAGAGAGAGTTAAACATATAAACTACAAACTAATAAAACAACAAGTTGCAGTCAAAGATGTTTGAGGTTAGAAACAGAAGCACGTCACGGCACGAGATCACACGAGATGCTCAATTTACCGCCTTCTACTTTTTAACAGTGTGTAATGCGCATGCGGAAGTCTCGAAGCCAAAGTATCCTGGTCTCCCTAGACGCTTGTACAAATGTACAGTTTAAATTGCATATTTCAAATAGAAATACTAATATTGGGGTAAACACAAAATTCTGCAAAGTCCTTATTTCCTCGGTGTTCTTGTTCTAGCCTAGAAGCAATGAATGAGTTAGCAGTGAAAGAGACTGCTTTGTTTTTAATTTAACAAACACACTTCAGTTCCTTAGGTCACATTAGATTAGATATGAACTAGCTACACGTATACAGCTCCCTCTACTGGAGCCTGGAGTAAAGTTGCTGCTGAAATTTCTATCAGTTTCTACCAGAATGGAGCAGCAAACATTTATTTATACCACATCAATGAGAATTTATGAGAACAGTATCTAAGGTAAAACGTGCGGCTTTCCGTGGTTAAATGGCAAGTGTTTCTATAAGAAACGAGCTGCATTAGGTTGACTTGCAATTGAAGATTACTAATTATAATGGGGATTTATGAGATCAGTTTCTATGAGTATTAATGTTTTTTTTCAGTAATATATTAAATGTGTTTTCATTTGTTTGAATGGGTAAAAAGAAAGGTCAGTTTTCAACTGCAATTACAAATACAAGTTTAATCACTTTGAATGGGGTTATATGCGATTAATTTCTAAAAGTATTTATGCTGTTTTCCGAATATAATTGTGATGAGGTTTAATCAGTAACAAATTGTTCACTACTTGTTATGATATGGTCGGAAATTCCAAGTACACATTTAGTATTCCTTCAAAAGGATTGATGAGAGCAGTTTCTACGAGTATCTATTTGTTGTTCCTCTAGTAAATTATATGTCTTTACATTTACTTATACTATCTCAATGAGAATTTATGAGAACAGTATCTAATGTAAAACGTACGGCTTTCCGTGGTTAAATGGCAAGTGTTTCTATAAGAAACGAGCTGCATTAGGTTAGAACAGTTTTGATTTGCAATTGAAGATTACAAATTATAATGTTTGAATAGGGATTTATGAGATCAGTTTTTATGAGTATTAATGTTTTTTTTTTTTCAGTAATATATTAAATGTGTTTTCATATGTTTGAATGGGTAAAAAGAAAGGTCAGTTTTCAACTGAAATTACAAATACAAATTTAATCACTTCGAATGGGGTTATATGCGATCAATTTCTAACAGTATCTATACTGTTTTCCGAATATAATTGTGATGAGGTTTGATCAGTAACAAATTGTTCACTACATGTTACGTGTGGAAATTCCAGGTACATATTTAGTATTACTTCGAAAGGATTGATGATAGCAATTTCTACGAGTATGTATTTGTTGTGCCAATAGTAAATTATATAAGTCTTAATCAGTATGCATTCGGATCTAATTTAAATATGAAAATTATATCAGAATAAAGCAACTAAATATTTTAAATAGTATCTATATGTAAATACAGACATTTACTTATACTATCTCAATGAGAATTTATGAGAACAGTATCTAATGTAAAACATGCGGCTTTCCGTGGTTAAATGGCAAGAGTTTCTATAAGAAACGAGCTGCATTAGGTTAGAGCAGTTTTGATTTGCAATTGAAGATTACAAATTATAATGTTTGAATAGGGATTTATGAGATCAGTTTCTATGAGTATTAATGTTTTTTTTCAGTAATAAGTATATTAAATGTGTTTTCATTTGTTTGAATGGGTAAAAAGAAAGGTCAGTTTTCAACTGCAATTACAAATACAAGTTTAATCACTTCGAATGGGGTTATATGCGATCAGTTTCTAACAGTATTTATGCTGTTTTCCGAATATAATTGTGATGAGGTTTGATCAGTAACAAATTGTTCACCACATGTTACGATATGGTCGGAAATTCCAGGTACATATTTAGTATTCCTTCGAAAGGATTGATGATAGCAGTTTCTATGAGTATGTATTTGTTGTTCCAATAGAAAATTTGTCTTTATCAGTATGCATTCGGATCTACTTTAAATACAAAAATTATATCAGAATGACACAACCAAATATTTTAAACAGTATCCACTTTAAATCCAAACATTTAAAGATATATTTTAATGAGAACCAATCAGAACAGTATCTAATGTAACGCGTGCGGCTTTCCGTGGCTAAATTTTAAAAGTATTTTTAATAAATTGCTTTAACGGATTTGAACAGTCTTAATTTGCAATTCCAGATGAATAGTTTTAATTGTTAAATAGGGATCTATGAGATCAGTGTCTTTGTGTAATGTTTATTTTCCAATAAAAACACATTTTATTGAAAAAAAAAACATTACACTGACCTCATAGATCCCTAACAATTAAAACTATTCATCTGGAAATGCAAAACTGTTCGAATCCGTTAAAGCTTATTTATTGCAAATAATTTTAAAATTTAGCCACGGAAAACCGCACACGTTACATTAGATACTGTTGTGATGGATTATCATTATAATATTATCTTGGATTTACAGGTGGACACTGTTTAAAATATTTGGGGTTTCATTCTGATATGATTTTTGTATTTAAATTAGATCCGAATGCATACTGATAAAGACTTATATAATTTACTGTAGGAACAACAAATAAATACTCGTAGAAACTGCTCTCATTAATCCTCTTGAAGGAATACTAAATATGTACCTGGAATTTCCGACCATATCGTAACATGTAGTGAACAATTTGTTACGGATCAAACCTCATCACAATTATATTCGGAAAACAGCATAAATACTGTTAGAAATTAATCGCATATAACCCCATTCGAAGTGATTAAACTTATATTTGTAATTGTAGTTCAAAACTGGCCTTCCTTTTTACCCATTCAAACAAACGAAAACACATTTAATATATTACTGAAAAAAAACATTAATACTCATAGAAACTGATCTCATAAATCCCTATTTAAACATTATAATTTGTAATCTTCAATTGCAAATCAAAGCTGTTCTAACCTAATGCAGCTCGTTTCTTATAGAAACACTTGCCATTTAACCACGAAAAGCCGCACGTTTTACATTAGATACTGTTCTCATAAATTCTCATTGAGATAGTATAAGTAAATGTCTGGATTTACAAATAGATACTGTTTAAAATATTTGGTTGCTTTATTCTGATATAAATTTTTATATTTAAATTAGATCCGAATCTTTACTGATAAAGACATATAATTTACTAGAGGAACAACAAATAGATACTCGTAGAAACTGCTCTCATCAATCCTCTTGAAGGAATACCAAATGTGTACTTGGAATTTCCGACCATATCATAACATGTAGTGAACAATTTGTTACTGATTAAACCTCTTCACAATTATATCCGGAAAACAGCATAAATACTTTGAGAAACTGATCGCATCTAACCCCATTCGAAGTGATTAAACTTGTATTTGTAATTGCAGTTGAAAACTGACCTTTCTTTTACCTATTCAAACAAATGAAAACACATTTAATATATTACTGAAAAAAAAACATTAATACTCATAGAAACTGATCTCATAAATCCCTATTCAAACATTATAATTTTGAATCTTCAATTGCAAATCAAAACTGTTCTAACCTAATGCAGCTCGTTTCTTATAGAAACTCTTGCCATTTAACCACGGAAAGCCGCACGTTTTACATTAGATACTGTTCTCATAAATTCTCATTGAGATAGTATAAGTAAATGTTTGGATTTACAAATAGATACTGTTTAAAATATTTGGTTGCTTTATTCTGATATAATTTTCATATTTAAATTAAATCCGAATCTGTACTGATAAAGACTTATATAATTTACTATAGGAACAAAACAAATAGATACTCGTAGAAACTGCTCTCATCAATCCTCTTGAAGGAATACTAAATGTGTACTTGGAATTTCCGACCATATCATAACAAATAGTTAACAATTTGTTACTGATTAAACCTCATCATAACTATATTCGGAAAACAGCATAAATACTTTTAGAAATTGATCGCATATAATCCCATTCGAAGCGATTAAACTTGTATTTGTAATTGCAGTTAAAAACTGACCTTTCTTTTTACC
This sequence comes from Rutpela maculata, assembly GCA_936432065.2. NCBI lineage: Eukaryota > Metazoa > Arthropoda > Insecta > Coleoptera > Cerambycidae > Rutpela > Rutpela maculata. The sequence continues at coordinate 160,113,007 of OW386287.2, forward strand.
CATTCAAACAAATGAAAACACATTTAATATTTAACTGAAAAAAAACATTAATACTCATAGAAACTGATCTCATAAATCCCTATTCAAACATTATCATTTGTAATCTTCAATTGCAAATCCAAACTGTTCTAACCTAATGCAGCTCGTTTCTTAAAGAAACACTTGTCTTTTAATCACGGAAAGCCGCACGAATTACATTAGATACTGTGCTCATAAATTCTCATTGATATGGTATAAGTAAATGTTTGGATTAACAAATGGATATGGCTTGACTCATTTTGCTGGTCAATGCGGATATAAACTGATAACAATTTCAACAGCAACTTTACCTAACTCTTATAGAAACTTATTGACCATATAGGTTCCCATAGATACTTATTAATTTTTGATAATTTTCAATACGGATTGATGAGATTTTTTTGACAGGGATGTTACAAATATTTATGTAAATTTAAAACTTACAGTGTATATAACAACTCCATTTTCAGACTGAAGTAAAATTACTTTTTATACTGCTGGAGCAAAAATGTTTTTCACAAATATGTGGCTTTTTATTTCAAGTAGGTACTTTGTAAACTATCACATTTCTATCTTTTTTTTTGGCACTAAGAAAAGTGATAATTTTTGGTCTTTATAGTCATAAGCATAAGTACACAAATAGGCACTCCATATTTTCTAACTGTCTTATGAAAATATAGCTGACTTTTTTATATTTAGCACTAGCGTATTGAATGTATTTCTTCCAGGTATTTGATGTCAAATGTCACTGATATTTTGTTTCACTACAAGATTTTTCATTAAAAACGAAAGCCCGGGAATGTATGCAACACTGTATGCACGTATGTACAGAATCTGCAAAATTATCTTTCTATGCGTAAATAATGACGGACACTATTGCTCCTGCCATCTATTACATTATGTACAAAGTAAGCACTTATGAAGCCACTCAACGGGTCCTTGTCGCACCACCTATTTAATACACCCTGGTTTTTCCTAAGGTCTCAAAATCTGTGACGTCGGCGCACGCGACCCATATGATAATAAAAAATCTAAATTCCAAAAAGACCTATTCACATCACTTAATATTAGTAAAAAGTGGACTTATTAATTTGCGTCGGATACGAATAACGGATACAAATTTAAGAAAGCATTCGAATACATCTTTTAGATACAGAAACAGTATACGAATACTGTATTCGAATACTACCCAGCTCTGCCATCACCTAAAAATATACAAAATAATTTAAAGCAGATGCATATCTGTTCAGTTGAACGGTACGAACTAATCTATCTTGCTGTTACTGATTTGATATTAAGTAATGTAATTTTAAAATACTAATAAAAATCGTAATACTAATAGTACAGTAACTAGAGGTTTACCCTTCCGAATATGAATTAGGTTTCGTTAATTTTTGGCAACTTAATAGTAAATGAATCAATATTATGGGGGACTTGCTAATTTATAGAGAGTAGATATCACCCCTTCTCGGGGTGGCAACTAAAAAAATAAAAAACAAAATCATTGGAGCTGAAAGAGAATTAAATTTTGAGAGGAAATGGTTCCATGCAACTTTTCATATAAATTGATAGTCTTTAAGTTATAACGTCTAGAACATGCCAGAGAGGTACTAAATTGAGGATGAATTTAATTTTTTTCTAATTTTTGTAAAGTTAATGAGATCTGGAAGTATAAAGGTGGCGTCAGAACATCCATAAGACGGCGTATTTAGTTTAAATATAAAATATCTTAGAAACTATGGCAATTACGTTAAAAATTCTAGCAATGAAAATGAAAGTTCATTAATTAGGCTTTCAAATAATTTTTTGCTTATTTCTATAGCACAATAAACAAAAAGTTATGACAGAAATAATATACTGATTCAAATTTTTTTAACAAAAACTTCACCATTTTGTTAATGTTAGTAGTCAGTAATTAAAAAAATATACTCCCATATAGTTACTTTTTTCGTTAATATATAGTATGATCTAGACGCTCAAATTTTTTCGTCCGCTTACAGCGCTTGCTTTAGAAACAATTGCATTTTAAACTGTAATAGAATTTTAGAAAAAACATAACATTTTTGTTTCTTTGCAAATATCTTAACAAATATTAGTTTTAGCGAGAAAATGGCGGACATCAAAAATGAAGCTTTTAAACTGAGAATAAATTTGTTTTTGTATATATTTTTGTATGATTGGTAGTTTCGGAGATATTTAATTTTATAGGCATCCGACCATTGTTAGGATGAAATATTTAGTTTAAATGTTGAATATCTTAGAAATTATGACACTTCCATTGTTTGTTTCAACATCACAAAAAATGTTAAAAACGTTATGACCGACCGATACAATGTGCGTTTTCACGTTTTTCTAAACAAAATGTCGCCATTGTGCTATTCTAATTGTCCAGTATTTATTTATTTTTTTCAAAAATACTGTTTTTTTGTTAATATAAAGACATAACTATTCTACGTTTCAAAAATAAATTCGTAGTACTTTTTCAAATATTGAATATTCAAATTTAGGGGTGGTTTTTACCCCTTGAGGGTAAGAGCAAGTATCCAGACCATATGGAAACTGAGGACGATACTTTTTACTATAATAATAACCCATAAAGAAAAATTATCATGACATATGAAATTATTCCGAAATTTTGCATATTTTTTACCTCTAGGTACTGTACTATAAATTGGTAACAAAATATCACTACGTTGATTAATATTTAACAACGTATCATGGTTTTAATTAGATTATCTCACCTTTCTATCATATTTCTTATAATGTCTATTTCCATTGTATTTGCATGACACTTAGTTGTGTAAATCAGATGCAGGAGATAATAAATTTAAAAGTGTGTAGTAGCGTTAATATCAAATTAGGGTTACGTTTATTTCAGTAGGAAATGTAAGTATTACATATTTACTAATCTATTGGATATAAACACAAATGACACGTCCTGTTTATTTTTCTAAATTACTTGCAGCGAACCTTCACTAGGTGATGATGAAATAGTACTGTCTTAAATGTGTAAGATTTAAACCACAGTAGAGATTCTCTACTGTGATTTAAACGACTTCTCAATCCAGCGCGGTGAGGCGTGAGCAGAAAATCGACGAAAGGGGTATGTAAAGAAGTGGCTAATTTTGGCCTAAGCTAGGCAAATGAAAATGAACAAGGTTTTTGATAGCATTTTTTCCGAAGAATGCGATGATGTATTCGGTTTTACGAAAAAATTGAGGGAAAATGTGGAAAAGTTAAAGAGAATTGAGAATTCACAAAAGTTGAGAATTCGCAAAATCCAGCCTTTTAGTGTGTCTCTCGTAGAATATGATTCTCTACTTTGCTTTGCCGAAAAATGTCAGGAAAATGCGGAAGAATTAATAGAATGTCCAAAAAGGACCCAGCACACCATATAGGGGATTCCTGCCTCCAGTCAAATTTAATCTAACCCGCGTAAAAATGTTATTTTGAACCCCCTGAACAAATGTTCAAATGCAACCGGGTCCGAAAAGGTCTTCGCTTTGAGATATGGAGTCCTAAAGATCGTTTCAAGTACGTTTTAAAATTGAAAAAAATTAAATTAAAGTTGGCTTTGATTTTATGGAAATTCAGAACTGCATAATTAATTCTTAAATAACACCATATTTCTTACTCGTGTTAATGACACCGTGGGTCTTCAAGGGCTTCGCTTATGATGAATTATTTTTCTTCGAGCTTCCTAAGATTAGAATTGTTCTTTTTTATGTGATCTTTCCGAGTGTATCATGTTCTTTATTTTAAATGCCCATTAAATGGGCAATTTAATCAGGTCCATTGATTTTGATTTGAACTATGATTATGGAATTTTCTGTGGTAATCTTACCTAAACAATTTCGATCAGTAATTCGCGCCCACGTACTCAAAAAATGCCAATATTTAAAAAAAAATAACACACTCTATGAACCATAAGGCCGCAAAAAAAATTGTGAAAAAGGAGACTGAAGAACACATGACATAAATCGTTATTACACAATAAGTGTTGATCCTACTTAAATACAAAAACACATTTTCTATGCGCAATGAATTGGACTTTTAGGATAAACAAAAACATTTACCAGAATTATACTGGTTTTGGTTTTTTTAATGCAACAATACCAAAATAGCCATTTTTGGCATATATTGCTGTCTAGCTCCTAAACCAACGATTGTATTAAAATGAAGCCAACGTAAATTTTCTTATATTTGGGTCGTACATGCATGAAAGAAAAATGAGCGAAAAAAAGTAGGGGTTTTCAAAATTTTAACATCCCGTATGATGAAAACCGCGCTGTATTCGATGAAAGTTTTTTCACAAATCATCATCCCTCCTTAAGGGCATTAGTATGTGTAGTATTGTAGATTGGAAATAATAGCCGTTTGTCCTGTAGAGAAGACCCCATATTCGGACAGCGTGACCTTACCGGCCTCGTACAGCCAAAACCGTTTATCCTACGGCAAATGTGTAATATACATATTATGTAGAGGAGGGATGAATCTTCAAAAACTGTAACTTGGTAAAGAGCCCTACGGGCAATAGGGAAACAAATATGGACACATAAGTAAAATTTCAAAGTTTCAACTCCTAAAAATAGGGGACGCACATGGTGTAGCAAGGTGTATTTTTCTGTACTTGCTTATTATGCCCTCTTAAACAACTTCCACAAAAAAAAGTCCGCAGTACGCAAAATTCTTTATGATGTCTAATTCGATTGAACTACGAGTTTTATTGGGATGTTAATATAAGCTTGACATGATACACAGCTCGCTTTTTGTAACCTCATTTTTTGTAAACGCCATATCCTAAATAGTATATTGTGTATTTAGGTGTGAAAGCAATACATTTCCGGACGACGATGCAAATTGTTGGCCTCGGCTAACGCCTCGGCCAACAAGCATCGAAGTCCGGGAATGTGCTTTCACTTCGAAGTACACATACTATTTTTTCTGAAATCACAATCAATATTATAAATTAAGGAATTTGTATTAATGCATAACATTTCTTCATTACAATCTAACTGCTTACTAATAAATGCAATTTTAATGTGAGTTGGTTTGTCTGCGTGTACTTATTTACTGTTCGAAATATACATAAAAAAACCGTACGGGAATGTTACTTTCCCGGCCTAGGCCGGGAAAGTAACATTCCCGTACGGTTTTGTTGATCGTTGCTTGGCAACGGATCTTTTCCGGTCTGTTTTCTGATAGTTTCTTAGCAACGGACTAAAATACTGGAATTGTGCATTTTTCGATCTGAAAACGCGCCGAAAATTTAGACATTGCCGATCGATTTCAGAAAAATGATATTTATTTGACAGTTTCAATGAATCAAAACAATGTCATTATTGACAAGTGAAAAATAAATAAAAAAGTGTGAAATAAAACTTAATATTTCGTTGTTTTACTATTGATTTCTATGGAAACAGCAATAGAATTTAGTAATTACAAGGTAACTTTGGGCGCTTCACGCGATTTTGGATTTGGAACGATATTTAGGGCTCCTTATCTCAAAACGAAGACCTTTTCGAACCTGGCTGCATTTAAACATTTGTTCAAGGGGTTCAAAAGAACATTTTTACGTGATTTAGATTAAATTTGACTGGAGGCAGAAATCCCCTATATGGTGTGCGGGGTCCTTTTCAAATTCGAGTCTGTAATATTCAATTTTTAAGCATATTCTTAATTTTTCCCGACATTTTTCGGCAAAGAGCATCATATTCTATGAGGAAAATACTAAAAGAAATCACCATAATCTAGAATAAAATATTATAGATCTTAAAACTTTAACTTGTGAATATCTCAGAGAGGACTTTGTAAATTCTCAGGCATTCTGTTAACTTTTCCACATTTTCCCGCTATTTTTCTGTAAAACCGAATACATCATCGCATTCTACGGGAAGAATGCTATAAAAAAACGTGTTCGTTTTCCGTTGCCCAACTTAGGCCAAAATTAGTCACTTTTTAACATCCTTTAATTCAATGAAAATTTTTTCCTAAACTGTATTGAAATCTGCCCGTTAATCATTTAAAAGTTTTAATCCCAAAAGGTATTTTTCGTCCGTCGACGTAAAATTTTGAAAAGTATTCCTAAATCCGAATTTTGTGTGCATTTACGAAGTACACTAAAATCGAATTCATACGATTTTTCGATGTTTTAAAACTTTACGAAGAATGATTTTCATCCAGCTACGGTAGCATTGGGGTAAGCTACCGAAAGGCGACCTTAGGGAAGTTTCGTTAATGCCGAATGGCGAATTTCTTATTTTAACCAAAATTATTGCGAATTGCAAAAAAGTGATAAAACGAGGTGACGGACGTCTCCATATGTGTATTGGGTAATTTGAAAGCAGAGGTAAGTTTCGTTCTCCTTATCAGATTAGATGTTAGATTAGGTTAGTCAGGTTAGGTTAGTACGCGAGCAAAAAATTGGGGAACCTTATATAACTTATATATGGTCTTAAAAATAATTGTCAAGTGTTGAGTCCTGATAAATAACACAATCGCCCTTTTGAACATATAAAACTAGTTACAAGCAACCCAGAATTTCAATAAATATTATTACCATCAACCCCCAAAGCATATCTTTTAAATAATCCGATTTTTTTTGTACCAGTCGATTGTTATCATCAACCTTTGAATGTAGCTGAGATTAAACTTCCTTGGAGATGTGTGTCTAATTTTCCATGTGTAGTATGCAGATTTAATTTTCTTTTTTGCACATTTACTTAGTCAGACACTGAATAATTTTTTTTACTTATACAAATTGAAATTTTTATTTAATACATACACATATTAATTGAATGTAACCCTTGTACTTTGAACTACCTCTCTTTAAGTTTAACGTGAGATTCTGTGGGTTGGATAAATAATTGATGTTTAAGTTTTAACTTCACGTAGTTCCTGACAGGGTTGGATGGGACAGGGGGAGCAAACGTTCAAATGCCGGCGCCAGGCAGGGTCGGGTCGAAGTAAATAGGCATTTGTTCCGGCGGATAAAAAAAAACCCGACGGCCAAAAAAATTTAAACGGCAGTTCTTTCCCTCCTTAGTTCTTACTTAGAACCAAAGAAATCTCAGATAGGCTATCCGGCAACAGACTTGAGTTTTTCATGATGATCAACGTAGAAAAATGTCAACACTCTAGGCTCTTCAAGCAGTTTGCTTAAGAAAGCTCTGATGCATTACGAGGCCTTCTTTCTTTTTCTTTTGATCTCTGAAATTTTGGAATTTCTCTTGTTTTGTTTTTTCTTCTAAAATGTTCATGTAGACAATATTAGTCATAATAATTATTGATTATTATCTACTCTTATACTGTTAAATGTTTAATTTTTTTTTAGTTCTTTGTTTTTCAATGTCAATTTTTAATAATAATGGATGTTTAGTGGCGTTTTTTAAAATGTTACCGAGATGGTAGCAATCTGCTCTAGACCGTGGTTGAGTCAGACTAGTACTAGTACTTTGAACTTTTAAATGATTTTTGCAATTACTGGACTAGTTCACAAGTTCAAAGCCGTGTTAATTCTTGATAAAGCTCGTAAAAATATGAAATTAAAAAATATAAAGAAAAAATTTAAATTCTATAAAAAATATTGTAAATTTTTTTTGGCATGTTTATGTATCTGGTTGCTTTTGTTATTTTGTTTCTATCTAAAAAAATATAAACACATTCGGCTATTGTTAATAACAAATTGTTTATTAAATAAACAAATAAATTAACATCAAAAACGAGGAGGGTCGATTTGGGCGGTTTTTTCCCCAAATTATTTTTGGATGAAGAAATCAGAAAACATTTTTTTTAATGTCTACTAACAATAATGAGTCGATTTTACCCTAAACGGACGACTTAATTCATAGTTTTTCCATCTTTACAGGTTATGTTGCTTCGTAACGATCAGCCACAGTACATCATTCTGATTTTTATTTGCCACCCGATAATTGACAAAATAAGCCACTTTAAAGGCTTTCCTCGATGACGTAAGCAAAAATCCTCTCGACTGCAATATTTTTAATTCCAGTGTATCAGATATATTTTAACATTGTTCTTTAAAAACTGACCAATAATGTTTTCTTATAATATAAATTTGTAGTCAGTATAATCCAAAGTGGTTTCTCTTGTAATGCATATTAAAAGAAATGGAAGTTATATACAAATGTTTTACAATTTATAAATATAGACATAAAATAAACATGCATGCTTTATTGGAAGGATACCAAACAAGTTCTAGTCATATCATCTAGTTTCGCAATATGTCATGCATAGGTGTTAAGAATAAGTATTATTAATATATAAGAATGTGTACAGCACCGTTCGTTGACGCATGAACTTAATTGTGAAAGAATTAACTGAATTTTAATAACGGTAATCAACTTTCTACGGCAGAAAAGGTTCTAGTAAAGAAAATATATTTTTATTTTTAGAGAATCATTTTTCACATCATTGTTTTGTCATCGATTTCCGAACAGTTTTCAAAATGACCCGTTTCTTACGACAATTTAAGACAACACAGATCGATTGTATTGAAATTCGGATAAACTTAACTAGAGGAAGAATCTTACTGTTTTTGAAAATAATCAACTAGTAAATATAAGAGTTATGAAACATGTCATGAAAAAAATGAAGTGTGTTGTAACACACAAAAATAATGCATACTGATGGATATTTTACCAATCAAAAGATAATCAGGAGATAATAAAATTATAAGTATGGTAATTATACCTAAAAGATTAACTTAGGTTCAGGAAACTGCGGAAAGTGGATTATGTTCAGCAACTATTTATATAGAGAAGTTAGTAATACGAAAAATATAATGTTTATGTTTGGTTTGCAATACAACAGTTAGTTGGGCCAGTTAATTTTGCGAGTGGGGAAGTTTTCAAAAACACGAAGTCAAATGTAGTAGTCCCACGAACACAATAAAATCACTTGTAACAAATGTTTCATACAAGGTATTTTTTACAAGAGTGATAATTAGAAAATTTACAAAAATTTAACAAAAACGAATAAAATAAATGTGACAGTTATCAATATCACTTTAATACAAGATAGTGGAGGTGAACTAAAATTTGTAGAGAATTTAGAGTTGTTTGACACGATGATTTAGCTCCACTGGAAACATATTCTCCTAAAGTTTCGTTAAAATTTAAGCATTATTTCATTAAGAAGGAATTTCTTTTTAATGTTCCATTTCATATCCATCAGTTTTATTTTTTTTTTTTTTGAAAATTGATAAATTGAAGTAAAGTCCTTCAAGTTTTAATTGCACATTTAATGATCTTTGCATCGTCTTTATAGAGTGTAAATAAGGACGATGCAAAGATGCATTAAATATTGCATCTGATTCCATAGTTGCAAAATAGTTACTTTAACAGAAAACCAGCGTATTGAAATACTGAGTATGATGGGATTAGAAAATTGAAGTAAGAGTCAGTAAGAAGTAATAAATTATTAACCAACATTCAATAACCAGATAGAAGTAGGTACAATAAATCTCGTAGGTTGCAGAACAAAAATGGCTTAATCTAGTTCAACTCCATTTCAAATAAAACCAAATCAACATTCCATTTTTCGGTTCTTAAAGAAAAAAAAAACCACGATTTTCGGAAGTTATGGATGGGAGAAAGTATTAAATTTGTAAAAATGTTTTCAAAACATAATATTGACTGGTTTATCTCAATGGTTAATAAAAAAAAATGATCATTGCTATGTACAAGAAAATCTGAATTCAGTGTTAGAAATACACATTAAATGAATGTATGGTGCGCTATTTCTTATGAAAATTTTATAATGCAGAAAGAATGATCTCATTCCTGTCCTCGTACAACTTTTTTTTTTTTAAGAAAATGATGCCTTCCCGCTTCTTCCTATATGCAGATATGGACCTAGCAAGATGAAGTACTGTGGCATTTACGAGAATATTTAATCTGAAATATTATCAATCCCCGAATTGTTCCAAGAAATTCGGAGTGTCCACCAATGTCTCCAGAGCTAACACCATTAAATTATTTTCTACGGGGTATCTCGAAGAAAGGGGGATCAAAATAAGAGATTTAACACTATTGAAGATCTGAAGACAGAATAACAATAGAAATCAGCAACATACTCACAGAGAATATTTGGGCATAGGTCGATGTATTTTTATAACAGATTTGGTTATTGTCAGTTGGTACTGGATAACCACTTCAAGCAACTATTTTGAAGACCTAAAAGCGACTATTATTTGAGGTGTCTATGCATGCAACTTTAAGAATACTATCAAAATGACAATTTTTATTACTTAGTAAAAAACTAGTGGTCATATCTAGAGGTAGAAAATATGTAAAATCTCAATGTAATGATAATTTTTCCTTTTGTGTTATTACCGTAGTAAACGGTATCGTCAGTTTCTACTGATTGAGTTTGCGATAATATACCAAAAAAAAAAAATTAGTACGGCTTTCATTTTCTGCAAATTTCAGTTAAAATAGGATCTAACTCGCGGAGTTAATCTAAGAAAAAAATAAAAAAAAGTAAATCGTTGTAGGTACACTGGTCTTTCTGTTAATTTTACGGAAAAATTCTATTTAGATAAAATATTTTGCAGTGAAAGTTAGAGACATATGCCCGCTTTCATTGCATTTGAACAAAAAAAACTACTACTTAAAGTAAATAGCTTTTTATTTTTTAACACAATTAACAATTTCAACGAATTCAACTAAAAATCTTTTCAAATAGTACCCCATTTAAATTACTACATAATTCCACCTTTTTTCTAATTCTTTGTAACTTCTTCTAATTTCTTCATTATTATTATTATTATTTTTTCAAATGCAATGAAAGTTGGCATATGGCTCTAAATTTCTAATTTTTCCGTAAAATTAACAAAAAAACTAGTTTACCTACAATGATTTATTTTCTTTTATTTTCTTCTTAGATTAACTCCATTTTAACTGAAATTGGGTAAAAATCCATTTTACGTCAAGCAGACAGAGACTGCAGAAAATGAAAGCCGTATTAATTTTATTTTGGTATATTACACCTATCGCAAACTCACTCCGGGCATGGGCGCAGCTAGGGGGGAGCCATGCCCCCCCCCCCAAGCCGTCTTCCATGAGCCAAAAAATAAAGAAGCAGTATAAAGCAGTATCTAAATTATCCCTTGAAATAAATATTTCGTAATTAATGCCAATATTATCTAATAGAGAAATCTACATACACATCCGTTTTCTGGACACTTTATATTACCTTCAAGGAGTGAAAAATGTTCAATATTTGAAAAAGTATTATTGATTTATTTTTGAAGCTTAGGATTGTTAAGTTTTTAGGATCGCTAATTAAAAAATTCAAAATGGCGGCTGTAATAAGGCGGATCGATTTTTTTTCTCAAAACAAGTGTTTTAAACGGAAGAAATTAGCATCTAGGTGATGCTTTATATGAACGAAAAACAGCATTTTTGAAAAAAAAATTATTTCCAGGCAATTACGATAACAAAATAGAGATATTTTGTTTAAAAAATGTGAAAATGCGTATTTGATTGGCCATAACTTCTATATATTTTATGATGTAGAAAGAAACAAAAAATAAATTTAAAGAATGTTTAACTATCTTTAATTTTGTTCCTTAGAATTTTCTATGGAAGCGTCACAATTTCAAAGATATTCAACATTTAAACTAAATAATTCATTCAGTAAACGTTCGAATGCCATCTATATGCCTCCGAAACTATCATTCCTACACAAATAAATGAAAAAACAAATTAATTATCAGTTTATTAGCTTCATTTTTGATGCCCACCATTTTCTGGTTGAAATTAATATTTATTGAGATATTTGCAAAGAAACAAAAATTTCTTTTTAAATCCCTTTAAAATTCAAAACCCAATTTCTTTCTGATACAAACGGTGTAAACGCTACTAACGAAAAACGGAACATTTTCTCTTTAATTACTGACTACTTACATTAACAAAATGGAGATGTTTTTATTAAAAAAATTGTAAAGAAGCATACTGTTTCTGTTATAACTTATTTATTTTTTATGCTATAGAAATTATCAAAAAATCATTTGAAAGCCTGATTAATAGACTTTCATTCTAATTATTAGCATTTTTAACGTAATTGTGATAATTTCTAAGATATTTAACATTTTAACTAAATACGTCTTATAGACGTTTGGACGCCAGCTGTACTTCCAGATCTCCGAAACCATTAATTCTACAGAAATTCGAAAAGAACGAAATTCATCCGCAATTTAGTAGCTTTCTTATTTGTCTCTCTAGCATGTTTTCGTTCAATGTAATACCTTTCGAGTTATTTGACGAAGACCTCTTCGAAATATCTTTTTTTCAAGCTAAAATTCCAATTTTCAAGTCGTTATAACTTAAAGACTATCAATTTATATAAAGTCTCATAGAACCTTTTTTCCTCAAAATTTGATTCTCTTTCAACTCCGATATTTTTTTTTTTTTTTTTTTTTTTTTTAGGTGTTACTCTTTATAAATTAGTAAAAACCCGCATAATATGGAAACTTTTCTTTGATGCATTACTATTGAGTCGCCAAAAATTAACGAAATCTAATTCATATGACATTATTCCGAAGTTAAAACCTTTAGTTATGAACTAATATGCATTTTAAGGAAAGTTTGCTACCTCGTTCCATTTCAGAAAGTCTATAACACTTCCCATTTGGCACGTTTCCTTCTTCGGGTGTCCACCTTGTATATATTGACCCTCTAAAATGTTATCCTGCTTGGCAATGGTGGCATCTACATTCCAAGTATTATTTCCCCGCGTCGTTTCCCAGTTAGGTACTTTTAAGTGTGGCAACCCTTATTTTTCACTAAAAATAGCAAGTTATTCCTTGGGAATTGTGTTAACTAAGTGCTAAACATAATTTTTCAGGAACAAATAATATCCATTGGCAGACAGACAGAAAGACAGACAGAATTGAGACACTTTAATTTTCGTAATCTCTATAATCTGAAACAAGGACATTCAAAGAAATCTCGACAGTTATTCTTCAAAACTACAATACTTTTCATCGGGAAGCAGGGAAAGCAAAAATCGTCAATTATGTCATTGCTTTCACGTTTATCATGATCCTAGAGGGGCTGTACCTTCAGTGTGATGATGCTTCTGATGTAGTTTCCCAAAACACTTAATTACTACATTCTAATACTATCACCCGGCGCGCATCTCGCGAACCACATTGGCAGCGTCTCGAGATGATTAAACCTGTTATAATTTTCTCCAGACGATGCTTAGATGGTTGGCGAAATGCGAATCGTGTGATTATATGGGAGTGTAATGTTCAAGAGTTTTGGTGTTTGTAGAAACTACTCAAGAGGCATTGATCATTACATGTTAGCATCAAGAGATGCTCATTCCAAAAGCAAAATCAACCTGTTCGAGATTTTTGTTACTTTAGCTGACTAATGTCTTTAAAAAATTAAACAAAGTTCCATTTAAAATTTTATAACATGCTGATAATGAGCTATTTACAAATTCTGCACGTCTAAGTTATATTCTCCAGAACTTTCATCTGAGAATTTAAAAATAAAAATTCTAGGTATATCTAATATAGGTAATTCGGTTATATGTTTTTGCAATCACCACATCACCTTAACTTTTGTCTATTTATGTATATTACAGTAAATATGAAATATATAATATTTAGTTATTGGATATATATTTTGAATTTTACACGAAGGGTATGAACATTGCCTGAATTATATGTGAAGTAAATATATTTATGTTATATTTAACTTAAATATTCATAATCTCTTTTATTAAACAATTATTTGATTATGATTCCATTTTATTTAAATAGATTTATTCATAAATTTTATTCTTCTCTATATAAACATTTAATTTATCTATGTGTATATCTGTATAATTTGGCAAAATTAGAAAAGTTTAAGATATGGATGCTTAAGATGTTAAACAGAAAAATACAAACCATGCTACATCAATCAAATTTTAAGGAGCAAATAAATATAATACAAATGTGCCGATTGCTACCTTACAACCATTTATTTTATTAATTGTTTCCATTCATAAATTGCTTTTGGTCTGAAAGAAAATTATAGGTAAAATCTCCAGAAGGCTGCACTTCTGGCCGTATGTTGAAGCTCCGGGCCGGGTTACTGCGGTGAAAGGTCCCAAACTCGGTCCGGGCTACGTGCCACACCTCCACCGACTTTTAATATATAAAGCACACACCACCCAACTTCTGCAGAGTCAATCTCACAAGCAAACAAACATGGCTTTTAAAGTGAGTAAAATAAGTTTTGTGAAAATTTGTGTTAGTGATCTTAGAAAATACATTACCTATAAATATGTCTTCTGAAAATCTAGTCAAAATATACGCAAGGGACGAAATTGCGAGCATTTAAAAAATTTAACACATGTATTTGCTTAAAATTCAAGAATGCAGAAAATCATATTTGGAATATTCGGAATACTGCGTTTTTATTATTATTTCCTAGCTTTATTGAAATAAAAGTTAAACTTAAACTTATCACATTATAATGTAGTAGTAGCAAGTTTTCTTGATGCGAAATTTTATTTTTCAAACCACTTCTCTTTTTGAAAATTCACTATTTTGCAATAAAATTAGGTATAAATGTAGTTTTCATGTAAAATTCGTAAAATAGGAAATAGCTTCTTTTGTTGTAAATTTAAATATTCAAAAGTATATTAAGGTAATATATTCATTTTGTTTTGAAAATTAGAGTGATATATGTGAGATTAAGTGAATCTAGAACGTATCATCAGAAACTTCTATTTTTTTAAAGGGTTATGAATTATTTTTGTCAAGTTAAGAACTATATTTTACGTTTTAGTCTTTTCTTGGGATTTATTGTTATACATTCAAATAGAAATTAGAAAGGTAAAAGTCGTTTTTTCGCTAGTATAAATTCGACAAATATTATTGTGCTAATGTTATCATTAAATGTAAATGCAATTTAAATTTTTCATTAGATGCAATACCACATGTAATTTAGACTTGCCGAAAACTAAAACTAAATACTAAAACTCCGTACTTTGACAAGATCAAACTATCTAAGAAAATTACGAGCCCGTAGGGGGGGCGGTTCTCATTAAATAATATTGCGACCGTAATAGAAAGAAAACTAATAGACATTTTAATAATTGTATACGAATGCGAAAATACACCATTCACATGAAACATTTCAAAAATATCCTGCCAAAAATCGAACCCCTAGTGGTATTTGTCGAGAAAACTCCAGTTAATAAATTAAATTATTTTTGAATCAAAATTAAATATTTAGGTTCATTCGTAAGAATGAAGCAAACAGAAGTAATTAGATTAGTAAAATATTTATGTTTTGATTTATAAACACAGACGTTAGTCCAGTTTAATTATTTGACTTTTCAATGCAAGACAATAGAAAGTCATTAAACAATTTCGTCTATACGTAACATTTTCTGCTCCTTCCTTTTAGCCATCAGCAAATCGTCTTTTAGATAGTTTCTAATATAAAAAATTTAACAGTAATGGAATTGTCGCTGTAATATAATGAAGATTGATCATATAAAATGTTTTTGATTGGCTAATGTATATATGAATAAAATAATCACTACAATTTACCAATAATAATGTGACTCAAATATAGAAATAATAACCCAATTAATTTCTTGTCGAAGCCATCTGTACATTTTTATGAAAATGTCTCTTGCAAACAATTAGCTAACTTTGTTGAAAATTATGACTGTTAAAACTTCTCGAACGGTTCAAACAAACTGAGTAATTTTAAAATGTGTCCTCTTCTTAATTTAGAAATAGGAAGGAGTGTTCCTTGCTGATTTACAATTTATATTGTGCACTTTTTAAAGTAAAATGTAGTCTGCTTTGCACAATTACAATTATGCGCTTTATGATGATTTTATGATAATTTTATGATAATTATCATGTCAGAATTATTTTTAAAGAACATATTTTTTAAATAATCCTACGATTGATTAAGTCAAAGAAGTTATTACAATTTAACAGACAGTAATAAATAAAATATCATATTTAAAAATTACTTACATTTAAATTTAGATTATTAATTCCATGAAACATAATTTGCATGTTTACAAATTCCCTTTTCATTCATTGATAAATGACACTCCTTTAAATAAATGTAAATAACTATTGGGAAATTTAACTCAAATACCTATGTATTTTTGTAGAAGGTTTTCATGTGTATATTTAGAATTAAAGTAGCATTAAGTCCCGTAAAAACATGATCAAATATGTATCATTTCATAATATTCCAATTAGAAATTTCGTAGGAATATCTCAAGTATTTTTTTATGTTGATATCTAAAAATATGTCAGAATAAATTAATTTACAAATACATTTCCTTTAGGTCTTCTCTTTTTAAATTACTAGACATAAATAATATTTTTTGCATAACTAAATATAATACAGTCACTGTGAATAATTCCTACAAGATTTTTTTTATAATGAAAGGACAGGGGGGTTTTACACAGTCATTCATTTTTTCCACAAAAAAAAAAAAACGTTGACTTTACGGACGTCATGTTGGAAAACGGACGGCCCCCCGTTACATTGTTTCGTATTATTAATTTTGCAACCAATAAAATTGATCTAAAGTAGTATTATTTGTTTAAAACAATGAATTTTATCCGAATTTTTCGAATACTCTCTGTTCTGTCAACACAACAGTTTTTCACTATTGCTAATACTTTACTATCTACACTTACCCAATAAGGTGAAAATGTGTGCCTTTCCGCAGAATTTTACTATTATCTCTCTCTCTCTCTCTCTGGTGCTCTTATGTAGTAATTAGTTATAATCAATATTGTGTAATTTTTAAAACTTTTGTTTACACAATTTTCTTTCACGGCCAATTATATTAAAATTGCATCAGCTCGAAAATTTCATTATTTCTCAAATCTCGAACTGCTCTGATTTAACAGTTGATCGTGGGAGAAAATTGTTTACAAAAATTTTTGAAAACTTTATAATCTACAATATTGATAACAACTAATTACTACATAGGAGTAACGAAAGCAGAGATAATTGCAAAAATCTGCAGTGAAGCATAAATATTTACCTTTCTGGCGCCTGTAAATTATAAAGTATTAACAACAGAGAAACATTATTTAATAGAATTTGTAGCTATTTCCTACAATATTGTTAATACCTAATTTTAGGGTGGAATTGACAGAAGGTAATTTTGACCGCCAATTTTTCAAGATAGCGACCGTAGCAGTAACGATATTTCTGTGAAAAACTTTATTTTATGATTGTGACAACTCTCCCTACATCATATATAAAAAAATTCTTGTATGAATTATTTATGGCTACCTCCCGTTTTTTTGCTCTACAGAATATGTATTTAAATCTATTACAGTAGCATTGTAAAAATATATATATTTTTTTCAGATTGTATTATTCGCCGCCCTCGTCGCTGTTGCCCGTGCCGGCTATGCCGCAGCCCCCGCCTTTGCCTACTCTGCTCCAGTAGCACACACTTACGCCCCAGCCATCGCCAAAGTAGCCTACTCAGCAGCTCCAGCCGTATCCTACTCAAGTGTATCAGCCCCTGTAGCCACCTATGCTGCCGCCCCTGCCTACGGTAGAGTAGCTGCGCCAGCCTATTCCTACTCCGCTGGACCTGCTGTTTCCTACGCCGCCCCCGCTGTATCCTACGCTGCACCAGCGGTCTCCTATGCCGCCCCAGCCCTGAAAGTAGCCGCTCCAGTAGCTTATGCCGCTCCAGTAGCCAAGGCTGTCATTGCTGAACCATCTGCCCCAGCTCACTACGACTTCGGATATGCCGTGAATGACCCCCACACCGGAGATAGCAAAAGCCAACAAGAATCTCGTCGTGGTGATGTTGTCCAAGGCAGTTACTCTCTCGTAGAATCAGACGGTACCAAACGTACTGTAGAATACACAGCCGACCCACACAATGGTTTCAACGCTGTAGTACACAAAGAAGGAGCACCTGTAGCTGTCAAAGCCGTAGCTCCAGTAGTAGCTAAAGTTGCTGCACCAGTTGCTTATGCTGCACCAGCCTATGCTGCACCTGCATATGCTGCCCCAGCTATTGCTCACGGATATGCTGCACCAGCTCTTGCTCACGGATATGCCGCACCAGCTCTCGCTCACGGTTATGCCGCACCAGCTGTCTCATACTCTAGCTACGCCGTCCCTACAGTAGCCAAATATGCCGCTGCCCCCGCTCTCTCATACGCCGCCCACGCCGCCCCCGCCTATTATCACTAAATGTTTGTTAGTCCGTGTAAATGAAATTTGTTTGTTTGTTGCTTGTGAATATGCATTATTTATTTATTAGGTAGAAATTTGCCAAATAAAAACGATTTAAAATTAAACTTGCTGTTTTAATTTGTAAACTTGATTCTACATAAAGTCAAATTGATATTTTAAGATGAATGACAAATCTGAATACATGTTTCTTGTTGCATAAAACCTATCTCAAATTTAAAGTCAATTTTTGTTTTGTGATTTATCATTTTTACCAAAAGCGAACAAACCAGAAGCCGTACTTAAATATGAAAAAAGTACTGAAAGGTGGAAAACATATCCATCAACAATTCGGAGTATTATCGTTTATTTCTGGTTTCTTAATTATTTGTTATAAAATGTTATTTTGAGTATTTTGCAGATAACTTTCGTACACTCAATGAATTTAATATGAATATGAATAACGAGAGGATTTCTCGTTATTTTTCGTTAATCTCGTCATGTTTTAACTATGAGCACAATATTGATACTTTTATATTTACATATTTTATTAATCTCTTAATAACACATAACATATATCAGTATCAAAATGTTGGCACTTTCAGCGGAATTTTTCTTATGTTGTGGACACTCATCCTTTTCACTGGAATTTTTACACTCTGTTTATATTTTTGTGTATTTGTAAAACAGCATATTCTCTGTCTCCTCTAAATGTTATCTTATTCGGACTACAACTTTAGCCTACTATTGAGTACTATTATTATTAATACTTATTTACCGACATTCAATGTGCAAAATGATAGGTATCTTCTTCCTTAATTTTCCTGAAAATATCAAGTATTTCATGATTGTTTACAATCACGACTTTATTTTCTTACTAAGCAGTTTTACTTCCTCATCCGCGTAGTGGAGTGGAAGTACAGTACAGGTAAAAAAAAATTGAAAAAAAAATAATTTTTTACAATAAAAAAAATATTTTCTACATGTGGTTTCCCAACCACCCAGCCATCTTTGACGAGCCGATATAGTTTTCAATTTTGAGAGCAATGAAACACACGATATTATTAAATCACTAGATTACTTTAGTCATGGCTGACTGAGTCCCTGAGTCAAATAAACTAGATTTAAGAATAATCTTATACTAAAGTATCCAAAAAATAATTAAAAATTCTGCGATTGTATATAGTGCCAACTTTATTGAATAAAATTTTTATAGGATTTTATAAAAAAAAACATAGAAATCCCTTTTGACGTCATTCTAAATTTAATTATCCAAATACATTTGTAGTTTTTTATGTACAGGATACTGTTTTTACTTAAAATTGAGAATTTAAAAAAAAACCTTTTTATTTATTTCATAATATATTTATTTCCAAATTTTTAAAGTTAGAATCACGGATCGTACAATAAAATTTATTAAAACACAAATACGTTGATAGTTAAATTACCGGTTTTAAATAGTAGGTAATGATAATTAAATATATATATATATATATATATATATATATATATATATATATATATATATATATATATACCATAATGCCAATTTAATTAAATTCTTTAGTGATTTTTGAAGTAAGTACACTTAAAGAAGTTGAAGTGGAGGTGAAGGTGAGTATTTTAATAAATTTGTCCTTGGTGTAGGTAAGTAAAAGAGATCAGTTAGCTTCGTTTGTACCAGTGATATACGAATATATGCTTTAGCCTTTTCCGGATATACAGAAAAAAAATCCTCCTGCTAAGTTCCTCATCATTAAATCTTTGCAATAAAATGTCATGCCTATCGGTGGACAGGTGTTATCTTCGATGTACAGATTGAAGGAAAGCTTACGATCAAAGATTATCCTAAGGTCTTTAAATCATTCTGGTTTATTCAGATAAACTTGGTCTATAGCGTACTCATACTGAAAAGAATTTCTTTTTTTTTGTGTAGATGGCTCCATTACATTGAGAAGCATTAAGAGATATAGGGAGTTTGAGGTGCGCCAATTGCTTATTGATTCCAAATCAACTTGTAGGAGTAGCCAATCCGATTCACTTCTAATTTCCCAGTAGAGTTTGAGGTTATCCGCATATAGTAGACAAATAACAATTTAGACCAATTACGATATCGGTTTTAACATAATAAAGAACAAGGGACCCAACACGAAACCTTGCGGGACAACAGATGTAGAAATAAACGTGTTAGATTTATGACCACGATATTAATCATATTGTCTTCTATCTTTTAAATATGAAGAACAGAGCAGTATTAAGTTTCTATTGAAACCAAAATTAGAGCGCTTTCTTAGTAAAATACCGTGGTCAAGTCTGTCAAAGGCCTTTGAAAAGTCTGTATAGATGACATCGACCTGTCCATTATCATCCAAACTTCTTCGTATATAATATTGTAGTAACAATATTGTAATAGTTAAGTACAATATTGAGCTCAAAAATTAATATTTGAATCGAATATATTACGCAGATGTATGTATGTGTAGTATGAATTTAGTATAGTAAATAAACTGTAATGAATGAATTATATACTGCCTAAATTAGTGATCATTAACACATTTTAAATAAGTTAATCTCTAATTAAGATTATATTTAACCAAAGAATTCTTGTTGCATTTATGGCCCCTTTCAGAATGTGAAAATGAGGATTATTCCTATCACCTGCACCATTATTTAAAATATAAAACAATGGACCAACACTTTTGTGGGTAAAAAATAAGAGGTTAATATAACTTTTTATTTATAGTTATTAATATTTTCTTACGGGAAATGGTTTAAAATGTACAAACTTAAATAATCGTCTATCAGTATTTACGTAATCACTTCATCACATTAAAAGAAAGTCCTATTTTCCCACGCAGTCTTACAAATTGATGCCGTTATATCCATAATTTTCAAAATATATACATACAATTTGGTAGTCATTAATCTAAGACTATTAACATTAAATTAGCCATGTTTGCCGTTGAAAATACCGCAATCAACTATTGTTTTCTCTATTGATGCAATCTTATTTTATTTTAATTCGTTTCAAACATGCATGTGGGTAGAAGAATACCTTACGTATTAACAAGTTAATTCAAATATGTCAGCTGACATTGATAATGAGAACAATTATCATAACTATTCAAAAGTGTTCTATGTGAAACGTATTTATATTGTTTTAAATTTAAAAATAATTTTTGGACACCTTTTGCAATTAAATAAATGTTTTATTGATAAAAAATATCAAGTAATCAAGGGTTGTGGGGTAATTATTGAAAAAATCTCTGCCCAAGGAATCACTAGGAATCACTAGTTTCACATCCAGGTTTTATCCAAGTCTCTCACAACGAAAAAAATGTTGATATTATATTTGCACTCCACTATATGGAAATAATTGTTTATGGAACTTTAATAACATAATAATCGCCTACCCCAAAAACCTATAAAACGGTGTCTCACATCGGTGGTGAGATGAAGTAAAAAAAATTATTGAAGCCAATTTTATGAACTCTTACTTGCTTGATTTACCTATTTACCCCAATTTACTCTCCAACCCTTCAACGAAATAGGATCAAAATATAATCTAGTTCCAGATCCCATTAAAATCCATACGTGTACCAAATTTCGAGTCAATATCTTAAGCTGTTTCAGGGCAATCGTGCGTACAAAAAAAGTTACAGACAGACAGAACGACAGACAGAATTTGTTTTGCTTAAACTTAAAATATCGACGTTTCATAACATTCTAAGCCTATTTGAACAATAAAAATTTTCAAAATTTTTGTTTGCGTTACTGCACTTTCACTAGATGTGGAAGTAATATATAAACTGTAACAATCAGCAGACATACGAATTATGCGAACAAGCGAATGAAGAGACATATATCATTTTGGAAGCGATCGCAATGGATTAAAAATGGACTGAATATACAAAGGTAGTTTTATAAATATATGTAAAAATTCAAGGAGGTGATTCCTTGTCATTTTAAGAAAATAAGCTTCTATATATTTGCCCGAAAATGTCTCCTGAAGGATTTATGGTCGCTCAAGGAATCCGTAAATGGAGAATCATCAAAAATAAAACTCTCGAATTTAGTTCATAATATTTTTAGATAAAAGTTGATTTCTGAGAATTTCTTTGTGCGGTGTAAATACGGACCAATTAGAGTATTTTAACACAATTGTTGTGGAAAACAAGTTACATCATCCGATTTTAAAAAAAATATGATGAAAAAATATACTTTTATCAAAAATCGATAGTGACCATCATTTCCGAGTAAATTGAAAAAACGGATGAGCTCGATAAAATAACAGGTATTGGGTTCAATCCCCAGATCTGATACTGGAAATATCGGTGGGTAATAGATGTTGTCTGCGTTTCTCTAAATGTGTAACCTTCTCTCAGACAGAGCTTTTGATTTAGGTGTTCTCTAATTACAGCTGTGTTATATTGAGTTAAATATGCCTTAAAATTAAGATATCGCCAACAATTCCAAGAAACATGATGATACCTTCAATAAGATCTAACAGTCGAAATGTGACTTTTACTTCGTAAGGTCATGGATTGTGATGATTTTTATGCAATTGACCTCACCGGTAAAAAGAATGCGAACTGTAAATTGAGAACTTTGTGTAACCATATTTGAATAATTCATTGACAGAAAGCTACTTGTCGTGGAGAATCATGTAGTAATGGGACCCATACGCACTAAATATAAGGATACAATTATTATTCTCTAAAATTTTCCAGATATTTTAATTATACACATTCAACTTGACAGAAATCTGCTCTGTGTTCTCTCATGATGGGGTACTTGCCTCATAAAGACGATTAACGTAAATGCGTTACCATGGTAAGACCATATACAAAATGGATATCTGCCATTTCGCCATTTGTAGAGTAGTATTACTATGAGAAGATATGCGCAGAAACGAGTTTGTGCACTCTATTATTCTAAGCCAATGAAAACGAATTACGTGACATTCAATGTCGACACCAGTGGCGGCGGTAGTCTGCAGTAGCGCGGCGGGGGCGGTAATAATAATAAAAAACAACTTTATTAGGCAAAGTTTAGTGCAAATTACTATGCTTACACTTCTCCTGAACAAACAGTTAGGCAAGTTTTAATCTACTCCATTACAAGCTCCTTGACCGAGAAACTTTTATTGCAATTACAGATCCCTATACACCAGATAATGCTATGTCACTGTCCGCCCTGTCATTTTCTCATAATAATACTAATTTATAATAACCTACGATGTCTTTTGGTATCAAAAAAACGCTAATAGCTACTAACTTATGATATAACCTACGCCTACGTAAGAAATCGCTAAAATTCAATATATTATGTTTCAATCCATACATAAAACACAAGTTTTTGTACATGTTTGAAAAACAAAGCTTTGCTCTTTTAGTTTCTACATGATCTTCTTTTACACATCATTGCGTAAAAGTGGCATACCTTTGGGCTTTAGTGCTCAAACATACAATTACGAAACATATATTAATTGTTATTTACCTACTATATCCTATTTGTAAATACAGAAAGTAATAAATCACTCAAATACAGACTGATCATAGGCTATTTATCTTAACATACATAGAGATTATATAAAAAAATTTAAATAAATTAATTTTATATGAAATAAACGTCTGTTTGAATAACCCTATTATTTACAGTTCTTAGTCGCGCCCTCGTTAAACGGTGATTATGATTTTGTGAATAGATTTTAGGCAGGTACATGAGAAAAATCGAGGATACAGTACAGAGTGGCAGAGACAGGGACAGATCGCCTCGTATGGAGCACAAGCAGGTAGTCGTTTACTCAAAATTCAGATATATTGAAGAGGAGGACAATAATAAAACACCAAGAAGAGGGGGAACTCATAACCTTTCACCCCAACAACCACCAAAAAGACGAGAATATGCCAACTGAGATTGTGTACAGGAAGCAGGGAAACAACAGAAATCACTGCGACAGCGTGATCGGTGCGCAGAAAAGAAGCGAACTGGAACGATTAGAAGAACGAACCCCCCAAGCAGAGTATTAACGCCTTGCCCCGAATGGGAAGAAGCGACGATTACTAACAGGTACCAAATATTGCAAAAAACGAAAGAGGGACACGGTCAGGAAGCACCAGCTGATTGGATGACTCTGGCAACATGGAACGTCAGAGGATGCATACAGAGAACGAAAAGGGAAACAACGAGGCCTTACAGGCAGAAAATATCGACATCGCATGAATACAAGAAGCACACATGATAGACGGAACAGTAATCACACAAAATTACAAATGTCAACTAAGCGGAGGGGGGGGGGGGTCAAGAAAAGACCAACAGATGGGTTGCATGGGTAATCAGACTAGAGAGCTCCATCGAAATAAGGACAGAAAATATAAACGAAAACATGGCCACGGCAATCATACAAAACGGAAAAGACAACATCTACATGATAGGAGTATACTTATCCTTAGACAAGAGATGCAGATATAGGAAAAGACGATCAGACGGAGGAGGATAAAAGCATCATAGGAAAAACTTTACTCCACACATGGCCTAACGAAAATGGAAACGCGCCGAAAGTCATAGCACACATGTTTAACTTAACAATAAGAAACACATAGAGCAAAAGTCAAACCTGCATTGACACCTGGAATTACGAAAGCTCAATCTCACAAATAGATTATATCCTGGTAAGCAGAGAGATAAGATAAAGGATCAAGAACATTAAAGCAAAAAGGACAGCAGAAGTCCTACTGAAGAGAATGGTAACACTGAACAACAGCAAACTAAAAGTAGGGAGACCATGTTACACGTGGAAAATAACAATCGAGAGGATCATGAACAAAGTGGGAAAGGACCAAACATACTGGGAAAGGAAAGCAAGGGGGAAAAGTGGATTCCACAAAGAAATAACAGCGATATATATTCTACCAGAATCAGAAACGCAGGAATCAGAAGACTCAGAAGAAGAAGATTTGTAGAAGCAGAAATACAAAAGGAGGAGCACAAACAGCAGAAACACAAAAAAAGAAAAAAAGAGGAGCATGAACATTAAATATCACGAACACAATGCGGCAACACATTTCACAAACACCTATAATGGCCATCCCCCATTTCTGTACCATGCGTCATGTGGCTCTCGCTGCTGACAACAAGCGTGACCCAAATCCAACCCAGTATCGGAAACTGAGGAATCAGAGGACTCAGAAAAAGAGGATTCGAAGAAGCAGAAACACAGAAAAAGGAGCATAAACACTCCATATCACGACACAACACATATTTCACAAGAAGACTCAGAGGAGGCAGAAGTCCAGAACCAAAAACACAAAAAAGGGACCCAACCCAATGTGGACGTAGCAGGCCTAGCTGTATAACCCCTGACAGTGGCAACAATGCCTACCACACGCTGGTAAATTAATCAATCAATGAATCAATGATCTTATTTCAAAGAAAAGTATTATAAATCGAGAAAAAAAATCGCCCTTTCAATTCTGTTTGAAAATATAGGCTGTATTCCTTAAGAATTACTTTTAAATACCGTATAGCGTGAACAAGATTTAGATAAGTTTATGATTGCCCAGTAATTCAAGTTATTTTGTCTTAAAGTTTATAATAATTGTATTGTAAAACATGATTATTTTTAGTAGAAATGACAAGTAAAATTATTTAAACTAATGCATAATTACTAAACAATTCAATATCATACTAGGAAAAATATTGTTAATTGAACGAAAATATGTCGTTCGAAATAACGTAATATTTTTGTTATTCGTTTCAGTAATTATAAAATTTTGCTGCATTAATATATGAAATACTAGCTAATGCACGTGACTTCGTTAGCCCGGCAGATTTCTTGCGCATGGAATTAAAAACATTGACATACTAGCTTATGCCTATAAAGAAGTACTATATACTCACTGAGTACTCCTATAGTACTCAGGAAGTACACTCGAGGGAACCCACTGCGCATTCATTGTTCTCGAGAAAACCCACTGCGCATCCATAGTACTCGGGGAAACCCACGGCACGTCCATAGCATTCGGAGAAATCCACTTCGCATCCACTCTACTCGAGGAAATCCACTGCGCATCCATGGTACTCGGGGAAACCCACTACACATCTATTGCATTCAAAGAAACCCACTGCTCATCCACTACACTCGAGGAAACACACTGCGCAACGCAATTCGATAAAAATTCATTATTCTATTTTTTTGATAGAGTGAGTTAAAAGAAAAAATAATTATTTTAATCGACAATAAAGCACATGGGTAGGTATGTGTCAATTTTCATGCTTAAAAACATCCCTCTCCCTGTTCACCCATTCGGGAGGTCTCTTTTTGAAAACCGTCGAATAATTATGTGTCTCCATATTTCCTCAGATAAGCCCGTCGCTGGAATATCACGTTTCCGAATTACGCGATTTCAGAGACACGGGTACCCTTTAGACCATCTACCACCCCCGCTTTCACTCCTTCAGAAAGTGAAAATCGGAATTTCGTGTTACACTTATCTTATGGATTTCAACAGAAAATATTTCTGCCTAATTTCACGCATCTAGATCTAACCGTTTCCGAAAAATCCTAAAATTTCAATCCCTTTTTAACCTCTTAAGGGTCCAGTTTCAAAAAATCCCTTCGTAGTGGTTGTCTACGTCATTCGAGGAAATTTAATGCAAAATTTGAAGTTTCTAGACTCAGCGGTTTGAGATGAGCGTTGATAGATCAGTCAGTGAGTCAGTCAGGGTATTCTTTTACAGAAATAGATTATTATGAACTTGAATTATACGGACGATAATAATTTTTATAACAGAGGAATTAAAAAGGAAATTATTTTATATTATATTTATAATATCTATAATGAGCTTTTATTATTCTTCCTCATTTTCAAATCGAATCAATTTAACAAACAATTAATTTATAATTCTGTCATATTGAGAAATGGACAAGAAATTATTAGAAACATCACTTTTTGATATGTTCGTTTTTATATATTTTTTTAGAGTTGTCATAAAAACATTGCAATAGGTTTACGCACTTCTTACGTAAAACGGTCAGTTTTCGCAATAACAATTTAATTGCTGATTGACACTGTTTACACAGTCTCGTCACTAGATGCTCAGTTGTTCTACAAAAATCAATGCAACGTGGCGAAAAATTGGAAGCCATAAACCTATCAAATTAATAAAAACATTAATATTTGATTTATTTCTGACAATATTCAAATTTTTTTAGTTTTCGCAATATCAGAGCACTATTACCTAAAATTAATTTGAAATAAAAATGACATTAGAAACCAAAAAGTACATACAGTACTCAATACCCCTGAGACTTTGAGCGTGTGCGGTGCGCCAATAAATAAGAATCTTTATGCAATCGTCAGGGCTAAAGGTGATCATTTCCAAGAACTGCTATTAGTTCTTAGTTATTTATTTATACACTCCTAGTCCCAGTATTTTTAATATATTTTCAATATTTCCCCATTCTCATAGATTTTTTGCTAATATTTATATCAATTTTTCAAATTTTTGAATTTTCTAGAAAACAACATATATATTACCAAAATTTAATCACATATTTTTAGTTTATTATGATTTTGCAGCCAGAAATGGATAAGTTGAACAACAAAACAGTTTTTACGCTTTTTAGAATGCATTATATGTGTAACCTCTTCGTGTTCGTAGATATTTATGAAGAGTACCTATAATAATTATTATGATACAGCAAAAAATCATGGGTAATTTGGTATCCTATTAAAAAATGCTGCGTAATCCACTGATTAACTAATCATTCCATGAATTGCCGGTGACATTGTCTTTCAGACACAAGGATATTGACGGTCGTTCACTGAGCCTCCGTATCAGTGAAAGGTTTTTACAGCGACCATTGTGGATACCATTGGAATTTCAATATTACCGCAGACTGAAGTAAATGATTTATATTTTATAAATTAATATTATAAAGTATTCGTAGCGCTATTAACTGATGTTTGTATAGGTATTGTACTTTACATTAAAAAGATCTCATAAAGAATTATACTAATATTTTTAGCAAGTAATGTTACTCGTGTTTCATTTGTTACAAAATGTTTCCTTTCACCCTAAATACAATGAACATAAGCTACTGATGATAAATAATTTACCATAAATCAAAATTTTAAAGTTTATGAGGTAAAGTTGAAACATAATAAAAATAATGTCTAGATTCCATAAGCAGTAATATAAATATAAATACAAAAAATAAATAAATAGCCATATGGGATACTAGTTCTTTTATTTGATTTTATTAATGACATAATTTCTAATTTGTTACTATGTGTACAAGGCTAATTTGGATATATTTTTAGACGAGTAGATTAATATTTATATAGCCGGGCCCTCATCATATCGAAAATGAGAGAAAATGCCAATTTTACTTAATGCAATATCTGTCAGTTCCATGCAACTCAGTTTTTACAAATAATTATTTTTTATTTATTTGCTTTTATCAGGATTAGAGAATATTATTTAGGTATTATGCAAATCACAATATACAGAAAGTAGGTATTTTCATAACAAATAAAAAAGTGTATAAGTTGTGATTTGCATAATGCCCAAATAGACCAAGCAACAAATGATTATAGAGGGAAATTTTAGGGAAGAAAATTTGACTTCGGAACGTTGTTTGGACTAGTCTGGAGATGAACATATCAAAAGTCCCCAGTCCTAGGTGGTGAGCGGGGGGGAGGGGTTCTCTTTGAAGGTCCCATTTTTTGGTTTTTCGCGTATATCTCGGAAACTATGCGTCGTATGGAAAAAGGTAATCTATGCAAAATTAAACATAATTAAATTTCCTACAAGAATGTTTATATGCATTTTCTTCCTGTGTGTTATAGTTTACGAGATATTCGCCAGCCAAAATAGATAATTAAAAAAAAAAGTATTAGGTACTCTCGTGAGCAAAATTAAATAGGACAAGTCTTACAACGTATTTTTGCTAAAATCTAGTTGTGTACATCTAACTTTAATTTTTGTGACATTGTCAGTTAGTTGTCATAATTCATTGGAAGTGTGCAAATAGAGAGAGATTTACATTAGAAAAAAATAGTTGTCCTATTTAATTTTGCTCATGACAGTACGTTGAATATTTCTATCAAAGTGGTTTACCGTGGTCTACTAATAAATCACAATTATTTTACAACACTCGACGTATTTATTAACGTATACATTTCCTTAATATACAGTGAGACTCACTTAAAATGAAGACACCCTTATAACTTTTTTATTTTGTTTCCGATTTGAATCAAATTTTACTCAAGTATAGAATACATTCGCCTGCTACAAAGGCAAAGCCACCTGTGGTACCAAAATATGCTGAAAAATGTTAAAAACATATTAATGACGAATTTCACGTATCCACCACAAATTGCGGAAACTGAGGACCCCTTTGACAGATGAGCTTATGTATGAAAAATCCCCCATCCATAACCAAATCAAATTTTGGTGTATTTACGATTGTGGCGCCGATCCGATGCATTTTTAGAATTTTTAACATTCAAAATGTTTTTATTTTTTTCAGCATATTTTGGTACCACAGAAGGCTATGTCTTTGTAGCAGGCGAATGTTTTTCTGGTTATAAGTAGATCCTAATTTGTTCTATACTTGAGTAAAATTTGGTTCAAATCGGAAAAAAAATAAAAAAGTTATAAGGGCGTCTTCATTTTAAGTGAGTCACACTGTATATTTAAGGAAATGCATAGATTTCGACAAAATATTACGTTAGTAAATACGTCGAGTGTTATAAAATAGAGATTGTTTTGTGACTGAGATTTATTAGCAGACCACGGTAAACCGCTTTGATAGAAATATTCAAGGTACCTAATACTTTTTTAATTATCTATTTTGGCTGGCGAATATCTCGTAAACTATAACACAAAGGAAGAAAATGAATATAGACATTCTTGTTGGAATTTAATTATGTTTAATTTTGTATAGATTACCTTTTTCCATATGACGCACAGTTTCCGAGATATAAGCGAAGAACCAAAAAATGGGACCTTTAAAGTGCCTCCCTCCCCCCCGCTCACCACCTAGGAGTGGGGACTTTTGATATGTTTATCTCCAGACTAGTCTAAATAAAGTTCCGAAGTCAAATTTTCTGTCCCTAAAATTTCCCTCTACACCCTTTTTTGAGCATTCGTTGCCTGGCCTAAAATAATATTCTCTAATCGTGCAAATCAGTTGGTCATAAAGTATATAATTCTTATCAAATTCTATCTTTTTAGAAACAAAGTTTCAATTTAAAATTGGTACATTTTGGTGTGTTATCAAAAAGATAAATAATTACTGTCTTCACTTCTGGGATTCGCAGCCACACATATTTTCTTCTAAAAACAATGGTCGTGGAATCTACAAAATAATTATCCAGTATTATACTAGAAAATAACCTCTGCGACTTTGGTTTTTAAGCCGGAGGAACAGTAGAGGGGGTTCTTTGACAAATAATATGATTAAGCATAAGATACTAAATGCCAATTTTATGGAGTCTTACCTGCTTGATTTACCTATTTACTCCCCATTTACTGCAATTTACCGCCCAACCATTTGACGGAATAAGATGAAAATATAATCTAGGTCCAGATCCCGTTTAATTATATACGTGTACCAAATTTCAAGTCAATATCTTAAATGGTTCCAGAGTAATCGTGCGCACAAAAAAGTTACAGACAGACCAATAGACAGACAGAATGTTTTTCGCTCAAACTTAAAATCTCAACCTTCCATGACATTCTAAGCCTATTTGAACAATAAAAATTTTCAAAATTCTTTTTGTCGTTACTATACTTCCATTGGATGTGGAAATAATTATACAAGAATCGTCTCCTCATAATTTCAATATAGTGGTCTTGGAGTTTGTTACTTTACACGAAATTAATATTTCTAATTTTATATTTTGCATCACATTAAACATTGGTCCATCTATCCTACGAATATTTCAGAAATATATCTTTTTTATATACATATATACAGTGTGATCCATTTGAAATGGAAGCAACCTTATAATTTTTTTAATTTTTTTTCCATCTTCAACCAAATTTTGCTCAAGAATAGAACTAATTAATTAGGATCTACTTATGGTCAAAAAAACATTCGCCATCTACAAGTGCAATGCCACCTGCGGTATCAAAATAAGCGGATAAGATCAACAAACCATATTGGGTAAATTTGTATAGGAAAATTTTATCAATGAAAGTTGTTCGGAATTTTGCAAAAACCGTAAGTCCAAAATTTCTTCAAAATAAAAAAAAATTAAAAATTAAAAACTTTAAAATTAAACGTTTTTTATTACAAATTACTTGACAACTACTTGACAGCTTTGGTTTAATTCTAAACAAAATTGTCATAGCCACTTTAAAAACAAAAACAAAAACAAAAATAAATGAATAATATTTTTGGACTTTTTTGGGACATTATTTTAAACAAAATATCAAGATTATTTCTTAAGTTTGACGAAATTTTGGTCAATTCTGAACAACATTAATAAGATTTTCTGATAAAAGATGCCTAACGTGACTGATTTATTTAGCTTATTTTGGTGGTGGCTTTGCATTTGTAGGAGGCGAATGTTTTTTTTTGTGATAAGTAGATCCTTATTTGTTCCATATTTAGGTAAAATTTGATTCAAATTGTAAAACAAATAAAAAAAGTTATTCCACTTTAAGTGGATCACACCGTATCTTCCTTGTACCTTTAATATTTACAAAAATGGGGAAAAAATTAATGTTACCAATTCTAAGTTTATATACAGGGTGATTCGCGAGGAACGTGCATAACCTAATGGTTGGACCTCTATTCTGTAATTATGGGGAGAGTGAGCATTCATTGTGCGAAGCGAGAGCTCCCATGACACGCATCTCACCCGATCGTCCAAGACTGCATTCCGTAAGTGCAGTGAATAGGTGGTGAACGTGAAGTGATTCATCGAGAATAGCCGAATTTACAACCAATTAGGTTGGCGCAACAGCATCAGCTGTTCAGTGGTCGGTTAATGATGCAAAAGAGTTAATCTTATGAAGAATTTGCCGTTCTCCTTCCAAATCCTCCTCAGCATCACGAAGATCTCGTAATACCTAGAATTCATCTATTGACCGAAAATTCCGTAAGGATATACCCTCGTTATTGGTAATATAGATTTAAAAAAATATGACTATAATAAACTAAAAGAGTAATTGTAATATTTGCTAAGAATTATATTATTATTACCTCATTGGCGATGAGCAAATCCGCAATGTCCATTCTAATTCATAAATTTTAACAACAATAATTTTTGGCCGACGCAAACTATCATAAAAGTATGGTTAGGATCGCCGTTCTCCCGGGGAACTGACGGATTCCCTCACGATTTACTAGTAGAAGTAGGTTCACTCATTTTTCGCACGAGGTGATCACTCCCGTAGTTACAGAATAGACTTTTATTCATTTTCAACTTCACCCCTTCTCACAGGAATATGCTTTCACGCTTTTGCGGAATAGAGCGCTTCAAGGCAAGTCTAGATCACCAACGAAAAAAATGTTTTGGCCGTTGGTTAAGAAGACACAATGTGGGTGTTTTATATATTTGGTCTGAAAATTCAAAGAGCTATATCTCTGCAACAGTTGGATGTAATCGAAAGAAATTTACCAGTAACATTCCTCGGCTGGGACTTGTCAGAATGGCTTACTTGATTTTGAAAAATTCAAGGCCGGATTCGGAAAAATTCTGCCTTCCTCGTTTTCAACAAAAAAGTACATTTTTCCATCGCAAAAATGCTATCAGAATAGTGAGTGATTCAATTTTGATGGAACACCTAAACCGTTTAGGCAAAGAAATCACAAAGCAATTTAGCGCATTGCGGCTAACACTTTGACCGGGCATTATCTATGGAATGGTTTCACAGAATCTGTTCAAATGCTTCAGATCCATATCCCTTCTAAGACTTCACATAGTACCTAGCAAAAACTTTCCTACTCAGCAAGAAAAATACAGGGTCGTACTTGTAATTTTTTTATTTGTTCCGAACTATATGGTATAATAAATCTAAAAGGATAAAATCTTAATGGATTATGGGTATAATCTAGAAGGAGCATACACACATAAATGTGATACCACTTTGCAACTTCACCTTTTCCCCCAGTTGGAGGCTGAAAACCAAATATGAAGGAAACCTAGCAATCAGCTAAGTTCAGTGGTTGGGTGGAGGTTCGAGTCGTTTAAAAAACTAGTTTTACACACCAGCGTATTCAACAATACTTCAACAATATTTCTAAGCAAATACAAAACAAATAAGTCGTGATATTCTGTAAATTTTTATAGATGGACACAATCAAATTCAGGTATTTAAAAAACAACATAATTAATAAATTAGGGTAAAAATACAATATCTCTACAATGTTTAAATGGAGTTATACTAAATGGAGATAAAAAAATTATAAAAAATTACTAAAAATGTTGAAACATTAATACTAAGTGAAAATATCAACTGGTTTACATTAAATTCTTCTGGTCAAAATACTGCAGAAGTTAGCTACAGAGATAGGTAGACTTACTAGTAACTTTGATTGACGTTGACAATAACGAGTTTCTATCTTTTGCTTTGTGCTGATGGTGAGTGGTTCAGGTATTCACATAAAAAATAGGCAATTATAAGGGACTAGTTAATAATAAGATAATAAGAAAGATTAAGGGCAAGTAAATGAATAGGCAAAGATGCCAATATTTACTAACATTTTGACTTATGTGACAATTAATAATTGACCAAAATATAAATTGTAAATGTACTTTAAATAGTACTACAAGCACCAAGATTCTACTATAAACAAATCTCTGCTAGCAATAAAACGGACAATAAAAATCCCTTAACACTGGGGACCTTACTATCGGAGGAGTGGAAACAAAACCATGTATGAGAAGAATCTAACTCTAAAAATTATGCACGGTTGCAATAAAATTTAAACAAAAACTCAATGAAATAATAAAAAACAAGATATTTAACAATTTTGTGACAAACAGTTCTAAAATACCACCACAGGGGGGCACTGAAGGTGCTGCTCAGAAATAAATGGCGGATTCTGACAAGAAACTTTCACTTGGGCCAAATTTACTAAAAAAATTATAAATGATAGTGGCCAAGTAAACTAAATAATAAATAACAAAATATGACAAACATAATTTCGGACGTGGCTCAGGGTTTTGATATTTTTAACTTCAATTTACTCATGCAAAGTCAAGCTAGATGAGGTTCTCAAAATATCCTCCCCCGACTTCGATGTAATGTGTCGTGTGGTCTTCCCAATGGTTTGTCTTTGGTTCTTCATGTCATCAACGGCTGCCACTACCCGCTGCCGTAGTTCCTCTCTAGTGATGACTTCTGTGCTGTACACCGATTGTTTCATGTGGCCCCAACATAATAATCGAGAACAGTTAGGTCAGGAGACCTAGTTGGCCAAGCTTGAGGAGCTCCGCAACCGATCCAGCGGTTAAGAAACTCATTGTTGAGATGCTCCCGAACTTGGAGTGAGAAATGAATACCTCTCCTGTTGAAATTTTAATACAAAAGTTACTATTCTCTTCAATTTCAAAATCAAACTGTAGTTATCATTCTTAATCAAAACAATCATTTAGCTTATAATTTATTATTATTGTTATTTCTTCTTCTTATCAACTAGGTAGTAAGGTTTCTTGCTATGTATTATGTGAAGTCTTAAAAGGGATATGGATCTGAAGCATTTGAATAGACTCTATGAAACCATTCCATAGATAATGCCTGGTCAAAGTGTTAGGATGTTCTAAATTGTTTTGTGATTTTTTTGCCGAAACGGTTTGGGTGTGCCGTCAAAATTGAATCACTATTCCGATAGCATTTTTTTCTGTACTTTCTAAATCCGCTAATAGTTTTTCAAAAATGCGAGAGAAATATGTACATTTTTGTCAAAAACGATTAGGGCAGATTTTTTCCGAGACCGGCCCTGGATTTTTCAAAACCAAGTAAGTCATTCTGACAAGTCCCAGCTGAGGAATGTTAGTGGTAAATTTGGTTCGTTGCAGAGATATAGCAGTTTGAATTTTCAGACCAAATGCATAAAACACTCCCCCTGTATCTTCTAAACCAGTAACCAAAACATTTTTTATCGTTGGTGATCTAGACTCGCTTTAAAGTGCTCTATCTACCATTAGGCTATGGCACATTCCTCGCGAATCACTCTGTATAGGACTTTCTCACTATTTAGCAGATTAATATTATTAATATCAGATGATGTAATTTTCTCGTCAAGTAATTCTTCAAATTTATGTAATACATAGTCTAGTAATCCAGTGCCTGAGGCAATAAGTAGTTAAAGAATATTAACTAGCTGTTACCAAGTCTTTCAAAAATATATTTTTTTAAATTATGAAATATTTGATTAGCTTCTTGAACATTTATTTGTTTGGATTTTTTTATTATTTCTTCAGATAATAATAGTGTAATGATAATATTACAAAATTTTACCCAAACCTACAACTAATTTGGACAGAAGATTTGATGAATTTTCTAGATTCCTGATATATGTAACAATAAAATGCAAAAGTATTAATTTATGAGTTCCTGCAAATATAAAAAAATACAGGATGTTCCTAAGAAGAAAGGTAATGAGATATATCTTATTATATGTTGATTAATTTTACAATTTCACAATAAATTCTCAATGTTCAGTGAAAATATAGATAGCTACAGGGTGGCCCCAATATTTCGTTAACAAACCATATCTCCGTTATTTGAGAAGGTAAAAAACTGAACTCAAGGAGATTATGGAATACGTCAAAGAATCCTTCCGA
Organism: Rutpela maculata; assembly: GCA_936432065.2. NCBI lineage: Eukaryota > Metazoa > Arthropoda > Insecta > Coleoptera > Cerambycidae > Rutpela > Rutpela maculata. The sequence continues at coordinate 160,149,053 of OW386287.2, forward strand.
TTCCGCCCTCTTGCTTCTTACAACCTTTAAGATACCGCTCCCTAACTTTTGTTTTTAAAATTGAACCTTCTAAAATTTTATTCTTCAATGGAAGCACCAGTTCACTGTGAATACTATGATATGCCATTTTTAATATTTTACAGTTGTAAAATAATTATAAATAGGATATATTGCAAATATTTGTAGTATCTCAACTAATTATTCTATTAGATAAACGCAGAGATAAACGCAACGGTAATGGTAACAAGAATGTTTACAATTACATGTGCCGTAGTTTCTGAGACATTTAACATTTAAACTAAATACTTCGTCTTATAAACGCACGGACGCCATATTTAATTTTTCATATCTCCGAGACTATTAATCTTACAGAAATAAAATAAAAATCAAATTCATACTTAGTTTATAAGCTTTCTTATTGGTTTATACAACATTTTCCTTAAATGTGATACTTTTCAATTTCTTCGACGAAAAACGTTTTGAGATACCTCTTTCCTCGAGCTAAAATCGCAATTTTCAAGTCTTAAATACTATCAATTTATAAGAAAAAAATCGCTGCCTAAGGAATCAGTACTTCTCCACATCCAGACTTCCTATCCCAGTCTCTGACAACGAAAATACTATATTTGCACTCCACTATGTGGAAATAATTGTTTATGGAACTTTAATAATATAATATTTAAAATCGTGAACCTCGAAAACCCTTAAAATGATATTCCACATAGTGGGAGTATGTGGTGGGGGTGAATGAAGTGAAAAAAATTCTTGGTGGCTTTGATTTTTATACACACATTAAATCACAATGTTTTATCATCCCTTTTAATAATGGGGTGGGGGTTGTAATAGGGATGGCTAATGCCAAAAATTTTTTTTGTGACCTTAGCTCCTCTTATATTTACTAAATACCAATTTCTTGAACTCTTACTTGCTTGATTTACCTATTTACCTCCATTTACCCCAATTTACCCTTCAACTCTTCGACGGAATAAGATAAAAATATAATTCCATAGTTCCAGATCTCATTAAAATACACACGTGTGCCAAATTTTAAGTCAATATCTTAAAAGGTTTCAGACTAATCGTGAGCACCAAAAAGTTACAAGACCAACAGACAAACCGACGCGACAGACAGAAATTTTTTTGCTCAAACTAAAATCTTCACATTTTATAACATTCTAAGCCTATTTGAACAATGAAAGTTTTCAAAATTTTTTTTGCGTTAGTATACTTCCACTGGATGTGGAAGTAATACACAGCAAATGACATGACAAAGATATAAAAAATCATTGTGTGTCGTGCACTACACGATAGAAGTAAAGCTTCTACTTCAAGAATTTTCTTCGAGGAAACCTACTAAACATCCATACTATTCGAGGAAAGCCACTGCGCATTCATAATACTTGAAGTAACCCACTGCGCATCCATTTTACTCAAGGAAACCCACTGCACATCCATACTACTTAAGGTGACTTACTGCGCACCCAAAATACTCGAGGAAACCTACTGCGCGTCCATACTACTCATGGTAACCTAGTACGCACCCATTTTACTCGAGGAAAAACACTGCACATCCATACTACTTAAGGTAACCTACTGCGCACCCAAAATACTCGAGGAAACCCACTGCGCATCCATACTAGTCGAGGTAACCCACTTATTATAGAATCAAGAAAATAATAGAAGATCTATAAATACCGTACAGGTTGCATGGTACTCTAATTTGAAATCGTAGAAGCTAGAAACATGCGATGACGCGTCTCTGACGCTATCTCCTCATCTATCCTTAAAACATTGCATTGGTGTCAATTTAGCAACCTTCTAAAATTAGCTTGAAAGGCAGGCACTGTGATGTTCGTTTGTTCATAGGACTCAAATTACAATGCAACCTGTAGAGTGTTTATAAATCTTAAAATTCCACACCTAGAATTTCTATCCAAGTCTCTCACAACGAAAGAAATTTTGATATTATATTTGCACTTCACTATGTGGAAATTATTGTTTATGGAACTTTAATAACATAATATTTAAAACCATCTACCCCAAAAACCTAAAAAATGATATGCCACATCGGCAGTGGGGGTGGATGAAGTAAAAAAATTGTTTGAGGCCTTAGGTTCTTGTATACACGCTAAATTACAATTTTATTTTTTACCCCCTTTAATAATGAGGTGGGGGTAGTAATTGGGGTGGCTAATGCCAAAAAACTTTTTGAGACCTTAACTTCTTTTATATATACTAAATACCAATTTTACGGACTCTTATTGCTTGATTTATCCATTTACCCCAATTTATCCCCCAATCCTTTAACGAAATAAGATCAAAATATCCAGTTCCAGATCTCGTAAAAATATGTACGTGTACCAAATTTCAAGTCTATATCTTAAACAGTTCCAGAGTAAACGTGCATACAAAAAAATTAGACAGACCGACAGACAGAATTTTTTTTTGCTCAAATTTAAAATCTCAACGTTTCATGACATTCTATACTAAGCCTATATGATGAATACAAATTTTCAATTTTTTTTCGTCGTTACTATACTTCCACTGGATGTGGAACTAATTGCGTAGTATCTTTTCTCCAAAACTTTGATTCTATTTCGGTTTCAGTGGTTTTTTTTTCTCGTGTAAATTAGTAAGCCCCGCAAAATATAGAAATGCTTCTTTGATGCATTTACCATTATGTTATCAAAAAAAAAACCTCTAGTTACTGTACTATTTACTATGCATCATGTGTATGGTGGCCAAAAAATTAAGAAAGATTAACACAAGTTGCAGAATTTGCAAAGCCTTGCCTGCTTAAGGATTACAGAAGCAATGTGCTCCTGTTCCACAGCAGCTATGGAGGCAATGCTAGACTTACTTCATCTACATCTGCATCTATGTTAGTGCTCTAAAGCAGGTACTCTCTTTCAAACCAGGCGATCTGGTTGGTAACTCAAGGGATCAATTGAACTGGAATACATGACCAAACCCACTGACTCAATGCCAGTCAAGCGGGACTGTCCGTTTAATGTGCTAATTGAAAGCCATCAGACGAGCAGAGTCGAAGTCCTGTAATTGGAGAAGGGGTCACTCATCCCAGATGGATCGAAAATTGATGAAGGCGTTGGCGTGGGTGTAGCGGGGACTAGCTCTAGGCAAGACCCAAACCATCTTTCAAGCAGAAATCTGTGCTATAGACCTAGGTGCCCAGGAGTGCATAAATAAAGGCATTCAGAAGGCAAAGATCTATATACTTTCAGACAGCCAAGTATGGTTAAAAGTTAAAATTGCGTGAGAATGCAGACAATCCCTGAGAAGCAACTGACAAAAAACAACAAGGTTACCTTGATGTGGATGATAGGGGACCAGGGAATAGAAGCTGACGCCCGCGCCTTTGCAAAAAAGAAGGTGCTGAAGCCAAATTTTTTGGACCCGAACCGTTTTGTTGCGTTTTCAAGGGACACATAACGGAGGAGATCCAAAAAAGGGAAATGGAACAGAAAGAGTCCTACTGGGGGAATACTCCAGGCCAAAGACAAGCGAAAAAGTTCATCACTTATTCGACAAAGAATGTTACAAGGCTTTTCGAACTCGAAAAGTCCGACTTGAGGCTGATGGCACGTCCTTTAACAGACCACTTCCCCTTGATATATCTTAAGAATACGGATACGTACAGATACTGTGATACTGCAATAGAAACTACAGAACATATTCTTTGCGAATGCATCATACTAATACGCACTCGGCTAAAGTACCTAGAAAAAATTCGAGCGACACATCGAATAATCTACAATTTATTGTACTATTTAATGAAAATCTGAAGTTTAAAAATATTTTATGAAAGTAAGTATCTACATTCCATACAAAACATCTCTATCAATAACACAGGCACACAGAAAAAGTGGTCTGTGCGGCGGGCCAGACCAGTGTCCTATGTATTTTGACCCGCTGAATCCGAATTCGACCCAATCTGAAAATTCTGACTTCGGATTCAGCGGATCAAAATACATAAGAATACACTGGTATCATCCGCCGAACAGACTACTTTTTTTTCTTGTTCTAGGGGTGTTTTTTGGGATTAGGGATAAAAAACGAGTCAATCTGAAAATTCCGACTTCGAGTTCGGAATCAGTGGGTCAAAATACATAAGGATACACTGATCTGGTCCGCCGCACATTTCAATTTTTTGTGTGTGTGAGTAATTTTTCCAATAAATGTCAGCCTGTTTATGCGTCACCTTGTAAGTTCCTGTATTTTGGTCTGGTTTTCAAGCTACTGATTAAACTGAAATGTTGAAATGATATTTTGACATAATTTAATGATCCAATATATTTCCAAGAAATAAAATGCCTTAGTGAATTCCTGAACATACATAATTGCCTGATTAATAAATTTAACCTGGTATTTTGATAATTAGATCTATAATTTGTGCGTAATATAAATTAATACATATATTGACATAGATTCAACTACATTTACTAGGTCAATGCCACATTCACAAAACTGAACCGAAAATTACATAATGCCCTCTAATAAGATCAGTGAAAGTTCCTTCTAATTTCGGTATCGTTACGAACCACGCCTGTACTTATCATTTATATATATAAAGCACCAACCATCGTGATTTGAATATTGTCAGTTTAACAACAATATAAACCATGGCATTCAAAGTAAGTGTTAAGTGACCAAGTGTTGTGTGGAAATTACCATTTTTCTTTGTGATTTTTAAGTGTGTGGTAAGATGAAGTGAACAATGTGATTTAACAAATATTTTTTGTTGCAGTTTTTAGTATTCGCCGCCTTCGTGGCAGTGGCTCATGCTGGAGCTATCGGTTATGCCGCCCCAGCGTACTCCGCCGCTCCCGCCGTCTCCTACTCTAGTATATCTGCTCCAGTCGCTACTTACGGCAAGGTAGCTGCTCCAGCTATTTCTTACGCCGCTCCAGCTATTTCCTACGCCGCCCCAGCCATTAAAGTAGCTGCCCCAGTTGCCTACGCCGCCCCCGTAGTTAAGGAAGTTTATGCTGACGCTCCAGCGAACTATGAATACGGATACGCCGTAAATGATCCTCACACCGGTGACAGCAAGACTCAGCAAGAAGTCCGCAGTGGGGATGTTGTAAAAGGAAGCTACTCTCTCATTGACGCTGATGGTTCCAAACGAACCGTTGAATACACAGCTGATCCCCACAATGGTTTCAACGCTGTAGTACACAAGGAACCCGGTGCAGTCGCTGTAAAAGCAGTAGCTCCAATCGTAACCAAAGTAGCTGCTCCTATCTCTTACGCTGCTCCAGTAGCTAGCTATGCTGCCCCAATACAGAAATACGCTGCTGCCCCAGCTGTATCTTATGCCAGCATATCTGCACCAGTTTCTTACGCAGCCCACGCCGCTCCATCCTACTACCACTAAATGTCCTTGGTTTATATTGTCTGCTTGTAAATATGCGTGTTATTATTTTTTTAAGTCAAATATATTATTTATTCTGAAACATGACTTTATTTTATTGATTCACATGTTCACCTTATCACCGATATTTGTGAATTATTTTGTCATCGATTTCGCCTCGATGGTATTTTTGAAATGCCTACTGTTACCAACTGAATATATATTTTTCAACATCGTGTAATATTTATCTCCTTCTCCAGGTAAGGTTCGCTGTTACAAATCGCTGAGTTTTACTGCTACGTTTCACACTAATGTCTCCCTTTTGCATTAAGATAGCTTCGTTATCCTTTGGTATATATTTGTGTTTACAAATAAATACAGCTTTAAATTCATGAACAAACTTTATTTTATTAATTCTAACATTCAGACATTTTCTATCAACAAACGCCGTTTTCTTCTACTATCCACATTAATAGAGTAGCTACAATCTGCCTCATTACAATCATAGGTAAGAGACAGATACTACTACCCTAAACTTTTCTTCTTGCTTTTCTAAAATTTATTGTTATTTCACATTCTACATGTCAAAGCATGTATTTCATTCGTGTTCTCCAAATATTAATAATTTTCTTTGAAACAAAGACAGTTGTTTTTGAGCAAATGCACTTCTAAAATAATAACACACCACGCGTAATATAACTCTTTTATTCATGAAAATCTGAAATTACTTTATGCGGAAGAAGGCTATACATTTCAAGTCAAGGAAAATACAACAAGTATCTGAGTTTACTAGGATTATTTTTTTACGAAAAGAATCCCAGTGTCACAAACGGGAATCAAACCCGAAACTTCAAGGTGAGAGCCAAGCGTGATTGCTTTTCGACCACGCAGCAATACAAACGAAATATTTTCGGGATTAAAAAAAAATATTCTTGTATTTACACAGTTTTCCAATAGTTTTTTTCAACTAGCTTTGCCAAGAGCAGACTTCATCCATTAAGGTTTCCAGCTGAAAACTTCAAAATTTGAGTTATCTATGCTCTGCACTGAATTTTCGGTTTGAACTTGATTGAGTTGCGAGAAACGTAAGGATATTTTTAGATAATTTATTTATTTAACGTGACTAAGACCAATCACCGACGTAACGCCAAAAGACGAAACCTGGAAATTTTGCCCAACCTTTTTCTTAAGAAGAACGGGAATTTTTTATTTACTGAACAACTAATAGACAAGAGACGAACTGATTTACATCCCCTCCAAAGGATGGTATATCTAGTAGGCAATCCTCGACTAATATTGCATAATTTCAGCGTTTACGCTGATATGCAAGCCACTAGAAGATGGAGAGGGTTCGCAACTTCTGTTAATAAGATTTTTATTTCAAATATGGAACATATAGTACACGGAAATTAGCAAAAATAGAAGAAAAAAATTATAATAAGCTGATATTTTCTGAATCGACTGTTGATGGGGGTAGGAATACAGGATCAAAAAGTTCCCATCTCTAACTGGTGAGCTTCATCCCTTGTCACCCTTATAATGACACCGTGCTGGTTTTTCAATAATATTTTGGAAATGTGATGTTCTACGACAAAACTAGAGGTATTGAAAAATATTGAGAATTAAATTTTTTATAAAACATGTCTTAAGGTCCTTTGCAGATTATTAAGGGTGTTTACGATAATCGACGGCAAACTTAAGGGTAGGTAACAAAAACGCTTTTGGATGGAAACACAATATTTATCCAGCCTTGTAATATTCTGTTTTGTAGCATTCGGTTTCAACAACTTTTTATAAATTATATAGAATTGAATTAAATTAAATCCACTAAAGGCTTTAAAATTCTTGCTCAAATTCAATTTCGTCGGTCCGTTCCGCATTAAAGCATGCTTGTCCGTGACAGTTCATACACATAGCCGAACATTTTAAACCAACCTTTAAACATCCGCATCACTTTCCGCAGCCCTTTTTGCAGGCACACGAAATTAACTCTAAAATTGATAAAGGAGCTGTTGCTTCAGTAGTCAAACGGGTATTAAAATATCACCTGATTTTTTCCATCCCTATTCTTCTGGCTCTAAAACATTTCCATGTCAAGCCTGAATTTGGTGGTAAACCCGCAACGAATGTTGTTGCAAAGCTGCGAACGTCAGGGGTAGCCTTGCCAAAGTAACCGTTTGACTAGAATTGCCAACCGATGTGTTCAACAGAACATACTTCTGATGATTTATTGACGTTTCATTTTGTGCTTTATATAGTGCAAGAGCAATTATTTTTCCAGCCTCAGTAATATCCTGTTTTGTAGCATTTGGTTTGTTAAAGGTTTTAACAACTTCTTGTAAATTTGTTTTCGAGTTTAATAAATTTATAGTTTGGAGTTTGCCTTTTCCAAAAAAAAGCAGACGTTGTGTCACTACTACTAAATGCATGAGCAAAAAGAACTGTTTTTGTTGAGTTCTTAAGGACATTTGACAACTGTAAATCTTTAGAGCTATAAACTCTTGCTTTTATACAACTTTGGGCCTCCCTTAGTAGTCTAATATCCTTTTCAACTGGCGTTAGGGTAATAATTAAGGTAAGAAGATCGACATCTTGTCTTACAATTACGACTGGTTCGGATTTAAGACTTTTTAAAGTTTACGATTTAATAACATAAAAAGTAGATACTTCTAGATAGAAATATCGATACATAACACAGAAGCTTTTTTGACAAACTTTTCCTATACTTATGTTTTTTCCCTAAGATAAAGCGTTGAAAAGAACTGGGGGAACTTTTTTAATATGTATTCTTACACACATAAGCTAAAACTAACTTTTATAGTCATTTCAGCTTATTATAATTTTTTCTTCTATTCCACATAAATTTGCCTAATTTCCGTATACTAATATGTAAAGTAACTTGGTAGAATACTCCATTATAAAATTGGTACATATTTGCGATATAAGTTGATCGTCGGAGGCGTTATTTATCATATTTTACGTAAATATATTTTGTTATAATTTTAGAGCAAAATGTTACCAAATATACAAAGAGGTGCAAAAAATCGAAACTGCAATATACACACTATATATTTGTCTCTCAAGTTCAAACGAACCTTACATAGATTAGGTGATATATCAATTTTTCGTTCAAATATTTTTAAGATATTTTTAATAAGACTATAGGGAAATGTAGAAAAATTGTAGTCAGGCCTTATTGCAAATATCTATAACCGTTGAAACAAAAAATAAAACGATATTATCTATGTACTTAATTTCAGTGTATGTATGTATGTTACTTTCGATCTTTTCTGATATTATTACTAATAATTTATGTTTTCATAGATGTTCTCATTTGTGCCGTTACATTTCTCGTTATTTATTCATATTTGCAAGAGGAAGCATATATCAACATAATCTGAATAATTCCTTTTTCATTTGTCATTTGAACAGTGTCGCACCAACCTTCCTTACTAATTTATAAATATGTTTAGCAAATAATAATTTAATAATTTCCTTGATATCTGCAATTTGCTGATAAGTATAAGCCAAATATAAATAAATAAATTTATTGAAATCATTGAAAAAACCACAGCCTAAGAAATCACTACTTACACATCCCGATTTTATATCCAAGTCTCTTAGGATGAAAAAAAAAATGCTGATATTATACTTACACTCTACTATGTGGAAATACTTGTCCATAGAACTTTAATAATATAATATTTTAAATCGTCTACTCCAAAAACCCATAAAACGATATGCCACATCGGTAGTAGGTGATTGATGCCAAAACAAATTAGGAAGCCTTTGGTTCTTGTACACACACTAAATTACAATTTTATTTTTGTGTAATGAAATGGGGCCGGTAATAGGGGGTGGCTGATGCCAGAGCTGTGCCGAGTACCAAAAAAAAGTACTTGCAAAAATTCGAGTACGAGTACCCGATTCATTTTACTCATGAGTACAATACTCGTAAGTATTTTATTAATAAGAAAGTATAAGTACGAGTAGTACTCGAAGACCTTCATAAATTCGAGTAACGAGTACGAGTACCCATAACCACTAAAATAAGTTAATATTTTCTCTTCATAGTCGTTAGATAGAACTTTTTAACTATATATAAGAACAGATAAAAAGACACTCAGTCAAGTTTAAAGTAAAATAAAAACCTTTTATTTAATGAAACAAATTTAATGAAATAACCATTAGGCATTATGGTTCACAGAAAATAAAAACATTATTTATAACATAGGCATAGGACATCTCACGTTTTATTAGCAGAACTTCATAGAAAACCTCATTTTGAAATAAAAGTCTCTTCAAACGTTGCTCCTTATTATCATTTTTGTAAACAATCGCTCATAAAAAAATTGTGATATTGCTGCGAATGACTTAGTATTTCGTAGCAAATAATTCAATACTGAAAATCATCACCTATCTATTATATTATTTCTGGTGGCGAAAATAGAGGGGTATTTATGATTTATTTTAATAATAAAAAATGATCGCCGAATTGAAATTTTCCACACATTTTCAAAAAATATGAAATGGCATTCAATGTTATCCCGAAAGTAAATAAAATAAAATAAAATAATAAATAAGACAATGTAAAATCATGATTTGGCTTCTAATCAGTATTGTCGCTTTTTCTTGAAAATGATGCGTCCTATCGATTTCTGGCAAAAGGGCATTTTCTAAATAAAATTGAATGCTGTTTAATATTTTTTGAAAATATTAGCAAAATTTCAATTCGGCGATAATTTTTTCTTAAGTTTCATGAATAGTAAATATCTCTCTATCTTTGTATCTTCTCAATTGGTAATAATAGGCAATCAATGGTTTTCAGTATTGAATTATTTGCTCTCAAAGAAGTCATTCGCAGCAATATCACGAATTTTTTTGCGAGCATTATTTTAAAAAATAATAATAATAAAAATGTATTTACAAATACAATGCCCTGTGTCACAGAAACGAAACATTTTAGGATCGATGATTATTATATTTTATTCTCAAAATTAGGTCTTTTACCTAATGAAGTCATGCTAATAAAAAGTGAGACACTGTATAATATCAAATATATATAATATACACTGCTGAGCTGACGACAGATGACAACTGACTAGTTAATGCCTGAGCCCTGAATGGTAAACTAATGACTGCACACTAAAGTAAACTAAATCTCTGAGACTACTGTACCAGAGAAATAGAGGGGGTTGAGTACTCGTGAAAAGTAACAATTTTTGACGAATACTTTGTACGAGTAATTTTTAATGTGCTGCAAATACGAGTATTAAGTCCTTTAAACCAAAAAGTACTTACAAATAATTAAAAAAGAGTACTTTTAGTACTCGAGTACAAAATACAAGTAAAGTATCCGTGTACTCGCCCAGCTCTAGCTGATGCGAATAAAATTTGTGATCTTTTCTTCTCGTGCATACACTAAATCCCAATTTATGAACTCTTACTTGCTTGCTTTACCTAGAGACCTCCATTTTACCCCCTTTCAATGGAAAGTTCAAAACATAGGCTAGTTCCATATCTCGTTATAGGTTTACCAAATCAATATAACAGACCGTTCCAGAGTAATTGTGTGCTCAAAAAAAAATTATAGATAGGCAGACAGACCGACAGATTTTGTTTATCAAACTTATAATAATGTCGACATTTTATGACATTTTAAGCCTATTTAAAGAAAACTAAATACTTTTTTTACTATTTACTTCCACCACACTACGTGGGTGTGAAGATAAAATCGGTACATTCGTATTGTGAAGAATACTAAGTTTGTGATAATAGAGCTGATTTTATTATTTACACAAATAAATACAAGCAATATGAACGAGCTTGCTTCCCATAAAAAGAAAGATAGTAATTTTTTACCTTACCTTGCCTTCCATGCATTTAAAAACATCAAGGAGAACCTCTAACATATAACAGCAGCAGGTAAATAAGTTTACTGGGCGATTGGAAAAATACATATTGTCGTAATTACTCAACAAAATTTAGTTAATGAAACATATATAATATGTATGTATATCGAAATACTCAGTTTACAGATTTGGAGACTATCAGTGGAAGCTTTCTTCAATAACGGAAAGTTCTTTTAAACAAGCTGTCACCATAAGTATGGTCTTTATGGATGTTAATGTTTTCTTGAATTGGTCACATTCCGACTATAGCTATATGTTTACTGTGTTTTACATGTAAGCTCTCTTTTCCCCAGTGGAAAGCTCATTAAAATATTTCAAGACCAGCGCGCGACTGGTACTTAAAATTGTTGCAATTTCATTGGAACAAGAAGGTAATATAGGACACTGAATAATCTTAAAAAAAAACAACCTTTTGCATTATAATTGAGAAGTATCAGCGGTAGAATATTTGTATATTAAAATAAAATCTGAGGGCGTGTCTGTCTAGACTAAATTAAAAAGCTTTCACTGATCTAGAAGTTCATTATCTTACATTTATTTCTCTCTGACATTGAACTAGGAATTGGACCTATTCTAATCTAATACCCAAATCATTTATCGAATAACAGATCCTTGTGGTATTAATTATATTTGCGCACATTATGGGTATTGATTTGGAAGAATTAAAAGTTTACTTTATACATTTGAGTAGTTTTGATTTAAAAAAAAGCAGTCGCATTGCATTACAAATTCTATAATTTTCCGAAAACTTTAAAAGTACCCATTTTTTGTAAATAATAAGATAAAGTACTTGAGAAGTTTTGAAATTTATGTGGATTTTGTTCATAAAATAATTTTTATATTTTGAATATTGTAGAAACTCATGACTTCACGTCACACTCCAATAATTTGTTGGTGGAGAAAATGTATTGTTTTGTATGCCACATAGAGTGTTCATATTCCTTCCCTGAAAAAAGTATGACTTACGTAGGATATGAAAGACTAAAATTTAGAATAAATTAAACCTCCCAAAAAGGTCATTAAAATTTGTAGTGGCCATCGTTTAAATTACTTCCACATCAAGTGGAAGTATGATAACGACAAAAAAAATTTAAAAATTTTTATTGTTCAAATGGGGAACATTTCTTTTTATTATTTCCGCCAGAGTGCAGCAGCCGTACTCGGTTGTTTCACATACCTTTCTAGGTATGTGGATTGTTCGCGCTGTTGGGGTTATGTTATATCCAATGTCAATAGATCATTTTCGGTTGACGTCACGCTGCCTGCGTGGAGGGCACCCAACTGATATTCTGTTTTCTAGAGATGGGTACAAGCTGTTATTTTTTAATAAAATGATAGGTTATTAAATAGCAACTCATCTCTAATTAATTGTTTTCATTTTCATTGCCTGCTATTGGATGAGGTTTCGGGTGCCCTTCAGACAGCTGCGTCAAAATCAGCTGACCGAAAATGATCTATACGAACAGTATCTCTTTGAATAAACAAAATTAATAAGGAAAACGTATAAAATGAAAACATGTTGCTGTGTATCAAAGTGTTCCAACACAGGAAATTTAAACTTTTACAGGTTATATCATATGACAAGTTCAGAATGACTACCCAGTACGCATGGTGCAATTTGTCGGACATATTAAGAACTGACTTGGATTGTTCCCCATGGGCCTTTTTTTTTTTTTTTTTTTTTTGCGGGGGGGGGAGAAGGGGAAATCCATCATGGACACCCAGCGCCTTGGATCTATCACGCTGGGTAGTGCTGGACTCTAACCAGCTAAAACCCCTCCGGAGCCCCCTCCCTGTCTTCAGTGTTTCCTCATATCCTGGAACCGCTCTCGCTTACCGTCAGAATATCAGGTCAATCTTAGTGTTAGGTGTTCGAAATAATCTGCCCCTGCAGAGATGTCCTCTTATTACTACATCCTTGAAACAATTAGAGGTTCAAGTTTCTTTCGTCTACTTCCTTGATTTTCATAACTGATGTTATCATGTCCTCCAAGAGTTGCCAGTTTTCCTCTGATTCTAGCATCCTCAGCACTATGTCATCGGGTGTAACTGGGCCGCCTAGCCTGTTTATGACTCGTAGCCTTTCTTCTCTCCACCTGCTACACCAGAACACAGTATGCTCCGCGTCGTCTATCTCCCCGCAGTACATGCATTCTCGGTCTTCAATCTTCCCGATGTCGTAGACGTACTCTGCAAAACATCCGTGTCCTGTTAGGGCCTGGGTAAGGTAGAACCCAACCTCCCCATGTCCTCTCTCCACCCATCTTTTAATATCCGGAATGAGTCTCCTCGTCCATCTTCCCTTACTCGAGATATTCCATCTTTCCTGCCACCTCTGATAGAGTCTATCATTGGCCTCCTTCCTGCCACTTCCCTCGTATATCTCCCACCTTTCTTTTGCCAGAAGGTCAATGGGAGGGATCCCTGCCACTATCAGCACTGCCTCGTAGGAGACCGTTCTGTAGGCACTGCAGACTCTCAGTGCTGCACATCGCTGTACCCTGGCCAGTCTTCTTCGCGTTCTTTCCACTGCCATCGCACTTACCCATACCGGGGCCGCGTACAGGAGAATGGAGTGCACCACGCTACACAGCACTCTCCTCTTGCTGGCCTTCGGTCCACTGGTGTTATGCATTAGCCTGCCTATGGCTGTTGCCACCCGCCCAGCTTTTTCTTCCAATTTCGTCACAATTTCGTATGTCAATTTCGAATCGAGCCATATGCCCAGGTACTTTATCGCCTGGCTCGGGCCAATTTCCAGCTCCCCTACCCTTATTCTCATGATAGGGAGATTCCTCTTTCTGGTTATGATTACCAGCTCGGTTTTTCCAGGGGCAAGTTCGAGCTTCTTGCCCCTTACCCATCTCTCTATTTTTGCAATGGCCGTGTTCGCCGCCTCCTCGATTTCCCTCACCGTTCTGGCCGTGACTGTTACTGCCAGATCGTCGGCATATCCGATCACCTTAACGTTCTCCGGTTGGGGTAAGCGTAACGCATCGTCGAACATTATATTCCACAAGGTTGGGCCCAGAACCGATCCCTGCGGAACACCACAAGTCATTTTTCTCCACTGGGTAGTGCCCTCAACCTCCAGCCCTGTCCACCTGTTCTCGAGGTAGCTCTTTACTATCCTGAGCAGGTACGGGGCTATTCTTAATTTTCGCAACTTCTCAACTATCTCGCCCCAATCCGCCGTGTTGAAAGCATTCCGAACATCCAGCGTTACTATCGCACAGATCTTCTTGGCCCTCATAGCCTCCCCGGCTATCTCGGTTATGCGCCTTATCGCTCCTACCGTGGATCTACCTTTCCTAAAACCGAACTGGGTCTCCGATAACCCTCCCTTCTCTTCAATGTCTACCTCTAACCTCCCCCGAAGCAGATATTCCATTAACTTACCCATCGTATCGAGTAGACATACCGGCCTATATGAGGACGGTTCATCTGGTGGCTTGTCCCCTTTCTTTATCAACACCAGTCTTGCCTTCTTCCATCTCTCGGGGAAGTTTCCCCTTTCCAGGGCGCGGTTCATAACCCATAGGATTACCCTAGGTTGTTCTTCCGCCACCAGCTTTACTATTTCCGGGGGGATTTCATCCGGTCCAGAAGCCTTTCCGCTCTTGAGCCTACCACACGCCTCCGACATTTCCTCCTCGGTAAAACGGGGAACTTCTCCCACCTCCGTTGGTCTCCATATTATTTCGTCCCTTTCTGGGAATAGGGCATTCACGATCTCCACCATCTTTTCGGCTGGTATAGTCGGAGGAGGGGCTTTCATGCATCTCGTCGCAATCTTGAACCCATCCCCCCACACGTCTCTATCTATGTCTTGACACAACTCTTTCCATTTGTCATTTTTTGACTTCTTGATTGCGTCTCTTAGTCTCTTCTTTGTCTCCCGGTAGTGTTGTAAGGCTGCGTTCACCTCTTGTACTCCTTGTCTCCTGTTTCCCCTAACGTATCTTCTTCTGGCCACAACACACTCCTCTCTGAGATCGGAGATTTCTTCGGTCCACCAATACACCAAGCCGTTTGGTCTTATAACTCTCCTCCTCGGCATTGCTTGATCGCAGGCTCTAGTAACTGCCCTGATTAGGTCTTCCTCTGTTACAGCATTACCACCTGTCACCTGTTCTTTAAGAGCTCTCTTGAAGATACCTCTGTCCAACCGGCCTAACTTCCAGCCTCTTCCCCGTATCACCGGTGTTTCGGTCCGTTGACCCACTTCGTATTCTATATATCGGTGGTCGCTCAATGTTTCCTCCAAGAGAACCCTCCAGTTGCTAATCCTCCTCACTGCGCCTGTTGAGGCCAGCGTTATGTCTGGGATAGAGCCACTATTACCTCTCACGAATGTGAACGTCGCTCCCTCGTTTATGACCTGTAGGTTGATCTGGGCTGACCACTCTACTATTACATTTCCTCGGCGGTCTGTGGACTCCATTCCCCATTCAGGAGCTCTGCCATTAAAATCACCCGCTACGATTACGTCTTTCCTGGTCCCCCTAGTTAGCTCCCTAATCCTATGCCCCATTTCTTCTAGGGCCCCTTCTAGGTCTCCCAGCATGGCGTTGGGTGAGAAGTAGCAGCTGAATATAATCACTTCATTCAGCTCCACCCAGATGAATCCGTGCCCACTCCCACTCCTGTGCACACAGATTTCCCGGCTTAGGATCCCAATGGCAGCGTCTCGGTTGCCTTCGACGTACCATCCGGGCCTGTTTTTGCCAACCATCCTTTTGTTAGGTTCGCTAACTATGAGAACCCCAATTCCCTTCTGCTTTGCAGACGCCCAAAGAAGATCTTGGGCGGCCCGGCACCTATTTAGGTTTATTTGCTTCACAGTGAATGTGTAGCATTTTTCCCCTCCCCTTCTTGCTCAGTCCTCCCCGGAGCTTTCCGGAACAGGGGGCACGCTCTTGAATCCACCCTATGCCCCTCTTTGTTGCAGACGGGACAGAAAATAAGCCCAGTGCAATCTCTAGCCTGGTGGTTTTCTTTCCCACATTTGAAACAGGCTTTCGAGCGGTCAGTGCCATTACAATTGTCCTTAGTGTGGCCGTACCCCCAGCATCTATAACACTTCATATCTGTCCCAGTGTCTCTTATCCTCTCTGCTATTCTGCACTTGAGCCACCTTATTCTCACCCTTTTTTTTTCCACTAACTCCATCGCCTCCTTTTCGGGTAGCCTTACCGTGGCGGTCTGGTTTTCCCCGAAAGATGGCCTTAGCCTCTCCACGACCACTTCCTCCTCCTTGATCTTCATTTCTTCAGCTAGACTTTTGCGTACTTCTTCGCTTGTAATAGCTGCATCGAGATCCTTAATGATAACCACCTTATCAGCTCTTCTAGTCCTTATAGAGACTCCGAGCTTATCAATCTCCTTCCTTAACGGGAATGCAGCGTCTTTCCCCCCTTTGATCTCAATGAGCATCTCACCCTTTTTAGTCTTCCTTAATGCTGTGATCTCTGTTCCCAAGGCTTTTATATCAACCTTCTTAATTTTGGTAAGAAGCTCCTTATATTCCACCCCCTTCTTGCTCAGGAACAGTACCTGCCTTTCCTTATTCCGCCTAATATGCTCTCTTCCTGTCACCTTCTCGGTCACAGTAGCTTCCTTGTGCAGAGTATCTCCATCTTGCTTCTCCCCCCTTTTCCCTGGTGGAGAGTATCCAATTACTTTGATGTCCGTGTCGGACATTATAAATTCCATCATCTTCTTTACCCTACTCCAGTTACATTCCGTACGAGGTAAAGCTACCCTTGTCCGGCCGTTGTCCACCAGCCATTCTTTCCACTTTAATATATTGCCGTAGGTGTTTTCCTCACTGCTGTCCATCATTATCCTATATAGGAAGCGTTCCTTAACCTCCCTCTTCTTGGTGGCCACTGTTGAACTGGTTTCATACTTAATATGCATAACCCCTTCTTTCTCCGGCGAGTCATTGTCCAACTCAGCTAACTCGGGAAATCTCATCTTAAATTGCTTCCCTATTCCCTTATTCAGCTCTTCATTTCCTTGAATGCAGAGCGCCAGATCGCTTTCCTTCGGCTCCCATAACGGGTTCCCTTCTGCCTCCTCAACTCTTTCGAATATCTGGGGAGGCCAGATCTTTTCCACCAACTCCTTATAGTCATCAAAGCTCTTCCCTTCTTTGATAGCCTTACGTACTTCCTCGGCTAGTTTAGCACTTCTTACCCTCGGTATGGGGATATCTGTCTGCATCGGATCAGTCTGTGTTCCTATTTCTTTCAACTCTGGTGTTACATCTACCACCATGTCCGATTTAGAATCTCCGCAGTCTTCGGTCTGAGTATCTATGTCGAAAATTTGTTTTTCGACCGCCTCCCACTTATTATCCTCCAACCATTGTGTGATGGAATCTCTATTGACGATATCAATGCTTTTTTTCAGCTTGATCGCGAGCTCTTTTATTTCCCGTTTTGTGTTCGGGTTCTCGTCTATCACTTTTTCCAGCCGCTTTACCTGTCCGGTTATAGCATTTAAAGCTTCTCTCAATGTAAATGACAGTGCATTCTCCTTCCTCTTGTACGGCTCGATGTCGTATTTGCCGATTGAGGTATCATGCACCTTACGCTTTCTGCTCTCCTCATCGACTGAGTTACTCCTCGTGAGTGTGCTGACCGGGTTGGCTGGGGACCTTGTTGGGGACCTGGCAATGCTGTCCCGCCTCCTGAAGGGATCTCTCTCCTTGTCTCCTGAGCTTGTTTTCACCGTTGTCAAGGTTACCATAATAGGTCTGTTTATGCTAGTGGTCTTTCTTGCATGTTCTCCTGTTTCAGGTGTGCCCTTGGTCGTGGCAGCTTTCTTCTCCTCCATTCTCCTCTCACCTTTTTGGTTCTCATCTGTTTTATTTAATTTCTCCATAGTTCATCCCACGAGTCGGGTCGGTATTCGGTCGACCCCCGGGTGACGCCCATCCCGGAGGCAAGGCTATATACTGCGGAGGTCGCCCGGTGTCCGCAGGTTTTTTCGACTTTGCTGTCGGTTCTTTTATAGAGGTTTTCTCCTCGCGGGTCGGCCAGTTAAGGCAAGCCCCCCGGTCACAGTTACCACCCGACATACCCCTGTGGTGCCATTTTTTTTTTTTTCGCAGAGGTCGTTGAAGCGTGGGCTGTAATTACGGTGTTAATCTGACGAGTGGCACCACTCGCCCGTAGCTCGGATTACCCCCGGGTGCGCCAGATCCCGTAGCCACCCTTTACAGTGTGGATCCTGAGGTTGAGCTGTCCTTAGTTTTCGCCGCTTACCCTCGACCTTGCCGGCATGGGTGACCCTACCAGGAGACTATTTCTCCCGCCGACATTGCTCTCGGGATCATCGCAGTTACTTAAGCCTCTCCACCAACGACAAGGTCTCACAGCTCCATGGGCCTAGAATGTCATGAATCGTCGAGATTTTAAGTTTGAGCAAAAAAAAATCTGTCTATTTGTCTGTAACTTTTTTTGTGCGCACGTCTATTCTGGAACCATTTAAGATATTGACCTGAAATTTGGTACACGTATGTATTTTAACGAGATTTGGAACTAGATTATATTTTGATCTTATTTCCAAAAAGTTTTTTGTCATTACTACCCCATTATTAAAGGGGTGAAAAAAATAAAATTGTAATTTAGCGTGTATACAAGAACCTAGGGGGGCCTCAGAATTTGTTTTACTTCATCTACCCGCACTACCACCCCTCTACCCCCACCCCCACCTCACTAACGTTGTGGCATATCGCTTTATAGGTTTTTGGGGTAGACGATATCGTTGAATAGGAGAGACCGATTAAAGAGTTACGTATATGGATTTAGGGAAAATTGTAGTGATTGGATGGAGTCGTATTTGATTGATCGGAAGCAGCAAGTTTCAATAAATACACACTAGTCCGGCATATTGAATATATCTTGTGGAGTTCCATAAGATTCTGTCCTAGGACCGCTACTATTTTTATTGTTTCCGCATGATTTGTCAGATATTTCCAATGGTAAAAATTTAACTTTATTTGTAGAATGTGCAGTGATATAGTAGATTTAAGGAACACTACTTAAAATGTATTAAACGAGCTTATGTCATGGTTTTTCAATAACAAATTATTAATAAATCAAAATAAAACAGTATTCATACATTTTACACCGAAACTAACGTAGTACAAAGAAAGCCATATTTTAACAATAAGCGGAAAATTTCCTGAACATGTCTAGTCACCAAAGTTGTTAGATATACCATATTGATAATTCTTTGAACTGTAAATATGACACTGTTTGTTTTGCGTTATATCGGTTAAAAGATATTATAAATAAATCTGTCATATTACCATTCCCAATTTTATGGTATAATTTCTTTCTCATCATACTGAATGCAGAAAAGGGCGATTCGCAATATAATTGGTCTAAGTAAATATTTAACTAGTAGAAATGTACTTAAGAACTTAAAATTTTGCCTGTGGAGGTGTTTACGTTCTTGAAATTGTTTTATTTTTTAAACGTCAGCATGATGATTTTTTTTAAAATAAAAGAGAATAGTAACCATACTTAGTCAACTCGTAATCAGAATGACTTATTAGTCTCCAGTTATACCTTATCTACATATAAGAAAAATCCTAATGCATGGAAATAAAATTGTACAACAAATTTCCAGATCATCTTAAAGCAATTACCATCATTAAATTGTTCAAAAATGCTGTAAAACTATTACTGCTTGGGCATTGTTTTTATTCTGTAACTGACTTTTTAATTATTCAAATGTTTTAACTATTGTCGTTCTGCAATATACTGATAATAGTTTGATTGTATAAAAATTTGTGCGTAATTTATTATATTTTCATTTTATTAATTGTGTTGTTTGTAATTTACATTATAACTTTATATATATTTCATTTTGGTTATATTTAACCTGTTCTATGCCATTTTTATGTATGATCTAACAGACAACAGAGAATATCATTATTATTATTATTATTTTTATTGTGTCACTCTGGGGTCCTTAATTGATTCTAATGATAATGTGTTTAAAGTGGTCTGCAACCAAATTCGTACAATTGTTAACATCTTCATCATTCGTGAACAGAATTTAGTTATAGTTATAAATTATTCTAGTTGGCCTCTCTTTGCTGAACGGCCCATTTGGCAGCATCCCGCCATCTGTCACGGTTGCCTATTTATTACGATCACAAAAATCACAAATAAATAAAATGGTCCCAGGTATTACGAATCCTTTTAGTGAGATAGAGAGAAGCAATAAAAGAACAAATTTAAGAATTTCAGTTTAATCCTTGTACAAGTTTGAGTAACATACAAGAAAATTATCATACAATTTAGTAAAATATAGATATAACAGCCTTACAATAGTATCTAACAATTATTACTCTGAAGGGGGGAAAATAGTTTAACTTTTAATTATATTAGGGAACAAAAATGTTTATGATTACATACAAAATATAGTACAACTGAACTTTTAAAACACCCGAAGTCCAGCAGCAGTTGATCACAAGAGGGCTCCGATTACTGGTAGGTTAAGACCATTGCATGGAATCTCCTGCGTTGAATGCAATATAAAACTTCCAAAGAATCTCCAGCTCTCCAAATTTACAGAATACCAAAATTACCAAAATTACAGATCCTCGTCGTAGGTAACTCTCCGTTACAGTTATGTTGTATTGCAAAGTATTATTTCATAAATTTAAACTCGTAACCAATAGTCCTTCATATGATCCAAGTCCCAAAATATCTCCAAAATTACACAAAATGACCCAAAGCAGTATATGATAATGGCTGATGGTTGTCCTACTCCATATCCCAAAATACGTCTACAAATAAATTACCAAAAATTATTCTCAAATTCTAACCTAATTTCGAGCAAGTGTTTTGCTCGTAGATCAAGGAAATTTAAAACTTACCCAGAAAATTCTGGACGTAACTTGCCAAACAAAATCCGATTTAAATATCGAAACCCAATTAAATACACCAAAATTTAATTGAAAAATGTGTATATAACGAGTAGCCACGTGTGCCGTTTGACTAATTAACACTTCGCAAAGTTTTAATCTCAATTCTTGATCGAAAAAGGGGCGAGTATTACTACTTGCCTGGCATTTATGGAATTTGCCTTTCACAAAAAAATATTTACGGAAGAACGACCATCATTTCCCTTTTCTTGACTGTTTACCTTAAAACTTCATCGTTGCCAACCTCTA
This sequence comes from Rutpela maculata, assembly GCA_936432065.2. Lineage (NCBI taxonomy): Eukaryota > Metazoa > Arthropoda > Insecta > Coleoptera > Cerambycidae > Rutpela > Rutpela maculata. The sequence continues at coordinate 160,170,537 of OW386287.2, forward strand.
GATTTTAAAAACCAAATCTATATTATGGACTTTTGATCATATTTCACTATATATATAATAATTATTAACAATCATTACGCATCAATATCGTTGCCCAAAATAATTATACTTGTCATATTGTAAAATGAAATTAAGCAAAAATTAAATAATTAGAATTTGTTGTAGTCTTCGCCATCTATTGGTGAATAGCATAACCATAATTATTCGAACTATTTGAAATGTATTGAGTTACAGAATTCTCATTTTTGCGTCGTGACAGCCTATTAGGTGCACAGTTTCGCCAACACTTTTCCCCATCAGCTCTCTGGTGATAATATGCCCAACGATTCGTCTTTTGCCATCTGATTATCCCTGAACTATCGGCCGTTTTATATTGTCCTCTCTTCTCAAAAATTTAGAGGACTTTGCAGAATATGATGCTTTGAGAACTAGTTATGTATCTCAAACCTAGTTTCATGAACAAAGATCTTTTAGCCTAATTATATGGTTCCCAAGATATTACCATATTAATCATATTAGACCAGTTTGGCCCATAAAACATCATATTGTTTTCGTTCTAGATTTATGGGATAACGCTTTGGCTATATTCCAGTTCATACCGATTTTGTCCATAATTCAAATACTCTCTTCATATTTTATAACGACTTCTGTAAAACAAAAATGGTAATATCTATAAATTTGGGGAGTAAGAAATGCATTGTCTGGATTTTATTGCATAATTTTTTTTTTTGTACATTTTATAACGTCTTCTAAAATTGCATTGTTTCAATGATTGATGCACATGGTTTATTTCTGTTGCTTAATATAATCCAGGCGTTTTAGTTGTAAAATTGACCTCTGTACTAAATTCGTGCCCTACGAAAAAAATTGTTTGTTGTTTATTTGGACGTCTTGAATAACATTTGGTAGTTACGCCACGATACACCTGGAGAGAGTGAAAACCGCGTTGGAAGGTCGTGGTAACCGCGGATTCACGATTAACTCAGTTTTTATGGCCCAAGCGGAAACAACACCTATGATAAAAGTTGTACATCTGTAAATTATCTACCTTAAAGGTCTTATACATTTTTTTCGTATGCCTAACCGTTTTGGAGATACGACGCGGACTAAGTGAAAAATGCAATTCAATTTTTTGCAACTGTACGAAGGGTTGTGCAGGAAAATGTAGCTGTAGGAAAGTAGGACTGAATTGTTCAACAGCTTGTGACCATCGCCAAGGTCACTCCTGCCTGAATACCGCACCTATAATTGCTATGAATGACGCAGAATCTTATCAGAATTAACGTAATGACAATGATTTGTCATTGGAAGATAATGTTTCAGATACCGAAGGATTCGGAAATATTGACTAATTTAAGATTCGGCATGGATTAAGCCTCCTGGGGAAACCATGTAAAAAAAAGCGCGCCGAGCATTCTACCTCCAAGGTGGTGCATTTTTTGACTTATTCGCTGCAAATAAATGTAAATAAAATGTATAAAACATTCTGGTAGAGAATAAAGATCACCGATAACAGCAATATTTAATTTTCATTCTGAGACATAGAAAGCAAGATTATTGTGAAATATGTGGTGCGAAAGAGGTTTGGCGGAACTAAATGCATTTTTCACTTAGTCCACATCGTATCGGTTATACGTACGAAAAAAATGTATAGAACCTTTAAGGTAGAGGATTTACAGATGTACAACCTTTATAATAGGTGTTGTTCCCGTTTGGGCCATAAAAACTGAGTTAATCGCAAATTCACAATAAAAAAAAGTGGTTCTTCTTTTCTTCTTCTGCACGAATTTGGCAGCAAAAGTCTAAAACGGTCCTTATTTCAACTAACTTAATTTTGTGACGATAACGTTTACTTTTTGTCCTCGTGAACAAGAAATAAAAGTAATCGTCTCGAAATTAAGTTAATTAAAAAACAACCATAGACATACATTTTGGTCACCTGTCATTGAAAAAGAATAAAAACTGACTTATACATCTACTATTTCTATGTAAGGACCATTTCTTCCAGTAAGATTTGCAGTTACCATGAGGATTGTCTATCATTGTTTGCGTAATATATAATACCATGTTATATTTCTTATTTTTTTTGTATCTACGTTAACTGGCTAAAGTTCAATTCGCTTTTTATTTTTCATATTTGTGACCTTAAGAGTTAATAAAAATATATAGTGATAAAACTGAAGAGAAAATATCAACTAGTAAACGAACCGTGTGACTTATGTTACCAAAAGAACGGTGAAATATTTAATACCCGGATATATCTACAAGCAGACCGAATTATTGTTTTAGTTTTTACTATTATTTTGGCCTTGAAAGGTCATTTATAGTAAGACGTTTTTGTTCAGTTCAATAGTCAAGGTTAGTTATCTTTTTACTCTATATTCACGATAATTCGAAACACGTAAGTACTAAAATAAATTTAAAAAAATGGAAACTATACGTTATATCCACATATGTTCATAATAAATTGTTGTCTTTGTATAGTCATTTTAAATAACTATGACCCAAACAAACGGACAAAATAATTTGTTTGTATTTGTGATCCTTACAATTTCCAAACCAATTCTAATTTGGATTACTTACCTCTGTTTCTTATTTAAAATAAAATTCTGAATTTTTTTACCACAGCCTTTTTAACACAGCCCCAAAAAAAAAAAGATTTTGATCTGGATGACTGACCATAGTATTCCTATGTGTTTTTCGACGCTGAATCCGAATTACCCCCAAACTTTTGCGCTACAGCCAAAAACATCCCCGGAAATGGGGTAAAACCGTACCATACATCAGGATTCAATGAATGGATGTAAATGAACGGTGAAAAACATGAGAAGGGAAAATGTTTTATATTCAGCGGTCATTTACTTGAATATTGACTGGAAAACTACCCTTATAATATGCTGAAAACTCCCCCTGTACAGGCATAGATTATATAAATGCCAATAAATCGCGAGAAATGTTAAAGTTTTTATAGTTTAGAATACAATACATGAATCATACGCGTGTCTCGAAACCACCCATATAACAGGGTGGAAACCACCCTTATATAAAAATAGACTGCGTGAATACCAATAGATTGTGGGAAATGGAGGAGTTTTCGATGTTTTAATTCCAGAATAAAATCTTTGGTGACCCTGTTCTACCTTATATTGTGGAAACCGTCCTTATTACAGAATAAAGCACAAATGCCAATAAATCACGGGAAATAACTTTTTTATAGTTTAAGTACAGAACATGAATCTGGAGTGACTACCAGGGCACCTCGCTTACTCGTGACCCAAAAAGGCTGGTAGCCACCTTATATAAGAATAAATTTGCATGAATACCAATAAATCGTGGGAAATGTTGGAGTTTTCATTGTTTCAGTTCCAGAATAGATTCTTGAGTGACGTTGATCTACCTTATTCTCACTTGGTACCCAAAATGATCCCTAAAAAACCACCCCTACATAATAAAATGTACATACGCCAGTTTTTCAATTTTTCTTCTCAGAATACCTTTTCTTCTCATTTTCAAATGATCTCCTCACTGGCTCTCTCTTATGTTCTTCGTGCGTGTCTCTTTTCATAGACCAAAGTAGTCGGCCATCATGTGGACATCCCACCTTTCTTGACACCGCTTCTCCATCTCCAAAATATCCTGGTGAAAGCGTTTGCCTTGCTCTTCATTGTATTCACCCAAATTTTCTGGATGGCGGACAACTGTTGGTCCATAAAAAGAGACACACACGAAGAACACAATAGGGAGCCAATGAGAAGATCATTTGAAAATAAGAAAAAAGGTATTCTAGGAAAAAAGCTGCATTAACCTTTTCGTGCAATAAATGCAGCTTGACTGAAGAATATGAACATTTTTTTAAATCTTTTTTCCTAGAATACCTTTTTTCTTATTTTCAAATGATCTTCTCATTAGCTCCCTATTGTGTTTATCGTGTGTGTCTCTTTTTATGGACCAACAGTTGTCCACCATCCAGAAAATTGGTGAATACAATGAAGAGTAAGGTGGAAGTTTTCACCAGGATATTTCGGAGATGGGGAAGCGGTATCAAGGAAGGTGGGATGTCCACATGATGGCCGACTACCGTTGGTCTATGAAAAGAGGCACGCACGAAGAACATAAAAGAGACCCAGTGAGGAGATCATTTGAAAATGAGAAGAAAAGGTATTCTGAGAAGAAAAATTGAAAAACTGGCATATGTACATTTTATTATGTGGTGGTTGTTTAGAGATGATTTTGGGTACCAAGTGAGAATAGGGTAGATCAACGTCACTCAAGAATCTATTCTGGAACTGAAACAATGAAAACTCCAACATTTCCCACGATTTATTGGTATTCATGCAATTTATTCTTATATAAGACACCCTTTATACAAGAGATTTTGGGTCACGAGTAAGCGAGGTGCCCTGGGAGTCACTCCAGATTCATGTTCTGTACTTAAACTATAAAAAAATTATCTCCCGTGATTTATTGGCATTTGTGCTTTATTCTGTAATAAGAATGGTTTCCGCCCTATTATAGGGGTAGTTTTTGTACCGACTAAGAATAAGGTAGAACAGGGTCTCCCAAGATTCTATTCTGGAATTAAAACATCGAAAACTCCTCCATTTCCTACAATCTGTTGGTATTCACGCAGTCTATTTTTATATAAGGGTGGTTTCCACCCTGTTATATGGGTGGTTTTGAGACACGCGTAAGATTCATGTACTGTATTCCAAACTATAAAAACTTTAACATTTCTCGCGATTTATTGGCATTTATATACTCTATGCTTGTACAGAGGGAATTTTCAGCATATTATAAGGGTAGTTTTCCAGTCAATATTCAAGTAAGTGACTGCTGAATGTAAAACATTTTCCCTTCCCATGTTTTTCACCATTCATTGAATCCTGATGTATGGTTCGGGGTTGTTTTTGGCTGTAGCGCAAAAGTTTGGGGGTATACGAATTTTTTTGACCTCGGATTCGGATTCAACGTCGAAAAATACATAGGAGTACTATGGTCAGTCATCCAGATCAAAAACTTTTTTTTTTGTGGGGCTGTGTAATTTAAATAAATATTGATGTTGTACCGTTTGATATACTACATGAAATAATATTTATTTATGTACCAAGGGTCGTAAGTGCACTTTTTCTGGGCGAGAATACAGTTTGCAATCCGAGGCACGTAGAGCCGACGTTTTCAAAATTTCGAGACCAAAAAGTCGCACTGTACGACCCGCGGTGCATATTTTATTTTTCGTCATATCTATGAATGATTAATTTAGAAAAAAACTTAAGAAAAACCAGTGGAACACTATAATTTGAGTAAGATTATAAATAAATAGTAAAGGTAGCGATGCTTGGAATATTCATGGCAACAGTCAATATAATAAATTTAGGGCGCAGCTTCTATTCAAATGACAACTGTCAAGATAAATTAAATCATATTATTATAATATTCTGAATATTTTTGACATAACCCCACCAGTGGACTTCGTCCAAAATACATTGCAAAAATTCTACCAATTCAAATTGGGCGACAGTCCACTAACCCGAAACATTACACGAATCAGACAGCATAATGCCATACTTTTCAATATAAAACACCCCTTACCATACCAGGCGTTGCCTATCTTTCGGAAACCTCCCTAGCCAAATCTTTCCTACACCACAGTTTCCCTTTCACCACCTTTTACTCTAAAACCCCTTTTCTACTCCCTCTATTAATCTCGTTTTTGTTATTTTTGTCAATTTTTGTTCTTTTGTCCCTTTTTGTTCTTCTTCCAAATCCCCTTTCGACCAATAACTGCTCGCAAACCCAAACCTTTTAAATCATAATTTCCCCTTCACCCTACCTTCCCGAAGGCAGATCGGATGAAGATTGTGATTTGTTCAAACGGGTTTTTTCATTGAGTTTTTCCCGTATCACCAACCAAACCTTTAAAAACAGTGCGCGTGTATTTGTGCGCGCGCCCCTAACCACAGTTTTTAATTTAGTTTTAATTAGTTATAAGTGTTTTTAAACTTCCTTTAGTTATAAATATTCAAATTGTTAGATTTAAGTCTTTTTTTTTTCCTAGACAGGAGCCCTAACCCACCCATTAATTGTAGTTCAAGCCCGAGTCGAACCCGCTTCATCCGACTGCACATTCACCACGACGCTGCGCGGCGTAGTTGTGCAGTCGGCTCTGAACCGGGATCCGACTCTGGCGCATATTTGTAAACATAATTATAAATAAATACTTTTTGAATTGAATTGAATTGAATTGAATATTTTTAAAAATAATGTCAGATAAAGAAGACATAGCAAGAAAAAAAGATAAAATATTGATCCGTTGCCATTGGCAACAAGTATTTGATACATAAAACGTCACTTACGATCGACAAAACGATGGAATTAGAGTATACTTACGAGGAAGGTATGACGAAAAATAAATAAATACATAAATATATAAATAGTGCCTTTATTCAGTGATGCTGATTAATACAAAAAGTACAGGGTGACAATTGGGAACCGGATGTTTTTTGAACGCATAGTACGGAGCTTAGCGCGGTTAGAGGAGGGCAAATGCGATGTTACTACCTTTGTAATGTTATGCCATTTCAGTAGCTACTAACAGCCATACGAAAACTGCTTCATAAAAATGATCAATATGTAATCTAAATAAAAATTTAATATTTTTGGTAGAAATTAATTTTTTTTTTAATTCCAGCCCTACAAACTACAGATTGTTCAGAAATTAAAGGAAAGAGATATTGGAACTCGTGAGGATTTCGCTACGAGAATGCAAGATTTTGGAAGATAATTTAGGTCTGCAGCTTCTAATGAGCGACGACGCTGGAGAAGTTAATATACAGAATTCAGGTACTGGGCTCCTGAAAATCCACAAAATATCCATGAATCATTCTGAAAAAGGTGTGCCATTAGCCCTACTTGCATTATTGGTCCCTATTTTTTTTAAGAAGCCGGGCGTACCGTCACCGTTAATTCTAACCGCCTCGTTCAGGTGATCCAAATTTTTCTTTATGCCAGAACTACTCAGAAAACGGATAAATCCAAGAAATGTGTGGTATCAGCAAGATGGTGCCACGGCACATACTACCTACGCATCAATGAATGTTCCAGGAATACTCACTTCATGTTTTGGAGATGTGCCGTGGCCCACAAGGTCCCCGGTCCTGTCAATTTGTGATTTTTTTTCTGTGGGGTTATTTGAAGAGTCGTGTATATGCTCACAAGGCGTAATTTGGCCGAGTTGAAGAATGCCAGTCATCAGGAAATTATGACTATTGATGGAGCGATGTTTTAGCGTGTTATGGACGATTTCATGAAGAGGGTTGAAAACTGCATCCAACCCGACGGACACCAACTCGATGACATTATCTTCCATATTTGATACACATCGTAAATGGCATTGTGTAAGCTTCATTATTATTATCTTGCAAATTCTTTGTGTAACACTTATTTCAAAATCGTCCAATATATTCATGTGGCTGTTAGTAGCTACTGAAATGGCATAACATTACAAAGGTAGTAACGTCGCATTTGCCCTCCTCTAACCGCGCTAAGCTCCATACTATGCATTCCAAAAACATCCGGTTCCCGATTGTCACCCTGTATTATCTCAAGATGGCGACGCTCGATTCTTTATCGCTCTTCTACGCAACTGTTTTAGCACAGGAACGGTTTGAGTACAACAGAAAAATACTGTATGTACTTTGGTTATAATATTAAACAACATTAATATATCTAATATAACAACACGCTTCTGCGACCAAGAAATAGAACAGAAAGTGAAAAAAACAGATAAAAATAAAAAAGAAAGCTCTTTTGGCCAGAATATGTTTTAGCGTGCTTTCTGAAAGTTGAATTACTAAGTTTGACATTCTGGACTAAGCTGTTAAATATTTTTACTGAATTGTAAAGATATATGGCCAAATTCTCTTAAATTACAATTGTGTCTTACTTGAATATTTCGTAAACTCACTTTTACCATTTGTATGAGTGCAGGCCAATAGAGTACATCGCAATAAACTAATAAATCTATAAGCTTTATAAGTATAAGTATTATTTTCTTCTTACAAAAAAACCGCTGACCAAGGAATCATTACTTCCACATACATCCAGATTTTCTATCCAAGACTCTCACAACGAAAAAATTTTGTACGTGGAAATAATTGTTTATGGAACTTTAATAATATAATATTTGAAGTCATCTACCCCAAACACCCATAAAACGATATCCCACATCGATAGTGGGGTAGGGGTGGTGATAGGGGGTGGTAGTGGTGAAGTAAAAAAATATTTTGAGGTTTTTGGTTCTTTGGTACACACACTAAATCACACTTTTTTCATCCACTTAAATAATGGGGTGGGGGTGGTGATGGGGGTGGCTAATGCAAAAAATTTTTTGAGACCTTGGCTTCCCTTGTATATACTAAATGCCAATTTTTTGGACCCTTACTTGCTTGATTTACCTGTTTACCCCCATTTGCCACAATTTACCCCCCAACCTTTCAATGGAATAAGATGAAAATATAATCTAATTCCAGATCCCGTTAAAGTACATATGTGTACCAAATTTCAAGTCAATATCTTCAACGGTTCCAGAGTAATCGTGCGCAGAAAAAAAGTTACAGACAGACCGACAGACAGACAGCAATTTTTTTTTTTGCTCAAACTTGAAACCTCGACGTTTCATGACATTTTAAGCCTATTTGAACAATAAAAATTTTCAAAATTTTTTTATCGTTACTATAATACTTAACTAACTAATTATTAAACAAGTTAAAAACGTACTCTTCGCCTGTCCACTGAACTTTTTATATAATTATTACACATTCTATATGATACTCTTCGCAGTTTTTTGTAAATAGTGTTAGTTTTAGCCATTTTTAATTTTATAGTACGAACTTAGTTGGTAAAATACTCAGTGTAAAATAAAGTAAAAATAAAAAAAACCATACCAAACCCCATTTTGGTTTCGAACACTTGGATTCCGAGTCAAAAGCATAAGAACTACACCACCACCTTACACTTAAAAAAAATGTAAATTTTTACATTATAACACACGAGCTAAAATCATATTTTCACGGTTGTATATTACATTATGAAATGTATATTTGTAAAATATATAAATATTTAGATATTAAAGTGAAACATAATTCCACCAGATTTCTATTCAATTACAAAAACATTAAAATCAAAAAAAAAAAAAAATTTCAAATTTAAATCATTTTTATTTACCGATCGATTTTGTTCAAAAACAATAGGCTCCAACTAACTTACTGCCTAAACAATATAATTGGATTTTTCTTTCTTGAGTTATCGTACTTACAAGAAACGTGACAGGCGGACGAATGGACGGACAGACGGACATTTTGAGAGTTGTTCAGAATTCGTTCACTAACACAATGATACGAACATTTTTTGTCTGCGAGCGATATTTACGGTTTCAGAAATGTGCCGATCAAATGCAATATACTCTTCGATTTCGTATTTGCGAAGAGTATAATAAGGCAGCTCATTATATTCGTAATTATATCAAACCACTTTTGTTTTTAACAAAACTGAAAAAATTATATTAGGAAAACTAAAACATACATACATTTTTAAACATAAAAGTAATTTAATATAATTACGAATATAATTAACTGCTTATTTCAATAATTAAACAAAATAATAAAAATTTTTATTTTACCGTACGTGAAAATGTTTTAAAAAGTTGAAATGGGCAGATTTATCCACAAATTGGAATTCTGGGATAAATTTTAATTCTAAACAACTTTTCTTAGTGACAGTTTTTCATATAGTTAAAAGTTAGTAGTTTACTTTTAAATTATTTTCAGATTTTTTAAATTTTCTAAACAGCCTGTACATGGCATGTTAACTTACTCCATGGCAAACATATTTTTAATAAAACCTTTTTATGAAGAATAAATTTTCCGCGTAAAATGATAAATAAAAATGTTTACTCTCTTATCCACACTAACTATGGACATACCTACGGTATAGATGACAGAATATATTTGTTGTATAATTTATTGAAATAACAGCTAGCTCTACCAAAACAAACGAGTGTGTAGAAAAAGTGGGCCCAGAAGATACCTTGTAACATTACAGAAAATGAAAACCTGAAGGCAAAGGGTCTCGCCGGTTAAGTATGTGGAATTGGGACCTAGCGCACAGTGGGCCAGAATCCGAAAAAGCTGGCCAAAAGTCGGAAAATGGAGTAATGGTTTTGAAAATTTTCACTTGGGGGTTTTTGAGGTCGCTGATTACGAATTTGGTAATAGATTTTTCAAGAACAAAATGGCGGCTCCAATATGGCGACAAACGTTTAAGAAAAGTTAGTCATTTCAATTGGAAATTGGTATTCGGGACTTTTCGATGTCGCTGATTACGAATTTGATAATAGTTTCTCCAAGAACAAAATGGCGGCTCCAATATGGCGACAAACGTTTGAGAAAAGTAAGACATTTTAATTGGAAATTGGTATTCGGGGGTTTTCGAGACCGCTGAATACGAATTTGGTAATAGTTTTTTCAAAAGCAAAATGGCGGCTCCAATATGACGACAAACATTTGAGAAAAGTCAGTCAACAAAATGCTTTAATTTTTTCAAAAATTGTTTATAACACATAAATATTATAAATTGTTTAAATGGAATTTTCATGCTAAAGCAACACTATAAACCAAAGTTAACGCGTCGCTGTATTTTGCACCGTGTCAGAAAAACGATCACAAAAACAATAGTGGCTCCTAGAGGCAGCCAATTTATACATTTTTTTACATTTTAAAATTAAAATAGTAATTCGAAGCAGTTACCGAGCGAGGGCCCGTCGTCGTGTCGTACGTATATTTTCAATTTAAGACCTCGTACTTGACCAAATTATTACTCATTACTTCCAAACCGGGTTGAATCGGGTTTTAAATTTTATACTATAATTTGAAAAACCTATAAGAAATCGACCAGTAAAAGAATCATGCTTGGAACATGTTGTGCTTTTTTTGTAGCTCAAACAAAAGGTACCCGTTAATTTTTATTTCTTTATCTTTGTAGAACCCCGTTTAACACAATTTTATGACCGAATGTATCACATTTCACAATCAATAAATATATGCAAAGTAAAATACTTACTTTATAGATTATCTTCCTAAAATCTTACTATGTTTTTGTTGAAATTACACAAATTACAGGAATATCGAATAGTACGTTCGAATGTGGCAAGCAACTATTCACAACTGTACGCTAACAGAACGTTGTATTTCTTAGGGTGTATCAGGTAAAAATGGGCAACAATACGGTTGGAATTTGCGGTACGTAATGAACTGAACATTTCTGACTACAAAAATATTATTTTGAATACAATTAAGCCTCTTTCGAATTTTGGACTTTTGGCCAGCTTTTTCGGATTCTGGCCCACTGTGCAGCGGCTTATTGGGCCATTCATTCACATGAATGTTGCTTATGACCAGAAATGCTCAATAAATTATATAATAAACCTCTATCCCCTATATAAGCAGAGTTATGGAGTTAACAACCCCAAACTTTAAAATTAATTTTTTTCAAAATTATTGAAGATAATTAATTGAAATTAATAGGAGACGTTGACATAAAAGCTTTATATTTTACATTTTTTTTACATTCCTATTACGTCATTTAGTAAATAAAAAAAATAATTAAATTTTTGATGGTGCTGTTTTTATATCAACCCCTCGAGTGACACCCACCAAAAAAATATATGTTATTTAACACTAACATAATTATCGTGTGTGAAAATTACTTCAAGGTCAAATTCGCACAAGATGCTTAAAAATATAAATCTAGGTAATGAACACAGCACACCAAAAAAACCGCTGCCCAAGGAATCACTACTTCCACATCCAAATTTTTCATCCAAGTCACTCAAACGAAAAAATTTGTATGTGGAAATAATTGTTTATGGAACTTTAATAATATAATATTTTAAATCCTCTACCCCAAAAACCCATAAAACGATACCCCACATCGGTAGCGGGGTGGGGGTGGTGATGGGGGGTGGTAGTGGGGGTGGATGAAGTAAAAAAATATTTTGAGGTTTCTGGTTCTTGTACACACACTAAATCACAATATTTTTTCATCCCCTTTAATAATGGGGTGGGGGTGGTAATGGGGGTGACTAATGCCAAAACTTTTTTTGGGACCTTAGCTTCTCTTGTATATACTAAATACCAATTTTATGGACTCTTACCTGCTTGATTTACCTATTTTCCCCAAATTTACCCCAATTTACCCCCCATCCCTTCGACGGAACAAGATGAAAATATAATCTAGTTCTAGATCTCGTTAAAGGTACATATGTGTACCAAATTTCAAGTCAATATCTCAAACGATTCCAGAGTAAACGTGCGCACAAAAAAAGTTACAGACAGACCGACAGGCAGACCGACAGACAGACAGACCGACAGACAGACAGACAGACAGACCGACAGACAGAATTTTTTTTTTTTCGTTCAAACTTAAAATCTCAACGTTTCGTGACATTCTAAGCCTATTTGAACAATAAAAATTTTTAAAAATTTTTTTGTCGTCACTATACTTCCACTGGATGTGGAAGTAAAATTAAGTGCGAAGCCACTTAATTCCTACTCATTTGGAAGCCAGTAATCAAAAAAATATACTACTACTTTTAGCTTGGCTCTCAATTATTTTTTTTTGCTTCAGAAGTATTGATTTTATTAGACAATATGGTTAGGCCATTTTAATTAATCCATAGAAATATCTCCTCTGGAAAGGGGATTAGCGAAAAATGTTTCAGACAAAAGTTGTTCCATTCAGAGAGTGACGTCTTTTGGGCCGAACAATTTTCCACTCCCCACCCGTGATAAGCAGGAGGTGGGGGTAACTTTTGAATTTTTAATGGCACTCTCAATTTTTGACCACGTATTCTGATTCTATGAAAAAAATTGCATAACTTTTGTACCAAACATTCCCCCCCCCCACTCTGATCAGCAGTGATTACGGTGTAACTTTCGATTTTTCAAAATCCTGCAGGCGAACATCTCTGAACTAGAGCATTTTTAGGAAAAATGTTTCAAACAAAAGATGTCCCTCTCTGAACTAAACAGCTTTTGTTTGAAACATTTTACCTAAAAGTTCAGAGATGTTCCTCTGCAGGTTTTTGAAAATTCGAAAGTTACACCTCCGTCCCCGCTCATCAGGATGGGGGGGGGGGGAATGTTTGGTACAAAAGTTATGTATTTTTTTTCGTAGAATTAGAATACGCGATCAAAAGTGGAGAGTGCCATTAAAAATTCAAAATTTACCCCCATCCCAAGCTCATCAGGGGTGGGAGGTGGAAAATTATTCTACCCAAAGATGCCCCCCTCTGAACGGAACCACTTTTGTCTGAAACATTTTTCGCTAGTGTCCCTTCTTGAAGAGATATTACTGTGGATTAATTAAAATGGCCTAACCATATTGTCTAATAAAATCAATATTTCTGAAGCAAAAAAAAATAATTGAAAGCCAAGCTAAAAGTAGTAGCATATTTTTTTGATTATTAGCTTCCAAATGAGTAGGAATTAAGTGGTCTAGGCCTTCGCACTTAATTTTTTTGTGTGCATGTGTTGATTATCTAGATTTATATTTTTAAGCATCTTGTCCCAATTTGGCCTTGAAGTAATTTTCACACACGATAATAATGTTACTGTTAAATAATATATATTTTTTTGGTAGGTGTCAGTCGAGAGGTTGATATAAAAACAGCATCCTCAAAAATGTAATTATTTTTTTTTATATACTAAATGACGTAATAGGAATGTAAAAAAAATGTAAAATATAAAGCTATTTTATGTCAACATCTCCTATTAATTTCAATTAATTATCTTCAATAGTTCTGAAAAAAATTAATTTTGAAGTTTAGGGTTGTTACCCCCATAATTCTGCTAATATAGGGGATAGAGGTTTATTATATATTTTATTGAGCATTCCTGGTCATAAGCAACATTCATGTGAATGAATGGCCCAATAAGCCGCTGGGCCCAATTCCATATACTTAACCGGCAAGACCCTTTCAACATTTTTCAATTTCATCATATTCACAAATGGAACGACTGACCCGCATATTTATTCCAACCAGGACTTTAATTTTAAATTCCAAAAAATAGATACAAAATTTAACAATGGCAAATACGAAGGCGTACCTAGCAAAAATTCATCCAGTGGTGGTTGATGATTACAAGCCATTTCATAAAGACATTGTCATAAAATATAAGAAATAAAATAAAAGAGTTTTGATGAAAATCTATAATTTTATTTTTGAAGGATTTTTTTTTTTCAAAATGTTATAAAAATATTCACCAAAATATACTGGTTCAAAGCTAGTGTTTCCTTATCTTGCTACTTACCGAAATACGTTTAAAAAATGGCAATATGCACTATATTGGATATTATCAGACAGTCTTTTTCGATATCCCCAAAACATGTAAAATCCACGTAGAAGAAATGTCAGTAATCTACCCATTTTTAACAAAATTCTTATAAATGGGAAATTAAACCCAACATTGTTATAAATAAATATTGTAAAACAACCTGCATGTATATGTCTATTCGTGAATATTGAACATTTTAAATTAATTTAAATCAGTAAGAGAGTAATGAAGTAACATTTTATGTTATCCTGAAAATAATAAGAGAATTGCATCAATGAGTGACCCAGCGCCTTCGCCATTTACAAAGTAATTGATTCAAATTATATTTTTAGTCTATAGTCTAATCATTTGGTAGTTTTTACCTGGAAAGTTTTGGAGAAGTTCTGATCTTTGGTTCTTTTATGTTTTTTGGGGTACTGATTGCGAGTTTCCACTTTGCCACCTCGAAAAATTTCGGGAAATCTATATATACAAAAGAATACCCTGACTGACTGACTCACTGATCTATCAACGCATCAGCTCAAACCGCTGGGTCTAGAAACTTCAAATTTTGCATAGAGGTTCCTCGAAAGGCGTAGGCATTCACTAAGAAGGGATTTTTCGAAATTCGACCCCAAAGAGGGGCAAAAGGGTTGAAATTTTAGTCTTTTTCGGAAACGGTTATATCTAGATGCGTGAAATTTGCCAGAAATAATTTTTGTTGAAATCTATTAGATACGGGTAAGACAAAATTTCGATTTTCGCTTTTTGAAGGTGTAGTAGATGATAGTAAATTCATACGGTGCAAACGTCAAATTTATATCATTTTGACCCTGAAATGATGTCTATGTCGTTTTGACACGTCAGAAGATAAAATATTATTATTGTTTCATATATGGTGTTATCATTTCCAATGTCTCAAATGGTTGCAATGATTGGGAAATCTGTGAATTTTTACTTTTTTTAACGAAATGGCTAAAGAAAATCTAAGTATTAATGGAGAAGTTGTACAACATACTGTTGTCCCAATTGTAGGTGACGGAGCCTGTTTATTCCGTACCTTTTTATTCGTAATTTACGGCTCACAAGGTTAGTAAACAAATAGTCAGCTTTGTGTTAGACAATTGTAACGAATTTTTAATTATGTCCCATAACGGTGAGGGCGACTATGAGCTGAGGTATTCGTATCTCTGAAATCGCGTAAGTCAGAGTGACGGGATCTTCTGAGGAAATAAGGAGACACATATTCGGTTTTCAAAATGAGACCTCCAAACGGGTGAACGAAAACGGAAACGATTAGACCTGGAAGCATAAAATTTGGCAGAAATACTCTTTATTGTAATCTATTAGACACGAGTAAGACAAAATTTCGATTTTCACTTTTTGAAGGGGTGAAAACGGGGGTGGTAGTTGGTCTAAAGGGTACTCGTATCTCTGAAATAGCGTAAGTCAGAAACGTGATATTCCAGCGGCGGGCTCTTCTGAGGAAATAAGGAGACCCCCCCCCCCAAACCGGTGAACGGGCAGGGGAAGGTTTTTAAGCTTTTCAGAAACGGTTGGACCTAGAAGCATGAAATTTGCCAGAAATACTCTTTGTTTTAATCTATTAGATACGAGAAAGACGAAATTTCGATTTTCGCTTTCTGAAGGGGTGAAAACGGGGTTGGTAGATGGTCTAAAGGGTACCCGTATCTATGAAATCGCGTAAATCAAAAACGTGATATTCCAGCGATGGGCTCTTCTGATGAAAGTCGCGGGCATCAGCTAGTGTTAAATAAAGCAAAAAACAAAAAAAGCCTTTTTTGTTTTTTTTTTATTGAAAACCTTTTTTAAAGTTCCGATTTTTTTTTCTTTTATGTTTTTCTTGTTGTTTGTTGATTATGAATTTGTACTTTGCCAACTCGACAATTTTCGAAAAATATTTAAGAAATCGCAAAAAAACACAGAAAGTTCCTTTTTTGATTTTTTCCCTATGACACAAAAACTTATGTACTTTTCGGGTATTAATACACAAGAGGTCAATTTTTTTACCGGGTACATTTTTTTTTTTGACAAAAACCTGTTTTCCCATGAAAGTTATTCGAGATTTGAGGGCATGGAAAAATCGTGACATGAAGTGGAGCGATTTTTCCTGTCCCTTAATTCGAGCAAAATTTTCATGGAAAACAGGTTTGAGTCACTCAAAAAAAATGTACCCAAGTAAAAAATCAACCTCGTGTGTATTACAGAAGATTAATATGATTAAAAAATATTATCTAAAATAATTATTATTAAAACAACAAAACTGTTTATTTAAAGTTTAAAAAATAACGATTTATAATAAAAAATATAAACATTTTCCAATGTTTTTTATCATGTTATAATCCCAATCAGTCAAAATATTTGCAAGTTCATCAGTAGTCGTATCTTTTTCGAGAGAATAACGCTCTTTGCAAAAAGCTTTACATTCCTTCCATATAGAATTTTTAGTGTTTCTCCTTTTAACTGGGACACTTTCATTCATAGCTTCTTTAATATTTTCTTGTGAAACATCACCAAATCGCTTTTTCTCATTCATTTTGTGTACTAAAATCAAGATGAAAACGTGAAATGTCAGATTTTAATAATTTCAATGACTTTTTTAGTTTGACACATGGCTACTACGAAAAAAGTAACATACATTTTTCTCGATTTTTTCGACTTATCGATCACAGTGTGCTTGAAGGTGGAAAAATTATGATGAAAATGAGTCCAAAATCGGTTTGCGCAGGCTGATTCTGCATTAAGTAAATTCAAAATTTATGAAATTTAAAATCGTAGCTGATCCCTTTCGCGTTTTATCCACATTTTTGGATTTTAACCCTTTGCAATACAGTAACTCGTATACATCAACTTTTTCTTCGAGCAGCTCTTTTAGAAATAATACTAAAAATTAAATTTCATTGTTGTAAAACACTTGGAAATAACCAAGAAACAAAAATTTTGTATCTGGAAATAATTGTTTATGGAACTTTAATGATATAATATTTGAAATCCTCTACCCCAAAAACCCATAAAACGGTACCCCACATCGGTAGTGGGGTAGGGGTGGCGATAGGGGGTGGTAATGGGGGTGGATAAAATAAAAAAACATTTTGAGGTTTCTGGTTCTTGTACACACACTAAATTACAATTTTTTTTCATCCCCTTTAATAATGGGGTGGGGGTGGTAATGAGGGTGGCTAATGCCAAATTTTTTTTTGAGACCTTAGCTCAATTTTATGAACTCTTACCTGCTTGATTTACCTATTTACCCCAAATTTACCCCAATTTACCCCCCTTCGACGGAACAAGATCAGAATATAATCTAGTTCTAGATCTCGTTAAAGTACATATGTGTACCAAATTTCAAGTCAATATCTCAAACGGTTCCAGAGTAAACGTGCGCACAAAAAAAAGTTACAGACAGACAGACCGACAGACAGAAATTTTTTTTCGTTCAAACTTAAAATCTCGACGTTTCATGACATTCTAAGCCTATCTGAACAATAAAAATTCTTAAAATTTTTTTTGTCGTTACTAACTTCCACTGGATGTGGAAGTAATTGATTAAAAAATTTATATTTGAGGACTTTGATCTAAAAAATGAAAAGTATCCTTTAAGTATATGTACAACTTGTTCTCTCACACTACTTGATGCTAACAAGGGTAAATTTCAAAGACCATTTCAGAAAATGTCTAATTATACAGATATCATATTACTAAAGGATACTCGTACATCACAAAATACATGCAACTGTTATATATGTTTGACTGGTCGTTTCAAAGGCCACGTTAAAATTGATAAAGGTAAAGGACATAAAAGAGATTTAGAAAACAAAATTGATGTTTCTACGCGACTTTATGGGCGTTCAGCAATAGATAGCCTGCCGATTTCATCTATAGAGAGTAAAGATACTAGAAATTTGTTGTGTGGTGATTATTTTCAAGAGATTGGAAGGGGTAAAAGTCACATTTGTAAAAATAGCAAAGAAAATGTATTAAAAATTGTAGAAAAGCTCACTGAAAAAAAATCAAAATCAAATTCTAAGTACTATTATAAAAAAAAAGGTTCAATCTGCTAGTCTTCTTACAACTAAGAAAAATGAAAATTTTAGTTTTAATGTATCTGCTGGTGGTCGGGAGACAAAAGTTGTTTTAAATCCGAGTATTAAAAAAAGTGTTTCATTTGATGAAGAGAGCTTAGATAACTTTAGGATATATTTAGGAGTTTCAGGTAATCAAATGAGAAAAATAACTAATTTTGTAAGATGTAACGTAGGTAGAAAGTCTATTCCATCGTACTATACAAAGCATTTACTAGTTTTATATCTAAAAGTGCTAAGTGCTCGAAGAAAAAGTTGATGTATACGAGTTACTGTATTGCAAAGGGTTAAAATCCAAAAATGTGGATAAAGTGCTAAAGGGATCAGCTACGATTTTAAATTTCATAAATTTTGAATCTACTTTTAATGTAGAATCAGCCTGCGCAAACCGATTTTGGACTCATTTTCATCATAATTTTTCCACATTCAAGCACACTGTGCGATAGCCATTTTTCTCACTTTAAACAAATCCTATTGGTAGATTTTTTTGAAAATGACGTTTTGATTGGTTAATAAAGTAAGAATATATTAATCGAGTAAAATTAGTACCTGCGATGCTTGGAATATCCATGGCAACCATCAATAAAATAAATTTTGGACTCTGCTTCTATTCAAATGGCAACTACTCTCAAGATAAATTAAATCATATTATTATAATAGCTCTAAACACTTTTGAAAATAATATCTGATATAGAAGATACAGCAAGTAAGGCTTGTCTGGATTTACTTCCAAAAAAGTTAAAACGTTTTAATACTTGTTATATAAAAGAGAAAATTCTCCCAAATTTACTTTATTTCCCTAGGGACGTTATGAAAAAAATAACGACCCGTTGCCAATGGCAACAAGCATTTGGTACATAAACGTCACTTACGATCGACAAAATAATGGAATCAGAGTATACTTATGAGGGAGGTATGACGAAATAGTAGTTTATATAACAAGTGGCTAAAATTATGTTTTCTTTTATAAATGGGGTGTTTAAAGTACGAGCCGAAAGCGAGTGCTACAAACCACACGAGTAAAAAAAAACACATTTTAGTCTCGAGTTATATGTATACAAAATTTTTTGTATCTCCATTCGAAATTAGACAACAATATAATTTTGTAAAAATAGACTAAATTCTATTGCTGTTTCCATAGAAACCAATTAGTTTTATTTCACACTGAAATAAAATTCCTTTATTTCTTCTTTATTTTACACTTGTCAATAATGACATTGTTTTGATTCATTGAAACTGTCAAATAAATGTCATTTTAGGATATGGCGCTACAAAATAGTATTTTAAATAACAAGTGGCTAAAATGGTGTTTTTTTTTTACAAGTTGGGCGTTTACAGTACGAGCTGAAGGCGGGTGCTATAAACCACACGAATAAAAAGAAACACATTTTAGTCTCGAGTTATATACAAAATTTTTTGTATCGCCATTCGAAATTAGACAACAATATAATTTTGTAAAAATAGACTAAGTTCTACTGCTGTTTCCATAGAAACCAATAAGTTTTATTTCACACTGTGAAATAAATTTCCTTTATTTCACTCTTTTTTCTTTATTTTACACTTGTCAATAATGACATCGTTTTAATTCATCGAAACTGTCAAATAAAGTCATTTTAGGATATTGCGTTGCAAAATTGTATTTTATATAACAAGTGGCTAAAAAAATACATATTAGTCTCGAGTTATATACAAAAATTTTTGTATCGCCATTCGAAATTACAAAACAATATAATTTTGTAAAAATATACTAAATTCTATTGCTGTTTCCATAGAAACCAATAAGTTATATTTCACACTGTGAGATAAAATTTCTTTATTTCTTTTTTCTTTATTTTACACTTGTCAATAATGGCATTGTTTTGATTCATTGAAACTGTCAAATAAATGTCATTTTAGGATATGGCGTTACAAAATAGTTATTAAGGTACCAAGGATGTTATAAGGATAATAACGCACCGAGGTCGGCAGTGTACAATCCCGAGGGCCTCTGGCCCGAGGGAGTGTACGTCGACCGAGGGCGTCATTATCCTATAACACCCGTGGTGCCTTCAACGTTTAATGTCCTGCAAGTCTGTTATTTAATTCGAATTTTTTTTTGACATTTACGATTTATTAATTTGACATGTATTATGTTCAGAACGATTTGATTTAAAAGAGAGTAAAAATCAAAATTGTTTGTAAATGCCACCATAGCAACGCATTTTGTTTGTCAATAACGCTATCATAATTTGCTTGTTTTGGGTTGTATTATAATTTTATAATGCCCTAGGGCGTTATAGATATTCATAACGCCCTAGGGCGTTATTTTTCATTTAATGTATCTAAAAATAGGGTGGTTATTGTAAAATAACAGACTTGTAGGACATTAAAGTATTTTTACTTCCGTTGTTAATGGCAACGCACAGCCGTCTAAAAAGTCAAACATTAATGTCATAAAATGGGTTAAGAAAGGTCATGTTTTTTTGACTTTTGAAGAAAAACATAAATAAACACCTGGGGATACATTTTTTTGTATACGTGCATGCGCATAAAGAATAGCAAATAAAAATAATTTAATTTATTAGCTAAAGGATATGTTCTGCATCGATAAATTGTAGTTAAGACATGTCAGAGACCTCTAACCTTGTAGGTGTCATAGTATTTTAATAACGTAAGTTATTCGGTGAACCATGAAAACGAAAACTTTACAAAAAGAAATGTTACTTATTGGACAGTGATGCATAAAACCAAGTGAACATGTTAATTAGCTATGCTGTAATTTGTCTCGCAGTTTTTTTATTGGCTTAATAATTATTATTCTGGAGCACTTTTTATATGCAAATGAAATAAAAAGCAAATTCTATTTTTTAATTATCTTGAAATAAATTAAAGGGAATTGTGAAATACACTTCGCCTTAAAGTTAATACGGAATTGCATACATTCCGCTTACTGCTGATTCAGAAAAGTTTCCAGACTATCCCTTGTTGAACGTCTATTTTAAGAAAGTTTTTTAATGGTTCGGTAGAAAATGCTTTTGGTTTGTTTTAAACATAAATATAATTGTAAATGTGTAAATGTAAATGTAAATATTGGAAATCTGCCTAAACTAGTCACTTTATCGGTTTACTGAATTAATTGTGTCAAATATTTGAAATTTCTACAGCCTTTATAATAATAGTATTTATTTCAAATTTAAAAATGTGAACATGAGTATAAGTGGCGAAGTTTAGCTTAAAGCTACTTTTACACTTAACCTCATGTACTAACGGAGAGTCGAAGTTAATAGATTAGTAACATACATAAAACTCATATAATAATTGAGCATAAATATAATATACTTTAAAACATTGATATTGATAAATATTTCTACTTATATGAAGCAATAATATATTTTTTAATGGAACTCCCTATGTATTCTTGAATTTTTTAATTATTCTTTTTTTTCTAATTTCAAAAATATGACGTATGACAGACCTATCTTTAACCGTTTTCAAGTTATTGAACATTGAAAATTAATAAATTATTAAATTTATTTTTATTATTTTTTATATACAACAAGTGAATATTTGCACTTTTTCTGTGTTATTGTATACTATTTTGATTTGATTAAATTAATGTCATATAATAACATAATACTTATCATTTTCATAGACTACTTTAATAATTGTAATTTCCGTTCGTATAATAAATAGCTTAAATACGATTTTCAATGTTCAATAGCTCGAAAACAGTTAAAGATAGGACTATCATATGTCATATTTTTCAAATCAGAAAAATAATTCAACAATAACACATTTAACAAAAAAGGGTTTCTAATATAGATGAAAGAACATCACATTTATGAATTAATTTCTCACTCATATGTCTTGGGGTAAATGACAGAAGAAGTCTATGTACAAATATAAGGAAGTAATAACTAACTGATTTATGTATTTTAACCAATGAATGACCACAAATCGACGACGACGACAACTGGGTCTCATCTCACCGACAAGGCAAATCCCCTAGCTAAGGGCTGAGTCTCAACAGATCGCAGCGTGGAAACTACTCTACCGAACACAACACCCTGCCAGGTACGTAAGTCGTCTACAGACAATTCAAGAGTTCCAACATTGAAACTTTTGTGCGACCCATGATCGGCCGCCAACAATTGAGATCAGGTCGGACACAGCAAGGATCGATCCCACCGCCGACCATCGATCTGGATGGCGAATAGGGCTAGTGCGAGGATGCAGCTAACCTCGACTACCTAGTAAAGTCACATTGTTTTGAGCCTTTCATTTAGAAGCGTTCAAGCATAATGGTAGCTTCGCACCAACCCCCACTCCAGCGTGGGCGTGAACCAAATGCCGGAATCTGCGGCTCCTCTCATACTGAGCAGGATTACTATCGCAATGACGAGCCATCAGTAAGGTAAAACTAACTTATCTCACAACGGTCTAAACCCAGCTCACGTTCCCTATTAGATCAATTATATTAACGGAAATATGGTGTTCTGAGATACCTGTATTCTGTTTTTGGTAATCTGATTTAAACAGGGATATAAGAATATTGAAGTAACTAGTTATAATTGCTTTTTATGAGTAAAGTAGAAACCAATGAAACTTTAGGTTATCGGTTTCCAGTTTGGGAATTTTGGAGCAGACAGCGAAATAACGTTATCTGTATGTATTATTCATAGGTACCTATTTAGACTGTCGATTAACCCTTTCAGGAATGGTGCTACACCGTTTGAATCATGCAAATTGACTCCTTTAATGCATGGTAGTACAAATTACGTACCGCATACTGTATATGCATAATGGACTGTATACACTGTACATACTATGTATACTGTAATGTATATACTTAAAACAAAAAATAAATCTCCACTTTATTGCTTAGCAATCCCTAATAACAAAAAAAAACAGATGAATTAGAACAAAATATCCCGTGCAGCAAAGGCTATTTTTGTGCATGATTTTCTGTGCCTGAAAGGGTTAAGGTACAACTATATTGACTTTTTCAGATAAACATAGATCTAATGGACTTAACAAGGTCATCAAAGTGATCTGGATAATAGTTAAAGACATTTCCAAAGTTGATAGCAGCCCAAAAAGTTAGTTAGGGTAACTTTTAAAGTTATGTTGTATTTCAATCAGGAATATTCTACTACGCTATTTTACATGTGTTCCAAAGAATAATAATTTTCAGCCCAAAAGTAATCGCGTTTACAAGAGACGGTCTGCACACATACATACACATATACAGACTACTTCTTTGATATTCAAGTTCAGCATGTTATGAAACTAATTTTTGAACAAAATTTTATTTCGACGATGATTACTTTTTTTTTCTAGTTATAATATACCTATTTGATTAAATCTAATAGACAACAAAATGAAAACTGTGTCAGCAATAGTATTCATTTTAATCTTCTAATTCTTATATAAATAACAAAAAACTATTTACAACTGATGAAAACAATCAAATTAGCACCGTTTACCATGCTGGTGCAGCGTATCCATGGGCAACAATTGGAGCACCGTATCCAGTGTACCCTTGAGCCAAAGAAGGAGCAGCATAGGCAGCTGGGGCAGCATAGGCAACAGGTGCTGGGGCAGCATAGGCAACAGGTGCTGGGGCAGCTACAACTGGAGCAGCTACTTTGGTTACTACTGGGACGGGATGTACAGCGACTCCTTCTTTGTGTACAACAGCGTTGAAACCATTGTGGGAGTCAGCGGTATAGTCTACAGTACGTTTGGTGCCATCAGATTCGAGAAGGGAGTAGCTACCTTGGACAACATCACCTCGACGAGATTCGTGCTGGCTTTTGGCATCTCCGGTGTGGGGGTCAGTTACGGAATATCCAAAATCGTAATGGGCTGGAGCAGAAGGTTCGGCAACCACGGTTTTAACTACGGGTGCTACTGGGGCTGCATAGGCTACTGGGGCGACTGGAGCGGCATAGCTGATAGCTGGGGCAACTGCAGCGTAGGAGGGGACAAGCGGAGCGGCATGTTGTTGTACAGTGGAGTATGTGGATACTGCACCATATCCACCATAAGCAAAGGCTGGGGCCGCGGCATAACCTAATCCTAGGGGTCCAACACTAGCAGCAGCAGCAGCAACCAGAGCAGCAAATATTACGAACTGTAAAAATATATTTTTGAGTTTTTTTTTATATGACATATTACAAAGGTATAGTTATAGTCAATTGAAATTTAACTTGGGTGGTCCAAAGTTTGCTTCTGTGTATGTACTAAAATTGTAATGGACAAGTTGGAAATGGCAAAAATTCACAAATAAATTGAAATGCTTTTTATAAACGAACTTAAAATCTCTATACACTAAAGTGCGTATGTATGTCCAATGCCAGTGTTCGTTCAACATAATAAATGTAACAAAATATATACCTAAATAACATTATAATATGTCAATAAAAATCACGAATAAATAGAGAAGAAAATTTTCGACTGTTTGAGAATCGCTGTCTCTTTTTAGTGTATTTTCTACTTCTCTCTCATAATAGCGGAGATAAAACCCGGAATACATACTCATCAACAAACTCTGAACTGCATTAATGCAATAACTTTGTGCGCAATGATATCGAATCGTACGCATAAAGATCTCAAGTTAGATATTAGTGCACTCTATTCCTTGCGACAAAATATTAAATTCTTTTAATCTTGTAATTAGTCTAACACTCTTCCGATTTCAAGAGAATTACTTACTTTAAAAGCCATGTTCATTATTTATTTGCTAACTTGATAGTAATCACAACTTATTAATGCTTTATATATATATACCTATTTCAGAAAGTTATTCTAAAGCGCTCCCTACCCCGGAATAGTCTTGGAACCTTTCATTGCTAATTTTACTTCGGAGAATATTGGCGGTCAAGCATCTCCTGAAGGTTGCAAATATTTTATTCATGAATTTAGCTCTGATAAGAGAAATGTCAAATATAAGTGGAACCTATTAGATTTAAAATAGTTTTATTATTAGTTATGTATTTGTGCAGCAAAATGCAAGCTGCTTATTATTTAGCGAAATAAAACAATACATTACCCGAAAAAAGGGAGATAGGTACTTAATTTGTGTAGGAGGAAAAGTTTAAATTAAATTCTATATGAATCGATGTGTTCTGCTAGTTGATCCATCGATATTGTAGTTATATTACATACCTTACCGAGTGTGTGATCTAGTTTCACTCAGAGCACCAGCATTCAGTTTCTTTCATAAAAGTAATTTTCAATTGGTTAGTTCTATAAGGAACCGCTTTTTATTATAGCTTTCTGAAAATGCAAGGTTCTGCTCTAAAAAATGGTGATATTTTTATGTTGATTTAAACTTTTATTAAATCCTAAAATAGCTATTGAATATGACCATGCATTTCCGTCAGTTGGTGAGCATGAACTTTAAAGGTTGTATTCATCAACCGATCCACTTGATTTTTTTCAATCCCTATCAAACTAGAACCGCATTGAATTTCATAATGACCCACGGAGTAGTTTAGTTATTATAAATAAGTATTTATTTGCCATTACTTGTTTTCGCGGGCAATTTCTCTTGTTCTCGACCTCTATTAGATGAATAACACAGGCCCACAAAATATTTTTGAGAGGTGCGCCGGACCAGACCGAGTGTAGCATATTTTTTTGAAACCGAATCTGAAACTTATTTTGCCCCATCACGTCAGGATTTTTTTTAATTAAGGGGAACTTTATTTTACACCCTTTTTAAATATTTTCGTTTTCGAGGTGGGAATATGTTTATTTTTGGGTGAAATCACCCTCCTGAAATCGCCATGCGTTCATCAATTTTTATTATTTTTTTTATTTTTGGCACGACTATGGCATAAATTCTTGTCACGTTGTAGGAGATGAAACTTCTATAATTTTATATTTCCAATTTTAAAGATCCAAACATGCCCAGCTCATGTAAATCGTTAGCAGGGCATATGGCAAATCTTAAAATAATTACTTCCGGAGGTGGGGGATGTGGCTGTCGTACGGACCAAATTCAGTTCGGAGAGTGACGTAAAATGTCATAACAGCTCCTCCCTTAATCCCCCCTTTTTTATAATACTAGTAGCCCGTTCAACGCGAAACAGATATCTTTGGGGATGAGCGACCCGATATGTTAGCAGACGGACCTACACTTTCATTCTAGGGGGTTTGGGCATACCCGATGGTAGTGAAAAAATTACTCTGTAAAGTTTAGCGGCAGAGGAAGTCTGGAGGAAATGGGAGGGTTAGAGTTGTGCCCACCTCATTTTCAGATATATATCGTTTCTTAATTGACAGGATTTAACTATCGCTGATCGTATCTATAAACCCCTTCACGGGTTTCTAAGTCTGTTCTTGGAGATAGATTGTACCGCTTAGTTAGGGAGCTTATTTCGGTCTTCAATTAGCTGGTTAATTTATAAATTAAACTTCGGCCTGTCTGCGGCTTACGAGTGTCAGGTTATTCGGGTTTTTGGGGGTTAATTCATGGCTTGTCCGGTTGAGAACAGGTCTTTGGCCAGTCTATGGTTTGATGATGTTAAGTCATTGGGTTTTTTTTTCATGTGGGTTTTCGGCTCATTCGATAAAAACAGGCCTTTGTTCTGGCTGCGGTTTTCATTTACAGATTTAAGGTTCCCCTTAATTTAGAAAAGCTCCTCACGTGATGGGGCAAAATAAGATCGATTTCAGATTCGGTTTCCGTGACCCCAAAAACATATGCTACACTGGGTCTGGTCCAGCGTAGATTTGTGATAATTAAAAATAAAACAAAATAATCATTTTTTTCGTTCAACTCGTTCTAACTCAAAAACGGAGCAATGAATGCAATTTTTTACCGTGTTATTGTGGAACTACTCATCACCGTTCATCTGGAGGACGTGATAATATTTATTACTAAGGGCGTCAGTCATGCCTCCTTCAATGTATGATGAATTATTTCTACTCTTCACCAGTTCTTATAACTCTAAGAGATGACCTACAGACCAAAAAGGTATAAGTTAGTTACTATTGTGGATTTTTTATTGCTCTCTTCAATGTCTCTGACTTCTTACGGTTCACTTATCTGATATCAGTCTTATCTTTAATAACTTCTTAATTTTCCAATCACTTTTTATTATAGAATTCCTCCCATTAGTTTCAGTGGTCTGATCGATGTCCTAATAACAGACTTGTGGTACCTTAAAAATGCCACATGCAGTTGTCGACCAAACACACAAGAACGCGTGATAGGTTAAACTGAAAATTAATCATTCAATAAAAAAAATTCAACAGTTTAAACAAACCATTTGTTGTATAAGTGTATAAGTTCAAAAGTATACAGATAATTCCACTTCATCGCTTATCTACTTATAAATGTAAAATATGCCTACCGAACATGGCAACGATAGACTCCTCTCACAGAGAATATTAATCACAACTAGATGCAGTGGTGGAAAGTAATAGTATTAATCTAATGACACAAAAAGATACCAGAAGAACATGCATTGCAATTTGACTTTGGACTGACTATAAAAAAAATTCAGTTAAAATGTGGTTCACTCGTGGCCAGCTTCATAATTCCTAATAGTGATTATATGATTCACCAGAACTCATCACTTAAAAGGCTTTTTACAGCAATATATAAGTTAGGCTTTCCCCAGCTCCTTGCAAAACATACTGGTGGCATACATTCAATAAAGGTAGTGTGATTCGGTGTCGCTACATCTATGAAGATGTTCGCATAGTAATGTCAGTGGAATTTTGTTATTTCCATAATAAAATTATTTTTTTTTAATCATCAATCATTCGGTACTCCCGTCTCAAGGTCACGTCGCGGGATGGAAACAATTTCTGATTATGTAAGAAAAATCCCTTCTGCAAAATTAGCCTTTTCTGCTTAAAAACTCATTTTTGAGGGTGCGTCTCAATCGCACTTTCTTCTTTTTGGTACTTCATTTATTACAAATTACACACTAGGGTATGAAATAATAGTTTACGCACTAATGCATAAATTAAATTGTTTATATTTTAATTTATACATATATTTTTTGGTAACCGTTTCGATAGTAGAAAAAATATTGTATGCAATTCTTGCATAATGTGCCTTTTGTCACTCATGGAAAAATTTCCATTTGTGAAAAAGTATCACTTTACGCACTTGTTGCATGAATATAACTATTTTATATGATGTTTTAATGTTAATATTAATTTGCTGAATGAAATTCATCCAGTTTTTTTTTATTATTGTTGACAGCTTGCACCCTCAGGTGTTTTCTGGTTTGTAATTCATTTAGATATTCAGCGACTATCCAAGATTGTTTCACGTGTGTAAGTATCTCGCTTTGTGTTTATGTTACTATTCGACTGATGCTTCGAGAATCTTTAGTTAAGAGTATTACTCACAGCTCATAATCATATGGCAAATAATATTGTATCCCGAGGAGTTGGTAGCTCACTGGCTGTGTGGACTCTGCCTAGCTAAGGGGGTTCGAGACTCTTATGCAGCGAAATAATTTTTCGTTGTAAATAATCTCCAAGTAGTAGTTCGGATTCTGTTGTAAATTATAGGACCCAGACTGCTTTACTTATATCAGTCTAGATTTTCCAGACATACGAAGACCAAAAGGCCATTGAGGTGACCTGGGTGACGGTTAAAGATATTTTCAAAGTTGGTAGTAGATCAAAAAAGATAGTTAGGTTCATTTTAACCTCCCCACAATAAAATTGTGGGAGGTTACTACAATTAGTCCAAAATCGAAAATTGAGATAACATCAAATCTTTACGTTTTGAGGTCCCAGGAACCCAAAAAAGTTGTTTTTGAAAAATGTCTGTGTGTGTGTATGTGTGTGTGTGTGTGCGTAGGTCTTGCAATAATTGTGTGGACACACACCACTCTATAACCATACTTATGTGGCCTTCGCTAATTGTGTGGCCATACACATGGCCACACAATTTAAAACCTATTTTTACAGCATCTACGTGGTCTCCCCACCCTATATCTGTTGTTTTCTGGAAATGGCCACACAAGTATAGTAAAAATTTGGTGTGTATAATCTCAGGAATTTCACCAAATTGTGGGGCCTTGTACAGTGCTGCCCCCAGCGGAAATATATATTATACTGCTATTATTTCCATTTCTTCGTGTGTATTCAAGATGTGTGTTAAATATGTCTTTTATGTGGCCCTAACAGTTTTATTGAATTTGTAGGTGAGTATTTAGTAGGTCGTCCTATTATTAATAGAACAGTATTAGAAATGAAATAAGATCATGTTTTATTTGTGTAAACGGACCTTTTTTTAAATCAAATATTATTGATATTATTTATTTATTCTTTTATTTACTGCATTTCATTTAGGCAAGCTCTTTCTTTTTTTATAATAATTTGAAGAAAAAAAAAGGAATATATCAAATTAAATTAAAAATACACAGTATGTTCATGATTTGTGTAACGGAGAGGGAAAATTGTCATATTACGTTTTAGAAATAAACTTTATTAGAGGGAGACCAACTAGAGTAATAGAAATTTGCTTATAGAAAAAATAAGATTCACATAATAAAAAGCAAAATTTAAAGTACATGATTCCAAAAATATAAGAAATGTTACATAAACTCAACTTCCTTTGTAGATAAGTCAAATAATGCCAAATTTTGTAAAGATGATCGAAATTTTCACTTAAATATATTTTAAAACAATAAAAGGTCTTGGACAAAAAATGAAAGTATTCGGGAGAACACGATGCTGGAAAGTCGCTTTTGAGAACGTATATCTTATTCTTAGAGAATCGAGTTCTCTAAACCCACATCCCGAAAGCATCAGTATGCCGTATGACTACGTCCATAACGGTTCATGTCTCAGAGGCGTGAAAAAAGATGGAGAAAATTAGGGCGTTTGGTAATCTGGTCTTAGTACTTTTCATGATATTTCTGTTATACCAAATTTTGCTCAACTGATACGTTACCGATTTTTCCATCTATATTCCTCGCCGAATCTCGTACTCGTAGTTTCCAGTATTGTCGACAAGGGCTCAAAGTATATCATCTTATTTATTACCACAGAGTAATACGTAAAATGTCTGTAGTTATCATTTGCTTGGTCTAGAATCATAATTTTCGTTTTGTTGTTATTTACCTACACTTAAAACATAATCAGAGCTTGTGTTTGAGCCTGGTCAGCAGGTGTATGAGCTAATCCTAGAACGCAGCTCTGGGTGACGCCTTCGCCAACTTTACATTTGTTTTTTTCATACATGAACTAAATATACATATAATTCTCTATACGAGGTATTAAACTGAGGAACATAAAAATTTCTAAACGAAACATTTTAGCCATTAAATAATGTGTTTCATTTTTAGTGAGCTATATGCCGGAGAAATCAAATTTGAAATATAGGACCAACGCAGATTTCGAAAATTAAAGTCTTTCAATTCCATCAGTCTGTCCGTCGCATGTTTGTCTGCTTGTTGGCGATGTAACTAAAAGACTATTTGATTGAGAAAATTAGTATTTTGCGGATAGTTGACACCATTGCCAAAAGAGAAGCCGGCTTTACTTTTAATGAACAAAATTCAAGGTAAACGCTAAAAAAGTAATTAATGGAAAAAATGTTGCACAGGACAATACATGGCATACAATTGCCTAGGCACAAACCTGCTATAGTTTTAATGAAAATTATACAGGATGATTGATGATTACCCAAAAAGGAAAATTAATTGATAAATAAAAGTTGCCAAACAAGGAAGGAAATTTTGTATAAATACTTTTAAAGAATTATATTTTAATTAGACAATATTAGAAAATTTACCCTTCTCGATTGATTTTTCTCTACCCTCTTGAGCTATAAGAACCAAAAAAAGCCCTTAAGATACGTCCTACCAACTTTTTCTATTGAGTTTTACTGTTATTACCCGCCATCTTAAGTAAAATATGTTGAAAAATTAATAATAATAATTATTATTAATATGAAAAAACATGTACCTGAAATAAATCATCAGAACTTTTTTTTGAAATGAATTACAGAGTGTGTATTATTGTCCACACAATATACACAAAATTGTGGGGCTTGGCCACACAATTATATTTTTGCAAAAAGTAACATTAATTTTGAGTGTAAGAAAATTTTGAAAACAGAATTAGAAAGCCCTTGAAATGGTGAGTATTGATTATGCAATAACTTGAAAGACCCCATTTTTTGGCGAAATGTTCAGTGTCCACACAATTATTGCCGCACCTGTATGTGTGTGTGTGTGTGTGTGTGTGTGTGTGTGTGTGTGTGTGTGTGTGTGTGTGTGTGTGTGTGTATGTCTGTTAGCACGATAGCGGCGAAGCCACTAAACGGATTTGGATG
This sequence comes from Rutpela maculata, assembly GCA_936432065.2. NCBI lineage: Eukaryota > Metazoa > Arthropoda > Insecta > Coleoptera > Cerambycidae > Rutpela > Rutpela maculata. Next base: position 160,202,309 of record OW386287.2, read on the forward strand.
AAACTTTGCATGAGGGTTTCTTTAGTGCTCCAGAAGATCTGAAAAGGTTTTGGTTGAGATCGGATTACGTTTGTTGCTGTTTTGGCACAACAAGTTGTTTATTTTATGATTACTTACAATTTGTAATCGAACCATTGAAAAGCAGTAAAAATTCCGATTTCAACGATATATAACACTTGCACTCTTTAGCTTTGGTTCCCGTGAAAAAAATTAAAAACCAAATAACCCGCTTCTTGTGTAAAATATATTTTATAGTGGAACCACAGAATACAGTAACTGCACAGAGGCGAAGTATTTGGCGGTTCCTTTCAGTTTTGATGGCTCGTTTTCTGTGACCTTGCGTACCAGTTGCGTCTACACCACGGTGTATTAAATAGGTGGTCCGGCACTTTCCTATTATAATAATGGCTTCGTAAGCGCATGGTTTCTATTTACTTTAATAGATGGCGCGAGCAATACGGTCCTACAATTACCTGGGCATGTGCATCGTATAACTAACATAACCTCAAATTTTAAGGTGGTTTCGTTTATTCTCATATTTAATGTTTGTATAGGCATTTTTAGCTTGGAGCCATACTGGCTCCAAGCAAATATTTAAAAATTCACGCAAATAATTTTTCAATATTGTTAACCTCCCCACAATAAAATTGTGGGAGGTTACTACAATTAGTCCAAAATCGAAAATTGAGATAACATCAAATCTTTACGTTTTGAGGTCCCAGGAACCCAAAAAAATTGTTTTTGAAAAATGTCTGTGTGTGTGTATGTGTGTGTGTGTGTGTGTGTGTGTGTGTGTGTGTGTGTGTGTGTGTATGTATGTTAGCACGATAGCGGCGAAGCTACTAAACGGATTTGGATGAAACTTTGCATGAGGGTTTCTTTAGTGCTCCAGAAGATCTGAAAAGGTTTTGGTTGAGATCGGATTACGTTTAGTGCCGTTTTGGCACAACAAGTTGTTTATTTTATGATTACTTACAATTTGTAATTGAACCATTGAAAAGCAGTAAAAATTCCGATTTCAACGGTATATCACACTTGCACTTTTTCGATTTGGTTTCCGTGAAAAAAATTAAAAAACAAAAATTTCACTTGTTTTGTCCTCAAAGCAGTGCAATGTACAGGGTGATATTCTAATAATGACAGAGGTGTTCAGTGATTTCGGCTGATAACTCGGGAACGGTTGAAGATATCGAACTGAAATTTGAAACGTAGGTATAAATATTGTAGACGGACGGATTACGAGTGAATTAATAATACACCTACGTCACATGACGTCACAAATAAGAAACATTCTTAGAAATTGGTGCAGATATCGACTTAACTGGAAACATCCAATTAAAGTTTGAAACGTAGGTGGAAATATTGTAGATGGATGGAATACGAGTGAATTAAAAATACACCTACGTTCTGATGACGTCGTAAAAGCATAAAATTCTTATAACAGGCGAACTGATGATGATATCAAAAAAATATTTCTACAAGACGAGTCACGAATTTTTTTTTTTTTAATTTCCAAGAAATGTAAAATTTTCGGAGAAATGTCACTTTTCAGAAAAATGTCAGATTTTTAAGAAAATGTCAAATTTTCAGGAAAACGTCAAATTTTCGGAAAAATGTCACTTTTCAGAAAAATGTCAAATTTTCGAAAAAATGTTAAATTTTCAGGGAAATGTCACTTTTCAGAAATATGTCAAATTGTCAGAAAAATGTCAAATTTTCGAAAAAACGTCAAATTTTTGAAGAAATGTCACCTTTCAGAAAAATGCCAAATGTTTGAAAATTGTCAAATTTTCGGAGTAATGTCACTTCAGAAAAATGTCAAATTTTCAGAGAAATGTCACTTTTCAGAAAAATGTCAAAAATTCAGGAAAATGTGAAATTTTCGGGAAAATGTCAAATTTTCGGAAAAATGTCACTTTTCAGAAAAATGTCAAATTTTCGAAAAAACGTCAAATTTTCGAAGAAATGTCACCTTTCAGAAAAATGTCAAATGTTTGAAAATTGTCAAATTTTCGGAGTAATGTCACTTCAGAAAAATGTCAAATTTTCAAAAAAATGTCACTTCAGAAAAATGTCAAATTTTCGGAAAAATATCACTTCAGAAAAATGTCAAATATTCAGAAAAATGTCAAATTTTATTAAATGGACTCAAAGGAAAATTCCCAAAAAATACTACGGGTCCATTTGTGGTATAAGTTCTCTGCTAGTGTGTTAAAGCGTGCAGGCTGTATGCTGAGTATTTTTGATGTGTCAAGTGCATCGAGAGATTACAAGTTTTTTCGACGTTTATAAAGCCCACGGATGGTGTGAGAAGTCATCCTGAACCGCTTACAAGCCCTACAAGTGTAAGCAACCCCACCGGAACGCTTTCGGTGAGTTTTTTCCAATAAAACTTTAAAAGTGACAGTGACATTATATTTTAAAAACTATTTCCGCTACTTCCGGCATCCCGCCGAAAATTCTTCCGGCAACATAACCTAAAAATAGTACTACATAACCTAAAAACAATTTAAGATATTGATACCAACCTAAACATTTTTCAAAAACCAAATTCCCCAGAGAAACATTGGAACCAAAAATTTGACAGCTATCACTTCCCCGGCCGATTTAGTGAAAAATTGATCGAGGCCAAAAGATAAAACAAAATATACCAACTCAAACTTAAACGAGCCACCATGAACACTACCCTGGCTACATCTGGCAGGGAAGCTGTCCACCAAGAGTTATATGGTTTTTTCCAAAGATGGAGATCCCTGCCATCCATCCCATTACCAACGAACAGATTTTTTCGTTTAGTTGTTTCCGAGGTTGTTTCCCGTATCAATAATCAAAATTATTAAGTGCTCTTGCCTACGAACGTTTTTATAGAATTGTGTTTATTTTTATATTAATTTTAGGTCCATGTGGACACATTATAATTTTAACCTAGTTTTTAAGCCTGCCTACAGAAGACAGGAGCTACTTTTATATTTTTCTCCAAGCCAAACCGGACCTAGCATATATTTGTATTAAAAACATTGAATAAAATATTAATGTTGTACAGACTATAAATTTAACACTCAAGTTCTTAGGTCCAAATCCCACCAAACGCAAGACTTTTTTTCTGATTTAATACGAAAAAAATATTTCAACTTAATAAATATAATTAAATGAGATCATTCATATTGTTTAGTGCTCTTTTCGTCTTCAAAGATTCACCGGGGAGGTTCCAGCCGCTTCCAGTAGCTGCCGATTTTTTGAATCTACAGCCGATGAAAGTTGCGAAGAATATTTTAACAGTTAAATATATACTATATATATATATATATATATATATATATATATATATATATATGTTATATAAAATTATACGCTTATTACCAAGACTTAGCCATAACAAACCTTCACAGGTATATCATATTACATGATAACGACTTCTCTTATTAATCGCTTATCTTAGAGATATTATGTTTCACCTTTGTTTCTCACATTTTATGATGACTGTCGAATTGCATTTCCTTTGTTCTATATTTTGCTTACTCAGGTTCTGAATGTTATAAATACGACTAGACATGCTTTGTAAAGTCAGTTATTAAACTCAGTTAGAATGCAACACTTCTAATTTATTATTCTAATTCCTTCTCCAAGAGCCAACATTAAATAAATAAACCTTTTTTAAAAAGTCATTCATGTGAACCGTGATCTAACATTGGCGCAGTCGGTAGGATCCGTAAACATCATCAGAACAAGAAGCCTAACTGGTAGTGAAGCGTAAGAGAACAAGGAGAACATCTGCAGAAGGTGCCTAACTAGTGCGTGTACATCTACGAGAACAAGGAGACCTTCCTCACTGGTGGTGGCGGATCCCAATCCCTTGACGGACGAAGAACCTACTCATGGAGATGAAATTAATGTAAGTCATTTTTAAGAATCATCTCGTTATTTTATTTCATTTTTACAATTATTATTTATCACAATTATTTACGTGTATTATACCGCTAATACATTCGGCAAACAAGCCAGTTCTATTATCAAAGAAATCCTGTACAAGCTACAACGCAACAATTTTTTTATTAATCTTAAGTTATTTACTTTCGTATTATACTGCTAATACGAAACATTGTGTATTATACAGCTAATATACAATCCATTTACGCACGCAACGTAACAAGCTAATTTAATTTATCGTATCATACCGCTGATACGCAACCAATTTTTGTCCAAGTAATTTCTAAATACAAAAAGCAAAATGCCAGATAGAGCTCAACCAGAGCCAGTTCAACCAGTGCCACCGGCACCAACCGAACAACAACTACAACAACAACTACAACTACAACAACAACAACCACAACCAGAGCAAATTGAGCCTTACAAGCTCTCTGAGATATTTTCGTTGATACCCGAATTCGATGGCAATGCCATTAATTTACAAACATTCCTCAACTCCTGTCATTGCGCCCAAAGCATGGCAATTGGAGATCAAAAAATTCTTTTGACCGTCCACATAAAAAATAAATTGAAAGACAAAGCTGCCGAATTAATAAATTCTCGTACCTGGCCAGAAATCAAAGCACTATTGGAAACCTACTTTGGGGATTCCAGAGATCTAACGGCCCTGATTCAGGACCTTCAGCGCATTCACCAATTGCCAGGTGAATCAGCTCTAACATTTATTTCGCGTTTACAAACGCACAATGCTAAAATGCACGCCGCAGTGCAAAAGCAAAATTTAACCACAACGCAAAGAGCTGCACAATCAGATCTCATCGAAACGATGACCTTAAACAATTTATTAACAGGCTTAGAACCGAATTTAGGCCGCATCATACGTGCTAGCAATCCTCCTAGCATACTAAAAGCTGTAAGCAGAATTCGTAGAGAGCTACAACTCTCTTATTTTGAGCAACAGAAATTTCCGAGAAATAGTCCGGTCAAAAATCCTATTATGCAACAAAAACGACCAACTTCAAATTTTCAGCAGAAATTCTGTTCGTTTTGTAAACGAAACGGACATGTCATAAATGAATGCCGTACAAGGCAACAAACACAAACAATGCCGTCAACTTCACAACACTTCCAACGACCAAATTATCCAGGAAATTCAAGTTTCCAAAACTTTTCACAAAATAATCAATTTAGCCAGAGGACATTCCCTCAAAACGGCCAACCTAATCAATCACAACAAAACAGGCCCTCAGCCATAAGGCTTTTACGCAACAACGACCATCTGCTATTCAGCCTAACCCGAATTTTAACCGCTTTAATCAGCAAAAAGCACATCATTTAAATTACGAACCTTACGATAATTATGCCGATCAATTTAACCAATACAACGACTACTCTCCCGACGATTACCAAATTCAAAATGAATCATACGAAAACTACAATTTAGAAAACAACCAAAACTACACAGAAAATTATACTGCTAATTCTCAATACGAACAGTACGAGGATTATACTGCTAATCCTCAGGATTTTCGATTAGATCCGGAGTACCCCACGGATACTCCGACACAACAAACAGACCAATTCGAATCAATTACGGAACTAGAAACTCAAATTCAAACTATGAACCTCAACGACAATATCGACCCCATGCTGAACTTCCCAGAACAAAAGTTCATATAAATACGCTTTCTCGTACCTTGTTAACCGTAAACTCAAAAAATCTTTATCATACGAAAGACGCAACAGGGAAATTTAAAATCTTAATAGACACAGGTGCAGGTATATCAATTTTTAAACCCAAGACAGCTGAAAATTATAGACGTAGATCCCCTGAAAATGTAACTATATAGGGTATTACTGATCAAAAATTTTATATCAACGAATCCGTTCTCATCCCCTTTTCAGATGAGTCACACAAGGTTTATATCTATAATCTAGATATAGATTTTGATGGATTATTAGGCGCAGACTTTCTAGAACATTATGAATGTCGAATAGATTTTAAAAATAAACAGCTAGTCACAAATTTTAAAACTTTACCGTTATTTAAAGTTACGGAAGATATAGCTACAGAAAATTTACCTCTACAACCAACTACAAATTTTACTATAAAAAATCAAAATTTGGACATCACAAAAAATCAAAATTTAAACATCTTAAAAAATCAAAATGTAGACAACGAAAAAAATGTAATCCCTATCGAATATGAACAAGATTTTCAAATTAAAATGTAACTTAGAAAACACCGAGGCTATACTGTTAGCCCAGGAAAATGAAAAGGTACGCCTACCGAATGCTCTTGAAAAAATCGATAACAACGGAGAACTTCTAACATCAATATTAAACGCTAATGCGATACCGAAAACTGTAAGTTTCTCTAACCTTAAGCTGGAACCAGTACAAAAATTCAAAGCAATTTTTAATGCAAATTATCAAGAGCCGGATTCCCAACCTACGAACAGAAATCTTGAAATTAAAAATCAAAATTTAGGCAACAAAAATAATTTAATTCCTTATGAATCACATACCGAAAAAATAACTAAACTAAAACGTAATTTGGCAAACACTAATGCCAAACCAGAAATACAGGAAAAAGCAAAAATCCCAGATTTAACCTCCACTGTTGTTAACCTACAAAGCATTAACATTTCCGATACAAAATCGTACTCTACAGACAAACCCAAGCCGACAATTTTAATTTTTAACATTTCAAAAAACGATACGAAATCACAACTGAAAATAAAAACACCTAACATAGTTTCAAAACCTTCATTTCAAATCGGCAACGAAATATCTCGCAAACCGAAAATTCGGAAAATGAATAAAATTCTAAGAAACATTCGAACAATTTCTTGCAATCAAAATAAAAATAAAGTTCATATACCACACATACACATGAACATAAGAGAACAAAATTTATTTTTTACATCTATGAAAGCAATAGCAAAAATTGTAGAATTTTCAAACCTAAAATTCGAGCCTATTCAAAAATTCAAATCTATATTTAAGCTTTATTAGCGATACCAGGTTTTGTCTCAATCGGATTCCGTCACTATAAAAAAAAATACGTTAGCAAATAATAAATTAAGTTTTACAAACATAAACAATTTTTCAAAATTATTTAACAAACATTTTTTTTCCACCCAAATAAAATCTTTCCAGTAAAATAGTTACTCAAAACAGATTATCTTACATTAAAGTCATTTACTATCGTTTTTCAGAAACTTTCATATACCTATTAAAATAAAGTATTTTAAAATTATATGATTTATATCATCTCAAATGATTTCTAACATCACCCTGTAAATTAATACTTTTATTTTTTCGATTCACTTCTACCTAAAAAAAATCTTTCCTCCAATTGAATTGTAACAATAATGGAAATAGGAAATAAAATACCCTAACTCTTAATCTTATCGATTAAACAAAAGGTGACTTAAGGAAAATGTATAAATTAAATTCAAAGAAATTCTAACAAGCACATTTATACTTCCCACAGAAGCACGTCTTGTACATTTATCAATTAAACATTTTACCAAGAACTGCAGAGGATACCTAACACTCTAGTCTTATATTATATTCGCTATAATGTTTCATTGCACGCGTTTTACATGTAAACAACATTCAAGATAAGATTAAAAAATGCATCAGAAACTTTTCACGATTAAATTGTAACCTAAAGCTAGAATGCATTATTGAAATTAGTAAATCCTTCACAAAAAATAAAAAAAATAACAGATATACAGTACGTTGTTTAGAAGAAGAAAAAATTAACAATTTTCAGAATGTTCAAATTCCATCATAAATCGTACACGAACTTGACATCTTTTAAGAAAATGTATTAATTATAGACTAGTCAAACAAGCAACTTTTACATCGAAAATACAAAGATATTATGACTTTCTTTCATCAAAATAATTTACAAGACCTCCATCACAAACTTATTAAGGACATATTTTGACCTGAATTTCATAACGATAAAATCAATATTATATCGAACAAAACAGTCAGACATAGGAGATATTTCATCTTTATCTCTTGATATTGAATCTGTAATTGAACACCTTTCGAAAGAATTAACATCGATTTATTTGAATTCCTCACTCGAAATTACGCTTTAACCATTCGCGACGAATTAACTAAATTCACGCAAGCCTATGCAGTCCAGGATAAATCCGCAAAATCCGTCGTAAACACTTTGTTGTTATCTTTCAACATTATGGTACCCCATTAAGAATCCATTGCGATTACGGTGGCGAATTTGACAACCGTTTGATCAAAGATCTCTGTACCCTCTACGACATAAAATTAACTTATTCAAGCGTAGGACATCCCCAATCGAACGGATCCATAGAAAGATTTCATGCTACTTTAGCTGAAATGATAAGAATTCATAAAACTGAAAATCCGAACGAACACCCTTTCACAATTTTACCATATGCAGTAATATGTTATAACAATTCAGTAAATAAAACACACGGTTTCACCCCATATGAACTTATCTTTGGTCATACGTCTAACAGACCACCTGAAACTTTATATAACCAAAAAGAGTTAATAACCAAATACGTTAGGGATTTAAACAACAGAATATCCCACTACTATAAAATAGCCCGTAGTCGAACACAATCTCAAAAGTTCGTTTCGACAGAAATGTTCCCTAAAAACGATCCGAGTACAAAATAGATGACTTAGTTTATGTAAAAGAATCACAAATTAAGAACAAACTACAAAACAAATTTAACGGTCCCTATAAAATAAAAGAAATTTTTCAAAATTCTGCTACCTTATTAAATCTCGAAACAAAACAAGAAACCAAAGTAAATTTTGATAGAATGAAACCATATACTGAAAATTAAATTTATTTTCAGGTTTCTCCTGCTGTTCGGATCAGCACTCTGTCAATACAAAATTACCCCGATCAATAACACTGTTGGTGTATACTACCACCAAGACACGGACATCGTGGTGACAAATGACAAATGGACTCTGCTAGTGCATAAAAACATTTCATCCCTCAAAATAGCTTTTGACAAAAATCAAAATATCTTAGACAGAATCTTGTACACTCTCAATAATGGTGATCATAAGTCAATTATTTTTACGAGTGAAATTAAAACAGACTTTAACATTTTGACACAAATATCCAACTCTATAAAAATGAAATTTGACGAAATATTTTCAGATACAAAAAGATATAAACGAGGAATACTTAACGGTATCGGTACAATATTCAAATCCATAACTGGTAACCTAGATGCTGAAGATGGCCAGTACTATACTAATTGTATAAATAAACTAAATAACGACGAACATCAACTGGAAAACTTAATCAAAAATCAAATTTCAGTTACGACTTCTGTTATTAAAAACTTCAACTCGACTATACAAAAATTACAAATTGACGAGGAAACGTTTAACAAAGATCTCGATGAAATCAAACGCACAATTCAAACCATGACTCAAGCTATTGAGGCTGCTCACATAAAACTAAAATTTTTATACATTTCCGAACAATTAATGGCAAGCTATTTGTATATCGAAGATAATTTGAACGACATTCTGAATTCAATAACATTTGCCAGATTAGGAATCATTCACACGTCAATCATAACCCCTAATCACTTAGTGACAGCACTTCAAGAAGTTTCACAGAGCTTACGAAGGAACAATTTGCCTCTCCCCATTAAATTATCGGCAGTTGCTAAGTATTTGGACATTATTGAATTGCAAGCGTTTCAAATGGATTCTAACTTAGTATTTGTTTTAACAATACCACTTGTTGAACCCCAAAATTATAACACCTATCACCTATACCCTATCCCGATACTTGATAACAGAACTGGTCTACATCACATTTTATCTATTTCACAAAAATATATCGCGAGAGATGATGATTCTTTGATGTACATACCTATACAAAATTTGAAAGAATGCAAACCACTTTATTTTGGAACCAAACTATGTTCTAACCTGTTTGCATATCCTATCGACCAAAATGCCATATGTGAAGCCAGAATACTAAAACCATTGCCAAAACTTCCAGAGAACTGTCAAACTTCCTTCATTATTAGTCAGGGATACAACTTCCAAGAACTTGAAGACAACACATGGCTAGTAATTAATTCCGAACCACTTCACATTACCATCAACTGTCCAAAGAGAGAATCCACAACAGAGTTAATCAACAAAAATTCCATCATCAAACTACAACCAGGATGTTACGCCTATGCAGGCATTACTAAAATACAAGCCAGTGCCAAAGACTTTTCCGAAATTAAGGACAATTCACATCCTATCCAAATTCCTTTTGAATGCTGTAATCACATGCCCGACAAAATCGAAATTCCAAAATTAAAACCACTCAAATTAAACAGTATCGACGTAGAAGATCTAGATATTGCAAAAACCAAATTAGATCAATATTCCAAAGACCTGGATGACCTCATAAACGAGCCTTTTGTGACCAAACACGTATCTTGGTTCACATATTTCATAATCACTCTCATCATTCTATTAGTTCTACTTTACATAACTTGTAAATGCAGAAGAAGAAGATGTGGGGCATTGCGAATCCAACCCAAAACGGACAACCCTCCTTCACCTCCTTCAGAGCGAAGCAGAGTTTTTACCAAATTTCCTAGACTGATCCCTCCAAGAAAGCGACCCGGTATTAAACCTCAAGAAGAAGAGGACATCGAGTTAACATAGACTTTCATATGTAGAGTTTTACCCTTATCTATTAATTTAGACCATTGTATTTTATTCTTATTACATTTATGTAATGTACTACTTGCTTATTATTATTATCATTTACCAATTTTAACTTTTATGTATTTTATTATTTTGCTTTGTATTCATTCAACATTGTTTCAATTTATTTTGCATTATATTCATTTAACGTTCTAACAATTTTCAAAAGTTGCTGCATAACATCAACTTTTTATTAAGGGGGAAGTTGTTATATAAAATTATACGCTTATTACCAAGACTTAGCCATAACAAACCTTCACAGGTATATCATATTACATGATAACGACTTCTCTTATTAATCGCTTATCTTAGAGATATTATGTTTCACCTTTGTTTCTCACATTTTATGATGACTGTCGAATTGCATTTCCTTTGTTCTATATTTTGCTTACTCAGGTTCTGAATGTTATAAATACGACTAGACATGCTTTGTAAAGTCAGTTATTAAACTCAGAATGCAACACTTCTAATTTATTATTCTAATTCCTTCTCCAAGAGCCAACATTGGCTCCATTAAATAAATAAACCGTTTTTAAAAAGCCATTCATATGAACCGTGATCTAACATATATATACGGTATCTTCCGTACTTTTATGAAAATGTGTGGTACATGTTTTTAAAAGTAAATATTATTTCAAGGAAGTTGGGAAATGATATAGGTTTAGAAGAAGATTAGCAGAAAATTATGTTGTTACCGAACATTTTTTTCTAGTAATAATGTACCAATTTAATTAAACCCAACGAGTGAAAATAATGAAAACTGTGTAAATATTAATATTCGCTTTAATTTTTTTAATTTCACATAAATAACAAAAATATTTACAACTAACGAAAACTATCAAATTAACACTGTTTACCATGCTGGTGCAGCGTATCCATGGACAACAATTGGAGCACCGTATCCAGTGTATCCGTGAGCCAAAGTTGGAGCATCATAGGCAGTTGGAGCAGCATAGGCAACAGGTGCAGATGCAGCTACAACTGGAGTAGCTACTTTGGCTACTACTGGGACGGGATGTACAGCGACTCCTTCTTTGTGTACAACAGCGTTGAAACCATTGTGGGAGTCAGCGGTATAATCTACAGTACGTTTGGTGCCATCAGATTCGAGAAGGGAGTAGCTACCTTGGACAACATCACCACGACGAGATTCGTGCTGGCTTTTGGCATCTCCGGTGTGGGGGTCAGTTACGGAATATCCAAAGTCGTAATGGGCTGGAGCAGAAGGTTCGGCAACCACGGTTTTAACTACCGGTGCTACTGGGGCTGCATAGGCTACTGGGGCGACTGGAGCGGCATAGCTGATAGCTGGGGCAACTGCAGCGTAGGAGGGGACAAGCGGAGCGGCAGGTTGTTGTACAGTGGAGTATGTGGATACTGCACCATATCCACCATAAGCAAAGGCTGGAGCCGCGGCATAACCTAACCCTAGGGGTCCAACACTAGCAGCAGCAGCAGCAATCAGAGCAGCAAATATTACGAACTGTAAAAATATATTTTTGAGTTTTTTTTTATATGACATATTACAAAGGTATAGTTATAGTCAATTGAAATTTAACTTGGGTGGTCCAAAGTTTGCTTCTGTGTATGTACTAAAATTGTACAAAAATGGACAAGTTGGAAATGGCAAAAATTCACAAATAAATTGAAATGCTTTTTATAAACGAACTTAAAATATCTATACACTAAAGTGCTTATGTATGTCCAACGCCAGTGTTCGTTCAACATAATAAATGTAACAAAATATATACCTAAATAACATTATAATAAGTCAATAAAAATCACGAATAAATAGAGAAGAAAATTTTCGACTGTTTGAAAATCGCTGTCTCTTTTTAGTGCGTATTTTCTACTTCTGTATCATAATAGCGGAGATAAAACCCGGAATACATACTCATCAACAAACTCTGAACTGCATTAATGCAATAACTTTGTGCGCAATGATATCGAATCGTACGCATAAAGATCTCAAGTTAGATATTAGTGCACTCTATTCTTTGCGACAAAATATTCAATTATTTTAATCTTGTAATTAGTCTAACACTCTTCCGCTTTCAAGAGAATTACTTACTTTAAAAGCCATGTTCATTATTTATTTGCTAACGATAGTAATTACAACTTATTAATGCTTTAGATATATATACCTATTTCAGAAAGTTATTCTAAAGCGCTCCCTACCCCGGAATAGTCTTGGAACCTTTCATTGCTAATTTTACTTCGGAGAATATTGGCGGTCAAGCATCTCCTGAAGGTTGCAAATATTTTATTCATGAATTTAGCTCTGATAAGAGAAATATCAAATATAAGTAGAACCTATTAGATTTAAAATAGTTTTATTATTAGTTATGTATTTGTGCAGCAAAATGCAAGCTGCTTATTATTTAGCGAAATAAAACAATACATTACCCGAAAAAAAGGAGATAGGTACTTAATTTGTGTAGGAGAAAAAGTTTAAATTAAATTCTATATGAATCGATGTGTTCTGCTAGTTGATCCATTGATATTGTAATTATATTACATACCTTACCGAGTGTGTGATCTAGTTTCACTCACAGCAGCAGCATTCAGTTTCTTTCATAAAAGTAATTTTCAATTGGTTAGTTCTATATTGATCCGCTTTTTACTATATCTTGTTGAAAATGCAAGGTTCTGCTCTAAAAAATGGTGACGTTTTTAGGTTGATTTAAAGTTTTATTAAATCCTAAAATAGCTATTGAATATGATCATGCATTTCCGTCAGTTGGTCAGCATGAACTTTAAAGGTTGTATTCATCAACCGATCCACTTGATTTTTTTCAATCCCTATCAAACTAGAACAGCATTGAGTTTCATAATGACCCATGGAATAGTTTAGTCATTATAAATAAGTACTTATTGGCCATTACGTGTTTTCGCGGGAAATTTCTCTTGTTCTCTATTAGATGAATAACACAGGCCCACAAAATATTTTTGCAAGATGCGCCGGACCAGACCCAGTGTAGTATATTTTTTTTGAAACCGAATCTGAAACTTATTTTGCCCCATCACGTCAGGATTTTTTTACATTAAGGGGAGTTTTATTTTATTTCGCGATTCTACACCCTTTTTAAATATTTTCGTTTTCGAGGTAGAAATATATTTATTTTAGAGTGAAATCACCCTCCTAAATCGAATACCACCATGCGTTTATCAAATCTTTTTTTTTTAATTTTTATCCCCGCCTCTCGAGGAATAGTTTGGCATAACTATGGCACAAATTTTTATCACATTGACGCATAACGACGGTTCTAAGGGATAAAACTTCTATAATTCTACATTTCCAATTTTAGAGATCGAAACATGCCCAGCTCATGTAAATCGTTAGCAGGGCGTACGTCAAATCTTAAAATAATTTACTTCCGGAGGTAGGGGATGTGGCTGCAGCACGGACCGGATTCCGTTTGGAGAGTGACGTAAAATGTCATAACGGCTCCTCCCCTAATCCCCCTTTTTTACAATACTAGTAGCCCACTCAACACGAAACGCATATATTTGGGGAAGAGTGACCCTCGACATATAAGCAGACGGACCGACACTTTCATTCTAGGGAGTTTGGGCATACATGATTGTAGTGAAAAAGTTACTTTGTGAAGTTTAGCGCCGAGAGGAAGTCTGGAGTCGGTCACCCCCACCCCCACCCCCTCTATCTCTAGATGGCCTTACGGCTTCTAAGAGGCTGTAGGAGGCGTTGACTTTGCCCTCCCCCTAATAAAATTTTTGCAGGACCAGTGGGTCGGTCTGGCGTTCTGCCATGCCCGCCACGGGGGGGGGGAGAACGGATGATGGGTGGGAGGTAAGGGAATTGGACCGAATTCACTGTACGATTTGATCCCTTGAACAAAAATTCCTAGTTTATTTCCGGCGTGGATTTTCAGATATATATCGTTTCTTAAATCCCTTCGGCGGATTTCTAAGCCTGTTCCTAGAGACATATTGTACCGCTTAGTGAGGGAGCTTATTTCGGTCTAAAGCCCAGCCCACGTCCTCTATTAGCTGGTTAATGTATAAATTAAACTTCGGCCTGTCTGCGGCTTATGGGTGTCAGATTATTCAGGTTTTTGGGGCTTGTCCGGTTGAAAACTGGCCTTTGGCCAGTCTATGTTGAGTCATTCGGTTTTTTTTTCATGTGGGTTTTCGGCTCATTCGATAAATACAGGCTTTTGTTCTGGCTGCGGTTCTCATTTACAGATTTAGGGTTCCCTTTAATTTAACAAGAATCCTGACGTGATGGGGCAACATACGTTTCGGATTCGGTTTCAGCGACCCCAAAAATATATGCTACTGTGTGTCTGGTCCGGCGCCCCTTGCAAAAATATTTTGTAGGCATGTGATAATTAAAAATAAAACAAAAGTCATTTTTTTTCGTTCAACTCGCTCTAACTCAAAAACGGAGCAATTAATTGCTTGCAAATTTTTTATCGTGTTATTGTTGAAGTAATCATCATCGTTCGTCTGAAGAATGTGATAATATTTATTTATTAAGGGCATCAGGCATGCCGCCTTTAGTGTATGGTGGCTTATTTCTACTCTCAGTAGCTCTTATAGCTCTAAGAGATAACCTAGATTCGGAGTCCTGTAAAGGACAAAAAAGATATAAGTTACTATCTTATACTTATCTGATATCAGTCTTATCTTTAATCAGTTCTTAATTTTCTAATCACTTTTTATTATAGAGTTCTTCCCATTAGTTTCAGTGGTCTCATCGATGTCCTGAAAACAGACTTGAGGTACCTTAAAAAGGCCCCATACATGCAGTTGTCGACCCAACACACAAGAACGCGTGATAGGTTAAACTTAAAATTAATCATTCAATAAAAAAATTCAACAGTTTAAATAATACCATTTGTTGTGTATAAGTGTATGTACTAAAATTGTACAAAAATGGACAAGTTGAAAATGGCAAAAATTCACAAATAAATTGAAATGCTTTTTATAAACGAACTTAAAATATCTATACACTAAAGTGCTTATGTATGTCCAACGCCAGTGTTCGTTCAACATAATAAATGTAACAAAATATATACCTAAATAACATTATAATAAGTCAATAAAAATCACGAATAAATAGAGAAGAAAATTTTCGACTGTTTGAAAATCGCTGTCTCTTTTTAGTGCGTATTTTCTACTTCTGTATCATAATAGCGGAGATAAAACCCGGAATACATACTCATCAACAAACTCTGAACTGCATTAATGCAATAACTTTGTGCGCAATGATATCGAATCGTACGCATAAAGATCTCAAGTTAGATATTAGTGCACTCTATTCTTTGCGACAAAATATTCAATTATTTTAATCTTGTAATTAGTCTAACACTCTTCCGCTTTCAAGAGAATTACTTACTTTAAAAGCCATGTTCATTATTTATTTGCTAACGATAGTAATTACAACTTATTAATGCTTTATATATATATACCTATTTCAGAAAGTTATTCTAAAGCGCTCCCTACCCCGGAATAGTCTTGGAACCTTTCATTGCTAATTTTACTTCGGAGAATATTGGCGGTCAAGCATCTCCTGAAGGTTGCAAATATTTTATTCATGAATTTAGCTCTGATAAGAGAAATATCAAATATAAGTAGAACCTATTAGATTTAAAATAGTTTTATTATTAGTTATGTATTTGTGCAGCAAAATGCAAGCTGCTTATTATTTAGCGAAATAAAACAATACATTACCCGAAAAAAAGGAGATAGGTACTTAATTTGTGTAGGAGAAAAAGTTTAAATTAAATTCTATATGAATCGATGTGTTCTGCTAGTTGATCCATTGATATTGTAATTATATTACATACCTTACCGAGTGTGTGATCTAGTTTCACTCACAGCAGCAGCATTCAGTTTCTTTCATAAAAGTAATTTTCAATTGGTTAGTTCTATATTGATCCGCTTTTTACTATATCTTGTTGAAAATGCAAGGTTCTGCTCTAAAAAATGGTGACGTTTTTAGGTTGATTTAAAGTTTTATTAAATCCCAAAATAGCTATTGAATATGATCATGCATTTCCGTCAGTTGGTCAGCATGAACTTTAAAGGTTGTATTCATCAACCGATCCACTTGATTTTTTTCAATCCCTATCAAACTAGAACAGCATTGAGTTTCATAATGACCCATGGAATAGTTTAGTCATTATAAATAAGTACTTATTGGCCATTACGTGTTTTCGCGGGAAATTTCTCTTGTTCTCTATTAGATGAATAACACAGGCCCACAAAATATTTTTGCAAGATGCGCCGGACCAGACCCAGTGTAGTATATTTTTTTTGAAACCGAATCTGAAACTTATTTTGCCCCATCACGTCAGGATTTTTTTACATTAAGGGGAGTTTTATTTTATTTCGCGATTCTACACCCTTTTTAAATATTTTCGTTTTCGAGGTAGAAATATATTTATTTTAGAGTGAAATCACCCTCCTAAATCGAATACCACCATGCGTTTATCAAATCTTTTTTTTTTAATTTTTACCCCCGCCTCTCGAGGAATAGTTTGGCATAACTATGGCACAAATTTTTATCACATTGACGCATAACGACGGTTCTAAGGGATAAAACTTCTATAATTCTACATTTCCAATTTTAGAGATCGAAACATGCCCAGCTCATGTAAATCGTTAGCAGGGCGTACGTCAAATCTTAAAATAATTTACTTCCGGAGGTAGGGGATGTGGCTGCAGCACGGACCGGATTCCGTTTGGAGAGTGACGTAAAATGTCATAACGGCTCCTCCCCTAATCCCCCTTTTTTACAATACTAGTAGCCCACTCAACACGAAACGCATATATTTGGGGAAGAGTGACCCTCGACATATAAGCAGACGGACCGACACTTTCATTCTAGGGAGTTTGGGCATACATGATTGTAGTGAAAAAGTTACTTTGTGAAGTTTAGCGCCGAGAGGAAGTCTGGAGTCGGTCACCCCCCACCCCCACCCCCTCTATCTCTAGATGGCCTTACGGCTTCTAAGAGGCTGTAGGAGGCGTTGACTTTGCCCTCCCCCTAATAAAATTTTTGCAGGACCAGTGGGTCGGTCTGGCGTTCTGCCATGCCCGCCACGGGGGGGGAGGGGAGAACGGATGATGGGTGGGAGGTAAGGGAATTGGACCGAATTCACTGTACGATTTGATCCCTTGAACAAAAATTCCTAGTTTATTTCCGGCGTGGATTTTCAGATATATATCGTTTCTTAAATCCCTTCGGCGGATTTCTAAGCCTGTTCCTAGAGACATATTGTACCGCTTAGTGAGGGAGCTTATTTCGGTCTAAAGCCCAGCCCACGTCCTCTATTAGCTGGTTAATGTATAAATTAAACTTCGGCCTGTCTGCGGCTTATGGGTGTCAGATTATTCAGGTTTTTGGGGCTTGTCCGGTTGAAAACTGGCCTTTGGCCAGTCTATGTTGAGTCATTCGGTTTTTTTTTCATGTGGGTTTTCGGCTCATTCGATAAATACAGGCTTTTGTTCTGGCTGCGGTTCTCATTTACAGATTTAGGGTTCCCTTTAATTTAACAAGAATCCTGACGTGATGGGGCAACATACGTTTCGAATTCGGTTTCAGCGACCCCAAAAATATATGCTACTGTGTGTCTGGTCCGGCGCCCCTTGCAAAAATATTTTGTAGGCATGTGATAATTAAAAATAAAACAAAAGTCATTTTTTTTCGTTCAACTCGCTCTAACTCAAAAACGGAGCAATTAATTGCTTGCAAATTTTTTATCGTGTTATTGTTGAAGTAATCATCATCGTTCGTCTGAAGAATGTGATAATATTTATTTATTAAGGGCATCAGGCATGCCGCCTTTAGTGTATGGTGGCTTATTTCTACTCTCAGTAGCTCTTATAGCTCTAAGAGATAACCTAGATTCGGAGTCCTGTAAAGGACAAAAAAGATATAAGTTACTATCTTATACTTATCTGATATCAGTCTTATCTTTAATCAGTTCTTAATTTTCTAATCACTTTTTATTATAGAGTTCTTCCCATTAGTTTCAGTGGTCTCATCGATGTCCTGAAAACAGACTTGAGGTACCTTAAAAAGGCCCCATACATGCAGTTGTCGACCCAACACACAAGAACGCGTGATAGGTTAAACTTAAAATTAATCATTCAATAAAAAAATTCAACAGTTTAAATAATACCATTTGTTGTGTATAAGTGTATAAGTTCAAAAGTATACAGATAATTCCAGTTCATCGCTTATCTACTTATAAATGTAAAATATGCCTACCGAACATGGCAACGATAGACTCCTCTCGTAGAGAATATTAATCGCAACTACATGCAGTGTTAGAAAGTAATAGTATCAATCGAATGGCACAAAAATATTCCAGAAGAACATGGATTGCAATTTGACTTTGGACTGACTGTAAAAAAAATTCAGTTAAAATGTGGTTCACTCGTGGCCAGCTTCATAATTCCTAATAGTGATTATATGATTCGCCAGAACTCATCACTTAAAAGGCTTTTTACAGCAATATGTAAGTTAGGCTTTCCCCAGCTCCTTGCAAAACATACTGGTGGCATACACTCAATAAAGGTAGTGTGATTCGGTTTCGCTACACCTATGAAGATGTTCGCA
Organism: Rutpela maculata; assembly: GCA_936432065.2. Lineage (NCBI taxonomy): Eukaryota > Metazoa > Arthropoda > Insecta > Coleoptera > Cerambycidae > Rutpela > Rutpela maculata. Next base: position 160,221,582 of record OW386287.2, read on the forward strand.
TAGTAATTTCAGTGGAATTTTGTTATTTCCATAATAAAATTATTTTTTTTAATCATCAATCATTCAGTACTCCTGCCTTAAGGTCACGTCGCGGGATGGAAACAATTTCTGATTATGTAAGAAAAATCCCTTCTGCAAAATTAGCCTTTTCTGCTTAAAAACTCATTTTTGAGGATGCGTCTCAGTCGCACTTTTTCTTTTTGGCGCCAATATTCTTGGCTAAAGATGTCGGTCTCGGATGTCTGGGGCCGAGCAGGACTATTGCCCTTTACCCCAGTACATCGCTGTAGACCGGGGACCAGCCTCGTGCAGGGCGGGCGAACTTACTTTGCGTCGGCCCCACTCACAAATGTGAGCGGTGCAGACGATTTCGGCCCACCTCCCTGGGTCCTGGCCCATTGGACCTTGCTGGCTAAGGCCTCTTCTGGCGTTCTTCTGTCTTCGTTTTCTTTTCTTCACCAGGTTGTTTCCCCCCGGGGGGTAGTCATCGGTCTGTTTGGTGTGTTGGAAGTTTTGGCAGGAGAGACTGCCGGTACACAGGATGCCAAGAGACATCCTGTCATCCGGATCGTCGGTTGGGTAAGGATGAGCTGTGTAGCTCGAGGAAGGGCAGACCTAAATGCTATTGGTAGCATTTTTAGTCTGCTCGGAGCCAAGGGGACTACAGGTACTGGAGGGTATATTGTCCGGTACCCCAGGGTCGTGGGTGGGGTGTCGTCATGTCTCTTCTGGTAGCTTCTCCATCGACAGGGTGGTCCAGGTGGCGTCACTGGGGGGTGAGGTGGGGCAGGTTTGCGAACAGGGCCCCCATCATGGTACACATCTGCTGCATTTGGGCCAGTACAGCAGCGAGTTGTCCAGCCTCTGGGGGGCCCTGTGGTGGTTGGGCAGGGTTGGTGTGTGTCCCTGCTGCTCCCTGGGCTGCTCTGGCGTAGCTTAGCCCGGGGGTTGTCCTGGTGGTGGCTGATTTGTGGGCGGATGGATTTCGGGGGGCTGGTGCCTGGTGGCTGGTTGTCCTTTTGGGGCATCGGGGGCATCCTCGGTAGCTTGCGGGGTGCGCTCCCTGACAGTTTGCGCACTTAGCGGGGGTGTCCTTGGGCTTCTGGCAGTCTTTGGTGTGGTGGGTCTCTCCGCACTTGACGCACTTTGGCTGCGCCGTGCACCGTCCTTGTGCATGGCCGTATGTCTGGCACCGGTGGCACTGGGAGGGGGGACCAAAACTAGCATCAGGGGGATTTCCTGTCTTGTCCTCAGGGAGGTCATCCTTTGGACTGAGATGGGTGTGAATCCCTGTCTCTCCAGGTCCAGTTTAACTTCATCTGTGCCTACGCCGCTGGGAATGCCCCGGATTACCACTCTCAGCATCCTTTCCTCGGGCAGGGCGTAAGTGTGGAATTCCCGTTGTTCCTGGGCGAACAGCGTGGTCATCCTGGAGTGGTCTTCCTTAGACGCGGGTTCTATGGAAATGCCCTCTCTTACCACCTTAGCTTTGTTGAACCCTATCCTGGCTTGGTGGAGTTTGTTTGTTACTTCGGTCCAAGTTTCCTTTTTCCTCAGTACAACGGGGGGCATCCGGGGGGTTGCAGGGGTCTCCTCGTCCATGGCCGCCGTGCTCTTGACCTGGCTGGTGGATAGTTTGTCCTGGCTGGGGGTGGGCGTCTTTTTTGTTGTAGGGGGTGCCTCGTCGTCACTGTCTGGGGCGTTCTTCCTTTTAAAGGCTTTTTTCGCCGTGGGGGTCTCTAGGGTGATTTTGCAACCTAGGAGGACTGCCATTAGCTCTTCGTGCTGTATTTTTGCTTCTTCTCTCTGAAGTGTCGCCTGCTTGCTTTGGTTTACCATCTGCATAGTGAGCTGTTCTAGCTCTGCCTGGAGTTGGTCAATTTGGGCCTTTAGTCGTTTATTTTCCTCCTCGAGTTGCGCTCTTATTAGATCTCTCTCGTCTACTTGTGGCCTCGCTGGTGTTGATGCTCGGGACGAGTCATCTGTCTCCATGTCGATGCTCCAGTCCGAGTGCTTTTTCCTCGGCATGTCGTCCTCTTTTAACCTAAAAGAAAAATAGGGAAAGGAATCTGGAAAGGTAAATCACAAGTGTCCCCAGGCCGGGGACTTTATTTATCTTTTATACCAGCGTCTTAATAAAGACGACTGAAATTTTCCTCTTGCACTCTCTGTGGGGCTGCCACTTCACTAGTTCGCTTCGCTCTGTCTTCAACTGCACACTGGAGGTCTGCACTCGTCGACTGCCGGTTGAACTATGTTCTTTTTGGTGCTTCGTTTTTTACAAATTACACCCTAGCTCATAAAGTAAAATAGTTTACGCACTAATGCATAAAGTAGATTGTTTATATTTTAATTTATACATATATTTTTTGGTAACTGTTTCGGTAGTAGAAAAAATATTGTATGCAATTCTTGCATAATGTGTCTTTTGTCACTCATGGAAAAATTTCCATTTGTGAAAAAGTATCACTTTACGCACTTGTTGCATGAATATAATTATTTTATATGATGTTTTAATATTAATATTAATTTACTGAATGAATTTCATCAAGTTTTTTTCTTATTATTATTGACAGCTTGCACCCTCAGATGTTTTCTGGTTTGTGATTCATTTAGATAGTCAGTAACTATCCAAGATTGTTTCACATGTGTAAGTATCTCGCTTTGTGTTTATGTTACTACTCGACTGATGTTTCGAGAATCTTTAGTTAAGAGTATTACTCACAGCTCATAATCATATGGCAAATAATATTGTATCCCGAGGGGTTGGTAGCTCACTGGCTGCGTGGACTCTGCCTAGCTAAGAGGAGTCGAGTCTCATATGCAGCGAAATAATTTTTCGCTGTAAATAATCTCCAAGTAGTTCGGATTCTGTCGTAAATTATAGGACCCAGACTGATTTACTTATATCAATCTAGATTTTCCAGACATACGAAGGCCAAAAGGCCATTGAGGTGACCTGGGTGACGGTTAAAGATATTTTCAAAGTTGGTAGTAGATCAAAAAAGATTAATTAGGTTCATTTCTGAACCTACAGCCGATGAGAGTTGCGAAGAATATTTGAACAGTTAAATATATACTATGAAAATATGTGGTATATGTTTTTAAAAGTAAATATTATTTCGAGGAAGTTGGAAAATGATACAGTTTTAGAAGAAGATTAGCAGCAAATTATGTTGATACCGAACATTTTTTCTAGTAATATAAATGTACCAATTTAATTAAACCCAACGAGTAAAAATAATGAAAACTGTGTAAATATTAATAATATTCGCTTTAATTTTTTTAATTTCACATAAATAACAAAAATATTTACAACTAACGAAAACTATCAAATTAACACTGTTTACCATGCTGGTGCAGCGTATCCATGGGCAACAATTGGAGCACCGTATCCAGTGTATCCGTGAGCCAAAGTTGGAGCAGCATAGGCAGTTGGAGCAGCATAGGCAACAGGTGCAGATGCAGCTACAACTGGAGTAGCTACTTTGGCTACTACTGGGACGGGATGTACAGCGACTCCTTCTTTGTGCACAACAGCGTTGAAACCATTGTGGGAGTCAGCGGTATAATCTACAGTACGTTTGGTGCCATCAGATTCGAGAAGGGAGTAGCTACCCTGGACAACATCACCTCGACGAGATTCGTGCTGGCTTTTGGCATCTCCGGTGTGGGAGTCAGTTACGGAATATCCAAAGTCGTAATGGGCTGGAGCAGAAGGTTCGGCAACCACGGTTTTAACTACGGGTGCTACTGGGGCTGCATAGGCTACTGGGGCGACTGGAGCGGCATAGCTGATAGCTGGGGCAACTGCAGCGTAGGAGGGGACAAGCGGAGCGGCATGTTGTTGTACAGTGGAGTATGTGGATACTGCACCATATCCACCATAAGCAAAGGCTGGGGCCGCGGCATAACCTAATCCTAGGGGTCCAACACTAGCAGCAGCAGCAGCAACCAGAGCAGCAAATATTACGAACTGTAAAAATATATTTTTGAGTTTTCTTTATATGACATATTACAAAGGTATAGTTATAGTCAACTGAAATTTAACTTGGGTGGTTCAAAGTTTGCTTCTGTGTATGTACTAAAATTGTAATGGACAAGTTGGAAATGGCAAAAATTCACAAATAAATTGAAATGCTTTTTATAAACGAACTTAAAATCTCTATACACTAAAGTGCCTGTGTATGTCCAACGCCAGTGTTCGTTCAACATAATAAATGTAACAAAATATATACCTAAATAACATTATAATATGTCAATAAAAATCACGAATAAATAGAGAAGAAAATTTTCGACTGTTTGAGAATCGCTGTCTCTTTTTAGTGCGTATTTTCTACTTCTCTCTCATAATAGCGGAGATAAAACCCGGAATACATACTCATCAACATACTCTGAACTGCATTAATGCAATAACTGTGCGCAATGATATCGAATCGTACGCATAAAGATCTCAAGTTAGATATTAGTGCACTCTATTCTTTGCGACAAAATATTAAATTATTTTAATCTTGTAATTAGTCTAACACTCTTCCGCTTTCAAGAGAATTACTTACTTTAAAAGCCATGTTCATTATTTATTTGTTAACTTGATAGTAATTACAACTTATTAATGCTTTATATACATACCTATTTCAGAAAGTTATTCTAAAGCGCTCCCTACCCCGGAATAGTCTTGGAACCTTTCATTGCTAATTTTACTTAGAAGAATATTGGCGGTCAAGCATCTCCTGAAGGTTGCAAATATTTTATTCATGAATTTAGCTCTGATAAGAGAAATGTCAAATATAAGTAGAACCTATTAGATTTAAAATAGTTTTGTTATTATTTATGTATTTGTGCAGCAAAATGCAAGCTGCTTATTATTTAGCGAAATAAAACAATACATTACCCGAAAAAAAGGAGATAGGTACTTAATTTGTGTAGGAGAAAAAGTTTAAATTAAATTCTATATGAATCGATGTGTTCTACTAGTTGATCCATTGATATTGTAGTTATATTACATACCTTACCGAGTGTGTGATCTAGTTTCACTCAGAGCACCAGCATTCAGTTTCTTTCATAAAAGTAATTTTCAATTGGTTAGTTCTATATTGATCCGATTTTTATTATATCTTGCTGAAAATGCAAGGTTCTGCTTTAAAAAATGGTGACGTTTTTACGTTGATTTAAACTTTTATTAAATCCTAAAATAGCTATTGAATATCACCATGCATTTCCGTCAGTTGGTCACCATGAACTTTAAAGGTTGTATTCATCAACCGATCCACTTGATTTTTTTCAATCCGTATCAAACTAGAACAGCATTGAGTTTCATAATGACCCATGGAATAGTTTAGTCATTATAAATAAGTACTTATTGACCATTACGTGTTTTCGCGGGAAATTTCTCTTGTTCTCGACCTCTATTAGATGAATAACACAGGCCCACAAAATATTTTTGCGAGATGCGCCGGACCAGACCCAGTGTAGTATATTTTTTTTGAAACCGAATCGGTAACTTATTTTGCTCCATCACGTCAGAATTTTTTTTACATTAAGGGGAACTTTATTTTATTTCGCGACTCTACACCCTTTTTAAATATTTTCGTTTTCGTGGTAGGAATATATTTATTTTAGGGTGAAATCACCCTCTTAAATCGAATACCGCCATGCGTTTATCAAATCTTTTTTTTTTTTAATTTTTACACCCGCCTCTCGAGGAATAGTTTGGCATAACTATGGCACAAATTTTTGTCACATTGACGCATAACGACGGTTCTAAGGGATAAATCGTTAGCGTACGTCAAATCTTAAAATAATTACTTCCGGAGGTAGGGGATTGGCTGCAGCACGGACCCTCGATATATTAGCAGACGGACCGACACTTTCATTCTAGGGAGTTTGGGCATACATGATTGTAGTGAAAAAATTACTTTGTGAAGTTTAGCGCCGAGAGGAAGTCTGGAGTCGGTCACCCCCTCTATCTCTAGATGGCCTTACGGCTTCTAAGGGGCTGTAGGAGGCGCTGACTTTGCCCTCCCCCTAATAAAATTTTTGCGGGACCAGTGGGTCGGTCTGGCGTTCTGCCGCCCCTCTGCCATCCCCGCCACGGGGGGGGGAGAACGGATGTTGGGTGGGAGGTAAGGGAATTGGACCGAATTCACTGTATAATTTGATCCCTTGAACAAAAATTCGTAGTTTATTTCCGGCGTGGATTTTCAGATATATATCGTTTCTTAATTGACAGGATTTAACTATCGCTGATCGTATCTGTAAATCCCTTCGGCGGGTTTCTAAGCCTGTTCCTAGAGACATATTGTACCGCTTAGTGAGGGAGCTTATTTCGGTCTAAAGCCCAGCCCACGTCCTCTATTAGCTGGTTAATTTATAAATTAAACTTCGGCCTTTGGCCAGTCTATGGTTTGATGATGTTGAGTCATTGGGTTTTTTTTTCATGTGGGTTTTCGGCTCATTCGATAAATACAGACCTTTGTTCTGGCTGCGGTTTTCATTTGCAGATTTAGGGTTCCCTTTAATTTAACAAAAATGCTGACGTGATGGGGCAACATACGTTTCGGATTCGGTTTCGACGACCCCAAAAATATATGCTACGGTGTGTCTGGTCCGGCGCCCCTTGCAAAAATATTTTGTGAGCATGTGATAATTAAAAATAAAACAAAAGTCATTTTTTTTCGTTCAACTCGCTCTAACTCAAAAACGGAGCAAATTTTTTACCGTGTTATTGTGGAAGTAATCATCATCGTTCGTCTGAAGAATGTGATAATATTTATTTACTAAGGGCGTCAGGCATGCCTCCTTCAGCGTATGGTGGCTTATTTTTACTCTCAGCAGCTCTTATGGCTCTAAGAGATGACCTAGATTCGGAGTCCTGTAAAGGACAAGAAAGATATAAGTTAGTATCTTATACTTATCTGATATCAGTCTTATCTTTAATCACTTCTTAATTTTCCAATGACTTTTTATTTTAGAATTCCTCCCATTAGTTTCAGTGGTCTGATCGATGTCCTGAAAACAGATTTGAGGTACCTTAAAAAGGCCCCATACATGCAGTTGTCGACCAAACACACAAGAACGCGTGATAGGTTAAAATGAAAATTAATCATTCAATAAAAAAATTCAACAGTTTAAACAATACCATTTGTTGTATAAGTGTATAAGTTCAAAAGTATACAGATAATTCCAGTTCATCGCTTATCTACTTATAAATGTAAAATATACCTACCGAACATGGCAACGATAGACTCCTCTCATAGAGAATACTAATCACAACTACATGCAGTGGTGGAAAGTAATAGTATCAATCGAATGGCACAAAAAGATTCCAGAAGAACATGCATTGCAATTTAAATTTGGACTGACTGTAAAAAAAATTCAGTTAAAATCTGGTTCACTCGTGGCCAGCTTCATAATTAATAATAGAGATTATATGATTCACCAGAACTCATCACTTAAAAGGCTTTTTACAGGAATATATAAGTTAGGCTTTCCCCAGCTCCTTGCAAAACATACTGGTGGCCTACACTCAATAAAGGTAGTGTAATTCGGTTTCGCTATATCTATGAAGATGTTCGCATAGTAATTTCATTGGAATTTTGTGATTTCCATAATAAAATTATTTTTATTAATTATCAATCATCCCGTACTCCCGTCTCAAGGTGACGTCGCGGGATGGAAACAATTTCTGATTATGTAAGAAAAATCCCTTCTGCAAAATTAGCCTTTTCTGCTTAAAAACTCATTTTTGAGGGTGCGTCTCAGTCGCACTTTCTTCTTTTTGGTGCTTCATTTTTTACAAATTACGCACTAGCTCATAAAGTAAAATAGTTTACGCACTAATGCATACAGTAGATTGTTTATATTTTAATTTATACATATATTTTTTGGTAACCGTTTCGGTGGTAGAAAAAATATTGTATACAATTCTTGCATAATGTGCCTTTTGTCACTCATGGAAAAATTTCCATTTGTGAAAAAGTATCACTTTACGCACTTGTTGCATGAATATAATTATTTTATATGATGTTTTATTTTATTTATATTAATATTAATTTACTGAATGAATTTCATCAAGTTTTTTCCTTATTATTATTGACAGCTTGCACCCTCAGATGTTTTCTGGTTTGTAATTCATTTAGATAGTCAGTAACTATCCAAGATTGTTTCACATGTGTAAGTATCTCGCTTTGTGTTTATGTTACTACTCGACTGATGTTTCGAGAATCTTTAGTTAAGAGTATTACTCACAGCTCATAATCATATGGCAAATAATATTGTATCCCGAGGAGTTGGTAGCTCACTGGCTGCGTGGACTCTGCCTAGCTAGGAGGGGTCGAGTCTCATATGCAGCGAAATAATTTTTCGTTGTAAATAATCTCCAAGTAGTTCGGATTCTGTTGTAAATTATAGGACCCAGACTGCTTTACTTATATCAGTCTAGATTTTCCAGACATACGAAAACCAAAAGGCCATTGAGGTGACCTGGGTGACGGTTAAAGATATTTTCAAAGTTGGTAATAGATCAAAAAAGATTAGTTAGGTTCATTTCTGAACCTACAGCCGATGAGAGTTGCGAAGAATATATGAACAGTTAAATATATACTATGAAAATATGTGGTACATGTTTTTAAAAGTAAATATTATTTCGAGGAAGTTGGAAAATGATTCAGTTTTAGAAGAAGATTAGCAGCAAATTACGTTGATACCGAACATTTTTTCTAGTAATATAAATGTACCAATTTAATTAAACCCAACGAGTAAAAATAATGAAAACTGTGTAAATATTAATATTCACTTTAATTTTTTAATTTCACATAAATAACAAAAATATTTACAACTAATGAAAACTATCAAATTAACACTGTTTACCATGCTGGTGCAGCGTATCCATGGGCAACAATTGGAGCACCGTATCCAGTGTATCCGTGAGCCAAAGTTGGAGCAGCATAGGCAGTTGGAGCAGCATATGCAACAGGTGCAGATGCAGCTACAACTGGAATAGCTACTTTGGCTACTACTGGGACGGGATGTACAGCGACTCCTTCTTTATGTACAACAGCGTTGAAACCATTGTGGGAGTCAGCGGTATAATCTACAGTACGTTTGGTGCCATCGGATTCGAGAAGGGAGTAGCTACCTTGGACAACATCACCACGACGAGACTCGTGTTGGCTCTTGGCATCTCCGGTATGGGGGTCGGTTACGGAATATCCAAAGTCGTAATGGGCTGGAGCGGAGGGTTCGGCAACCACGGTTTTAACTAAGGGTGCTACTGGGGCTGCATAGGCTACTGGGGCGACTGGAGCTGCATAGCTGATAGCTGGGGCAGCTGCAGCGTAGGAGTGGACAAGTGGAACGGCATGTTGTTGTACAGTGGAGTATGTGGATACTGTACCATGTCCACCATAGGCAAAAGCTGGGGACGCGGCATAACCTAATCCTAGTGGTCCAACACTAGCGGCAGTAGCAGCAACCAGAGCAGCAAATATTACGATCTGTAAAAATGTATTTTTGAATTTTTATTTAAAAATGTGTAATATTTTTACATTATATAATGAAATAAGTCGTTACGGGGTTATAGGTATAGTCAACTAAAATTTAACTTAAGTGGTCCAAAATTTGCTCTGTGTACGAACTAACATTGCAGTGGAAGAGTTAGATATGGCGGAGGTTCACAAACAAATCGAACTGCTTTGATTAAAGAACTTAAAAACAACTCTATAAATTAAATTGTTTATGTACCTCTCATGACAACATTGGCTCAACATACGAAATGTAATAAAATATATATCTAAATAAAATTATAATTGGTCAATGAGGTAGTCATGAGTAAATACAGAATTTGAAAAAGTTTCTATTGTTTGAGAATCCCGAAACATCCATTGTTTATGTCTCTTGTTAGTGTGTATTCTACACTTCCGTCTTACAAAAGGAGACATAGAAACTAGATATACATACGCGGCAAGTTGATCTGCATTATTGCAATAACTTTGTGTGTTGTGTGCCATGATATCAAATCGTACTTACGAAGATTTCAAGTTAGATTTTAGTGGACTATTCTTTGAAATAAATGTATTATATTAAAATATTCTTTCTCGTAATTAGCCTAAAACTATTTCAGTTTTAAGAGAACTACTTACTTTAAAAGCCATGTTTATTATTTAATTGCTAACTTGATAATAATTACAACTTATTGATGCTCTCTATATATACATATTTCAGAAAGTTAATCTAGAGTGCTCCCTACCCCGGAAAAGTCTTGGAACATTTCATTGCCAATTTCTTTGGAGACTATTGGCGCTCAATCGCCTACTGAAGGTTACATGCTTTATTCATGAATTTAGCTTATGATAAAGAAATGTCAAGTTCAAGTAGTATTGGAATTAAAATATTTTTTCCAACTGAAAAATATTAGAAACTAACTAATAGTTTTACAATAGTAGCGTTAGCATAAATTAGTCAATTTAATTGACAGTAAGCCGAGGAAAAATTACTAATGAAATATATAATCAGCAAAAGAATTATTACAATTAAGAAAATTACTTATTAGAAATAGTTATATATTTCTATACTGTGCTGCAAAATATTTGACAAAATTACAGAATACACCACTGCAGACTGGTAGCCTAGGAGTTTTAGTCAATATATCGCTTCTACCCGAAATTAATTATTGTACAGCTGAAAATTTGCAGGATTGTAGTTTTGGTCCAGGTTAACACATACCAAAAGTCCCCTACTCTCCCCCTTCGGCTTTCCTATTTTTGCGGAGGAACAAGGGCCTAAGTCGCAAAAATCGCAGAGCTGACTATAAAGTGCAGCAGAAAGGTTATTACTGGACTAATTTGAGTCGAAATGATCATAAAAGCTTCGGAGAGGCATATCCGTTCATACTTCAGATATTCCATGCATATTTTGTTCATAATTCTCCGTTCTAGTGCTGTCAAAATTTCAAAAATTGAAAAAACTTCGAAATGGCGCCATTGTGGATATATGAAGACTCAGAGGGGAAGACCCGAAGAAACATTTCTCTTCATACTTTGGGCTTTCCTTCTCTGTAACGTCACCCATTACGAAGCTACGTCACTCCGAGTGTCGCCGCGCAGCGACACTCGGACAGTTAAATGCGTTCATTGTTGCGTCGATCAAGGCTAGTCTAAGCAATCGAGCAGGCACACGGCGCCGGCGAATCGGCGAGCTATGTCTTCTTAGTTCAGTAGCTGTGATAGTCCTCGGACTGTGTGCATCGGTTCATTGGTGCAGAAAAATCGAGTGATCGTAGTTATGTCTTGGTGAACACAGCCGTTTGCATATTTTGTAAGTTGTCTCTTGAAGATGGAAATGTTGTGGTGGTTCAGGGTGGGCTATCGACTTTGCTTCGGGCTAATGTTGAAATAGGATATACTGAAAATAAGGAGTTGTTTAAAGATCTCGTGAAGAAAATTCCATCTATCGCCGTACATGTGACATGCAGGTAAGTCCGGCAATACTCGCTAGTTCTAGAGAAATATTCTGAGTAGCCCAAGATGCTGGTGTCTTAGTCTGATAGTCTGCTACAGCTAATTTCCTGTGCCTGCAAGGCAGACTGCGGTGCCAGGCGCGAGTGCAGGAACTCTGGTCTGAACTGCAGCATCACGTGAAGGAGCTGTAGAGGATCCAGCTGCAGAATCAGCGACTCAGTTGATATGGATGATAATCCGGACGACCCTACTTCCCAGTAGATCAATAATGTCAATTGTCTTGCCGAATAAAGTCATTTTGTGAGTCTGATAAGTTAAATTTCATTCAATAAATCTTATAAAACACCAATAATATATAAACTTGGAGTGACGTAGCTCCGTAACGGGTAACGCTACAGAGAAGGTAGGTATACCAATGGAAAGCCCAAAGTATGAACAGAAATGTTTATTGGGGTACGTCTTCCACTCCGAGTCTTCATTTATTCGCAATGGTGCCATTTCGGATTTTTTTCAATTTTTTAAATTTTGACAGAACTAGAACGGAAAATTATGAACAAAATATGCATGGATATGCTTCTCCGAAGCTTTTACGCTCATTTCGACCCAAATCAGACCGGTAACAACCTTTCTGCTGCAGTTTATAGCCAGTTCTACAATTTTTGCGACTTAGGCCCTTGTTGCTCCGCAAGAACAGGGAAGCCGACGGAGAAAAGTAGGGGACTTCTTGGTACGTGTTGTCCTGGACAAAAACTACAATCCTGCAAATTTTCAGCTTTACAATAATTAATTCCTGGTCAAAAACCAAAATTCCTGGGCTATGGACCCAGATTAATCATTTTTGGCCAGAATTCTGAAAGTTATGAAACTGATCTCGTGATTACAGGAAAAATAATTTAAAAATCCGATTTATAAATTGGGGTGGCTTTTATGGGTGGAAATCAAAATAACTAATTAAAATTCTGAAATTTGGTATTAGTATAGAATTTGACCACCGAATCAACAAGAAATTCGTAAATAGATTCTTTTTGATGAAATAGCCTAGCATTAGTGAGTGGACATCCAAATAAACAGAACGAAATTCTAAAACTTCAAATTCATACATAGTCCAACTTCCAAATCAAAGAAAAAGACAGTGAAAAAATTTCTTTGATGATATAGGTTAGCTATTAGGGTGTGAAAATAAAAATAAAGCAAACGATTTTTTTTTATTAAGGAAGATTTATCATGAACGTTCTTGAAGGTACACTTTGCAATCGCAACCAATGAATGATTTCATTACTTATCACTAGTTATAATATAAATTACTACCAAAATTAGGGGTTCTTCATCTGCATCATATTCAAAAGCAGTAGTCGCAAATAGGGATTGCATTACCGGTTAACCGGTTAACCGGTTATCAGGATAAAAAACGCATGACGATAATTACCTCCGATTAAAGAACTTATACTAGATACATAATGGCATGAATTTTATGATCCCGAAAGACTCCCATTCTAAGGCTCTTCTTCCCATAAGTTTCTGATTGGCCCATCGGCGTATTCGCGGCCGCTCGTACACGATCGGCTTCAGTTCGATTATCATAATATCAGTTTGACAGTTCGGCCATTAATGTCAATAAATGTTTTTCGTGTTCTCCGACCAAAAACTGGTGAAAAAGTAATTTTATTTTAAGTTGTGATTTGCTTAATACCTAAATAATATTCTCTATTCATATTTACACAGTTTAGTGACAATATATTTTGTGCAAATAAATAGTGAAGTGCTGTGCCGTTTGCAGAAAGCAGTTTAGAAAAGAAGAAAATCGATCGTTCCATAGTCGTAACATGATGAAGTTCAGTTTACAGTTATAAAGTAAATAGCAATTAAATTTTAATATCCTTTCAATACAAATGTATCTTACTGTTTTATCTTACTGTAATATCGTATGCCTACATCACGTTATATAAAGAGCCGGTAATGCAGGAATTGCAATAATTCATTTTAATGAAAATATTTACCATTCTACACATTTTCTACACACACAACGCCACTGTTGCCTATGGGATGTGCTGTTCATCTATCCATTTTAATGGACATATTATGTGACTATGTTAGAAGGTATATAGTGAAAAGATAGCCTGTTAAGTTCTTTAATCGGAGATAATTACCGGTTATTTTATTTTTTTACCGGTTATTTCGGTAAACTCTGAACTTACGATATGTTACGTATTCAACGTTTCTATTTATGTCACTGACTAGTATTCACTAAATACAGAGTGATTGTCCCAACACCGAGCACTTTTAACAACAAATAAATAATATTATAAAAAGTAAACTCCAAACACCAAGCCCTAAGAAATACAAGAGGAGACATTGACAATAACTTACCATAGAAAATTGAATATTTCACTGCCGCAAATATCCGTGGAATACATTTAGAAGTATGTTATTACCAATTCTTATTAACTTATCGACCCACCAATATCGATTGAGGAAGGGCATCTTCAGCTGGTGGTATTCTATGCACAAATATCAGACGACTAACAGATATAGCTTTGAAAAACTAGCCCTTTTAACAGGCTATTTTTAAAAAATATTGTATTTTTAGATTAGGTATTCAGTAAATGCCCCATTTGAGTTTTGTTTATAATTTTTGTTATTTAAGTGGATATTTTTGTTATTTACAGAATAATTGTTTATTTAAATTTATTCCATTTATATTTTTTCCTTTTGATAAATTAACTCCTATATAAAAAAGTCTATTTGACAGTCACATTTTTGTCACTTTGACAGCGATAAAAAAGGTGCATCGTTTTTTATCACCGATTAATATATTCTTACTTTATTAACCAACCAAAACGTACATTTTCAAAAAAATCGACCAATAGGATTTGTTTAAAGTGAGAAAAACGGCTATGGAGAAGTGGAAAAAAATCGAGAAAAATGTATGTTACTTTTTTCGTAGTAGCCATGTGTCAAACTAAAAAAGTCATTTAAAATATTAAAATCTGACATTTTACGTTTTTGTCTTGATTTCTGTACACAAAATGAATGAGAAAAAGCGATTTGGTGATGTTTCACAAGAAAATATTAACGAAGCTATGAATGAAAGTGTCCCAGTTAAAACGAGAAACTAAACATTCTGTATGGAAACAATTTAAAGCTTTTTGCAAAGAGCATTATTCCCTCGAAAAAGATACTACTACTATGATGAGCTTGCAAATATTTTGACTGACTGGGGTTATAACATGATAAAAAACATTAGAAAATGTTTTTATTTTTTATTATAAATCGTTATTTTTAAAACATTAAATAAACAGTTTGGTTGTTTTAATAATTATTTTAGATAATATTTTTTTAATCATATATTAATCTTCTGTAATACACACGAGGTTGATTTTCAACTTGGGTAATTTTTTTTTAGCGACTCAAATCTATTTTCCATGAAAATTATGCTCGAATTAAAGGACATAGGAAAAATCGCTCCACATCGTGTCGCAATTTTTTCATGCCCTTAATTCTCGAATAATTTTTATGGGAAAACAGGTTTTCGCCCAAAAAAAAAATTACCCGGTAAAAAATCGACCTCTTGTGCATTAATACCCGATAAAAATGCCTGTTCCTCAAAAGCAGAGTACATCTAGTAGTCGCACATTACTTTAAAATCTGTACTGTTAGCTATAATCTTTAAGTATTGTGGAATATGAGTCGTTTTGGGAAAATTATAATTATTTTTAATAAATTATTCTTGTTGTTTGGTCACATATTCTGTCGTTAATTTATCTTGCCAAAAAACACTCGAGCTTTTCTTTTATGGATAAATTTCTTTTTAACTCAAAATTTTTCCAATCAATAATTTTGCTCGAAAAACTGTCATTTGATAAAATCGCTCGACCTCCGGTCTCGCGATTTTTTCATGTAAATTTTTGTTATAAAATCACTGATTGGCTAAATTATTTCGTTACAAAGAGAAATTTATCCGATAAAAAAAAAGCTCTTATGATTTTACTGTTGATAAAAAACCTTTTGTTTGTTCATTATATTAAATATACGTATATAAAAATGTTTTTTGTTAAATTTAGATAATTTTGTACATGGAAAAAGACAATTGCCATTTTCACCACCCTAATCATCCATTCTAAAAATTACCGGTAAATACCGGTTAACCGGTTATTTACATTTTTATTTACCGATTTACCGGTTATTAAAACTTCCGGTAAATTGCAATCCCTAGTCGCAAACAGCTGTAATTTGCACTTGCAGAACTGGAATGTAATAACACTAAATATAAAATTATATATAACTAATATTAACGGGGTCGTTTATATTTATTTCCAATCCATAAAAGCCACCATATTATATCAGAGAAATTTTATTAACCAATTTTTTGTTGAATTGGTAGTCGAAATTTATACCCATCCGAAATTTCAGAATTTTACTTAGCTATTTTGATTTTCACCTCAATGTATCAATGTGATTTTTTAAATTATTTTGCTTATAATCACAAGCTTATTCTGGATCAGTTTGATGAGTTTCAGAATGTTTACCAAAAATTGTTAATCTAGACCCATCCTCGCGCACAGATACGTTTAAGGTATGAAGTGTTAGATGCTAAATATATCACATATTTTCCATATTTGCTGTCATGGGGAGGACAATGGTCTATCGAAGGGAGTGTATTGCCGTTAATTGTGAAAATTTACCATTTCACGGCTTTCCCTACTACTCTATTAACTATTTTGCAATCTTCAACGCCACTGAAGATGAAATTAACGAATAGGTACTTTCATATTGCTTAATTATTTCAAAATATTCGACATATTTTCATAAATTGTGCGTTCCTCAGTTTAGACGATTTTTCAACTTCAAGGTCCTAAGTACCAATAAATTTTTTTTTTTAGGTTTGTAACAATTATATTTTAACTACTTTAACAGTACTCTACTCTTTAAATCACTTTCAAAAGATTTTAGCCACTTTTGAGCGCCTCCTAGCCTAGAGTTGCTGAAGGAGAATAGTGAATGCTTAATTTGTGCACACGTTTAAATTAAATCTCATATGAATAAATGTGTTCGACCAGTTGATTTCTCGATTTTTTTTTTGTAACCTTATTTAAAATGTTTAACTCTAATTTTTATATATATATATATATATATATATATATATATATATATATATATATATATATATATATATATATATATATATATATATATATATATATATATATATGTATATATATATATATATATATATATATATATATATATATATGTATATATATATATATATATATATATATATATATATATATATATATGGTATATATATATATATATATATATATATATATATATATATATATATATATATATATATATATATGTATATATATATATATATATATATGTATATATATATATATATATATATATATATGTATATATATATAGGTATAGACGGTATATTGTGTAGCCCGATATATCGACAGGTTGTTCATAAGCCCGGCATTTCCCGAGTGTATAAATTAACAAATTTATTAAATATGGCGATTGTTATGAATCTTTTCTAATAGGAAGCCACTAGGGGTAGCTAATTATTATTTTTCTTTCAATTATATAAACATGGCATATTTCAGAGCCCGGATATATTTACTGATCCTTTCAAAGCCCGCTGTATATAAGGATATAGCTAGCGTTCGTTCTCCGTCCCAGCGATGTTGCCAATGTAATCGGGCCTCAGTAGGTTATATTTTTATAATATATATTTCTTTGATGCATGCATCATCACGAAGCACAATATAATAGGAGTACTTGCTATACTGCGCCACTACTACCATTACTGTTTACAGTAGAGACGCTAATGGAGGGCCAGCTATTAAAGGAAATATATTCATTCTTTGAACGCCAAAATAATATAACAGTTACGTTTTTTATTATTCATTGTTACGAATTTGAAGATATATTAGAAGAACCTAATAAAATATTAGGTTATTTTTTTTATGCAAGTAGACATTAATTATTAATAACTGATAATGTAATTACTCCGTGGTAGGCCTATAAGTATTTAAATATTTTGAATTTGTCCTCATTTTTTGTTTTCCACTTTTAAAGTATTGCCTTATTAACAGTAAAATAAAAATATGCAAAGGGGTAGAAATTAAATTACGTTTATTTACCTAACACAGATATATAAAACGAATTGTTTTAATAGTACAGTAACATCAGGTATAATAGTAAAAGAATCCCTTGATGCAATTTTTCGTTTGAAAATGTACTTATTTTGAGACAGCAAGTGACCTTTGTGTTTCCGAGTATATGGGTCAAATATGAGCAAAAAATGATTGCCATCAAATAACAACAAAGCATGAAGTTCTCTTTGAAGTATTTATAAGTTTTTATTTAATTTTATTTCACTGTCACTATAATACTTATAGGCTTAATTTTGAAAAAGTTATTACAACAGTGGCGGCTGGTGAAATTTCAATATTTTTTTTCTCGTCTGTGGCGCATGGGACCCATACGAAACTTGGGAAATAACCTTTAGAGAAGCACTTCTCTAATGACCCCTAAAAAATTTTGAAAAAGCAGTTTGCGAAAAAATTTTTGAAAATTCGCTAGCCTCCCCTGGGTCTAGGGACTCCTGTTTACTTTTATTTTTTTTTGTCATATGCATTTGACTTTTCATAAAAATGCATCGACAGATTTTGGAGTTTGTGAAAATATTTTCATTACTAACTGAGATACAACGAATTGAAATATTGTAATTTGTTAAATTGTAAATTACAAAATTTCAATTCAGTGTATTTCAGTTAGTAATGAAAATATTTTCACAAACTCTAAAATCTGTCGATGCATTTTTATGAAAAGTCAAATGCATATGACAAAAAAAAATAAAAGTAAACAGGGGTCCCTAGACCCAGGGGAGGCTAGCAAATTTTCAAAAATTTTTTCGCAAACTGCTTTTTCAAAATTTTTTAGGGGTCATTAGAGAAGTGCTTCTCTGGATGTTATTTCCCAAATTTCGTATGGGTCCCATGCGCCACAGACGAGAAAAAAAATATTGAAATTTCACCAGCCGCCGCTGTATTACAATGACCTTTACTACGTACCAGCTGTCCCAAGTTGACATCAATTGAAAGTTGCATTATATGAAATAAGATTTCAGATTCAGTTTGTCCCACTGTGCAAAGAAATATCTTTAAAAATTAAAAATATATATTTTTTTAAATTGCGCAGAACCCTTAAAGTGTACAGATAAACGTATAGGGACAAAAAAGTGTCTTCTTTACAAGAGCTTTCAAACAAAAAAAAAAGAAAATAGAAATCGAACATTAGGAGCTGAGATAAAAAAACATTCATTGTGGCTAATGGCAGCCATCTTTAATGGTCGCCATTTTGGTGTTGCACGGATTTTAAAGTGGCTCCCTATCTGGAAAGTTTTCTTTTGGCATCAACTATGACCACAGAAAGTGGCACATCCCAATCAAGAAGTGCAGATTTTTGGCTTATATAGCCATGTACCCGACGTACTATAAAGCACAAAGTTCCCTTTTAAGCATGGCAAGCAAAAATTTAATATTTTCTTTTATTGATTATATGTTATATGCTAATATATATGCACTAATAAAAATAATAATAATTATTATAGTACAGTACCTAGAGATAAAAATATACAAAACTTCGGAATAATGTCATATTGAATGGATTTCGTTCATTTTGGAAGTATAAGCTTCACAAAAAAGTTTCTATATTGTGCGGGGGCTTGCTAATTTATAGGGGGTTGATGCCACCCCCTCTCAGGGGGTGGCACTTAAAAAATATATATATTTATTGAAGCTGAAGTAGAATCAAATTTTAAGAAGAAAGGTTCTATGCAATTTTTCACACAAATTTATTGTTTTTAAGTTATAACAACTTCAAAATTGCGATTTTAGCTTAAAAAAAAAAGGTTTCCAAACGGCTTTCGTCAGGTATCTCGAAAAGTATTACTTTATCGAAAAAATGTTACAGACCAATTACATAAAGTACAAACTGGGAATTAATTATATTTTTTGTTTATTGATGTAGGATTAATAATTTCGGAGATATTTAAGTTTACATTTGGCGTCCAAGTGTTCATAAGATAATTATTTAGAGTGAGAGTTAAATATCTCAGAAACTGTGACACATACGTCAAGGATGCTAGTAAGTAGAATAATTGGTTATTAATTAAGCTTTCAACTGTTTTTTATTTGTTTCTATAGCATAAAAAAACAAAGAAGTTATGACCGAAGCAATGTGCGTCTACACATTTTTTTTAAACAACGTCGTCATTTTGTTACTGTAATTAGCCAGTAATTAAAAAAAATAATTTCAAACACTGTTTCTCATTAATATATAGCATGACGTAGATGTCAAATTTGGTTTGTATACAGCACTTGCTAGAAAAAAAATACAGTTTAAACTATAAAGGTATTTTCGATAAAAAGATATTTTGTTTTCCTTTTCCAAATAGGTATCTCAATAAATATTAGTTTTATTGAAAAATGGGTAGAGACCAAAAATAAAGCTCATAAACTGATAATGAATTTAGCTTGTTTATTTATTTACATAGATTTAATAGTTTCGGAGATATGAAAGTTTACAAATGGCGTCCGAACGTTTATAAGTCGTAAAATGCAGTTTAAATGTTAAATATCTCAGAAATTGAGACACCTACGTCACGCATACTAAGAAATGAAATTAAAGACAATTAATTGCGCTTTCAGATTATTTTTTACTGGTTCCTGTAGCATAAGAAGTAAAGAAGTTATGATGTAAAAATGAGCGTATTTATATTTTTTTATATAAAAAGGTCGCCATTTTGTTACTCTAATTAGCCAGTAATTTAAAGAAATTATCTCAAATACAGTTTTTCGTTAGGATGTAGCATTACCTAGATATTCAAATTTTTTTGCTCATTCAAAGCACTTGCTTTAGAAAAAAATGCATTTTAAACTTTAAATGTTATTTCGAAACGCTTGGATACCAAATATAAACTTATCTCCGAAATTATTAATCCTACATCAATAAACAAAAAATAAAATTATTTCCCAGTTTGTACTTTCTGTAATTGGTCTGTAACATTTTTTCGATAAAGTAATACTTTTCGAGATACTTGACGAAAGCCGTTTGGAAATACCTTTTTTTTTTAAGCTAAAATCGCAATTTTGAAGTCATTATAACATAAAAACTATCAATTTATGTGAAAATTTGCATAGAACCTTTTCTTCTTAAAGTTTGATTATATTTCAGCTCCAATAAATATATATGTATATATTTTTTAAGTGCCACCCCCTGAGAGGGGGTGGCATTCACCCTCTATAAATTAGCAAGGCCCCGCACAATATAGAAACTTTTCTGTCAAGCATTTACTATTATACCTCCAAAAATGAACTAAATCCGTTCAATATGACATTATTCCGAAGTTAAAACCTCTAGTTACTGTACTATTAGTGCAAGCATATAAAATACTTGTGCCCGATATTAATTAGTCTTCGCAGGTCATCTCTTAAAAAAGAATTTGTGTGATATTCTTTTCTTTTCTTTCTTTTCGGGTTCAAAAGTTACTAACAATAATTGCCACAAAATATGCTTTTTCGTTTGAAAATTAAGCAAGATAGGGCAAAACAATATACGTAACTTTTCGGTAGAGCATAAAATTCTCTCGTATAATTGTTATAATAAAAAACGGTACATTTGATAGTTAAATTATCGTTATTAAAGGTAATATAATATTTATATTTTATTTTATATAATTGTTTATAATTATATAAAAATTTTGTTTAATAGTTTTCCCAATATAATGTAATACTGCGTACAGTCATAATACGTTTTCCTAATGTATATGGGGAAGCTAGTTTAGGTTGACCTCTTCCTTTTGTGTGTAAACTCTTTTGTGCACCTTTTTTTTTCTTACATTCTTCTACCTACATTCAACTTAAATCTTAGTACGTCGGATGACTGGCTCTATCGTTCACTAACCCAATACCGAGGTATAACCAAATAAAACCTATTTCATTTTATTCAGCAGGTTTTTTTACATAGGAAATCACTTTTGACGACACTCTCCATTGGTCTGAAGTTACAAGAAAAAAACAAAAAAAAAATGAAAATAACAAAATTCAAATTCAACCACGAATAACTTTCAAACGAAAAAAGATAAAATTATATATTTTTTTTAGTTTTATAGTACAAACGATTCTCTTTAATTTGATGTATAATTTATTACAAAAATA
The DNA here is from genome assembly GCA_936432065.2 of Rutpela maculata. NCBI lineage: Eukaryota > Metazoa > Arthropoda > Insecta > Coleoptera > Cerambycidae > Rutpela > Rutpela maculata. The sequence continues at coordinate 160,243,273 of OW386287.2, forward strand.
ATAACTTTAACATTAAAAAAATGACGTTGATTTAGATGGTACACAAATTGTCAATTTTTTTGAAAGGTCTAACTCATTGTAACTCGCTTATGTATTGAGCTATTCGAATGTTTTATTCACCAAAAACTGCCAAATTTCATAGACTTCATTTTGTCTCAATTAATGCTGGGTCTAGCTCTGTAAATAAAAGCGGCACAGCCTTTTAAACACAACGAAGCGCGCTACGGTGACGAGGTCGCGAGGCTTCCCCACTCGTTCCCGGTACATCCCGCGTTCACCATAAATCGCGCAAGGCTACAATCAGCGGCCGTAACAGAAGCTTTAGAATTATCTTCCTTTATTGTAAGATGATAAAATTAACAAATCAAATTGAATAATATATTAGTTGTAATAATCTGCTATATATGGTGTCATACTACGCGGGTGGTGCATTAATAAAGGTAGGTATCAAACAGATATAACTGATTTTCAGATATTACATTGTAAAAACCGCTGCCCAAGGAATCACTACTTCCATATCCGGATTTTCTATCCAAGTCACACAACAAAAAAATGTTGTATCTGGAAATAATTGTTTATGGAACTTTAATAATATAATATTTTAAATCCTCTACCCCAAAAATCCATAAAACGATACCCCACATCGGTAGTGGGGTGGGGGTGGGGGTAGTGACAGGGGGTGGGTGTGGGGGGTGGATAAAGTAAAAAAATATTTTGAGGTTTCTGGTTCTCGTACACACACTAAATCACATTTTTTTTCATCCCCTTTAATAATGGGGTGGGTGTGGTAATGGGGGTGGCTAATGCCAAAATTTTTTTTGAGACCTTAGCTTCTCTTGTATATACTAAATATCAATTTTATGAACTCTTATCTGCTTGATTTACCTATTTACTACTAATTTATCCCCTTCGACGGAACAAGATGAAAATATAATCTAGTTCTAGATCTTGTTAAAGTACATATGTGTACCAAATTTCAAGTCGATATCTCAAACGGTTCCAGAGTAAACGTGCGCACAAAAAAAGTTACAGACCGACAGACAGACAGAAATTTTTTTCACTCAAACTTGAAATCTCGACGTTTCATGACATTCTATGCCTATTTGAACAATAAAAATTTTTTAAAATTTTTTTGTCGTTACTATACTTCCATGGATGTGGAAGTAAAATCATGCCAGCTAGTAAAGTTTTTACTTTGCTTCGTATATTTTAATATTTTCCATAAAATGTCAGAGATAACCACATAATCAAAACAATTATTTGCCATGCTTTCACTAACTCGTAGAGGCTCTGAACGATTAGTTGGATTTTTGTACATAACTATATTTTTGTTTTCATGTAAACTGGAAGGGTTAAAATCGGTTAAAATTGGATATACGATCTAAATATGCTTGTGTAAATAGGCTGTTCTTTTTTTTTAAATAATACTATTTATTCCTAGTGGGATTTTTACCATCTACACACTAAAAAAAATTTGTTTAGAGCAAACAAAAATTTTGTTGCGTATATACAAAGCAATTTCTTGGTTGATGTTAATAAATTTTTGTTGCTCCAAACAAAATTGTTTGAGGCAACAAAAATTTATTAACATCAACCAAAAAATTGCTTTGTATATACGCAACAAAATTTTTGTTTGCTCTAAACAAATTTTTTTTAGCGTGTAGCCTGTCTTCGTTTTGATCAAAATTATCGCTGCAATAAATGTAATTGTTTTCTTCAGAACTTACTGGAGGAACTCCAGGTGGTATAAAAATGTCACCAGTTTTTACTAATACGTGACTAGCTAAAGACGTTAAAAATGTACGTATTTCATCGTAGGAATAACCATAGCCAAAAGAATAAAGCATATCATTAAGTTCTTTTTCTTCTGACGACACGAAACACATGTAGTGATCTGTAAAGGATTAAAAAAATGACCTAAGCTGATTGTTTTTTTTCCATAAGTATTAATATAAATTCCATTACTATAGATATAACGTTTAAATCAAATTTGTATATTTAGTATCCACGACATAAATGTTTATAACAAATCTGAAACTTCTTGTTTACATTTATGTTCATTCAGATTAGTAGTCGTGTTTTTTTATAGTTTTAAAACATCCAGCTATAGCTTCTCTTAAGATACCGGCAGCTTTATCAGGAATTGTCAATTCATTCTCAAGAAACCAAGTTTTCTTCGCCTGATTCACTTGTGACTAACAACAAAAATCCTTTTAGCTTTATTATCCCTTGACTGAACTGTTGTTGTATTTTCTTTGTGTTCACAAAACACTTTGTTTGCTTAAATGCTTTTCTAATCTCTTTCTTATATTTCCACTGCTATAATAATCTAATTTTTCTTCCGTCATTTCTTCAAATATATCATTAAGGCGTGTTTTTAGAAATATTAGAGTTAAGAATTCTTTTTTGCAAAACAGCAAGATAAACCTCCTTAAATAAAATATTTAAAGCTACTTTAAATTCATTTTTTTCTTTCAGTTGTTTAGTTTGTACACATTTAATTTTTTTTGCTAATACACGCTAAAAAAAATTTGTAGAGCAAACAAAAATTTTGTTGCGTATATACAAAGCAATTTTTTGGTTGATGTTAATAAATTTTTGTTGCCTCAAACAATTTTGTTTGGAGGAACAAAAATTTATTAACATCACCCAGAACTTGCTTTGTATATACGCAACAAAATTTTTGTTTGCTCTAAACAAATTTTTTTTAGTGTGTATATTTTGCATAATAAATTTTATGATAATTTCCATTAGCCCAAATAAATCTGAATAAATGTGTAACTTGCCTTGTATTTCTGTATCACAATGCGACACTGCAGCTTTAATATATATTTTTTTCTAGTTTCCGCACCCGTTTCTGTACAAACTGGTACTTAAAGATTTTCTTAATTTATTCTTAATTTTTCTGGATTTTCCACAAATCAGACAATGCCATTTTATTTTAAACTGATTTTTTTTTCTTTATTATAACCACATGAAGGCTCACTTGAATTGTTTTATCGCGTTACTAATATCAGAGACAATACGTATTATCTTTGCTAATGTTATTTATTACAAAAAGATGTCAGACAAGAATAATGAAATCGGTATCGAAGGGTGTGCAAATAAGTGCCACCACTTTGTTTTATAAAAATTTTAATGAAATTGCATATTTTCTTTCATTTGCACAATTAATAATAGACCTGATGCCAGTAACAGTTGGTTTTTTACCATTAGATTTTCACTGCTTTCAGCAGTTTCGTAAAACAAACATGTAGTTTTTCTCCATTGATAAAAATGAATCTACAATATACATAAACTGTAATAGCCTACATGTAAGTAAAATAGTATATACTTATTAATATTTATCCAGACAATGAGGCCAGCAGCCGATACGTTTCTTGATGGGGCGAGAAAGTAGCGGGGGCGGGAAAGGAAGCCTCGCATCTTCGTCGCCGTACTGTGCTTCGTTGTGTTTCAAGGGCTGTAGCACTTTTAGTTAAGAAATTAGATCCAGCATTAATCGAGACAAAATGAAGCCTATTAAATTTGTCAGTTTTTGGTGAAAGAAAAAATTGAATATCTCGTTATATAAGCGAGTTATGGCGAGTTAAGAATTAGAAAAATGTTGCTGATTTGTGTATCTTTTTGAATTTTGCTATTTTTTTATGTTAATTTTTTAATTATTGCAATAAATTATACTTCAAATTAAACAGCAATGTTTACTTGTCAAATCCAAACAAAAATTTTATTTTTATCTGTTTTAGTTCTAAAGTTATATTTGATTAAATATTAAATTTCTAAATTTCTTTTTTTTTTAGTTTTTTTCTTATATCTTCGGTCTCGACCAATGGAGAGCGTCGTCAATTTTGATTTCCTATGTAAAATAACATGCTTTAATAAGTAGTGAAGGTCCCATCTGGTTATACTTCAGTATTGGGTAGGTCAAGAAAGAGAAGGCTTTTCGCGCTCTGCCCGACGGGCCTGGTGACAGTTGCTTTCTTGCACAGAGCAATAAAACAATTAAAGCGTCTCAAATGCCAAAAGAACTGTTACCAATGGTATACAAAAGCTACACAACGCCTGTTTAAAACAAGATAGAGTTATATTACAGTATTTAGCCATAAATCTAACTAAAAAATTATTAGTCCTAAATTACTATGACGAAAATAAAATGTATAAATGAAGTATAAAAAATTATTTTAGAATTTGTTAAAATTAAATAATCAAAACATTAGAATACATTACAACAAATTAACTGAGCAGTTGGAAATTTAAAATAAAATGAAGTCATTGTTTATAAGAAATGCTTTAGTACAGAAAAAATAATTTTCAATTCCGTAAAAATACATGGCGAAAACTGCAGTCCTAGAGGTAATGACGTATACTTCACGAAAAGAATTATTTGTAGATGGTACAAATTTTTTTCTTTATTTTTTGAATAGACACGTGATATTTTTAACTTCAATATTTTATAAACAACTCGAAAAATAGAGCAATAAAAGATATAGTTTCACTCACTTTCGTTACAGATTTATGCATTATACCACTATATTTTTTAAATTATACAGAGACAGTAATTTTTAATGGTTTTTATTTTCTTGCTAGTTAACAAATTATCAGAAAGTTTTTTGTCTATTTTTATTCAATGCTTAGATTTAGTTCAGGACTTCTTATTGCACTTGTTACCACACCAAAACCAAAAACAAACTAAAATAATAAAATCGCGGCAGAAAGAATTCCTTAATCACCTTTTTTGATGCTGTCATAAAGTTGTTTAGGGCAAACGCTCTGCTCTTTTCCCACTAATATTTTCGTTAGTGTTTTCTAACTGTGATTAAAATATACCTTTTTTATCTAAATATGTAGGTACATTATTTGCCTACATGTAATAAAACAAGAATAGTAGTAGGCTATGTTTTGATTCTAACATGTGTTAAATAAAATGGACATTTCGGACAGAACGCTTTGGTTATGCAGACAAAATTAATGTTTTGAATCTAGTTTTTGTCAATTTCCACGGCATACTTGATACGAGTATTTTCTCGATTTTTAAATTATTATTCACAAAAGAATTTTCATGTTTATGTATACGGTTGTTTTTGTTATTTTTTTCTATCTAAAAAAAATATAGACACATTCGGCGATTGTTAATAACAAATTGTTTATTAAATAAACAAATAAATTCACAACAAAAAAAAATTCTTTTTTCCACCTTTTGGATAATTGCAAATAATAAATTTAGGAATAAAATTTTTTCTTAATAACATGTTTAAATAATGAAAAAAGACAAAAGTGATTATAAACAATTAAAAACAATTTTTAAGAATTTTTTTAAATCTAATATTCTATAACAAATAAAATGGCAGAAAAATATTTTTCAAAAATACGTAATTTATCTATTTGTTTATAAAATTTGTTTAAACAAATAGCAATAAAATTATCAGAAAGTTCTTTGTCTATTTTTATTCAATGCTTAGATTTAGTTCAGGACTTCTTATTGCACTTGTTACCACACCAAAACCAAAAACAAACTAAAATAATAAAATCGCGGCAGAAAGAATTCCTTAATCACCTTTTCTGATGCTGTCATAAAGTTGTTTAGGGCAAACGCTCTGCTCTTTTCCCACTAATATTTTCGTTAGTGTTTTCTAACTGTGATTAAAATATACCTTTTTTATCTAAATATGTAGGTATGTTATTTGCCTACATGTAATAAAACAAGAATAGCAGTAGGCTATGTTTTGGTTCTAACATGTGTTAAATAAAGTGGACATTTCGGACAGAACGCTTTGGTTATGCAGACAAAATTAATGTTTTGAATCTAGTTTTTGTCAATTTCCACGGCATACTTGATACGAGTATTTTCTCGATTTTTAAATTATTATTCACAAAAGAATTTTCATGTTTATGTATACGGTTGTTTTTGTTATTTTTTTCTATCTAAAAAAAATATAAACACATTCGGCGATTGTTAATAACAAATTGTTTGTTAAATAAACAAATAAATTCACAACAAAAAAAATTCTTTTTTCCACCTTTTGGATAATTGCAAATAATAAATTTAGGAATAAAATTTTTTCTTAATAACATGTTTAAATAATGAAAAAAGACAAAAGTGATTATAAACAATTAAAAACAATTTTTAAGAATTTTTTTAAATCTAATATTCTATAACAAATAAAATGGCAGAAAAATATTTTTCAAAAGTACGTAATTTATCTATTTATTTATAAAATTTGTTTAAACAAATAGCAATAAAATTATCAGAAAGTTTTTGTCTATTTTTATTCAATGCTTAGATTTAGTTCAGGACTTCTTATTGCACTTGTTACCACACCAAAACCAAAAACAAACTAAAATAATAAAATCGCGGCAGAAAGAATTCCTTAATCATCTTTTTTGATGCTGTCATAAAGTTGTTTAGGGCAAACGCTCTGCTCTTTTCCCAATAATATTTTCGTTAGTGTTTTCTAACTGTGATTAAAATATACTTTTTTATCTAAATATGTAGGTATATTGTTTGCCTACATGTAATAAAACAAGAATAGCAGTAGGCTATGTTTTGATTCTAACATGTGTTAAATAAAATGGACATTTCGGACAGAACGCTTTGGTTATGCAGACAAAATCAATGTTTTGAATCTAGTTTTTGTCAATTTCCACGGCATACTTGATACGAGTATTTTCTCGATTTTTAAATTATTGTTCACAAAAGAATTTTCATGTTTATGTATGCGGTTGTTTTTTTATTTTTTTCTATCTAAAAAAAATATAAACACATTCGGCGGTTGTTAATAACAAATTGTTTATTAAATAAACAAATAAATTCACAACAAAAAAAAATCTTTTTTCCACCTTTTGGATAATTGCAAATAATAAATTTAGGAATAAATTTTTTTCTTAAAAACATGTTTAAATAATGAAAAAAGACAAAAGTGATTATGAACAATTAAAAACAATTTTTGAGTTTTTAAGAATTCTTTTAAATCTAATATTCTATAACAAATAAAATGGCAGAAAAATATTTTTCAAAAATACGTAATTTATCTATTTGTTTATAAAATTTGTTTAAACAGATAGCAATAAAAATTTTAAGTTTATGTAATCTTATAGTATTTTTGAATATAAAAACAGTAAGAGTAATTAAAATTAATACATACTTGATACGAGTATTTTCTCGATTTTTAAATTATTATTCACAAAAGAATTTTCATGTTTATGTATACGGTTGTTTTTGTTATTTTTTTCTATCTAAAAAAAATAAAATGGCAGAAAAATATTTTTCAAAAATACGTAATTTATCTATTTGTTTATAAAATTTGTTTAAACAAATAGCAATAAAAATTTTAAGTTTATGTAATCTTATAGTATTTTTGAATATAAAAACAGTAAGAGTAATTAAAATTAATAAAAAAAAATTTTTTCCAACGGGGTATTGTTCCTTTAAGTGTTTAAATAATAACATAAATTTTATGAATTTCAAAATTAATATCTAATAACAAAAAATATTTTTACTTGTTCCGGACGGTTTCAGAGCATCGTAACGCCTTAGTGTTCGCTGCGCGGAGCTCTATTTTCAACATTAAATTAAAATTATTAATAATCTCGTTAATAATAGATGTAGAGTTTCGGGAGTCGGGACTTTTTTATTGGGAATTTCTTCCTCTTTAAGAATCTATCTTTCTTTAAAATTTTTAATAGTTTTCGAGTTATTTGCAAAAAACGGAACTCGTTATTTTTTCAATTTTCATTAGTTTATAACTTTTGCAATTGTTTATGTGCGGTTTGAAACTTTTGCACATTTTTCTAGACGTCATTCCGAATCCAATGAAATCAAGATAGGTGCATGACGTCAGATGCACCATGCAGGGAGACCGACTATAAATATAAATTCAAATAACCATCATAAAAATATATGTGTTCATTAATAAAAAAAACCGCTGCCTAAAAAATCACTACTTCCACATCTAGATTTTCCTGCCCAAGCCTTTTATAGCAAAAAAATGTCGATACTATATTTGCAATCCACTGTGTAAAAATAATTGTTCATAGAACTTTGATAATATAATATTTGAAATGGTCTATCCCAAAAACCCATAAAACGATGTGCAACATGGTAGTGGAGGTAGTAGAGGGGGAAGCTGTTGGCAAAAAATTTAGAGGCTCTTGTACACATAAATCACAATTTTATTTTTTTATTCCCTTTAATAATGTGGTAGAGGTGGTGGCGAGTGCCAAAAAAGTATTCAGGCCTTTTGTTCCTTTATACACACTAAATCACAATTTTACCTTTTTATTCCCTTCCATAATCACCTTCAATAATTAGAGCAAAAACATTTTTTTTACGATTACTATACTTCAACTCCACTACGTGGATGTGTAAGTAATAAGTATTCCTCAGTTATGACGTTGTTCTCTTTTGCACGTCCAAATAGAATAAAACGATTTAAGTTAGCCCATCAAAATTGTGTTTTTTTAGAGACCATGTAGGCTTGACAGGGAACCAAGACAGATCACGTCATGCGGTTAGGTGCACCATACAGTAAAAGGAACCTGACTTAAAAAACCGCTGCCTAAAGAATCACTATTTCAACATCCAAGTCTCTTACAAAGAAAAAAAAGGTTGATACTGTATTTGCAGTCCATTATGTGGAAATAACTGATCATAGAACTTTAATAATATAATATTTGCAATCGTCTACCACAAAAGCCCATAAAACAATATGACATATCGATAGGGGGATGGTAGTGGGGGGTATAGCTGATGCAAAAAAAATTTAGGCCTTTGGTACTTATACACACACAAAATCATAATTTTATTTTTTTTCGTCCTTTAATAATGGGGTAGGGATGGTAATGGGGGTGATAGTGGAAGTGGCTGATGTCAAAAAATTTTTGAGTAGGTACTTGGCTTCTCGTACATACACTAAATCCCAATTTTATAAACTCTCACTTGCTTGCTTTGCCTATTTATCCCCCCATCCCAAACTTCAACGGAATAAGATCACAACATAATCTATTTCCAGATCTCGTTATAATACAAAGGTCATCATAAACGGTTCCAGAGTAATCGTGCGCACAAAAAAAAATTACGGACAATTTTTTTTTGCTCAAACTTAAAATATCGACCTTTCGTGGCATTCTAAGCCTGTTTAAAAAAACATATTTTTTACCTTTATTATACGTTCACTCCACTATGTTGATGTGGAAGTAGTACCAGCTTATAGTGATTATGGACAATGCCTATATATCCTTATAATATGTAAAACATCATTCTGCATAATAATAATTATTGTTTAATGACCGATATTTCTTCAAGAAAATTTTAGTACCAAAATTATAATAATTAAGTATAGTTTTATTGAATACTGAATGCAAAAAAACACAATCCTAATTTAGGGACATTTATTTGAATTTCTGTATTACACTTCAAAAGACATTTTAAGATGTTTAAGATGCTAACAACTATTCTTCTTTCATAACACTGTACCCTGTATTTTATAATTCTTAGTAGGCATATGAATTTTTGAATTTAGAAAAATTGTTCGAATATGATAAAATACTTGTGAGGTTAAAAAATTGATTCAAATAAAGAGCTTTCATTCATCGATTGTGACTTTATGAAGAAAGTATTTAAGAGGAAATAATAATCGAACGTTATCGAGTCATTGCAACGATGCCAAATATCGGGCTATATAACGTGCGATAGATATCAGCTGTATAAGAGTCTTGGATATACAGGAACAGCGCCGCCTGACTCAGTAGTGCTGAACTAAAAGTGTATCTCGGAACATGAAAATATGACTTTTTGAAGCCCACCCCAAAATTTTGTAGGAAGGAAGCTAACGTGATTTGTGGCCATTTAGTGATGATATACACAGGGGTACGTTGATGAGCCCGACCCCGGGCTGCACAACGTCAATTCGGGCTGCACTACAACCGCTCAGTGTATGAAACGGGCCTGTATATGACCATGCATATCTCTATATATATATATATATATATATATATATATATATATATAAACACCCCTTACAGGGCATTTACTTATATTACAATCTGATCATCAAGTCGATCAATGAGTAATTTATCTCTTACTTAAATTGTTACTTTAAAAAACTTGAATATAAGGATTAACTCATTAGTGTTCCTTAATATCTAGTAACTTAACTACACTATTCTTAGCGTGTGTATCACATGTTTAACTCTAATGAAAAAAATTATACGTCAATTAATTTCTTTTATTTATTGTTATATTGTTATATTTAATAGATTGCCTCTTATTATAGTACGGGAGCCATCGACCAAAATTTCTCGTCATCGCGACATGAACAAATCCATAAAATCTCTTTAGTTTAAAAGAAAATAGGAAATAACATTGACCGAGTTACAGCGACATGGCTAAAACCTTGTTTAGATGGTTGACCAGAATCTGTACATCCTAAAAAAAGTCTAAACGGACATTTTCCGTGTACAAAATGAAATGGAGTCATCTCCTACTCTGCGTGTTTCGGTCATCACGCGCTATAGAGGTATGAAGATAACTGGCCGCGGGGGACAGATAAAAAAGATCCAGAAAACGTCCGACATCTTCGAGATCTGTAAATTTGTCTTCTTTTTTTCTCACTCCCGTGGTCTAGCTGTATGTCCGTCTTTCTATGTCTATGCCTCCACCAGAGCTGGGCAAATACTTTGAAAAAGTTTTTAAATATTAAATACTAAATACTTTCAGAAAATTGAAAGTATTTAAATATTAAGTATTTTCAAAAAATAAGTATTTAAATAATAAATAACATAAGTAATTAAATAGTTTAACTTAGTATTTAAATACTTTCTGAATATTTACATATTTTGAAGCATAGTTAAGTGTAAAAATAGCCTATAATGGCTAAACTTCGCCAAATTGTATTTTATATTTTTGTTGAAAATAATAAAGACTTATTATTATCATTATTATTATTATATTAAATACTATTTGACTATAAATAAAGCACATAGACTATGACACTAGAATACCACTATTCTGTTCAACTGTTCTGATTCACAATCAAAAAACATATACATTAACACTTACTGTCTATGTCGCTCTCAACCAACTTTCTGGGAATTAAAACGTGAATGACTGAAGACTGATTGATGCAATGTATTTATTAACTACATAGTATAGTACATGTCTTGATTCTTGACGAGTATCTGCCTGTCTCCCTGGTGAATATATGATTATATTTGTTGTATTTATTTAAATACTTTTGAGATTCAAATACTTCTGAAAGTATTTAAATACTGTCAGAAAAGGATTTAAATACTTTTTTAAAAGTATTTAAATACTTCCCAGTTATTTAAATAGTTTAAGTATTTATAAATACCTTTAGGATCATTTTCACAAATACTAAGTAATAAATATTTCAGATAAAGTATTTGCAAGTATAAATACTTGCTGCAAGATATATTTAAATACTCGGTATTTAAATACTTTCTAGTATTCAAATACTTGTGAGGTATTTGTAAGTAGATATTTGCCCAGCCCTAGCCTCCACCTTTACAGCTATACATCTATACTAGGATTCATTCTATCTCCTGTGGAGGTCTGTGAGTATTCATATTTAGTGCTTCGCACCTTATTTCAATTTTACCTTTTATTCGACATTTTTTGACATTTGCAAAAATGAAGGAAAATGGATATTCTGGGAACAACAACGCAGAAAACGTCCGTTCCAATTTTTATACGTATGTCTAAATCCTACCAATGATTTAATCAAGGGAACGGATGGATTGAGGAACCGCAAAAAATTACATTTTACAAATTCATTCACTCCCACGAGCAACGTTCAAATCGTCCGTTTTCATTTTTTCATGATTGTTTTGAGCAGAAATTCTCAAATTACACTGAAAACGAACGGGTCGCGATGACAAATTTTTCTACTTTCAAATGTATTAGTAAATTTTCCAATTTTCTCTTCATTAGCTGCTTGCACAAGGCGGAAAATGTCCGTTCAAATTTTTATAGAGTTCCAGACACCGTACTTCAAAACAAAAACCAGAAAACGGACGTGTCGCGATAACAATTTTAGCCCATTTTTTTTTACATGTTCCTTATTGTTTTTCGATCATTTAGCAACACTGAAGACTTCCGCCATAAAGGACTTTTTTCTTTAATTGAGTATAAACTCTCCTAAAAAGTTTGAAATTCTCCTGTCGCGATGAGGCTGAAAATCCTGGTCGATGGGTCCCGTACTATTATATAATTAATAAAAAAAATGCAATTAAATAAATGTATTTAACAAAAATTATAATTAATGATGTTCTTGGGATATCAAACATGAATATTTGCTTTTTTGGAATACTAGTGCATTGTGCTTTATATAGATACACGAATAGGCATATCCACATAAGAAATATATATCATTATTAATTAAAACCACACGTTTAGAGCCCCTAGTACCAAAATCAGATTTTTTTTTTTGGAAAAAAATTAATCCTAATCACAACAGCAGCCGTAGGAATCGTTTACCCTGTTTGAATTAAATAAACACCTGCTGATTGGGTTGACGTCACAAGCGCGCGCTGTTTATCGTATCGTATTACTAGCATACCGTGCGTGTAATTGTCCATTAGGCATGTACATTCACGTAGAGCGAGAGATATGACAACACAGCGCTGTAAACTCGTCCGTTAGCGGAGTATCCCAGCCTCAGTTATTTCATTTCAGCCAGCTGGCACGCGCAATGTTGTAATTCTTACTACCTATGCCTAGCGAGCCGCTACACACGGTATATGGAAGAAGGTTTCCAGAAAGGTTCACATAATTTGCCTAATGTAGACGTAACCATGGTATTCGATTTTCTAGCAACAAACAGTGAGTTTAACCAGCCACAATCCAGTGGTGTAAAAGCTAGTCGGTAAGTAATTATTTGTCTATTTTATCATGTCGCTTGATTGTTTTTCAAATATTATAAATTATATATGGCAAGAAAATGATCAGTAACAGATGAAATTTAGGGAACACAATATACAGTGTGTCCCACTTTTCACGGTATTACCTTTGTAGCTCAGTTATTAGTCATCCAATTTCAACCAAATTTTGATTTCGGTATCAAAGACCTTCACTATATCTTTTTTGGGTAAAAGAAAACTTGTTTCAGCCATTGGCATGCATTTTCTTTAATAAAAAAGTGTTGATTTTTCGAGAAATCATATAATCATATTTTTTTGTGAAAATCTAATGCATTATTATTGATCAACATGCAGAATTATTGATCAACAATTTAAGTATATTTTGATTTATTGTTTTCAAATCACGAATTATATTTTTTAAATATCAAATAATTAATAATAAACGAACTATAATTCGAAAAAAAGTAAATCTTCATTTTCTATTTAAATCCAATCTTTTTCTACGACCCAGCGTCATCTGTACTTTCATAAACCAAGAATTTTCAATGAAAAATTACCAAATATTATTGAATATCATGGAAATTATTTTTTTTTTTATTTGAAAAACTCATTCCTTATCTCCCATTTAAAAACTTTTTCTATCACCCACTGTCATCCATGCTTTCAAATTCGGCAATTCTTAATGCACGAATAATTTACAGGTCTGCTAGTTTAAAATGTTTGGTAATATTTCTATGAACATTCTTAGCCTATGAAATTTGAAAGATAACGGTGGGTTTTAGAAAAAGTGAATTTAAGTAGAAAATAAAAAATACAATTCGCTTAAAAGTTATTAAGTATTTAATATTTGAAAAATATAATTTTAGGGGCCATAATTTGAAAATAATAAATCAAATTGTCATTAAATTTTGGATATATACAGTATCGGAAGATTTTGGATTTGGGTGGCAGGCTTGAGAGACCGCCTACAATAAAGGCGTATACCAGTGCTCTAGTAGAGGGAGCAAATAATGACGCGCTATTAAGAAAACACGTACATCATTGCTATTAAAAATATCAGTACCATTTATTCAAAGGAAGGATGTAGTTGGCTCTGTTCAGTATAGGTAATATTATTACGTGCTTTAATAACTAAAATTATTTAACTCGTTATACTTTCAAAACGAGTCAAATAATTCTTTACATTTCCCGCAGACAGAGCTGCCCACGTACATGTGGTGGGGAAAGCAGGTGGCACGGGTAGGATGTGTTATACGATAAAAAAGAATAGCCTAGTTGCTTCGCTCTCGCTTGCTCTCATGAAATGAAACATTTTCTGACACTGTATTTGCATGCTGTTCAATAATATTACATTAGTATTTCAATAAAAAACAACGGGCCCAAATTACACACACATACCGGCGATTTTGCCGAACGGCACACATTGAGGCTTTTCGTAGTTAGTAGTCCCAAAAATGCCTAGAGCCTATCAAAGTTGACCAATACAATTTTTTTTTAATTTTCCTTAGAAAATTTCTAAACGATCCCTCACGAGCTTTTTTGATAAAAATTACTCTGCATTAATAGAAATTGGTTTACATTTTGATTATTGATGTTAGAAATTGCTTTTTTTTCTTGAACTTCAGTGAAGTCAATATAATAAGTAATAAGAAATCACATTAAAGCTATAAAAAATTTAAAAAAAAACGCTTAGTGTAAATTTTACATGTCAATGAATTTTATATAGCTTTATTTTGATTTCTTATTGCTTATAATATTGATTTCACTGAGGTTTAAGAAAAAAAGCAATTTCTTACATCAAAAATCAAAATGTAAACCAACTTCTATTAATGCAGAGTAATTTTTATCAAAAAGGCTCGTGAAGGATCGTTTAGAGATTTTCTAAGGGAACTTTAAAAAAAATAGATTTGTATTGGTCTACTTTAATAGGCTCTAGACGTTTTTGGATCTACTAACTACGAAAAGAACCAATGTGCGGCATGGCCGCCGACTTAGATGTTCGGCTTTATCGAATTGAGGTGACATGTTCACATTTAAATCGAAGCCAGAGGCATCATTAATTTATTTAGTTCAGTCAGCCTCGAGCAAAATGTTTGACAGTGGCGATGTTATCATTATAACAGCAGCTTTTATAATGATTGTAAATAATACAAAGAACAGAGAAGATCAAGGAGGTTTTGGGTGCGATTAAGTCTGCATCCACTCCATTTCAATGCACGAAATCAACTAAGATATATTGTATAAAATAAAGACAACTGAACTATTTGCAGTCTGGTCCGCTTACGTTCCCACTAGCCAAATTCGATCTCCAACAGGCGATAAATAATTAGGCAGGCCGAATGGGCTCATTTAGTGATATTTACTTTATAATTTATTTTTATATTTTCCGAAAGTATTTAACGCTTTAAGTATATAATGAAAATATTAGGCCGCTAGTGCTAATATTTGATTTCGACTTCGTAACATATTGAAACGGCCGGCGGCGCGGATGATGTCACACCACTCCATTGGTTCTGAGCTATGTGGTTATATTCACTTTAAGCGTTGAGTAGTAGGAGTTATCACCCAACGGTTTAAGAGATTTCGTTGTACACTGTGCGGGTGTGGTGTTATTTTTCGTTATTTAACTTATTTCATTTTGTTATATTTTATGCATAAAAATATGTGTTCTCTAGAAAATGAATAAGTTAAGGCTGATTCCAACATTTTGCAGTGTGTAGACATTTTTATAGTTATGGAATATTTTAATAATAATAAAGATTATAAAAGTTACAGAGGTAGGTTAACTAGATAGATATCTACTTTAATAAAATCTACCTAATTTATCTGATTTTAGGTCAGCCAGACAAAATTACGGCGATAACGCTGTTGGTTATGTGAAAATAAAAGGTATTTTATAATACATATAATTTTCCATATCCTGCATCCAAGCTACAAATTTTATTATCGTACAATTGTTAATAATAATCTATTACACTAGACCTCCGATTAAAGAACTTATATCTAGATACATAACAGGTTATATTTTCACTATGTTTGCTCCTAACATAGTCACATTATACGTCCATTAAAAAAATAGAGGAACATCACATCCCATAGGCAACAGTGGCGTTGTGTGTGTAGAAAATGTGTAGAATGGTAAATATTTTCATTGAAATGAATTATTGCAATTCCTGCATTACCGGCTCTTTATACAACGTGATGTAGGCATACGATATTACAGTAAGATAATACAGTAAGATAAATATGTATTGAAAGGATATTAAATTGCTATTCGCTTTACCACTGTAAACTGAATTTCATCATATTACGACTATGCAACGATCGATTTTCTTCTCTTCTAAACTGTTTTCTGCAAACGGCACAGCACTTCACCATTTTGCACTAAACTGTGTAAATATGAATAGAGAATATTATTTAGGTATTAAGCAAATCACAACTTAAAATAAAAAGACTTCTTCACTACATTTTGATCGAAAAACACGAAAAACACTTATTAACATTAATGGCGGACACTGTCAAAAGTGTCAAACTGAGATTATGATAATCGAACTGAACCGATCGTGCCCGAATCGGCCGCGAATAGATCAACTAGCCAATCAAGAACTTATGGAAAGAAGTGCCTTAGATTGTAACTATCTCAGCAACATACAAATTGGTACAATTATGTATCTAGATATAAGTTCTTTAATCGGAGCACTAGACTTTGTCCCCACAACAATATTTCGCCCCTTTGTTACTAACAAATTTCTTCCTGTGAATAGCTTGCTGCCATGTTCTTCTAATACTTTCATCACTTAGTAATGAAATAAATATTTTATTGGGAGTAGACACTGATGTACTTTTACAGTCTGGAACTATACAATGTTTATATAACCCCTTTTTTATCCATGTTAATAACAAAATACAGAAAACCTAAAGGATATGAACGAAATTAGCACGTCCGTCGTGCGTGCGTGCCTTATGAAACTATATGGGAATAGGCGAGCGGTCGACCGCTAGGAGTCGTTTGACGTCACACTGTGTTTTTGCGTGCTCTATTTTCATTATTTATTTTGAGGGAGAAGCAGTTGAAAAAAAATCTAATATTTTGCACATATACTACTAACGACAAGGTGTACCTTCGAAATATGAATTTTAAAAAAATGCTAAATGAGCCCACTCATTCACTTGGGATGACCTATTACGAATAACTGTCAAAATAAAAATATGTATTTTTTTATATTAGTTTATTATACCGATGTAATACCGATAAATCTATTATTTACAATTGAAATGGGGTTATTTCATGTGTGTAAAAAACTTAAAAATAGCTACTAATTTGAACAGTGAAATATACGAGGATAACGTAACAGCAATTAGAATCACTCTGATATTTGTTAATTATTCATAAATCCAAAAAAGCTGTACTACTTACTTTAAATTTTATTAACGTGTGACGTCAATGGTTTGAGGAAATTTGATTGTTGTTATATTGCTGCCCTGTCAATACCAAAAAATATTTTAACTTGTAGTTTTCCAGTCTGCAAATTAATGTTTGATGAATGAGGCGCATATTTTCGGTCATAAATTTGTTGTTTTTTATGTTAGAGAAAAAGAGCGTCAATCGGTTTCCTTTGGAACTGGCGTCTGCAAATATTTTGAGAAAATTGGTAAATATCGAGATTTTTGGAAAAATAGAAGAAATTTACTAGAAAATGCATAAGCATAAATCTTAAATGACGAAATTTTACCGAAAAAAAAGTCCTCACTTCCGCCACTTCTATTTTCCTTATTTTTGTCGCAAGACAAAAATCAAAAAGAGAATTTTAGCAAATTTAATCTTATTTAAATTCGTTACGGTAGTTTTTTGACTTAGGAGCCAACGTTAAAGAGTTACCAATTTTTAAACAATAGATGTCCGATTTTTTACCGTAAATCGCCACACATTTCAGTAAATATCTCTGAAACTAAAAAAAAAAAAAAAAAATCAAAATTCTGGTATAACCAAAACATTCGTAATAAAACGAACTCGTTTTATGGTATTTTTTTAGTTGGGGCTGGCTCTTACCATTTCAGAGATATCGGCGAAAAATAGTAAAAAAGCATGCATTTCGGAACCGAAAATAGCGCAAAAACATTGTAAATAAAAGATTGTAAATTGAATTTAAAATTATTTAATAAAAAAAATTGCGGTTATTACTAGTCCTAGAATTCCAATTTAATGTAAATACATATTATGAAATAACCCCATTAAAATGTTGTGCACATGACTATTTTCAACGAGAAATAGATACCACAAATATTTTCACAAATAAACCATCTTTAAAATTGTTTTGCTTTAAAAAATATATGTAAGTGCAATCAACCCTACCATTCCCACAATAACTCACTCTAAACATTCATATACAGCCATAAGCTAAAACAAAATCTAATGAAATTGTCTCCTGAACGGCTGAAGATATCGAAGTAATTACTCTTTCGCAGTTTTTAATATCTTAACCCGCACTACACAGTAACAATGACCTTAATAAACATGAATGCATAGTAAATATAAAGTAAACGCATAGATGAGAACAACTTTACTATAATATAGCTAAGTAGTAACTGAATGGCAATATAAACAAAACCAAGATCGCAAGGGTGAAACATTATTACGTTTTTACTGAAAACTGAGTACCTACTTATATTTGTTGAAATATCTGCTGAGTGCCTGAAGATATCAAAGTAGCTATTTTCTCATAATCTTTAATATATTAACCTATGCTACACAGTATTAATGTTTTTGATGAAACGAATAGCTACTTTCACTTTGATCCCTTCAGATTATACAAAATTTTGAAGGCCTAGGAACATACATTGGAAATGTTATGGACAATATGTCACTGAAATGAACACAAAATGTGTGTAATAATTCTGCTATGATACAAACACACAATAAAAGAAATCAAAGGACACCGCACGTTTTATAGGTAAATTGGTGGCCTGTCAAATTTTATGAATTTTTGATGTGTTCAACTGATTCTGAATAATAAGTTCCTCTGCAAAACTTCAAATTATGGACAGTTTCTCCGATAGATGGCTCCAAAGACTCGACCTATCCCTCGATACTGTTAAAACGATTTCTCAAAACGTACTGCAGGTATTTAGTTCAATCAATGATTGCCCAAAAGGGGATTGTAGAGAACATGGAGGAGGGGAGAATTTTCCTCTTCAGGAATGTGGGGGTAGTTAGAAGGTAAAAATGCTAAAATTAAACATATTTAATGAAATGTTTAGATTTAGATACAACTTTACGTTAGTAAATATATCGAGTGTTGTAAAATAAAGATTGCTTTATGACTGTGACCATGGTATATCGCTTTGATAGAAATATTCAAGGTACCTAATTAATTTATTTATTAATTATCTATTTTAACTGGCGAATATCTCGTAAACTATAAGACATAAGAAGAAAATAAATATAGACGTTCTTATAGGAAATTTAATTATGTTTAATTTTGCATAAATTACCTTTTTCCGTAGGACGTATCGTTTCCGAGTTATAAGCGAAGAATCGAAAAAAGGAACCTTTCCACCTCCCTCCCCCTTGAAACGGCGGGGCTAGGGACAGGGACTTTTGATATGTTTACCTCCTAATTCCCAACACATTCCTGAAGAGGAAAATTCTCCCTTCCTCAATGTTCTCTACAACTCTTTCGTTGACTGAACTAATTGAAATGATAAGTGCTGGAAATAAATAACCACAGTATTTATCATTATTTGGTTTTAGACTGATGTGCTTGAACTTCCTGTTTTGCCGGAAGTGACATTAAGTCACGTTTTTCGAATGCACAACACCCGTTTACTTTAATTTAATACATCATATACAGGGTATCCCAAAAGTCAACGTCATCCCTTGGAAGGCTGATAGGCCAGCTCATGACTGACCAGAATATCAAAATATTAATTTAGTAAAAAGTTGTTAGTTTTTGAGATATTGGCACTTTTATGAAGTTTGTGAAGTTCGACACCTTAGATCAGTTTTTCGAGTGCCACAGCTACAAAATGCGATATTTTAAGATTCTAATTTTTGTTACGTAACCCTGAATAGCCCTGCTATTGATCACAGTCCCAAATAAAATTAATGGTGCCATATATTCGGAAAAAAAAACATTTTTGCTCAATTCATGAGTTAATTTTTTTTATTAGCTAACTTAGACTCTTCATACTGTAAAAAAATTACCACGCTAACCTGGCATTCTTTATGTTTTACTTTAGAGAAAAAGATATTGCTATTTTACTGCAAAAGGAGCTTATTGTGAAATTCTTTCAATAATAATTAGTCTGAGTGGCTTGCGGCAAAGCTATCAACGTGCGTTAAGGTTTCGTGTAGTGTAAACCTACCTTTAGACTAAGATAGTGATGTCATTTGACATGAGTTAGAGTGAAGTGACACTTCTGGCTGGTATTGTGTTTATGTGTTTAGTAATATTTACATTGCCTTGTTTGCTGTGCATCGTTTCACATTCGTAAACTGTTTTTGTTTTGTTTTTTTTTTTGGATTCTGTTTTGTTTTTGGACTTGTGTGTTGCCTAGTAGTTTCGACTTATCGTATTGGAGATAATAACGAACTGACCTGGCTTTCAGGGACCGAACGAAACCGAAATCCTCACCGTACTTACGACTTTAAAGTTCAAAAAATATGGTTGAAATCAAAAATTCAAATCTTTAAACCACGATGTAGAAATACCAAATTGTTTGGTGAAAACCAAGTCGATTCGTCCATTATAAAGATTATATAAGGTAAAAGACAAGTAAAAAGTCAAAAACCGAAATCAAAACCGTAATTACTAATTTTTTCTAACAGAAGCCGAATTGCCGCGGAACTGTAAACCGAAACCATAACCGAGAACCGAATTGTTGCTACCTTGACAACCGAAACCGTAAATGAAAACCAAATTGTCGCTGCTATGAAAACTGAAAATGGTATACGTTATTTAATACTAACCGAAATTAACCGAAATTAATTTCGGTCCCTGCTGGCTTTCTTCTGGACTGTGTTTGTGTTACGTATTTGAGGTTAAATAGTACTAATTATGCCGAACCAGTATACTTCTCAGGAATACGCTAACATGCATTACATTTATGAGGAATGCAGAAGAAATGGTGCTGCTGCAGCTATTCTGTATCAACGAAGATACCCGAATGCTTTGAGATATCCTGATCATCGCGTGTTCATAAATGTTCACCTGGCATATGCGGAAGGCAGAATTCCCCACATTCACGTTAGGACAGGAAGACCACGTAAGGATTACGATGATGAAGTCTTACAAGAGATTGAAAATGATCCGACTACTTCGGCGCGAGCAATTGATAGACGTACAGGGATACCGAAATCCACTGTAAACAGAATTACACGACGGTATCAATACCATCCAGCGTTGCTTCCTGGTGACTACGCAAAACGTGTCCAATTTTGCTGAAGAATGCTGCAGAAACATAGGGAAAACCCAGAGTTCCTAGATAAAATTGTATGGACAGATGAAAGCACATTCAAAAAAGATGGCTCATGAACATGCACATCTTCATAGATATGCTATTGAAAACCAACATTTAATGCGAGAACAAAAGTCACAGTATCGCTTCAAAGTAAATGTGTGGACCGGCATCTTGAACGGTCAAATAATTGGTCCTTTTGAATTACCTGAAAATCTAAACGGGGAACTTTATCACGATTTTTTAGAAGATAAACTGACAAATCTATTAGAAGATACACCTTTGGCCACACGTGAGGCAATGTGGCTTCCAAATGGCGGCTGTCCAGCACATTACGCATGAGAAGTGAGAAATTATTTGGACCAAACCTATCCACAGAGATGGATCGGCCATCTTGGTACCATTTTGTGGCCTCGCCGGTCTCCGGATTTAAATCCAATAGATTTTTTCTACTGAGGTTGCATAAAGGAGAAGGTCTATGCAAAACCAATAAATAACGTAAATCAATTGAGGCACCGTATTAATGAAGCCGCACAACAAATAAATGTTGCAACAAGTGCAAGACGGATAAAAAGATCTTTTTTAAAAAGATGCCGCGCTTGCATTCGACTTGGTGGCAGGCAATTTGAACACATTATTATACTCTTCGCAAATACAAAAACGAAGAGTAAAATATCAAAAACTAATAAAATTTGACGGTCCACCAATTCACGTATAAAACGTGCGGTGTCCTTTCACTCATTTCGCAGGTGCCAAAACGTGCGAAGCTGCCTTTTCTTTAAGACCGCTTTATTAGATCCTCCATATTAAATTTTCCGGATTTGGGATTTTCTCATTAACCTTATAGAGCAAGATCCCGTGAACGCCAGACCTAGGTACGTCATTTTATAAAATCTGAAAATTTTTCTACGGAAGTACACTACTACAGGTAAGAACGATTGGCTACTATGAACAGTCGGTCGCGGTGGCTTTGACAGGTAACAGGTAGCAAAGGTGTATAGAATTGTTGCTCAAAATCATCATACCATAAAGCGTAATTTTTTTTATATTGTTTACGAGATACTATAATAATTCACGTCATCCACTGCCAGACACTTTGTATGGTGGCAACCCCCCCGCCAGACCCCTTTAAAGTATACAAAATTGTAGCTGTACTTACGTTATTTTATAAAATCTCAATTTTATATATGTTACTTGGGCAGCTATTTTAAGGTGTTTCCCAAGCAGCCAGACAGTTTCGAAGGTTCCAACCCCCTACCAGACATAGTTGGAGGTCAGCTGTAGGTATGAGCGCAAAGGAAAAAAAGGCAAAACTTTAGCCACTGGACCATCACACGTTACTACAAAAATTGAATATCCGTAATATATATCTTTCGAGAATCATATTTCAACGCATTAGATTATTATTATAAAATATATATTAGTAAAATGTATAATCAAAAAAAAATTATATTATAGAGATTTCTATTTAAGTACAAGCGAAATAAATTAATATATTAATATATATTTTTTAATTAAATGATTAATAACTTTCTTATTTACTGATTGATTTTCTTCAAAAATAATAGGTTTCTTCCTCTAGCTAACATTAACTTACTGTCCAAATTTTAGTACAATCGGATTTTTCTTTCTTGAGTTATCGTGCTTAAAAGAAACGTGGTGGATGGACAGAGAGACGGACAGATGGACATTTTGAAAATTGTTCAGAATTCGTTCACTAACACAATGATATGAATTTTTTTCTCTAAATATCGCTATATTTACGGTTTTAGAAATGTGCTGATCAATTTTAATTATTTTTTATTGATTTATTAAATTTATTTTTTAACTAGAAAGGGTACCATTGAGATGGGCAAGCAACAATTTATTGCACCTTTTATATAATTGTTGCACATTCTATAGGATACTCTTCACAATTTTTTAAAAGTAATTCTGTTTTTGTCTTTTAAATTAAGGTCCCTTCCTGTAATACCTTCCTATTGACTTTAAATCGATAACTTCTGCAATAATTAGAGATTGTATATAGAGGCGTGGAGCAGGCGTTGTAGACTGTCACATATTTGATTTCTAAAAATCTAATTAGTAGTACTTGCAATCTTATAACAATATTTTGTTTCTATTCTTTAAATATTACTGAATTATTCAAATATTATTTACTATATCTTCAGAAATTACATAAAAAAAAGTAAAAAAAGCCAATTTGTCTGGGGCTTGAACCTACAACCTTTGGATTGAGAGGCAAAAAAAGCAAAAGCAAAAACATATATTATTCTTCATTTAAGTACAACTATGTGCCTTACCGGATCCTGGCCCGGAGACAACCAAACAACAATGTAAGGTTGGACGGGGCAGGTCCGGCTCGGCTTAACGGTTAACGGGGGGATTAGCTCTCCTGTTTGTTATAAACAAACTTAAAAACTAATAATAATATTAAAAATTGCTGTCTACGTAGAGACCTAAAGCTAATTAAAATTAACACAACACTTGGCAAAGCACTTACAAAATTTGGGCTGTTGAATCGGGTAAAATGCTAAACGAAAAAACCCGTACGAGAACTGTCGCCCTGATGGTCTCCCTGCCTCCAGGAAGATATGATAAAGCAAAAGAGTATCGTTTAAAATGTTATAATTTTCAAGAATTTTCTGGGCCTAAAAAGAATTTACGAACAAAGTGACAAAAAGAACAAAACGAAAAACAACAGAAGCATAAAAATGAACAAAACAAAACTTTTGCCATTACACCACCATTTCTTATTGTTAAAGTTGTTAATGAGTGTAATATATACCATACCATTGGTAAATTTGTTGTGATTATTAGGAAACGCATTAGTAAAATGTATATAAAAAAAATAATGATTTTGAACATTTTGCAAGGATTTCTATTTATTACAAAAATCATAAAAAATTAAAAAACAATTTTTTGAATTTTAAATTACTGATAACTTTTTTTATATACCGATCCATTTTGTTAAAAAAACAATGGGGTTCTTCCTCTAGCTAACACTAACTTACTGTCCAAATTTCAGTACAATCGGATTTTTCTTTCTTGAGTTATCGTGCTTACAAAAAACGTGATGGACGGACAGACGGACATTTTGAAAGTTGTTCACAATTCGTTCGCTAACACGATATGAAAATTTTTTGTCAGCGAGCTATATTTACGGTTTTAGACATGTACCGATCAAATGCAATATACTCTTGGTTTTCGTATTTGCGAAGAGTATAATAATTTATTAACTATAAAATTATGGTAAGTAATTATTCCAAAATTTATTATCAATTTATAAATAATTTCTACATAATTGAATTATCCGATAAACCTAACTAACTGTCTCATTCGTATTCGCTTTTATATACATTTGCCTTTCCTTTGCGCTCATACCTACAGTTGACCTTCAACTATGTCTGGTAGGGGGTTGGAACCCTCGAAACTGTCTGGCTGCATGGCAAGCACCTTAAAATAGTTGCCCAAGTAACATATATCAAATTCAGATTTTATAAAATAACGTAAGTATAATTACAATTTTTATACTTTATAGGGGTCTGGCGAGGGGTTGCCACCATACAATGTGTCTAGCAGTGGAGGACGTGAATTATTATAGTATCTCGTAAACAATATAAAAAAATTACGCTTTATAGTATGACGATTTTGAGCAATAATTCTATCCACCTTTGCTACCTGTTACCTGTCAAAGCCACCGCGACCGGCTGTTCATAGTGGCCAATAGTTCTTACCTGTAATAGTGTACTTCCGTAGAAAAATTTTCAGATTTTGTAAAATGACGTAGGTCTGGCGTTCACGGGATCTTGGACTATTAGGAACTAAGAAATGCCTGTAGCGAATTTCAGGCTTCTAAGTGGTCAGGAAGTAGCAAAAAAAGTCTCGGATATTTTTTGCTTACAGGAAGAACAACTCATTAAGGATTTTATATTATAGACGCGTCTTGTATTCATGAATACTAACATAAAGAACTTAACTTTATTTAATATTCTAATTGATATAGATCTGATTTAAATTGTTGCTTAAACGATGACTAACGAGTACTTACTTAATTTAAATAACAAATGTTTTATTCCGTTTCGTACCACTGAAAAAATTATTAACCTCTTACCTATGTTACATTTCTTGCATAATTGCGTCTAACGTGCAAGGCTGTTGAAGGACGCAGATAGAAATATATAACATTTGCGGTTTTAGATTGTAGGTTTTAAACCACATAAAAGTGGCTACGCTAAATACATTCTTCAGCTGGTTCCTGATTATATATTTGTTATGGTAGTTATACAAATATTTCCTAGGGGCTTGCTTTAAATATGTTATTAGCCAATAACTGTAAAATGGTAGTCCTGTATTTGCGAATCATTGTCAAAAAAAAACAGATTTATACCACAAAAGTTAATAGGTGCGTTAAGGAATTACTTCTTATGTAAATAATAAAATTTGAATATAGTGTTTTTGAAATTAAAGCGTAATCCATTTTTGAAAATAAAGTTTTTCGTAAATTCATGTGTCAAAATGTGTGTGAAACAAATTTAATGCTTTTCTTTCACAAATAAGGCTAGGATTTTGCAGAGTGAGAGGGAAATATGCGTTTATTTTCGGTTTATTATAAATATTTAAAAAATCATAAATGGTGTATAATCTTTAAAATAATTTCAGATACTTCCCATTGCTCTAAGGAATACAACGATATATAGTTTTTATCATTAATTTTGTATATAGGCAAATGCCATAGTTTAATAATGAAATTCGACACTTTTTTCATTGACAAACTACGATATTTAAATATAACAGAAATTTATAATACAAAATATATATAGTTGTATTCGTTAGTTCAATAGCAAGTATCTAAATCAGTTTTAAGATTATGCTATGTGTAGTTTTTTAAATATTTACAATAAATCGAAAATAAACGCATATTTCCCTCTCACTCTGCAAAATCCTAGCCATAGTGGTTGCAAATATGATACGAGCATTGTTTGAATTAAAACAAGCTAAAAACATACTCTTCGCCAATTTACTGAGCTTTTTATATATAATTGTTACACATTCTATAGGATACTCTTCGCAGTTTTCTTGTAAATAATGTTAGTTTTTGGACATCCTAAATTTTGTGATACTATCTTTATTATGAAAAAAATTGTATAAAAAAAATGAAAAAAAAAAATATCCAACCTATGGGATTCGAACACGGGACCTTTGGATTGCCAATTGCCAATTGCCAATCGCCAATTGCACTATTCTTTATTTTATTTAACTATTGGTACAGTTCATTTATTATTTCATTCATATTTCAGTTAACATTCAAATGTATAATCATACCGTCACAGGTTACGCGTATATGTGCACGAGTAACGCCACGGCCGGATATTGTGGCAGGAATGACTTCATGATTGTAGCTTTATTTATGTTAAATGATTTCTTTAATAAAGTATAATCATATTTTAGTACTTTAATATCTTTCGATTTCAGATTTTAGTTTACATATTGTAAAAAGCAACGAGAATAATATTTTAATGTGCAGGGAAAATTTACAAAAACCCTGCTTCTGTTAGTCAGATGAATAAAAACAATTATTTTTCTATAAGACAAATTATTAGAAGTTGTTCAGATTTCGGCGGAGGGTCAAGGGGGTTAGAGGGAGGCTTTGGATTGCAACGCAAAGCTTTAGCCACTGCGCCACCACCTATTGCTACAAAAATTAATTGTCTGTGATATATATCTTTCGACATTCATACATATTTCACTTCTATGACATATATATTAGTAAACTTACTGATCGATTTTCTTCAAAAACAATAGGATTCTTCCTCTAGCTAACGCTAACTTACTTTCTAAATTTCAATGCAATCGGACTTTTCTTTCTTAAGTTATCGTGCTTACAAGAAACGTGACGGACGGACGGACAGAAGGACAGACGGACATTTTGAAAGTTGTTCAGAATTCGTTCACTAACACAATGATATGAAAATTTTTTCTCTACGAGCGATATTTACGATTTTAGAAATGTGCCGATCAAATACAATATGCTCTTCGTTTTTGCGAAGAGTATAATAATATGAAATTGTCTCATAAAAATATATTATATTTTCCTTTTTTAAGCGGCTTCAAATAGTTAAGTTGAACGTTTGTCCATATATCCGCGTATTTGTATGCATTTATATGTGCCATTTCAACTCCAACACTACTTGTCTGATTTGAATGAGGATTTCACTAATAAGATGGATGGTAATGATCTCAGAGCCATAAAGTAGAACAGTAGCCAGAAATGATTTTAAAAATCATCAGTCGTAATTTTTTAGAAAACAACATCAATAGAAATAAACAAAATGCTTGATCTCAAAACAACCGTATTAAATAAAACTTTTATCAAATGACTCTTGATGTTCTGAGGTAAGTTTTAGGCATACCTACATCAGGAGTTCCCAACATTTTGTCGCTACACACGATGCAGCGGCAGCCTTGTCGGCATGCTTTGAACTCATTCGTAAAAGTGAACTGGTCCGCTGGAATTCCAATTATCTTCAAAGCGTACCGACAATGTTGGCTCCCTGCCGCTGGGTCGTATGTAGACCCCTTAAAAAGCTATCCCTTAAGGCATAATAGCCCAAAGCCATACAGCCGGCTACTGATTAAATAAAAAACATGTTTTTAACAATAAAACCCACGACGTACATATCAGCCACAAAACTAAAAGTTCTTGACCAGGGGTCCCTCAAGATATTTTTCTGACACAAAAAATCATACCATGGTTGGGAGGGTGCCACAGGCTAGTGGCTCCTCCCCATATTTCCTTTATTTTTTAACTTATCCATTTGAAATTTGGGATGCATAAAGTACCTGTAAAAATGGATTTTTGTGCATAAGAAACGGAATGAGACCATTTCCGGTTTACCCGGAATTGACCGCAACTTTCGATTTTTAAATGGAACACCCTGTATATTTTTACATATTTGAATTATTATGAGTACACCATGATATTTTTGCGAATTTTTGAGTCGTTGTTCAGTTTTTTTTAAGCATTTTAAGACATTCATCTATAGTGCTTTAGAATACCAAAATTTGTTCTATGGCAGGTAAAGTCCAAGGGAAAAATATAATTTTTCGTTTAATTCCATTAATAACTATTTACGAAGCCTTTAAAATTGAGCAAATCACTTTTTTATCGAAAACTTTTTTTTCAAATGGGGAGGTGGTGACTCATACTGTTCAATAAATTATAGATTTTTTTTCTGAATTCATTGATATCCATTTCAAATCTATGCTATTTCTTTTTCTAGTTTATTGATTTTTTTTTAAATAAAAAATCACTTTCAATATAATGTTTCTTAAACTTCAACGTACTTGCCTTTGCAAAAATCATACGTCTAATAATGAAATGTGATTAACTACCTTTTTGTGAATAATAAGCCTTTCGGTTCTCTCTCTTGTTTCTTAATAGGTATAAGTACTAGTGCAAACTATATGGATCCATAAAAATTATTTTGAAAGTGATTTTTTATTTTTAAATAAATTTAATAAAATAAAAAGGCAATTAGCATAGATTTGAAATAAAAAAAAAAATCTATAATTAATTGAACAGTATGAGCCACCACCCGCCCATTTGAAAAAAAAAGTTTTCGATAAAAAAGTGATTTGTTCAATTTTGATTATTTAAAAAATGTTTACCAAACAAGAAAGAATTTATTTGATCAAATGTTACGGGATTGGAGACGTCTTTTATCGATATGCAATTAACCTTTTCCACCAAAAGTTCCCTAACACAGCGATATCGCGTCAATCATTGCGCAAACTTGTAAAAAATTCAATGAAACTGAATCTGTATTGGATGTCAAAAAACCCAAGAAAAGTACAATGAAGACGATGCGGCAACACTTTTGGCAATAAATTCAGTAATAAAAAACCCGAAATTATCTTTACGAAAACGCTCACAAAGACTGGAAGTAAATAAAAAACATTTACAGAGAATTTATATGGAAAACAAAGTTCGACCGTTTAAGCCAAGGTTCAGACATACACTTGAAAATGGAGATGAAGAGAAGTGATTGGATTTTTGTTTATGGGCCGATGAGAATTACCTCGTAGATAGAAGTTTTCACAGAATGTTTTTTTTACTGACGAAGCAATGGCCACGTTTCATCACAAAACAGTCGTAATTGGGCTTTTGAAAATCCAAACAATGTCATTCACAAACGAATTCAACATTATAAAAAAGTAAAGTAATGGTGTGGGATTTTTTATAGTCGAATCATTGATCCATATTTCTTGGAAGAAAATTTAAATCAACATGTTTATTTGGACCTTTTGGAAAACTTTGTATTGCCATTTATAAACACTCTGCAACCGGAAGTAAGGCGTAACATTTTTTGGCAGCAAGACGGTTGCCCAGCTCATTCCTCAGTTTTGGTACGGCAGTGGTTGATAGATCACTTCGAAGCCAGATGGATGGGAAGATATGCTTCAGTTAATTTTTCTGCAAGATCGCCAGACCTTACACCAATGGAGTTTTTTCTGTGGGGTGTTTTAAAACATAAAGTTTATGCAGATGACCTGCCGCATGATCGAGAACACTAAAAGCACAAATACAAGACGCGGTGAATGAAGTGAATGTACCCTCAACCATTCGTAAGGTCTACGGTGAATTTATTAAAAAGATGGAGAATTGTGTTGAGGTTGGAGGAGGCTATGTAGAATAAATTGTTTTTCCACAATCGGTGAAGATAATGTTATTATGTTATGTTAATGTTTGAAAAAAAATGTAAGTTGACATAAATGTAAAAGTCAAAATTTAGACTTCACAATTTGTATTTAGGCTTTATTTTGGATTATAAACAACTTTGTTTTATAAACATTTTGTCCAAAATAATAAATAAAAGTACGTCTCTCTTGAGGCATTTTGATGTTTTCTTACTTTATTAACACCCAGTACAACTGATCTAAGATTTTTATATGGTAAATTCATTTTTTCGACGTAAAATCAATAATAGAGATGTTTTTCCTTTTGTCAACTCCATCCGGGGACACACTGTAGATACATTGTGGATAGAAATGTGACAGATAAATTAAGTTTATTTTCAGTAACTCGAAAGTAACTTTTTTTTACTTGCACCCATTTTCGACATACTATTATAGTTTCATGTGATATTTTTTATATAAACTAATAACACATAATGTTTTAATAAAATAAATTTAATTATCATAATTGAATTAGGGCATACATAGTATTTTTATAATGTCGAATTCTTCGCTATTGATATCTGAATCTCCATATTCACTCTCGTAGCTGATTTCGTCCTCGGAATCACTTTCGTACGAAACACCATTATTTCTTTCAGGAATATTAATAGTCCAGTACGTGGGTATGCAAAAGATGGGGTAGTAGTGATTTTTTAGTATGTTGTTAGGCTTGGGGCCCTAATGAAAAATCCAAGTTTTCGACCTCGAGGCGCATGCGCTCGAGCCGCCATCTTGTATTTTAGGTACAAAAATTTGTTTTTTTGATAATAACTAAAAAACGGTGGCTTTCACGACAAAAGATGTTCTATACAAAGTCAAAGAGGACAAAATTTCCTACATTTTTTATTAAAACAATTTTTTTACAGTTATGCGCGTGAATCAGATCCCGGTCCAGAGCCGACCCCACACAACCACGGCGCGCAGCGTCGTGGTAAGTGTGCGGTCGGGTGAAGCGGGTCTGAATCCGGCTAAAACGACAGATATTGGGAGGGGGTTAGAACTCCTACTTAACGTGAAAAGCTTAAATCTAACAATTTGTGAACATAACTAAAGGGGAAGTTTTAAAATACTTAAAGCTACACTTGGGGTTTTTATTTAATGCGCGCAAGACATGTACCGGTGGAGGAGACGATGGTGACAATATTTCTCCAACCACTACCCCTAAACTGAAAAAACCACCTCTTTTTCTGAGTTTCCGGTGCTCGGCATTTTTTTATCGGAAAATGTTATTAATGAAAGTTGTTCAGAATTGTCCAAATTCCTCAAGCCCAATATTTCATAAAAATAAAAAAATTGAAAAATTGAAAAATAATTATAAATTAAAGAAATATGAAAAGCTAATAATTACTTGAAAACTACCTGACAGCTTGGTTTAATTTCAAACAAAATTATCATGAATTTAAACCCCTTTAAATGGTATACTTGGACTTGGACACTATTTTTAAAAAAATTTCAATATTTTTTAATTTTGTTAATAAAATTTTCCGATAAAAAAATGCCTGGCATCGGAAAATCGTAAAGGGGTAGGGGTAGTTTTTGAAGGGTAGGTCGGAAAATATTGTCGCCATCGTGTTCCCCGCCCTCGGAAACGGGGGAGAAGATATTTTGCGGTCCAGTCGCAGAACTTTTGGGCTTTTTATC
The DNA here is from genome assembly GCA_936432065.2 of Rutpela maculata. Lineage (NCBI taxonomy): Eukaryota > Metazoa > Arthropoda > Insecta > Coleoptera > Cerambycidae > Rutpela > Rutpela maculata. The sequence goes on from OW386287.2 coordinate 160,274,983, forward strand.
TTTTTCTGGTGTACCTCAAGGGACTATTACCCAATGGAGTCCCAGAAACAGATCAGTTTTCACTTTTTTTTGTGTCTGTGCATAAGCGATTTTCTAGAAATTGGCGGAGGATCCGGTGATATTCATATATTACACATCATATATTACACAGACACACACAAAAAAAGTTCTGTTCCTGGGACTTCATTGGGCAACCTTATATATTTCGACATGCTGAATACTACTCAGGTATCCGTTTACTTCCGTTACCCACCAATTTTTATAGTAGAGTGCATTAATACGCTTATTGTGACTTCCGTGGGGGTTTCGTTGTTACAAGCTTAATTTGATATAAAATTAATGATGATATACTGGTGTTTCAAAATCTCAAAGCCGTCAAAAATGTCCTACTCAAATGTTTATTATTTTTTCTATCGATTGGTATATTATTTGTATATGTTATTTGTTTATATAAAGCCGTCAGTGGCGTACATAGAGAAAGATGTACATGTGCATAATGAATTTATTTAAAATAATTTATTATTGTTGTTACAAAGTGCGAAAATATTGATTGTATATGTTCAAAATAATTACATTATTATTGTTTTTAACAACAATAATAAATTATTTTAAATAAATTCATTATGCCCATGTACATCTTTCTCTTTGTACGCCACTGACGGCTTTATATAAACAAATAACATATACAAATAATATACCAATAGATAGAAAAAATAATGGTCTTTATTTTTTATACCTTGTAGAATTTTGATTTATTGTCCGTTTTAGAGGTATAGCCAAACATGTGTCGTTGTTGGAAGGTTCCTCACCATTTTTTTTGCTGTGGGGCCTTAAAAAAAAGAAAATAGCAAAAAGCAAATGGAGGGTCTTATGCAAAATTTTATACTCTATCGAATGGCGCCAAGTCATTCCTCTAGTTCCTACCGTTTTTGAGAAAAAAAATATATATATAGGCAGATACAGGCAGCCCCTTTGAGGGGGGGACAGGGGGAGCAAGCATGATTTCTCGAGGTGGGTCTGTTCGAAAATCTATTTATTTTGACTAGTTCTATTCGTGGTTAAAATGATTTGCTATTACTCGAAAGTAGAAATATCAAAACACCTAATTCACTAAGAAATAACTCGTTTTTTTATTATAATAATCTTTTGAGTAGAACATTTTGTGACGGCTTTTAGATTTTGAAACATCAGTATATCATTATTAATTTTATATCAAATTCAGCTTGTAACAACGAAACCCCCACAGAACTTATTTGTATGCGTATATCTGGGCACCGAGCACTCTGCTATTAGTAAATCACGAAAATAACCTTAATTATGAGTTTTTCTTTTTAGGTTATTTTCGCGATTTACAAAAAAACGATGGCCAATGAAGCTAAACGGACACCTGATTCGTGTTCAGCACGTCGAAATACATATGGGTTACCCAATGGAGTACCAGAAAAAGATAACTTTTTTTATTTTGTGTGCCTATGTTATTAATGAAACACCCTGTATAAACTTCAAGTAGTATTCAAAATATTGGACCAAACAGTGGAAGTTAACATAAATACTAGCTTCGCTTTTGTCATCCTGCAGCAGACACTGAATTATTATTAAATCACACACAAAAGAGTAGACCACTTTTGGCACACTTTGTTTACTATAGCCAATTTTTGTGTAAATAATTTATAAGTTGGATGGGCGTGAAAAGAAGTAATAACTTTGTATCGTACTACGCGTAACACTATATTACGATATTTTGTATTAACCTGTATTTAAAAGCGTCAGCACTTGTTAAAATTATAAAAATCATATTACTTTAAATATTCCATTTTTAGCAAGTATCAAGTGGTGACCTAATAGTATTAAATTGCACTGAAACGTAAAAAGGATATTGAGTAAACGCTTGATATCATTTTGATAACAACTCGATAACCGACACAAAAACTGTATACTGTTTTTCAAACTTGACCACCATATTGTACAAAACTGTAGGAAATATCAAAACGTAATCTTAAAATAAATCTAATCGCTTCCCATCGTTCTATATCTCAGCGACATGTGTAATATTTAGTTTGGACACTTGTATCTGGTTCAGTGACTATGCAAACACTGCCTAATTAATTCTATAATAGCACAATTCTTACCATTGTGTCCTTCAACAGCCTTGATTATTAAGATGTTTTTAGTGTAGAACCAGTGAAAGGTTCCAAAATTGTTCCGGGGTAGGGACCACACCCATATGACTTTTTGAAATATATATAAAGCACTAATAATTATGGTTATTTACAAGTTGACAAACAAACAACAACAACCATGGCATTCAAAGTAAGTAATATTTCACTTAAACTAAATTAAATTAATAAAAAATTAAATTTTCATTTACATCGTTCAATACTGTCATTTTTAGGGTACTTAGTATTGAGTGAGGCTATATTTAATTATAAGCTGTAAGCTTCTTTAATATATCAATATTAGTACAGTGACTAGAGATCTTAACTTATAAATGTCATATGTCATATGAATTGAATTTTGTTATTTTTTTATATAATTTAACAGTAAATGCGTCAAAGAATAGTTGCTTTATTATACGGGAGCTTGTTGAATGTAGGAGGTAAATTCCCTTTGAGGGGGTGGTATCCAAAAAAGAAATAACCATTGGGATCGAAAAAGAATATAATTTCGAGAAAAAAAATCACTGTAATTCTTCATATAAATTGATAGTTTTTAAGTTATAACAATTTGGAAATTGATATTTTATCTTAAAAAAACGGTTTTCGTCAAGAAACTCGAAAATTATCACATTTAGCAAAAAATTATAAAGAACAATACGAGACTGTTAATGAATTATGTTTCTTGTAATGTTTGTGAAATTAATAGTTTCAAAGATTTAGAAGTATAAAGATGGCATCTGACCGTTTATAAAACAAAGTATTTAGTTTAAATATTAAATATCTCAGAATGGCACTTACAAAAAAAGTGCTAAGATTATCAATGAAGCTTTCGAATGTCCTTTTTCTGTTTCTGTGGCAGAAGAAACAAAGACAGAAATAAAGGACGTATTTACATTTCTTAATAAAAACGTCACCATTTTTTATTATTACTATAAATAGCCGGTAATTAAAAAATATAATTCTCAAATATTGTTTTTCGTCAACATAATATGCATAAAATATATACAGTACTTGTTTTAGTAAAAATGGCACTTTAAACTACAAAGATATTTTCAAAAAAACGTAAAAAAATTTGTCTCAATAAATATTAGTTTTAGCGAGAAAATGGTAGAGACAAAAGCTTGTAAATTGACAAATTTGGTTTTCTTTAATTTATGTAGGTTTACTGAAGTTTAGCAATGGAGTTTAAATGTTAAATATTTCAGAAACTATGACACGGGTCAAAATGCCGAGGGCTAATATAATCAGCTAATAATCAGTCAATATTTCAAATGATTCTCTGTTTCTATATCATAAGAAAACGATGAAGTTTTGGCATTACGTTTTCACATTTTTTTAACGAAAATATAAACATTTTGCTACTGTAACTACTCAAAAGTAAAACAAAAAGTTAATACATTTTCTCGTTAACATCATCAGATAGAAAATAAATTTTGTCTCCCGTTTAAAAACTTACTTTAGAAAATTTTCCGTGCACCGTATTGGAACCGTCATTTTATTGTTTAAATTCTGACTTCAGATTTATAATGAGTGACTCCAAGAACATGAATTTATTAGGTTTCAAAAATAAATCAGTAATACTTTCTCCAATATTACATTTTTCGATTTAAACTCCTTGGAAGTGAGAGCAAGTGTCGGGACTATATTGAAACTAAAGATGATACATTTTACTACAAAGTTCATCCATAAAGAAAATATCATTACATAGGACAGTAATTCTAAATTTTGCATATTTCTTACCTCTAGGTACTGCAGTGTATGTTATTTTGAAAGCAATTATTTTCTTTCATAAAATATATTTCATAGTGAAATAACTTCTCGCGATTTTCTTTTATTTATACGTACCTAAAATAATAAAATATAAAAGCAAATTGTTAAAAGTAAATGCAATTCATACAGAATCACTAAAGGTTATATTTTCTATATCCAAATTCAATACCTGTAATATGCCTAACTAATATTAAAATTTCCTATTTCAGGTAATCGTATTCGCTGCCTTCGTAGCCGTTGCCCGTGGTAGCGTGGTAGGCCATGGCGTCGGTCCAGCTATCGCTTATGGCGCACATGGTGCAGTATCCTCATACTCCACTGTGCAACAACATGCAGCTCCACTTGTCCACGCCCCAGCCATCAGCTATGCCGCTCCAGTCGCCCCAGTAGCATATGCCGCCCCAGTAGCACCCGTAGTCAAAACCGTAGTTGCCGAACCATCTGCACCCGCCCATTACGACTTTGGATATTCCGTAACTGACCCCCATACCGGAGATGCCAAAAGCCAGCACGAATCTCGCCGTGGTGATGTTGTACATGGTAGCTACTCTCTTCTCGAGTCCGATGGTACCAAACGTACCGTAGACTACACCGCCGACGCACACAATGGTTTCAACGCTGTGGTACACAAAGAAGGAGTTGCTGTACATCCCGTCCCAGTAGTAGCCAAAGTAGCTGCTCCAGTTGTAGCTGCCCCAGCACCTGTCGCCTATGCTGCCCCAGCTGCATATGCTGCTCCAGCCGCCTATGCTGCCCCAGCCGCCTATGCTGCCCCAGCTGCCTACGCTGCCTATGCCGCTCCAGCTGCTTATGCCGCTCCAGCAGTAGCTGCACCACTTGCATACAGTGCCCCAGCTGTGGCCAGTACTTACTCTACATCTGTGGTATCCCACGGATATGGATATGGCGCCGCCCCAGTCGTTGCTCACGGATATGCTGCTCATGCCCCAGTCGTTGCCAAGGGATACGCTGTCCAAGGATGGTAATGAATTACGTAGTTGAATGCCAAATTGTTGTGAATATTATGTATAGTTTATTTATGTATATAGTGTAAATGCAAAATAAAACTAAATGTTTTATCAAAAATACGCAACAGTGTTTTTTTATTTTATTTTTTTGATACAGCATTCTTTAGATGCAAAGTTTCATACTCATTTTGACAAAATATATTTAAGGAAAGAGAGTTGCAGATAAGCTGCAGATAATGGACTTATATTGAAATTTGGTGAACAGGTGAACATGCTGTCAGCAAATGATCCCTTATTTGAAGCAGTTTTAATTTTCGTGTAATATCCAATTTATTCTAATATCTAAAATTGTATAGAGAATTAGTCCAAACACATTAACTAAATGCAAGGAATATCTGCGGACATTGGTCCCCACAGGTCGCCACACTTATGGGGTTACGTACTCCTCGTAATGATAGCAACAAAATAATGGGATTTTCTGCGCTTTTTCGTCATAATCTTGAAAACTAAGATATAAGAGGACAAAGAACTATAAGTACCTCTTTGGTAGAGTTAGAATACTATAAAATAATGGTTATAACAAATGAAACGGTATAGATTGTACCGGCCGCCAAAGTCTCAAAAAATCCAAAGCGCGTATTTTTGTCATTTCTTAATAGAAAAGTGGAATAAAAACCTGAAAAAATTACACGTCATCTGTGGACACCAAGAAATACTTTCATCGCACAGATCTTTTAGAGGTCTCTTTATGTTGTTATAGGTATAAAATAAAAGTTGACTTTTTTTATTCTCATATTTTTTACAGTTTTCGGATCTTAGACATCATCAGACTCAATATATACGTAATATGGATCTTATTTGTGACATTAATTATTTTCTTTTGCAGAATGAAGTGTTTTTTTTTAAATTAAACGCAAAGTCATGATGCATTGCGGCCGAGGTATGAAAGACGAGTTGTGCTGCAAAAAAATCTTAAAATTCCAACGTAATTTGAGGTTCTTTAAGTGTAATATGTACATTTTTCCAATTTTGACATAGAAAATGCCACTTTTCAAAACTGACGTAACTGTAAATATGTTCAACTTTCCATAACCAGTTATGAACAATGTTTATTCAAAACATAATTGAATACTGAGTCCATAAAATGGAAGCTTTTAAATTCTTCTTTCCTTCAAAATATGCTAACAAAACTTTTTCATTAACACGATTTACTTTATAATATTATAATTTGGCTAAATAACGTTTGTCAATTTTGACATTAAAATTATAATGTGTAATAATAGCAGCAAAGGTGACTATGAAAAAGACTACTTAATTTTTAAGATCTTTAAATACATCATTTATGTGTAATAGCACATTATTCAACGAGCATAATGATGGCTATTATTCACAAGGGTGAAGTTTAAGATAGGAGCCATAGGCGAGTATCGTCTTAAATCACCACAAAGTACAGTAAGTTTAAATCCCAGCCCGAAAACGATGTAATGAATTTCCAAATTTTTTTTCTTCAACGTGCTTCATAAAGTATGTAGATAAGAATCTATATGGTCATTTTTCCTGCTTTTTGGTTAGGGGTGGTCCCCACCACTTCTTAGGGGTTGTCGCAAAAAAAAACAAAAAATACTCATAATCCCATAGAGAAAATGCATATTTTTCGAGATATTGCGAACTGAAAATTGCAATTTTCATCCCCTAAAATCAGTATTCCTAGACGTTTTTTTTTTAAATTACTCGAAAAATGTGGACTTTAATGAAAAAATGTAAGGGTACAAAATTGAAGCTTTTACGAAAACAAATCGAATGGTTTATTCTTTTTTTCCCTGATGTTTAGTATTGGAAATATGCCATTGTCAAAATGGCGCCGAAATGTTAAGAAAAAATACCTATACGACGTTAAAATCTAAAATCACTTAAAATCTACACTATGAGAAAAATTGCAAAAATTGTAAAGATTGAAGGTACTGAAATTTTCTTTTGAGTGAGACCGTTTATAATGAAAACTAAAAAAGTTATAAACAAAAAAATAGCGCATTTAAAAATTTATGTGTCATTTTCTTAAGTCTTATTGCTCTAATTTCTTATTAATTCAAGTTTTTTTAAAATCCTTCTAGATATTGTTAATGCATATTGTTACTAACATGCTCAAATTTTTTAGAATAACTATTTTTCATTCTGTGCCCATTTTCAATAATGAAAATTTTCATAATTTTTTTTAAAAAATCGGGTTTTTGTAAATTGCTCAGAAAATATTTTTTTATAAAAAAAATGGTAAGAGTACAAAAATGAAGCTTATATTTTTTTTTTATTTTCCTACGACAAACTGTTCCAGAGATATGAAGGTTTAAAGATGGCGCTTGAGCGCATACGCAAGAAAATTATGTATTTAAAATTGAAATATCTCAAAAACTAGAAGATTGATAAAAACATGATATAAGAATGAAATGAAGCTTAGAAAAAAACGAAGAGTTTGTTTTTTTATTTTTCTTCCTATGACAAACTGTTTCGGAGTATGACAGTTTGAAATAATGTTGAAATTTTTCAGTTTGTACGAGCATATTAAATGTCTATAGTAGGTAGAGAAGCAAGCAATATTTTTTCGAAGAGTACGCAGAAAAAACATTTTAGCATGTAGCACAGTGCAGATTAAAAATATTATTTAATTAGTTTACTTAATTGTATTAATTTGATTTATTTATAACAATCTGTATTTTTAATAAAATTAAACATATTACTATACTCTTTTGTGACCATTTTTAATCCACCATTTTTTAAATAAATCTAGACCTCGTAATCATATTCAGCGACCTAAAAAACATAAGTATATGGATTTTCGTGAATTTATTTGTAACATTAGAAGAGTTATTAATTTTTCAGTATTTAAGGGTGGTTTCAACACTTAATATTCGTCTTTCCTATGTTTTGACCTCGTAATCATATTCAGCGACCTCAAAAACATAAGTATATGGATTTATGTTATTTTATTCGTAAAATTAGAAGACATTAATTTTTCAGTATTTAAGGGTGATTTCAACCCTTAATATTTTCATCTCGTATGTTTTGACCTCACAGTCATATTCAGCGACCTCAAAAACATAAGCATATGGACTTTTGTTAATTTATTCGTAAAATTAGAAAAGTTATTAATTTTTCAGTTTCTAGTTCCACCCTTAAAAATAAAAAGCAGGTAATGCGACAATATAGATTTTGATGTACGTATTTTATAAAGCACATTGCAAAAAAAAACCGCTGCCGAAGGAATCACCACTTCCACATCCAGACTTCCTATCTAAGTATCTTACAACGAAAATACTATAACTGCACTCCATTAAGTGGAGATAATTGTTTATGGAACTTTACTGGTATAATATTTGAAATCGTGTACCAGAAAAACCCATAAAATGATATGCCGCGTCAGTAGTACTATCCCCATCATTGGGGTGGTGGTGGTGGGGGTGAACGAAGTGAAAAAATTCTTGGTGACTGGTTCTTGTACACACACTAAATCACAATATTTTTTCACCCCGTTTAATAATGGGGTGGAGGTGGTAATAGAGGTGGTTATTGCCAAAAATGTTTTTGAGACCTTAGCTTCTCTTAAATTTACTAAATATCAATTTCATGCACTCTTCATTGCTTGATTTACCTATTTACCACCATTTATCTCAATTTACCCTTCAACTTTGCAACGGAATCAGATCAATGTATAATCTAGTTCTAGATCTCATTAAAATACATACCTGTGCCATATTTTAAGTCGATATCTTAAACGGTTTCAAAGTAATCGTGAGCACCAAACAGATACCAGACTAACAGACAGACCGACGCGACAAACAAATTTATTTTATTTAAACCTAACATATTGACGTTTCATGACATTCTAAGCTATGTACAATGAAAATTTTCAAAAATGTTTCTTTTGTTAGTATACTTCAACTGGATGTGCAAGTAATACGCAGAAAATAGCATGACAAAGATATAAAACATCATTCTGTGCCGTGGACTACACGATAGAAGTAAAGCCTCTACTTCAAGCATTTTCTTCAATGAAACCTACTACGCATCTATATTACTCGAGGTAACCCAATGTGTATCTAATTTACAAGAGGAAAGCCACTACGCATTCATACTTCTTGAAGAAATCCACTGCGGATCCATTTTACTCGAGGAATCCCACTGCGCATCCATATCACTTGAGGTAACCTACTGCGCATCTATACTACTCGTGATAACCTACTGCGTATCAGTGGTACTCAAGAAAGGCCACTGCGCATCCATAACACTCGGGGAAACCTACGGAGCATCCAACTGCTTGAAATAATTCTTTGCGCATCCATTTGACTCGAGGAATCCCACTGCACATCCATACTACTTGAAGTAACCTACTGCGCATCTATGGTACTCTAGAAAAGCCACTGCGCGTCCAAAATACTCGAGGAAACCTACTGCGCATCCAAACTACTAGAGGCAACCTACTGCGCATTGATGGTACTCGAGGAAAGCCACTGCGCATCCAAAATACTCGAAGAAACTTACTGCGCATCCATACTACTAGAGGTAACCTACTGCGCATCGATGGTACTCGAGAAAAGCCACAGCGCATCCATACTACTCGAAGCAACTTTAATAACATGATATTTGAAATCGCCTACCCCAAAAACCTATAAAACGAGATGCCACATCGGTAGTGGGGGTTGGGGGTGGTGGCAGAGGGGTGGGGGTGGAATAAGTAAAAAAAAATTTTGAGACTTAGGTTCTTGTATACACGCTAAATTACAATTTTATTTCTTCACCCCCTTTAATAATGAGGTGGGGGTAGTAATGGGGGTGGCTAATGCCCAAAAATTTTTTGAGACTTTAAGTTCTTTTATATACACTAAATACCAATTTTATGGACTCTTACCGGCTTGATTTACCTATTTACCCCCATTTACCCCAATTTACCCCCCAACCTTTCGACGGAATAAGATGAAAATATAATCTAGTTCCAGATCTCGTTAAAGTACATATGTGTACCAAATTTCAAGTCAATATCTTAAACGGTTCCAGAGTAAACGCACAAAAAAGTTACAGATAGACAGACCGACAGACAGAAAATTTTTTTTCGCTCAAACTTAAAATCTCGACGTTTCATGACATTTTAAGCCTATTTGAACAATAAAAATTTTAAAAATTTTTTTTATCGTTACTATACTTCCACTGGATGTGGAAGTAATTAAGGAAATTCCTTTCATCGTTTTCGGGACGGGAATTTTACCATTTTTACTGCTTCGCATACTGTACTAACAGTGAATAGTAGGCATTATATGCCAGTAAAATACTATACTTTGTCCACGACTATTAAATATTTTTGATTAAATTGTTTACTGAAGAAATTAATTAATGAATTAATTATATTATTCTTTTTGAGTAATATGTAAAATTATTGTAAAAATGTTGACGTTTAAATTTAATTTGAAATTTAAAAAAGAAATTGTATCATAAAAAAGAGTGTTTCTGAAACACTAAATAAAATTATTTATTCACTTTGATAATAACAGTAAAATTGTTCACACAATTGTAGCTATGACAGTTAACGAATAATTCTATTTAACGTTTCAGAAACTGGCCATAAATTCTACTAAAAAGTTGCGAGATTTCACTCGGATTGAAGAAGTCCCAGCCCGTGACTTCTTATAAACAACTGACTATCGTCATTATTCACTGCAGGGAATAATGGATAGAATTATCATTGAGGAAACACATACATAATGAGTACATTATTTAATAGTCGTGGACAAAGGGTTTTTAGAGTTTTAAAATTAGTACGCGTTTTTTACCAAGAATATGATGCACTTTATTACAATAGTCCTCGATGGAAAATGGCTGGGAAAATCAATTGTTCTACTTTTGGAAAATGGATTTTTGCATAAATAATATGTTAGTTGTTATTGAAAATCTACTTTTTCGATATGTTTTAGCACTGATAATACGCTGTAATAACTTGAGCCATTACTGATCAAAATCCATTAATTCTTCAATAAATTATAGATGTTTAATGTTAGAGCCCTAAGTTGTTTATTCCTCCGTTAATTGCTTGTTCATACGTACAAAATTTTAGGTAAACATTTTTTACCACATGAGACAATATTTCGAAATGATTAGATGCATTTGAGAATTTTGAAAAATAAAGAACTGAATTTGGTCTCCGAAAAATTATTGAGTTGAAATGAAAAATCAAAACGAGTACCAAATTTTTCTATTTTTTTTTTCTCTTATTGTACAAAAAAAATCTACAAATCGAAATTGCGAGAGACAGTCTAGAATTGCGTAAACTGAGGTCTTTCTGTGTGACTACATTATTTTAGAAAATTTTATAGTACATACAGTTCTTTGTATTTGTTTTCAAGATATTCACAAAAAAAAAACATAGAAAGTCCCGTTATTTTGTTGCTATCATTGTTAAGAACTTTCGAATCCGTAAAAAGGAGGTACATGCCTCAAAACAAGTATGATTCTCACTTGTAATCTCCCAAGTGCTTGAATTATTGTACAAATATAGGTGATGTGTGGAAAAAAATCTGAAAATATGAAACAAATATCATCCCGTGTTTATGTTAAAAAATTTACTTCATAGTGTATTGCCTACGTTATACCTCATTAATGAAATTGTATAAAGGTAACTACTATTATACGACGTATTATAACCGTGAAAGTTAGTGTTAATGAAACTGAATCTGATTAAATTTTGGCATTGCTCACATGTCTCTTTAAATAAAACGCGTTGTAATATTGCAGTATACTGTTATTATAGTATTAAGTTATAATTAACAAGAAATATATGCACATTAACTCAACTGAACTATTTAAAATGCAATAAAATAGTGTAGCTACGAAATTTCACCTTGAATACTAATGACAATGAAACTGAATTAGATTAAATTTGGCATTGCTATATATAACCCATATGATGGAGGTGTAACCAACCTGATCAAGTTTTTGACCTTTCGCAAATCTGTAACACAAATAAGCACACAACTTGTTTATAGGTCACCTAATCCACAAAAACACTAAATGTATGTACATTAAGTTAATTGATGTTGGACAATTAATAAAAACATATATGTTGAGAAATACCTACCGATAATACTGAGGGTGCGCTGTATACGTTGCAGGAAGACATTTTGGTCAAAAGTAAAAAATCCTTATCATTTTTTTTTCTAACTCAAAACTACTTTTTTATTTAAAATTAATTAGAGATAGGCACTGTTTTCAGTGTGCAAATATAAAGAGAAGACGGAGGGGACAAGGATATTGCGCTCGGTGGTCATGTCAATTACATGGAGTTTACAGCATTGCAACATTGTCATTTAAATATAATTAAACAGTTTTACTGTTACCTTGTTTAATCAGTTTTGAAATGAAAAGACTAAGTGACATTTAATATTAACTTACTCTTTGCCATCTTAGCAAAATTACATTGATTCCAAAGGATTAATTACAAAAAGTAAGACGTCCAGGTCGGTTTTTTGAAGCTTCTTATGTTTTTATTGAAGAAATGTCACTGATGTCAGTAATTTACTGTCTGCAAAAAATGTATTTTAAGGATGAGATTAAAAAATTACCATTGTTTTAATTATTATAGAAAATGTCTTTAACTACTCTAGTCATAAACACTTAATTCATCACCTCGCTCATTACAGCGTTTTATTATTTTCACTACAAATTAGCTTTAAAACTAGATAAATCGAACACATTGCCAACACTGTATGATTGGTAAGCGGTGGCCCACCTATGGCTAAACAATGAAGTATGAAAAACATATGAATATTTTCTTTGAACGCCGACGCTGAGAGCAGAGGATTCCTTTTATGAAAGAGACACTGGCGTTTTTTTTAAGTTCTTTTTTATGTCTCATTATCAATACAATAAACATAATAAAAAGGGAGATGCACCACCTATGTGAATACTATCCATCCAATTCTCATGGTTGGAACCAGGATTCTGTAAGACATACTATGTCTATGTTATGTAGGATAAATTCAGTTTCTATTTGTTCAATTTTATTTTTTATAGATCGTATGTTTTGATGACATATTCTTAATTTATTTGCATTAATTTTATCCATATTTATATTATCTAATTGCTAATCACTATCTACGTTATATCGAATTTTTTGCCTTTGAATTTCCATTCTTTTGGGTAAAATTGCAATAATGCATTATTGACAGAATTACCTCTGTAACTAGCATTGCACCCATTGACATATGTCATTTTTATTTTGTGAAATATTCTTCCCAAATACCACTCGTACCTATAATTTTTTCTGGAGCTAATTTGCCAATATAATAGTAATATTTTTCGTGTAAATTAACAGTTTATTATCAAAGATTAAATCCTTGAATACTAAAGACAAGGATGACGCACGTCGTGCTTTCAACATTTCCGTGAAACTAGAAGAAAGAAGCGCACATTATAGGTGGTTATAGGTGGCGCGGTTCTCTATGGAACGCGAGCTGCTCATTGGCTAATGACATTGTTGCAAGTGTTCCTAGCGCCACATGTGCTCTTCACATTTTGCGGATCGGTTTTCATCAGAATAGACCTTTTCATCATAAGCGCGCGCATGTGCTGCCGCTATGTTTGTTTGCGGGAACTATGAAATGTTCGGATACTTGGTCACAGACTTGGTTGTCAAAATGGCTGGACCGGTATCATTTTTTCACATTAACTTAGACGAAAGTGTGATTGGCGGTGCAAAATTAGTACACAACATTGTAGAAGAACACACTTGTGCTCAATTAAGCCGCTAGCTCAAGTATCCTGGCCGTAAAATGACTGGAAGCAAGAATAAAGAACTGGTTGCAAGGTTAGAATTCAACTATCAACTTATCAATTTGGCTTGAAGTTTGACTTACTGGAAATGCGGTATGTCAAAATGGTTTCCATGGTAACGGTCGTCATAGTTACCACTACCCAATGGTACTACTCCCATGGTGGGCACTCGCTTAATTGTGAAGTTAGGTACTCCAGAATAGTGGAAATGATCTACAAAGAAGCAGTTGCTGTGGTAATGCTTACCACGGTTACCAGTACCTTGGGGTACCACTCCCATGGTGGGCACTCGCTTAGTTACGAAATGATTAGCTGTATTAGTAAATTTTTTTTTGAAATTCGACTTACCGGAAATGTGTTATATGTCAAAATGGTTTCCATGGTAACGATCGTCACTACCTAATGGTACTACTCCCATGGTGAGCACTCGCTTAGTTGCGAAGCTAGGTACTCCAGATTAGTGGAAATGATCTACAAAGAAGCAGTTGCCGTGGTAATGCTTAGCACAGTTACCAGTACCTTAGGGTACCACTCTCATGGTGGGCACTCGCTTAGTTACGAAATGATTAGCTATATTAGTAATAAAACCGAACTTTTTTTTTATTGACTATAATAAAATTAAAACAAAAATACAAGTTACATTAAATTTTTGAACGGAAATCTCCATATTCTAGCCGTATGGCCACGTATTTCGAGACGGCGACGAATCGCGCGTTATCAAACTGAAACTGCTTTTTTGTATTCGCGAAAATACAACAGATGAACTCAATAGTGATTTACCTTCGATACAAAGGAATTCACGTATAAGGAAGAAAAGTTTATATAGTAAACAGCGGAAATTTGTCATGATATATAAATCGCTGTCACATATTGGTGAATTTGTGTGTATCTAAGGTAAATCCCTATTGGATTCGTTTGTTTTATTTTCGCGAATATCATTTCCACTAATCTGGAGTACCTTGCTTCACTACTAAGCGAGTGCCTGCCATGGGAGTAGTACCATTGGGTAGTGGTAACTATGACGACCGTTACCATGGAAACCATTTTGACATATAACACATTTCCCGTACTACTCGCATGGCAGGCACTCACTTAGTTGTGAAGCAAGGTACTCCACATTAGTGGAAATGATATACGAAAAAGCAGTTTCAGTTTAATAACGCGCGACTGGTCGCCGTCTCGAAATCCGTGGCTATGCGGCTAGAGTTTGGAGATTTCCGTTCAAAAATTTAATGTAACTTGTATTTTTGTTTTAATTTTATTATAATCAATAAAAAAAAGTTCGGTTTTATTAATAATATAGCTAATCATTTCGTAACTAAGCGAGTGCCCACCATGGGAATGGTACCCTGAGGTACTGGTAACCGTGCTAAGCATTACCACGGCGACTGCTTCTTTGTAGATCATTTCCACTAATCTGGAGTACCTAGCTTTGCAACTAAGCGAGTGTCCACCATGGAAGTAGTACCATTGGGTAGTGACAACCGTTACCATGTAAATCATTTTGACATATAACACAATCGAATTTTAAAAAAAAATTACTAATACAGCTAATCATTTCGTAACTAAGCGAGTGCCCACCATGGGAGTGGTACCCTGAGATACTGGTAACCGTGGTAAGCATTACCACAGCAACTACTTCTTTGTAGATCATTTCCACTATTCTGGAGTACCTAACTTCACAACTAAGCGAATGCCCACCATGGGAGTAGTACCATTGGGTAGTGGGAACTATGACGACCGTTACCATGGAAACCGTTTTGACATAACGCATTTCCGGTAAGTCAAACTTCACCCATCAATTTATATACAAGTGCATTAAAAGAAAACAAATGTGTTTAATCTACAATATGCTTAATAACATTCTTCGTACAGTAATCGATAATGCAGTAAAAATATTTCCTGTTTTTTTACGAAAATGTAGGGTCAAAAATGCAATTGAAAATGAGGTTTTTTGTCGATCTTTCTGTGGATAAAGCCGGCTCTTTTTTTTTTCAATTTTTTCAAATAGGTAAACTATACGATATGGCACTATCTATTTTCAAAAAATTGGTAACAGATTCATCATTATTTGTTGAAGGCTGTATTTGGACTATTTAGGAGGTAAACATACCAAAATTTCCCGAACATAGGAGGTGCGGGGCATGAAGAAAGTCTCGGTTTTTGGTTTTTTGCTCATATCTCGAAAACGGTTAGCCATAATCAAAAAGTGGCTATATGCAAACTTAAATCTGACTAAATTTTCTACAATAATGTTTCTATTAATTATTTTTTTCGTATCTGTTATGGTTCGGTAATGGATTGTATATCTTTTAACTGTATTCTATCTTTATTATAAATTGAAAAATTTTTTTAATAATCATCATAGAATTTTTTTTTTATACAGATACCTGTTTCATAGCAGACTAAACTCAAATATCGAATAAAAAATTTCTTTGTGTCTGTAAGATTGTGTGTATGTATATGTATGTGTATGTGTATACCGTTTCTTGTAAACACGTTAACTTCTGTTAGACTTAAAAAAATTACAATTTGGAACATATGTAAAACAGCATAGTACAATAATCCCGATTGAAATTGGGCCATATCTGTAATACATGGTGATAACCAGAGGCCTACAAACTCTCACAACATAATAATCTTATTAAAAACACCATGTTCCAAATTTTAGAATAACACTGATATATCATCTAATTTTATACGCATATTATAGGTTTCTTAGAAGAGACTGGAATTAAGTTGTAGGTTATCTTTGTTACCGTGTGTTTTTCCTTATGTTATTTACCCTTCCAACCGATTTCCTCCTTGTAATGTCTATTTTCAAATGTCCTGACAGACCCCAGGACGAGAAGTGTGTGACCCTGTTATATCCTTTTTCGTCATCTTCTATATATATTCTCCTCTCTTTCGTGTTAGGTTAGATATAGACATTAGACCAACCCAAAAGAAAAAAAATCTTGTCATATTTTATGTCTCACCCTGTAAAAATGTTCCTTTTTATGTAAAAGAAAAAATGCTCTTTTGATTAAAAAAAAAATGAATTTTAAAATGTGCTACCACGCTTTAAAGTACGCTATTTCAATAATTTTGAGTTATCTATAAAAATTAGGATGCGGGCTTCATCTAATATATGTTTTTTAGTGCCAAAGTGGTTTTTCACTTTAAATATTATATAAATAATTGGAAATTATCGAGTAAAATTTTTTTGTAAGAAACCCGATAGAAAAAATCTACTTTAAAATGCTAAAAAATGGACAAAAGGAAAATCTCAAATAAATCTGCTTTAGGCCTGCCGAAAATACTTTTTTAATATGTTCCAAAACATATCTAAACCAAAATTTACTATAATTACTTGCAAGCGAGCAGAAACTAGAGTGCGAAAATTAAAGTTTTCAGGGTGTATTTCACAATTTTACTAATAAAAGCACCAAAAATATATCATTAAAATTGTAAATAACTAATGAAGTTACTTAAATAATATTTTTTTTCTTGGAAAATTATATTAAATATAGAAAATATTGTTTTTTGAGGCCCGGGTTGTTTAAGTTATTCACCAATGTAAATAATTATTATTAGTAATAATTTTTTAATTTATTATATATTTTTTTTTGTTTTTGTACTTTTCTTTGTTTCTGCACTTTGTGTTAACAGTAAAGCTTGTTTTTGTTCTTCATCTATTATAATAACATTATTAAATCGAGAAGTCAACGCAATTTGACATTCAGCAGAATCATTGACAACTTTAAAATTTATGCATACATTTTTTCCACACACATAATGATGGCCTGAATTCCATAGATAAACAAATACCCGAATAATTTTTTTTTTGGATCTACAAAATCTCTAACATTACGTTGCGGCTCCCGTAAATTTTTTTTTCTGAATTTTGTATCATTTTTATTTTTATTTCATGAGTCACTTTATCATCAAAAAATGCAAGGCACACGAGTTCATCCGAAAGATACCAGAAGTGATTGGTGAATTTATTTAATAATAATAATATTTCTTGTCCTCGTCATGAACTTATTAGAAGATTTATATGAATATGAAAAAATAAATAAAAAATTGTCTCAATTATTATTAAATAAATTCACCTCTGGTGTCGGAGGAACTCGTAACCCTTGCATTTTTTGATGATAAAGTGACTCATGAAATAAAAATAAAAATAATACAAAAAAGTTAAAAAAAAAAGAAAATTTACGGGAGCCGCAAAGTAATGTTAGAGGTTTTGTAGATCCAAAAAAAAAATGATTCGGGTATTTGTTTATCCGATTTTATATCAAAGAAAAGTTTAAATTTTTTTAAAATTACAAATATAAACGTTGACTCTTTAAAGAAAAATCCATATCTATGGAATTCAGGCCATCATTATGTGTGTGGAAAAAATGTATGCATAAATCTTAAAGTTGTCAGTGATTCTGCTGAATGTCAAATTGCGTTGACTTCTCGATTTAATAATGTTATTACAATAGATGAAGAACAAAAACAAGCTTTACTGTTAACACAAAGTGCAGAAACAAAGAAATGTACAAAAACAAAAAAATATATATAATAAATTAAAAAATTATTATTAATAATAATTATTTACAATGGTGAATAAGTTAAACAAATTCAAGCCCGGGGTATCAAAATACAATATTTTCTATATTTAATATAATTTTACAGGAAAAAAAATATTATTTAAGTAACTTAATTAGTTATTTACAATATTAATGATATATTTTTGGTGCTTTTATTAGTAAAATTGTGAAATACACCCTGAAAACTTTAATTTTCGCACTCTAGTTTTTGCTCGCTTGCAAGTAATTATAGTAAATTTTGGTTTAGATATGTTTTGGAATATATTGAAAAAGTATTTTCGGCAGGCCTAAAGCAGATTTATATGAGATTTTCCTTTTGTCCATTTTTTAACATTTTAAAGTAGTTTTTTTTTTGTCGGGTTTCTTAAAAAAAAATTTTACTCAATAATTTTCAATTATTTATATAATATTTAAAGTGAAAAACCACTTTGGCACTAAAAAACATATATTAGATGAAGCCCGCAGCCTAATTTTTGTAGATAACGCAAAATGATTGAAATATCGTACTTTAGAGCGTGGTAGCACATTTTAAAATTCATTTTTTTTTTAATCAAAAGAGCATTTCTTCTTTTACATAAAAAGGAACATTTTTACAGGGTAAGACATAAAATATGACAAGATTTTTTTTTTTGGGTTGGTCTAATAGACAGGATATTTTCTCATTTTCTCATACTTATAGTATTTATGTATGTTGTATAAGCAACAAATTAATCTAAGATTTTGATTAACTTTTAAAAAATTGCGGCTGGCAGTATGGTCCTTGACCGAACGCCATAAAAAAAATCATCTAATTTAAATAAAGTTGGTTTGAACCTAAAATACACCCGGTATATTGCAGTTTATAAATCTTATACATCTCCATATTTTTGTATGCTTAATCAAAAAAATGCATTTTGCTCTAAAATTAAAATAAAACCTATTTTACGTAAGAGTGAGAGTTTGTAGGCCTCTGGTTATGACCATGTATTACAGATATGGCCCAATTTCAATAGGGATTATTGTACTATGTTGTTTTACAAATGTTCCAAATTGTAATTAAATATTTTAGTCTAACAGAAGTTATCGTGATTGCAAGAAACGGTATACACGCACACATACACTTACAGACGCAAAGACATTTTTATTCATTATTTGAGTTCAGTCTACTATGAAACGGATATTCGTACAACAATTTTTTTCCACGATGATTATTTTTTTTTTTTCAATTTATAATAAATGTATAATAAAGTTGGAATTCAGTTAAAAGATATACAATGAACCATAACAGATACGACAAAAATTAATAGAAACATTCTTGTACAAAATTTAGTCAGCTTTAATTTTGTATATAGCCACTTTTTGATTATGGCTAACCGTTTTCGAGATATGAGCGAAAAACCAAAAACCATGACCTTCCTCACGACCCCCTGCGCCTCCCGCACCTCCTATGTTCGGGGACTTTTGGTATGTTTACCTCCTAAATAATCCAAACACAGCCCTTAAGTCAAAAATTGTGATCTCTGCATTTCCCTTTAGATCACCTTATTAAACCTTCATTGTCATGTTTTTCCTGTCCTGTCGAGTCCTGTTGAAAACAGAACTGACTACTTTCATTTGTATTTTTTGAAGTAGGTTGGCCTATTCAGGTTCGTAGCAACCGACTTGTTTAACTGCTCCAATTTTACATTAAATTTTAATTTTATTGTTTTGCTAAATAAATAACATCTGTTTACTTATGAAATCGTTTGTTTTCCTAGCAGTCGTTGAAAAAATATTGTAAACAACACGTTTGAAAACATTTTTTCACACTCTTCGAATTGTATAACTCGCCTTCGGCTCGTTCCCCAAACTGTCTCACTCATGTGAAAATATTCGTTTTTGAAACTTTAAAATACTATTAAACAACTAGTTTCGAAAATAAATCTTTTCAAACGAGTGAAACAGTTTGATGGAACGAGCCGAAGGCGAGTTCCACAAGTCGAATAACTGTGAAAAGATGTTTTCAAAAGTGTTGTTTACAATATTTCTTCTACGACTGCAAGGGAAACAATTTCATAAGTAAACACATCAACAATTTTTAATAAACCTTTTTAAAAGTGATGTGGTTTGAAAACTTCCAAACTGATATTTAGTTGTTAAATAAGTCGGTTGCTATGAACCTGAATAGGCTAGCCTATTTCAAAAAAATACAAATAAAAGGTGTCTGTTTTTGACAGGACTGTGTGAAAAACGTGACAGTACTGTTATTTTAGATTCTTGCACACATCGTGTGAAAAAAAACAGTTTCGCGTCATGGTTACTGTGCGTTATCTGTCGTTTTCGAAGGCAGCCGTGAAAAAAAAATTTTCGATAAAATTCTAAGGCCTGGTGATACTACGATAATAAACTGTCAATGTATGTTCTTTATATTAGTAGGTAACCTCACTTTCGAAAAAATTGTACTAATAAAATTCACAGCATTAGTGATTTTGCATTCTATAATAAATGATGACGCAAAAACATAGGGGCAAACCGGAGCCCAACATTTGTACAGCAAATTTCCCCCTTTCAATGATTTTCCTGGTTTTCTATGATTTCTCTTTGATTTCTTGTGATTTTCTTAACAAAAGTAAACATTTTGAATGAATATGTTAACAAAATGAATAGAAATTATATTTTTAGAGTCCTTACAACCAGGCCTCTCAAAACATTTTTTTAAAGTCTAATGAAGTCGTTACAGTCGTTACACACATTTTTTATTTTTATTTTTTAGTTTTATTTCAATGAAGACTTCCCTTTGAGTTGGTCTTGAGTTCCCCATGATTTCCTGTAGTGTATATACCAGATTTCCTCCACGGTTTGCCCCTCGCAAAAAAATATGTCGATTCAAAAAAGAAAACAAAAAGCAGTGTGTTATCTAATGAAAAAGAGTCAATTGTCACACAATGAGACTATAGTAGATGAACAATTTCAAGGTCACCAAAATATGTAATATTGACAAAAAACTTCTACATGAAACATTTCTCCTGTCTGCATTAAAGACACATTGTAATTTACTCCCAAAGTAAAAATTTATTTCAAAACTCTAGCATAAAACTTTAATTCTTGATGAAAACAAATTGATTTCTATAAAACATCAGTCGCCTCCATTCAGATATACAGTTCATAAGAATAATTAGTATTATAGATTTAATCCGTGTTCTACAAATTAATTTTTGTAATACTTATTTTAAGTACCTTGTTTCGTGCTTGGTATTGAATATTTCAAGTCGGTAGTATTCATAACCAATTAAAAAAGTAGCGTAGGTGTGGTCCTTTGTCGGTTCTGGGGAGACCTTTCACGTTTGTGCTGTACGTACACGTACGGTAAATTCAGACGCGGACGTTATAATTTGACAAGGTCGATCTATTTTAATTCATACACGATAATTATGATTGATCAGAAATTTTACGCGTAAGAAAATAATTCAGATATTTTGTATGCCGGAACATGAGTTCCCAGAAAAATAGTGATTATTTATATATTTACAGAATGTTAAAATTTACTTATATTTTTTTCTTACTCATTTAGAACTTATCAGGATCTGACTATTTTTCGTACAAAATCGAAAAAAAAAACTGTGTCTGATTTAATAATTTGTATTAATTAATGCCGAAAAACGATCAAAATCTTAATTTTTTTTTAATTTAAAAGTTCAATTCTCAGTTTTTTAGATCATTTTAAGTAGATGAAAGAAGTAGACTTTAAGTAGATGTCTCCTGGAATAATAACGAATAAGCTAGAGTTGATTTTAATGTATTTGCTTGTCAGAAAACACGTACTCATTTTGAATCATCGAACAGGCTGAGCTTTTGCCCCCATCTTGAAAAATTTGCAGGAATTTTAATATTTTTTCGAATATTTGGTTATCGATTTAATATTGCACCAAACGTCACTAAGAACGCTTAATATATTCACCGCCTGAATGTTCATCCACTAAAAATCATATTGATAAAAACATGATGGTCACTCTATCCACAGGGTAAATTTTTGTATAACGAGAGATATAGATGCTGAATTATTTCAATGCTGTCTACACGATTACTGAAAGAAAGTTTCACATTAAGGAAGCTGCTGAAAATGCTGACATAGTAACAAATGCAATAGAAGCATCAAATTACAACAAATGTGTGGTTATTGTAGGTGATGACATTGACTTGTGAGTTGTTATGACTGCCCAGTGTGAATCCCAATCAAACATATATTTTTTGAAACCGGATGAAAAAATCTGATAGCAAGGTATATTCATCTCATAATATTCATATGGAAGTTTCATTTAGTGATAACATTTTATTCTTAAATACAATTAGCAGATGCGATACAACTTCCACAAACAATTACAGGAGTAAAGGACTATGAATTATTGAATAAATACAAGATATTGCATCATGAGAGGGACATAGCTTAATAGGAGATAGAGAACATCAGTGGTAATCAGAACCTCCCATAGAAATGTCTCATTGGACCTTCACTACAAAGTTACAGGATGTTTTATAATTTTTGGCAAAAACTACTTTTTATCATTACTTTGACAGGGAATGGAATAATGGATTCATATTTGGTACAGCTAGTGCCGTAACGATCCTTCAAAAGTACACGTAACGAAAAAAATCCAGGTCCAGAGTCACTAAAATGTAGGTTTTTTTTCTTTACCTTTAAAAAACATGACCCTGTATATGTGTTTTTTTGAAATTCTTACATGATATTCGAAAATAACACAAAAAAATAAGCAAAATTACCTACTCCACTTTTTTGTTACACCTCTGTGGTTATTTAAATACGGTGTTAAATGTACAATAATATGGATTTCAGAACGATATTAAATGAAAGTCACGCGAAATAAATAATTCTGTAACTAAAATTTGCAAAAATTCTATTGAGGCTAGGTGGCCTGGGTGAATTCTAATTCCGACACGTTTTAAAAAATGGCAAATTGTAAAAATGGTAAAAAATGCAGCCCTATAAATTAACACAATATTTAATCAACCATAGTAGGCTTATTCAAAGTGAAAGATAATTAAAAAGAATCTCCTAAACAGTTGAATAATTAATTGTTTGTAATTTAATGTGTCAATAATCCGCATTTAGTTTGTGAAGTGCATTAAATTGTGAAAATTTGTGTAAAATATTTTAACTATGCCACTAAAATTTACAAACGTGGAATATGGTGACATAATATTTATCTATGGTTTCTGTAATGGAAATGGTAGGTCGGCGGAAAGAGAATATCGGCTACGTTTTCCTGGTCGTCCGCACCCCAAAATCTTTAGTACCGTATTCCAGTATTCAAGAAAACATGGGAAGTTTCCTACTTCTGCAGTTGTGGAGCGTGTTTTATAACGGGGCGTGAGGAACAAAACAACATTTTAAACATAGTTCAACAAAACCAAAAAATTAGCACTAGACGAATCTGTTCTGCAACTGGTATTCCTCATTGGCGAGTATGGAGAACCCCAAGAAGGTTATCAACCATATCATATCCAGCAGATACAGCGTCTTCATCAAGGCGACAATATCCGCCGCCTGGCATTTTGTCGTTGGTTGTCTAACCATCGCCCGATCATTTACAGAACCTTATTTACGGATGAGGCACAATTTACGAAGGATGGAGTAAACAACTCAAGCAATAATCATAAATGGGCAGAGGAAAACCTACATGGGACACGCCAACGCCATTTGCTGTAAATGCTTGAGTCGGGCTTATGAATACACATTTGATAGGGCCACATTTTTTTGAAGAAAGATTAAATGGTGATATATACTCTAATTTTCTTCAAAACATTTTACCGAATATGTTAGAAAATATCCATATTAGAAGCATGTTGTTTCAGCATGATGGGGCCCCACCACATTTTAGCGTTCAAGTAAGAGAACACTTAAATAATGAGTATCATAATAGATGGATTGGTCGTGGGGGTCCACATGAATGGCCACCACTGATTGTAACCCTTGCGATTACTTTTTATGGGGCCACTTAAAAAACGAAGTTTATAGAGTCGAAATTGATAGTAGACACAGTTAATCCAACGTATCATTACAACCTGCAACGAAATACGGAATAATCCAGCAATGATACGTCGAGCAATTGGTAACCTAACTAAACGCGCAAGAGAATGCACAGAAGCTGGGGGAAGCCACTTTGAAAATTTACTTTAGTGCAAATTATGCTTTTTTAATTTTTAAACACATTTAGTTATTGGTTTATTGTTTATTGTTACCTGATTGGAAATTATTTTATTTATTTCGGTTTTAATTTGTTCCGTTTTCCAATTTTTATACAGTGTGAAATATTGCTGATTTCCTTGGTTAAAGAAACTTGTTGCTTAGGCCTAAATAGTTTTACTATCTATCACTTTGAATAAGCCTACTATGGTTGATTAAATATTTTGTTAATTTATACCCGGTTATTTATTAATTACATTACATTTTCTACAAAAATTGATCTTTAAAACATGTCGGAATTAGGATTCACCCAGACAATAGAATTTTTGCTAATTTTAGTTACAAAATTATTTATCTCACGTGATTTTCATTTAATATGGTTCTGAAATATTCTTGCACCTGCTACCAAATCCAACAATGGTGTGGAAACGATAAATCAGTTTTGAACTGGGAATGGAAAGAATCAAATAACGGATTGATATATATCCTAATTTTTCAGGAACCATTCTCAGGAGTTACCAAAACTAATTCCCTGCAAATGTGCCAAAGGTTGTAACGCAGTTTGCAGCTGCCGCAAAGTGGGTTTGCGTTACTCAGTAACTTGCAGATTATTCAAAGAGAAATTTTGTTCAAATATTGTGGAAATATATGAATGGTTGACAATGATGAAGACGTTATAGAAGCCGAAAATGCTATGAATTATTCTTATAATTATGAACTATCTTTAGAAGAAACGCCTAATAAATGGATTTTAATATAGAATTCTAAATTCCAAATGAGTTACGTGGTAGTGGAGTAATGGATATTTCAAACCTGTAGCAACAGTAATAAGTTGACGGTGAAGGTGATCTGAGGAAAGTCAACATGAGCGACAACGCGGACCCGAACATCACAGAACAAACGCGGATTGAAAAGAATGCCACCTATGAAGTGTCAGATCGCAGGGTGTCAGTACGAATTAGAAGTTTTGGGCTACATTCGACATCTGACCGACGTGGTCCGCCCACTGTGGTCGATCCGAACTTGCGGTCGAACGTGTCAGAATTTTAAGTATTTTTCCAATCTCCATAAACGCTAACTGTGACCTCAAAAACCGGCATTCTGGCTTTTTTACTTTTTGGCAGTTAAGCAAGGATCTGTCATAGATTTGAATAATAATCGGACCTTAAATTTTACTCCGATATGATGTGTAATTTCCACAAATGTATATTGTTCCCTATTTATCAGACTTATTTACTGTCTCCATTTTAAGAAGGAAATTTAAACGGGTCGGACGATTCCGACCACACAAGTCAGGTTTTAAAATGTGACCAAATCGACCACTCAGCTGATCAAGTCGGACCATACAGTCCGAACGCTTTTGACAGATCCGACCGTAGTAAACCCGCCTATCGAATGTAGCCTTGGACTGCTCTCCTACCGGCGCACAACTTTTTGCGCCTATCGCTTACTCCACGTCATAACGTCCTCAGATTGGCATGGTGTAGTGGGGGTAAATGGGAAACAAAAATGACATCAAACACTGTTCAGTAATGGGTCTAGAATTCCGAATTCGTTGTTGATCCCCAGACAGTCCTTACTCAAGGCTTCCTATTCTTTTTCTTATTCACAACGTTTGCTGTATCCACGTCTGACGGTAACACATCATCTGTCACGACTGCCTGTTAGACGCACAGCCTCACCGAAGCTTGTTTCCATCAGATCCCTGATGACATCAGGCTTTGTTTTAGAAGGCGTTCTCTTCGCCTCTTGCCACCTGGTTTTTCCCGAACTATTAATCGTTCTATACTTAACCGGCAACGGGCGTAGTAGTGGCGAGCTCGCTTGGTCATACCGCCTATCGTGTACTGGGTCCAATTTCAGCTTCGACACTGTGACACTGGCAGTGTCGATTGATAATTGGTGTTGTCTGAGTTTTTTCAGTTTTTTTCCCTTCCGGATAGCCCTGACTTTGGATTTGGGAGTTATCTACTGTCTATGTGGTGTGTTATATCATCCACTCTCCAGATAATGGCCAAAAAAAGGAAAGGATTCGGGAGAACGATACTGAGATGTCGCTATTAGGGACGTATTACTGGAAGAATCGGGCAATTAATGGGATGAGCGATCAACTTCGGCATTCTCTCTCTTTCTGGTAACGAAATGCAGGTAATAAATTAAAAATATATAAATGTAGAAGAATACCAAAAGGCTCTGAATAAAATATCATTAAAAAACAAGCAACAAGTGTGTACATACCACGTTTCAAGATTTACACGAAAATAATCAACTTCGGCGGACCATGATTTCTAAAACTGAAATGACTTAAGTATTTAAAAGTATACACATGAAGAAAAAAATCCGAATGGAATATAACTAATAATAGTAAATAACGTGTGCATAAACCCGATGATTGAAGATTTTCACAAAAACATTTTGCTTCGACGGCCCCATTACAAATAATACTTCACGCATTGTTCAAAGAAAAACAAACAGAATGATGATACAAGGCGATTAAATCACAGCCCCACAAATAAAAAAGTTCAGAGCAGCGAACCAGATCCATGTATCCCTATGTATTTTCGGTCGCTGAATCCGAATCCGAGGTCAAAAAAAATCGTACTCCCCCAAAATCAATAACTAGAGCCAAAAAACATCCCTGGAATGGGGTAAAAAGAAGATTGAGCTATGAGAATAGTTGTTACATCTTAATCAATCAAATTATACAAATTAAGGTTAAACAACAGCGTACATACAATAGATATGAAACACACCTCCCAGGGAGGGGCGAAAACTAGCTCCCATATATAAAAAAATCGCTCCAAAACAGCAATGACTGATAAAAAAGCTCGAAATGTCTAAGTTTTGTTAAAGTAATAAGAAACTGCATCAGGTCCGACGTAATCTTCCGTCGGACCTGATGTAGTTTGAGAACAACCACCCCCAAAGATTAAAGAGTACGACAAAAACAAGAAAAAACGTAAAATTCAACAGGATTTGTATTTTCATGAATGCTATGAAATTGCGTAGTACTCTAAAATAGGACTAAAAACTTCCGTACCATCAACGTCTTACAGTGTCTACCCTCAGAGTGTGTGAAAACTATCCCCTATGTAAGATTTAAGTATCAAAAGTTACAGTAACTTCTATAAAAATTCGAAACACCTGCGTTTTGTGGAAGTGAGAAGAAACTAGGCTGTTCGACGCTGTGCTTGAAAACCACCCTAGGGGTTGTGAGATGCTACCCCTACATCCGTAGGATGGTGGAAAAATAGAGAGAAACTGATCGGATTTAAATTTTTATGGATGCTATGACGTTTCGAGTTTTTTCAGAAGTCACTGTAACTTCTTATAGCTGTTTATTACACAGGGGGTAGTTTTCACCCTCTACGGGAGTGAAATTGAATAAAAACAGTGGTACGTGACTTTCTAAGTCTAATTCTGAGTACTACGCAACTTTAACCAATCATAGCATCCATAAAAATGGATATACTCTTGGATAAATATTTTTTCTTGTTTTTTCTGTGTCATTTAAGACGAATTTTGGCAGCGCTGTTGGGGTAGTTTTCAATAATTGAGCCAAAACTACTGCCTGCTCTTCTCACCTTTACAAACCTCCGGAGTTTCGAGCTTTTTCGAGGGTCACTACAGCTCTTTTCAAGTTGAATCTTGAATGGGGGTAGTTTTCACACCCTCTGAGGGTTGACACTGTATGACGTTGATGGTGCGTAAGTTTCTAGTTCTATTTTAGAGTCCTACGCAATTTTCTGTTGGATTTTACATTTTTTTATTGTTTTCCTCGTGTCCTTTAAACTTGGAGGTGGTTGCTTTCAACCCTATAAGGGCAGTTTATGAAGATTACTTCGAACCTGATACAGTTTCTTATCACTTTAACAAAACTTAGACATTTCGAGCTTTTTCAGCAGTCATTGTTGTTTTGGATCGATTTTTTTATATATGGGGGCTGGTTTTCGCCCCTCCCTGGGGATGTGTTTCATATCTATTATATCTACGCTGCTGTTTAACCTTAATTTGTATAATTAGATTGATTAAGATGTAACAACTATTCTCGTAGCTTAATCTTCTTTTTACCCCATTTCAGGGGTGTTTTTTGGCTCTAGCTAACGATTTCGGAGATGTACGATTTTTTTTGACCTCGGATTCGGATTCAGCGACCAAAAATACATAGGGATATATGAGTCTGGTACACTGCTCTGAATTTTTTTTTTTTTTTGTGGGGCTGTGATATTAATAATAATTCATTGGTTCGTTTTTATATTGTTTGGGAATGTTTCGTATGGTGGTGTTTATAATATAATGTTATGTCTAAGGAAAATCCTTCTCTAAAATTTATCACTGCTAATCTCGCATGCTGACTCGCTGGCGCATGCGTAAAAAACTACAGCGACAGGACCTTCGTCGTTTCTTTACGAGATAACGAATGGCTCACAGTGGATGATCAGGAAAAGGACGCTGAATATAATAATGGAGATGAATTTGATGACAGTAAAGAACAAGATGATATCATCGAAGAAAGAACTGATGAAATTCCAAGTAAATTGAAAACGAAAATTATTGAATGGGAATGATTAAAGGTAAACAAATGGAAAGTTTAGAGGGATACAACGACAAATTTTTTCGTCAATCCTACAACGAGTTCAATTCTCAAAAGACTTTTGGAGAAGACATCCAGAAAATATTAGCATACGTATAGCGTGCAAATTCGACGACGGGTGGTTACCGTCTGCCAGTCGGTAATCGAAGAGACCATATAAATACAAATTTTTTTTCTCTTTGGAACTTTTTGGTATGGTGGGGGGATAGGAAGGGGGAGGCATTTATTTTTAAATCGAATGATTATCGATATCTGTCCACATAGGTAGTTAGTATATGTACTTCACATACCCCAATTACGCTGGCAGACGAAACTTCCGAACGGCGCGCGCGCTTACCGGAAAAAGAAACTAAACATTTTTTTTTCTTTTTCCGGTTAGCGCGCGCGCCGTTCGGAAGTTTCGTCTGCCAGCGTAATTGGGGTATGTGAAGTATATATACTAACTACCTATGCGTAAAGAGCAAGGGAAACGGTCTCACCAAGATATTCGCGAGGTGGAGCGTTAATATCAAAGAAGATGGGATGTGAATATGAATACAGACCACTGTTGGATGTTGAAACGGGATATGCCAGAAAATACAAAGAAGAGAAAAAGAATGGCATTACACAGGACTTTAGAAAGTGAGAGGGTACGCTACCATAGATGACTGTAACGCAATTTACAAAAAAAATTTTAAGGTTATGTAAAAAGTCTAACGTGATGGGTGAATGCTAACCTCGAATTCGGTTTCAGCGCACCAAAACACATATAGGTAAAGTGGTTAGCTCGTTTTTTAATTTATTTTTATCCTCAGTTTTGGCTGATTTTTACCTGTTTTTGGAAGTTATCTGAAAATTCTGACGTGATAGGTTAATTCTTGCCTCGGATTCGGTTTCAATGCCCCAAAGTACGTAGTCTGTTGGGTAGCGCAAAACTTTTTTTTGTGTGCGTGAGTTTGTGTAATTTGTAATTATGATAAAAACTGTCTTAGTAGTCTAAACTTGTTCGCCTATAACTTGGTTTTTGAGGTTACGTCCTTTTCGCTCTTTCCTCTTTTGCCAATTTTTAATATGCTTTAAAATTGTCCAAGCTCACGTTGAGGGTACTATGTGGTTAAGTCGTGAAGCATCGAAATGCATGATTGCGAAATAAAATTCGCATGTACACGCGACTAATGAGAGAGATGGTGCTTTACCGTGATCCTTAGAGGAGTTGGTATCGCTGTTAGGACAGGAAAGCAGTATTTTCTTCACTTTCCAGTTACGCAGTTCGTATGCAATACACAGTACCCTCACAATTATATTAACACGTAATAATAACAAAGTTAATAATTAGCAAGAATAAATCGATATTGTTCAGAGATTAAAATTAATTGAGTAGGGCACGTGCCGCGATATATTTGGAAGTAAAATCTCTCGTCTCTTCTTTCGCCTTCGGATGCTCTTGGCCCTGTTCTTGCACTTGAATCTTCGATATGTAAAAATGTTACAATTAAAGGATTCATAAATATAATATTATTGCTAAACAAATAGGAGTATCTTCTTACATCCGTAAGTTTGCCCAGACTAGCTTGGCCCGCGAAAATCGGATGCGCAGTAAACTCGTAGTTTTCGGGTGGAGAGAGCTCAGTTTGCCTAGCTCTCATATAGCTCACTTCGGCGGCACAGTCTCTGAAAAAGTACCTACTTATATTATAATGACATTGTAAACATTAGTTTATTACAAGAACACTGACAACAATACCAAAAATTTTATGACAATTTCAATCCCAAATAATCATAGAAATAATATTGACATTTGTTCAAGAAATCATACATACTAATAGAACAATGTAGGTGACGCTGCAGTCAATGTTAGTTATCAACCATAGATTTATATTCCTAGACTGAGCTCAGTAACAACTCCTAATGACGACAAGATAATTTGTGTTGTTGGTCCTGTCTCTCTGTAGTGAGATATTTTTTCGCTCTGTCTCTTTCTTGTCGCGTAGCCGGGTGGGAAGGTACACCAAAAGGGGACATGCACGGAGGAGCGCGCTCATTTCAATGTCATGTTCCACCCCAAAACCGATAGAAAAAGAAAAAACTATCAACATCGGTTGATTAGATAGGCGTCTGAAAATAAGGAGTACCCCACCTGGTGGTCTATAGTCAAACTAATTATGGGCTTTTCTGTCATTGTCTCTTTAGTGTACGATAATATCAACAATAAGTAAAATGATAAACTGAGATGCTAAGTTATTAAAAATATGATAGCGTTAAAAGGGGCTACACAAGATACAATTTGCTGGAGCTAACCTAGTCGGTATCCTTTGTAGATTGCAGGGGACAACTCGTGAAAGTTGAGTTGCACTGCAATGTTCAAAGCATACCCTCTTTAATGTAGACACCTTTAACCAGGCATTGAGAGGGGAAAAGCTGGTGCAAATAACCGTGGCCCGAGTAGAAGTAATAATAACCTGGACAACCACACATTGTAAGTGAAATAAGTAAATATATGTAATTTCAATATATTTATAAAAGTAATATATACTATTGCACCATGCACTATTATGTTTTACTCCTGAATATTTCTATTTCATATTTTACAAAATACTATTTCATTTATTTCACTTAAAGAATTAATAAATGTCTTTTCAGTTATATTCAATATACCACTAATTTCATGGGTATTTGAATCTGAGACACTTGTTTGTGGACATAGAGCAAACACATTTTTTGTGTTGAATATGGGTTGTAACACACAAAATAATATGTCTTGCATTTAAAACATATTCCCCTTCATACACACACTTAGAATTTTTACATTTTTAGCGCTTCCCAAATGTTCCATACATTGCAATATGCTTAACCTAAATGTCACTCACGTTTCCTGAAAGAAAAGTGATTTAAACTACAACTGTATATAAATTTAAAGAAATATTTTAGTTTATTAATATTTAACTAGCCAGACACCGTTTATGTCGAAGAAACTGTACTTTTCAAGGGAAAAACTAGATAACCTAAAAAAATATGAATTTTGCCGAATAATGCCATTAACACATTGCAAATCACTTACAACAAAATCTTGCAAACCTTTAGGTCATATAACATTAATGTTATTATTTTTAACGCCAAAAATAACAATAAACAAAAAAAAATGGATATGAATATTCGCAATATAAACAAACAAAAAGCCTATAATTAGTTCATGAGTTCTCCACTTTGGCACTGGCATCTTAAATGCAGACGCCTATTGAGACAGAACCAACTATGGAGAAAACAACATAGTGTCGTCACTTTTCCCCGGTAGACTGTTCAGTCTAGAAATATATGTCTATGGTATCAACAAATTCACAAATTTTTTAAATTCTGCCATTCGTGTTTGCAGTTTTATTTCACATGTTATTTAAAGGACATGTCATATAATTGTTGTGTGCTTGTTAACATAAACAAAGACCGGATGTTTCATAAATTCAATCAATTCAAGCATCAATTTGTAGCACATCACCACACAAAACAATATAGTAGAGTTCAATAAATTACCATTTTTATCAATTGGTAACTTTAACAATGTGTATCTTTTCATCCGGCACGGTAGCTCAATCGGTTAAGGCGTATTGAGTCAGTTTCAAAGCGAATGTCGGCGAAGGAAGACAACGCAGAGAAGCTTCCCTCTAATTTTTACCTGAAAAAGTGTAATGATCAACAAAGAAATCCTAGTGATTTACGCAAACTTAAAAAGAAAGATACACACGAACGTTCATCCTCGAAAAAGGCTGATAGGAAAGTGAATAAACAGTGCATTAGTGCATCAAGCAGTAGTGACAGGGACACAAATATAATTAGTAATAAGACAGTAAGTGACAGAGACACAAATCTAATTTTAAGCAAAAGTGAAATAGACACTAACAAAGTTACAACACAAAGTGAGACAGACGCATTGTTATCACCAGACCCTCAAACACAAAAATTTGTGTTATCCGAAACAGAAGAGGAAGACGAGGACAACCTCCAGGCATCCAAGAAATCAAAGCAGGACAGAATTATTGACGTACAATCAATTAGAATAAGGAAAAGTAAGCATTCAAAGTGGCAAAACCAACAACCAAGTTTATTCCAATTTGCTAAAAAACTGGACAAGAAACACATACCAAACTTCGTGAAAGAATTTGAACAATCTCAACAATTCCCGGAATTTCGTAGCACCTACGAGCAACTTTCACCTCCAGTGCCGGCCGTTGCTAAGAAAATACACGAGGAACAAATAAAGCAGCGTTTTTACCAATCCCAAAAAGACGCATCTCAGGAATCCGTAAACGCATCCTACGAACAACTTGTATCACTAGTAATGGACAAAGAAGACGCAGATAAGGATATACCGCCCCCCCCAGAGCCTAATATCCCCCCTGATATTAACATAGAAATGATGTCAACAAAAACATACAAAAGCACTAACCAAGAAAAATCCCCAAAAAAGATAAACTTAGAACTGCCGAAAGATATGTCTATAAAGTCTCCCCTTCTTGAACAAAGGGCGAAATTAGCGCAGCAGCAGGCTTCTGAAAAACTAATAGCCGAACTCATCAGGGATGGCCAAATTACAATTGAAGATAACGTTATTGCTTTTGGCAAACAGAAAATCAAGATCAACCAACCCCCAAAACCTAGACCCACTACCCCTACTCAAATACCAATGGAAACGGACATCTCACAAGACTTTGTTACACCCAGAAAATCTACCAAAATAGCGCAATTCATACGACCCTCAGTGGCTGGAATTATTCCCATTCAAAACCAATTTTCTGTATTAAACACCGTAGCAGCCCAAATAAAAGAAAAAACTATCACTACTACTCAAAACACAGGCGCAAAACCCAAGAATACACAAAAGAAAACAAATGAAGTACAATACAAAAATCCACCAATTGTACTGCAAGGTTCCATCAAGTCGCATCAGGATATGACTAAAGAACTAAAATTGCATATTAAAAAAGGATTCTACCTAAAATATGCTCCTAAATCAATTTTACTATATATCTCTGACGTAGAAGAATATAAATCTTACAAAAGTAAACTTATCCACCAAGTCGATGTAAAATTCCACACCTACACATCAAAAGACGAAAAAACACATGCATTCGTATTGAGAGGCTTGCAGGGCGACCCTAAGCTTGAAGACATACAAGAAGAACTCGAGGATAACCATGACCTACCTGTCAGGAATATTTTCAAAATGAAAACTAAATTCTCTCCTCTTTACCTCATTGTCACGGATAACAATGTCACTCTCCGAGAACTGCAGCAGAGAATAAAATTTTTAATGTACACAAAAATAGAGTGGGAGCGCAGAAAAAACGAGAGACAAATATCGCAATGTCGCAGATGCCAATTATGGGGGCATGCGACAAGCAACTGCCACCGAGATCCAAAATGCGTAAAATGTGCAGGGGACCATTGGACGCGTGAATGCACCAAAGCACCTAACATACCTCCCAAATGCGCTAATTGTGGACAAGATCACACTGCATCAAACATAAATTGTGCAGTTTATCAGGCTAAGATAAACATTATGAACAAGAACGCAGAAAAGCGAGGAGATTCTATACCACAATATAAACCCGCCCAAGTCCCGACAAGAAATGTGTGGGAGGAGCGAGCTCGCAAAAGGTCAGTCCCCGCCATCACAGACGACAGCGTCGAGGCAGGCCCAAGCAATAGTACCCAACCCAGTAGAGGGGAGCCTACTCAGACGAAAGGACGTCCTACACCAGCGAACACAGAAGATCCCGCGCTTACGGTAGGTACGTCGGGAGATTTCTCTCAATTGATAACAGTCACTAATAAATTAAATACTCTAATAAACATCAAAGAAACAATTAAAGCAATTAGTCATCTAAATAATTTACTTGAAAAAGCTAATACAGATATGGACGTGTTATCTATAATGCAGGACTTTACAACTAACATCCTCCCCAAATATAGATTACGTCATGTTTAAAATTTCATTATGGAATGCGAACGGACTAATGAGCAAGAAAATAGAATATATCAATTATCTATATAACGAAAATATTGATATCGCTTTCGTCACGGAAACTTTTTTAAAACAACTAAATAAATTAAACATTTCAAACTATGTTATACATAGGAACGATAGAATAGGTAGACGAAAGGGAGGAGTGGCTGTCCTCGTAAAAAGAGGCATACCACACCTTCCCCTTCCCGCTATTAATATTCCTATAGAGAACTGCTCTATTAAGCTTAACGACGGTACAGTATTAACATGTGCTTACAACCCTCCAGCAAACAGAATAACTGACGCACATTTGGATCAGTTATTTGCTCGTACTAGGGTAATTATACTTGGGGATTTGAACGCCAAACACCCCACGTGGAACAACCGACGAAGTAATAGGAATGGCAACACAATAAATGACTACACAATGAGGGAAAATATTGCAGTTATAGCTTCAGGGACACCGACGCATTTCCCCCTGAATCGAACTTCACCGACGACTATAGATATTGTTTTAAATAAAAACTACCCTCACCCTATTCAACCCTTTTCCCTACCCCTCCTATCCTCAGACCATAATCCTATACACATGGAACTTGCAGATACTCAGATTGATGACGTCAGAAGACAAATTTTTAACTATAAAAATGCAAACTGGCCAAAATTTCGTCAAATTATTAACCAACAACTTGAGATTAACAACAATATTAATACCACTGAGCAACTTGACGACGAGGTCGACCGCCTCACGAGAATGATTACAAATGCAAGAAATCGCACAGCTAAATTAATTTCTCAAAAACCAAGAGAAGAAATCATCCCTCGTGAGATTGTCGATCTCATACGTTTCAAAAACAGAGTAAAAAGAAAATGGCAAAGATTTCGAAGGCCAATAGACAGAGACAGAGTTAAGGATTTGCAGGCGAACATTAATAACCAACTTAGTAAACATAGAGAAGATTCATGGAATAATAAAATTAAAAGACTTACCACTAAAGACAATTCACTATGGAAAATCTCAAAACTATTCAACAAAAAATTCCCGCAAATCCCTACCCTTATCAGTAACGGCCAAACACACAGCCTAGACGTCGAAAAAGCTGACGTCATCGCTGATTATTTGCAGAGCACAAATACCACCCCCCCTAATTCTACCCCTTTCCAAGAGCAGGTTACGGCACACGTTCGTAACCTGCGTCCTAGATACCCTATCCCTTCCAATAAACTCCCTAAACTCCTTACCACCCCCTCTGAGGTTCAAAAATTTATCAAGTACTCCCCAAACAACAAAGCTCCGGGGATTGATACAATCCCTAACATCGTCCTCAAAAACCTCCCCAAAAAAGCGATAGTACAAATCACTTATATAATTAATGCAACTATTAAACTGCAATATTTTCCCTCCAAGTGGAAAATTGCCATTGTAATTCCTATTCTAAAGCCGAACAAGGAACCCCACAAACCAGGGAGTTATCGGCCAATCTTCCTTCTTAACACCCTCTCAAAATTGGCCGAAAAAGTGATTCTGGGACACCTAAATAGGTTCGTGGGGAAAAAACACCTACTACCTACTCAGCAGTTCGGCTTTAGACAAGGACATACCACAACGCATGCTATTTGCAAACTAGTGCAGGACACGTTGCACAGTTTTAATAAAAAACAGTGTAACGTCGTCCTGCTGGTTGACATAGAAAAAGCGTTTGATTCCACGTGGAGGAATGGACTCATCTACAAAATGGACGTCATACATCACTTCCCCAAGTATATTACAATGCTGATAAGCTCCTTCTTGTCAGACAGGTACATCCTGGTACGGGTAAATAACTCGTTATCCAACAAGACTAGGCTCTCCGCAGGAGTTCCTCAAGGGTCCTCTCTTTCACCCATCCTCTACAACCTATTTACCTCCGACATTCCCTCCTACCCTAATACCTCACTACTCCTTTACGCTGATGACGTAACCATCTATGCCAGCAGCTTCTATGCCCAAACCGCCACCCAAAAAATCCGCTACCACTTAAATAAACTAACAGCCTATTACGAGAAATGGAAAATCAAAATAAACCCTAACAAAACGGAATCAATTACTTTTAATAGGAAAGTCACAAACATAAAAACAATTACTAAGCTAAAAATCGGTGGGCAGGAAGTTGCTGAGCACAACACAATAAAGTTTCTGGGAGTCTCTTTAGACAAAAGACTGTGCTTTGGGCCACACATTACGCGGGCAATAAATCTAGCCTATGGGGCGCTCAGCCGTCTGTATCCCTTGGTGAACAGGCGGAGTAAATTAACCACAAAAAATAAGTTAGCATTATATAAAACCATCATTAGACCTATCCTGCTCTATGGCTGCGTGGCCTGGAATGGGGCCTCCAACACGCAGCTGGGCAGGATACAAGTTACACAGAACAAGATACTCCGTCTGCTGACCAACTCACCTAGATATACGACGATTGAGCACCTCCATAGGATTACTTCAATGCCTATGGTTATCGATCACGTCAGAGAGGTCTCCCAGAAATTTTTCATGCACAAAATCCATGTTTCGGAACTTACCCGGAGTATTGCCGACCTGAGAAGTTACGACAATCCATCCCATACCCATAAACTTCTACACCAAAAATTGGAGATATATAACCTCAGGAGGCAATAGTCCGGGGATACCCCACAAAAAATCCTTTCCCAGCACCTTCCTAACCCCGCAATACACCCCCTTTGAGGAATCCTGTATTAGGATAACATAAAATTAAAAGTTTCTCGGACCAAGCCATATCCTCTTAAGTCGTATCTCAATGAAGATATAAATTTTGCCATAAAAACCTATCAGTTTGCTATAAAAACTCTATTTTACACTTTGACGACAAGCAATTATTTCAAGCAGGTTTTTTAGGTCTTTCTTTTCCTGCGTTATAGACACACATCTGTATACCTCTTGAATCTTATATTCTCCTATTACCTTAAGCTGCGGCATGACTAAGTTAATGCATATTAACTTATGAAAATATGCATATTGCATTTAAATAATAAAGAATTATGAGAGCAATATCTCCCGGCTACCACCTGCCATTGTTTGGGCGCATCACGCCGACGCGCGTTTGTTACGCCTGTTCAAAAAACATAATGATGTATTTACATACTATTTGAGATAATGCCATTAGATATAATTCTCCAAATGACATGTACATATAAAGTTCAATAAAGAAATGTAATCGTAATCGTAATCGTATTGAGTGGCGAATACGCTGATCGACTCGCTACCGCGCTCTGGGTTCGACCCCCAGCCCCGGTATTGACAACATCGGGGGGTGTGGATGTATGTCTGCGTTTTTCCGAATGTGTAACCCCCTTCCGGACAGCCTTGGCTTTGGATTTGGGGGTTGTCTACTATCTGTGGTGTGTTTATGTTATGTTTTTTTTTTCTGTGTTGGACTTTTATTAAATTTTTGTTTAAGAAGTCGACTTCTTATTTAAAGGTGCATGTATGATTAAAATTTTTCGGGTAAGTTGCGTTACATCCTGTATAATCACTTTCTAGTATTCGATATTCAGTTACAAAAACTTGTGTCTCAGATTGTACTTTCGAATGCATCTTGCATCTTTGTCGAACACTGACCCGTTATTTCCCTCTTGTGCGCATTTCACTAGCCAGGCTAGTCTTGGTAAACTGTACAATCAACGTCAGCTTAAGCTCACCGCTGTTGGAGATGCTACCTTTCTAACACGCGCCAGTACAAATAATGTTAGAAAGGGAGCATCTCTAACGGTACAGACCAATTGGATCTACGTCAATTGGAAGCGGTGAATTGGATGCGCGATAATTGGACGCGTGCGACATTGAACGCGTTTTAAAAAAAAAATCATGTATACATACTCTAACCTAACCTAACTCAACCTAAATAATAATAATAATTACAAATACAACATAGAAACAGACTCACCATGAGAAATACTATAGTTAACTTAGAAAATAATCATCCAAAAAATTATCAAAATATAATAACATAGAAATTATAAAAGATAATTTATTTACACTTGCAGTTGGGCAATTCCTCGCAAGTAGTCCAAAATGGTTCTGTTCTCATAATCAGCAACCACTGTTTGTAATCATGACAAGGCTATGCAATATGAATTTTTTAATAAACGCGTCCAATGTACCACGTCCAATTTTACCGCGTCCAATTGTCGCCGCGTCTAATTGTCGCACGCGTCCAATTGTCGCACA
Organism: Rutpela maculata; assembly: GCA_936432065.2. NCBI lineage: Eukaryota > Metazoa > Arthropoda > Insecta > Coleoptera > Cerambycidae > Rutpela > Rutpela maculata. The sequence continues at coordinate 160,314,224 of OW386287.2, forward strand.
TCCAATTTGCCGCGTCTAATTGTCGCGCGTCTAATGCACCACGTTTAATTGACGGGACACCAGACCAAATGACGGAGACCTATGGCAATTTTAAGCAGCAATTTTAGAACTTAATAAAAGTCCAAATAAACCTAAAATAGTACCATTTTTCAGAGTAGTATCTTCCCTTTTCAAAAAGCTATAATTAATATTGATTCCTGGCAGAATTAACCATGTAAAAATAGTTTTTCCAGCGAAAGTGATGGCGAGCTGAGCGAGAATAAAGCACACTCCCAGCGGAATGTACATTATGTACAATAGCATGGAAGAATGTACTCTATTGAAACTAGGTCATATCCATCATACAGCGTGGTCTCCGGGGGTGTGTTTTGTACAAACAATGTTTGATTTGTGTCATTTAATTCATTTTCGAGTACTATTTTAATTTTTCAATTCTATCATTAGTTATATGTATAATAAGATACCCACCTACTCTCAATACATATAAAATTAGTTAAAACATGTCTTTATTTTACGTTACCCTTCGTGAGATAGATTGCAATATCTAAAATCCCCCTTTAAAAACTGCCATGTATTTTCACGGGGACTATATGTTATAAAAGAAATATATAGAAAAGCGTACTGAGTGAGAATTACCGAGTGTTTGGTCAGCAAACGCAAGGGTTGCCTAGCAATTTATACAAATCATGATCTGTACTCGACATTGACTGGTGGCTATAAAAAATAACCGCCGGACACGGGCACGGACACTATTATACCCGCTAGAATATAAATCTACCGTTTTCCTGCGATCATTTTTAAAAGTTCTCTGCCAGCAGCACGTAGTGGTTATTGAAATTATCCTCGTTATTCAGATTCAGATTTCAGATTTATGCTTTTGCGGACGACTGATTCGTGATGTTCGAGAATGTGTATTGTTTGCTGTTTTTATTATATTTTAAATTAATTTTCTCTCCATTAATTTCCTTTTTATTAATTGATTAGAATTTTTACGTGTTTTTTGAAGTAAAGAAATAATTTATTTATATTAAATTTATTAATACTCTATCTAAAAAATGTCATAAAATATTTATCATATTAATTTTAAATATACAGAGTACAGAATAAACGTATGTCAATTTCAAAGCCAGAGTTTTACGGAAGATTACACTTTTGAGAAAACGTAAACGTCTCTTCCCTCTATTATTGATATTTGCCAAAGTTGGGAATCAAACTCAGGAGAGATTGACAGTGACTAGACGCGTTTCGTTACATGCTTTCTTTAGCCAACTGTTCCACTGTACTCAGTATATTTATTATAAAATATTTATAACAGTAGAGCCTATTTATCAGTTTTAGAGCCAGTTTTACAATTATTATCAGATTGAGTTACCTCCTCTATTTTGAAGTTAACCAAAGAATTTACATTGGGCATGAACGTCTCATAAACTTGTTTTTGCATTTATAATGGAGTAAAAATAAAGCTAAAAATCGAAATAGAGAAATTGTCTAAAGACGGGACTTTTTTTTGCTAAAATCTGAAATAAAAAGAATTATGACTGTAAGCTTTGGATTTCGAATGAGGTCGAACACATATTCGTTTTAACATTGAAATCGCAAAACATGGTTATTTCTTGTTTTTTTTTGCAAATATCTCCGGACATGGTCGTACTGCAATAATTAAAAATGCAATAACATTTCAAACAGATCTTGATATACAATAAGTACCTTTATTAAATATCAGTGGCGTGGTGGCAGTGGTGACATGGCAAACTGATGAGGTACGGGCTCTAGATACTCAGGTAGTAGGTACCTAATTAAGTTTGTTAAGAAATTCTTTACTTCGTCAGTTCAACAAATTTGTACTATTTCTTTTCTAAACTAAACTGTTCTTTACATTTTCACAATATATTACTTCAACATGACAATTGTTTCGCTAAAACATTATAGACAAGGAGCCCGTTGACCACCAATTGTGTGTCATAAGTTTACGCCCAACATGTGTGTTATTAATTGGGGTAGTAGTAGAGCACATAAATGTTCATGCCAGCCCTTTTTTTGGTACAGGGGCGTAGGGCAAGCCCCCAAATGTATAAAAAATATGACTTGTAAAAGTAAAAAAACAGCCACAAAAAGTCATAAGTTTACGCATGAGGGTTGGAAAGATTTCTTAATTTACCCCCAAAAATCACGAATCCAGACATCCATTTATTTTGGGTGGTAAAAGGGGGCGCTAGGGTCACCCAATTTTGAAAAAAGTCAGATAAAAAAATGCTTGGCAGCCCGGCTGTAGTGTACCATTAATCATTGATTTAAATAAAATTTTATTAAAAAAAAAAACAACGATATCTGCACGGATAAGGTGTCCGGTCCGATCTTGGGCTATAGACATACACTGATATACAGATTCGGTAAATGTAGATTTATATATCCTGTGGTAAACGAGAGCGAGAAATGAAACAGAGAAATTAGAAACAGAAAGACGAATGTACTGTTCCCAGAGCACGATCCACATTTCGTGAAATCTTATTTTTATCACCTTGTCGTGTGTCAACGTAGGGCATCGGTACCTATCGCTACTAACCGTCTATGCATTGTAGTGAGAATAGACACGTTGTAGCAGCTCACTTTCCCAGATTAAGGTTTTGGAGTTGTTATGGAAAGAAAAACAATATAATAATAACACCATATATATAACATCATTAAAATTTTAATATTATATAAAAATAATGAAATGCTATTTTACGAACGATATTAATAATTTACTTTACCATTAATATACGTTCTTATCTACAAAGAAGTTTCTATATTAACCATAATTGGTTACCCCGACGTGATCGACTTTTGAACCCGATGAGATCAACTTTTGAACAAGAATATTATATTTGAGAAGTCCATAATATACAGGGTGCGATATTGAGGCGATAACCATGTTGGGCACATCAAATTGTAGAAATTTTTAAAGCCTTTAAATCTGCATACAGAGTGATTTAATTTTTTTTTTTTTTTGAAAAAATTGTTAAGAAAAGAAACTTCATTTCTTTGAATATTTTTTACCTCACCCTATACATAAATTGTGTTAATATTTTCTTATAAAGGTTTTAATTAGCTTGAATTTATGTTATTAAAATAAAAAATTTTAAAAAATAAAAATTTAGCAATTTCCTATTTAGTACATTTTAATATAAGTTTGTTTTTAAAAATATTTATTTCTATTGTTTCTTGTTGCTGTTTTGTTACGTTGAATATTGTTTGTGATATGTCTTTTACAAATAAAGCATAAAATTATTATTTATATTATTTTCAAAGTTATTTGAAAAAAAGTCTGGAAAGTTTGGAATCGGAAAGAGTGTTTTTAATTGACGCAATAACATAAATTGAAGCTAATTAAAACCTTTATGAGAAAACACTAACGCAGTTCATGTACAAGGTGAGGTAAAAAAATATTCAAGGAAATTAAGTTTTCTTTCTTAACAATTTTTTCAAAAAAAATTTTTTTTAAATCACTCTGTATATATATTTAAATGCCTTAAAAATATCTACAATTTGATGTATCCAACATGGTCGTCGCTTGAAAAATAAGAAAGTTACAAGCCTGGGGAGATTTAAGTGGCTTACCTTGTATATGTGTAGGTATAATATATAAATGCCAAAATTTAATCTCTGAAATTTTGCTGAAATTATCAACCTCGATTAAACGAGAATCCCAGATCCTGATATTGGCTCGATTATTTTGAAGATTAAAAATCCCAACGTTCGACGTTTAGCTGAATTATTCTTACTATATATTTGAATTTTTATAAGAATATGGATCAATTCAAAAAAATCTTTTAAAAAATTAAATAAATTAAATAAGAAGAACTGAATATTGATTGCTTGAAAGATAGGAAGATATAAGAAGAATGTATATTTCTACCAATATAAGGAAGATTTTCTAATTGCTTGAAATTGATTTTCTTGATTGCTTGAAAGATAGAAGATAGGAAGATAGAAGAAGGATTTATATTTCTACCAATATAAGGAAGATTTTCTAATGGATTGATCACTGGATTCAAGGATTCTTTTACCCATTTTTCAAAAATTTATCAAAATCTAGAATTTGCATTGAAATTGAATCCTTAATTATCGGTAAGTGGGTTGAGTTCATTTTCCCTTGTTGATAACGGGAACAAACAGTTAATTAACCATGGCAACTCCAAAACCTTAATCTGGGGTAAGCGAGCTGCTACACACGCCTTTCTTTTCCTAATTTATCTGTTTTCCTTCTTGCACTCAGGACCTGAAAAATCTGTAGGTGGGGAATTACCCACCTGAAAACTTATTATTCTACACTATTAACGTGTTTTCTTAAGAATTCCTCTGCACTACCCACCTGGATTGATCACGTCTGGATTTGGATCTGGACTGTTTGGCGGAGGGTGAGCTTGCGCTCACGTGCACTCAGGCCTCATAGACGGGCCCATTGTGCTGCCCCCGTAAGTGGTGGCATGTCCACCGAGCCTCTCATTCCTCAAGCCAACCACGTTTGATCACGTTTTACTCACCTGGATTGATCACGTTTCGCTGGCCCTGCTTGCGCTCGTTTCTCTCAAAACTACATTTGCCGAATCTATATACAAGCCGCTAGGAGGTGGGACGAGATCGCCGTGGTTCCCGAACGGGTTATCCCATCCAGGTACTAACCGAGATGAACGTTGCTTCAAAACTATCGAAATGCATGTAGCAAAAGCAAAACAGATTTATTTTAAATTAGTCATATACAAATATGCGGCTCCCCTGAACCTGGTCCAGAGCCAGCTACACAACCACGGCGCATAGGGGCAGGTCCGGTTTGGCTAGAACAGTAATTAGATTGGAGGGTTAGTCCTCCTGTTTAGAAATAAAACTTAAAACTAACAATAACTTTTGACATAATACGCAAAGACACTTATAACTAATTAATACATAAAACTGAAACTTACATTCCTGCGCGCGCCCAAACACTAAAAAATTTTGATTACTGGCACGGGAAGAAACTCAATGAAAAAACTCGTTCGAAGCAATTCCACTCTGGCGGTTTTCCTGCCAAGAAAATGTTCTGAAATGAAAGTTAAAGTTTAAAGAAGTTGGGATTTTTATATTTTATTGGCAGTCCTGTCGAGAGGTGCGGGGGTGCGAGAGTGATTCCCCTCGAACTCGGGCTTGTTTTCGGGTTTTCGGTTAACAAAAAATTTTTTGGATGAAAAAAATTTTTTTCGGATTTCTCCTCCTGCTCATCAAAAAATTTTTGTGACCAAAAAAAGTTTTCTCTCCACGGCCCTTTTTATTGGTTTGAATGGAATTTACAGAGAAAAAGGACAAAAGAACAAAAGGTAAAAAAAATAACAAATAAAACATACAGTAATAATACAGAGTATTGGAGATTATAAAGTTAAGATAAAGGTGAAAATTAGAGAAATAAAAGGTTATCGTGTAGGAAGTATGACTAGGGGAAAAGTTGTCGGAAAATAGGCAACGCCTGGTATGGTAGGGGGTGTCATATATCGAAGTATTACATTATGCTGTCTGATTCGGGTTGTGTTTCGGGTTAGGCGACTATCGCCCAGTTTGAATTCGTAAAATTTTTGAGAAATTTCTTGGACATTCATTCAAGATGCCTCTAGGCTCGCTCCATAAATAAATGAAAAAGCTTAAAAGCTCTATATTTTAGATTAATTCGATAAGCATTAAGGAAATTGATTTATTTTCTTTTTGTGAACGCACGGAATTTTGCGAAACAAAGCTTCATCATCCGTCTTCTATGACACGGCGATGAACTCACAATTTTTTCTATGAATCATTTACTCGAGAAACGTGGCACGTTTACCGATATTCTCTATGTTTACTGAGTTATAATTAAAAAACGGCATCAACAATCGTACCCATGCAGCTTTTTTTCAATTACCTGTGTGCACAAAAACTTAGCGACTTATTTTTGATGTAAAACCGATAGAAAATGGACTATTTAGTGTCACCAATGAGATAATAACTAAATCATTAATTAACATTTAATATTACCAAACTGACTAACTAAAGTCAAAATGTTAGTTAGTTTTTTACACATGCGCATAATTTGATGGAAATTGCAATATTAATAAAGTTTATACATATTTCATAAACTTACTAGAGAATGATAGACGAAATTCTACCTTTGTGCAAGAATACATTTGTAGAGTGTGGAAAGCAAATTATTAGATACGATCATGTGTCACTGAATTAATTTGAAAGTTTCCGAGTTACGATGCAATATGGGGTATTGTGCCTGATTACAATAGAATTGTGACTTTGCATAGATATACGTTCTTCGACAATGCCAAAACCGGCGGCATGAAATTCAATTAATTCTCTCTACTCTGCATACATATCAAGTTTGAAGTTATTGTGTATTCATTCACTTCTCAATTTAAACGGGATTTATTAAGTTTGTACCTAATTGAATTTTATCTCACTATCGAGGGTTTATTAAAAAGGTGTATCTTCGGAATACGTATGCATATTTTGTATATTGAGTTTGGAAGAAATTTTGAAATATTTATTAACCAAAGGCTTATGCGCAAGTATTTTATATTTTCAATATTTACTAAAATATAATATTTATACCAATTAGATACATATTTTAGGAAATACAGGGTGATTTACCATGACATGCAGAAAATAAAATGGTGTACTAGTCTTCTATGAGGGAAAGTCCCTGCAAAATTTTAAAGTGATCCGAGGTAATATAGTAATATTTGTTGCATTAAAACTTTCAAAAATACGCTACTGTTACTTGTCTGTGGTCAGTAATAGGGCGATAAACTTACTTGTGAAAGAACTTCGAAGATGTTTACATTTCCTTAATTAGCATAAAAAGTAAAGCTGGTAGGTGTGGTCAAAGTGCCGTGTTTATGGTTTCGGTTGAACAATCAGGACACCTACTTGTTGTTGTAAACACTACCATAGAGTTAATGTCTTTTCGACTTATTTCGCCCTTATTACTGTATGTTCTATTTGTTCTTTTTTTACCTTTTGTTCTTTTGTCCTTTTTATCTCTAAATTCCATTCAGAGCAATAAAAAGGGCCGTGGAGAGAAAACTTTTTTTGGTCAGAAAAATTTTTTGATGAGCATTTTTCTTCCAAATTACATATAATAATGAAATATATTTTAATTTAGTAATTTATTTTGTATCGGGCGCGGTATTTAAATGGCAGAACAGCCCAGAAAACTAAATATCAAGTTAAATTAGTATCAAGTTAAATTAGATTAGTTAATTGTTTTTAAATGTGTCTTAATGTATTATTTAATTATTTGTATTAAGTAAAGGAATGCAAAATCTTTTCGCATAGGATACCATTTTGCTAAAAAATACGAACAACCGTAAAAATGACAAGGTAAGGGGTTAAGCTCGTCCTGTAGGAATGGGTACTTTTTAGCTTTCAGTTTGTATGTACATTCTGAACTCGTCACAAAAATTTCAAAACATTAATTTTTTCTTTTATTTCTATTTCTTATTTTTCAGGCTAATTTCAATACACTGTAGGTTATCAAAAGAATAGAAACGAAACGTACATATCCATATTAGGTTGAAATGAAAATGAATGCAAAACAAATTTTCTCTGGAAATTGAACTGACACTAGTATGAAAACTTTTACCCTACTAATTAGATATTTACTAGATTTTAAAATCTAAAAATATTTTGAAGTTTCGATTTTTTCTTAAAAGAAAATTTTTTTATTCACAAGCTCTTTTGTTTTATTTTTGGTTACCTTTTATTTAGAATACTACTGAAATAAACCACATAGGTTCCTCATGTAGTATATAATACTTTGAAGATCACCTATATCACCTTATTTAGTAATGTTAGTGAAAATTTCTTGTTTTATTGTTCTTAGCAGTTCTTCACTAATTTGGACTAACGAAATAGCTTAAATCTCACTCTATCTATAATTCTATTAGAAGTAAACTTGCCTAAATACAGAAAAATTAGCTGCACTGAGCTGGATATAGCAAAAACACAGTTGTACCAAGTAATGATTAGATTCTTGATGATATATAATCATTCCTAAAGAAAAATATTACTGCATCAATAAACGTGATAATAATTAAATGCAAATGCAAATTCCTTACGTCGTAAAAGTTCTATAAAATAGAATAATTAAATATGTTACCAGAAAATACTAGTAATTGTTTTAACTTTTATATAAATCTTATCACAGATAAGTATAAACATATATCTTTTATTAAGAGAAAGGAAACATGCACATTATGTACAGTATTAGTGTCATAATAATGTTATTATTTAATTTAAACTATTCTGTTCAATAAAATCAAAAAGAAATAAAACAAAAGCGCTTACCAAAATAGCAGTTATACAAACTTTAAAACATTCATATACACGTGTTTCGGCATACAGTGTCAGAAAATTTTTCATTTGGGTCGGCAATGAGAGCAAGCGAGAGCGAAGCAACTAGGCTATTCTTTTTTATCGTATAACACATCCTTCTGATGCCACCTGCTTTCCCCACCACATGTGCGTGGGCAACTCTGCTTGCGGAATTTCAATTTGTTTCCGTCTTCCACTTGCAATGTAAAGAATTATTTGACTCGTTTTGAAAGTAAAACGGGTTAAATAATTTCAGTTATTAAAGCACGTAATAATATTACCTATACTGAACAGAGCCAACTACATCCTTCCTTTGAATAAATGGTACTGAAATTTTTAATAGCAATAATGATGTATGTACGTGTTTTCTTGATAGCGCGTCATTATTTGCTCCCTCTACTAGAGCACTGGTACACGCCTTTATTGTAGGCGGGTCTGTCAGGCCGTTGAAACTATGCGTGCCACCCAAATCCAACATTTTCCGAATGTGTATATGCCTCGTCAGTGTAACTTCATTTAAAGCTTAGAGTAAACTGAAAAATTTTCTAGCAAATACCTCTACAATATTTATTAATGATTTATCTGAACAGAATAACAAAAACTGAATTAGGGAGATTTCCCATACAGGGTGTATTAATTATTCCGATCAAAAGGAAATCCATTTATTCGTATGTTTGAAACTCCAGTCAATTTTATATTTGTGTAAAAGTTAGCAGTGATGATCATTTGAACAATCTGTCTCAAGTTTAAAAATCGATATCATCCATTTAGAATGACACTTTGTTCATCATTGTCATTGCCGAAAACTAAATGCGTACATTCTGACAAACTGTCACTAGATAACTGTTGCTGTATTCCATGTATTTCTACTATTTTTTATTATTTCCATATATTCAAGACTTATATAACACAACTGTAATACCTAGTCGTAATAGTGCGGGAGCTACGCGGATTTTTCGGGACATCATCGTTTTATGCACTTTTATTGACAATTACAATTCACAAAATCGACTTCTAAAGGGGTACCAGTGAAATTATTTCATCGCTACAGGGTTCATTCTTTGTGTACGTATACCTTTTATGCCTAAAGTGAATAAAATAAGATCTCCAGAAAGTGTGCGACGTCAGGGGGCGCAGCCAGAAAGGTTGTAAAAGAATGTCGTTATAGCACATGATCGTCACAAGCAATTTTTTAGGTTGAGAATATTTATTTAAATGTTTCAAATACAGAAAAAAATTCCCAGAATGAAATTCCTGTCAAAATACCTAGCAAGAAAAAAATTTCTCTAAATTTGAAAATAATTGGATTATTTTCGCATATTTCATCTGCGAACTCTTAACTCATCGTTATAAGTTCTGGCTCATTTTTTAAACGTAAATATAAGCTTCCTTAATAATAAGATAGCCTCCTCAGAAAGTTATCATCATTAAAAGACCATTTTTAAGTTTAAAAACATATTATGAGTCTCTTGAATGAGAAATTAGTCATCTTAAGACCAAAATCCTGTCAGAATAACTACACGCACATAGAAACAAAAAAATGAACGATTTTATGTGAAACTAACATTACCATCGCATCTCGGAGGTTACAAGTCATTGTTAAAAGTTTTGTCCTTTCTTGTTACTTTAATACAAGTTTTATTAACAATGAAATATGCTCCACAGAATACAATGACCATCAAATAAATTTTTACGTTCATATATAAGGTACAGCATCCTGCTCATTTCAGTCAAATTAATGAGATCTCCAGCCCGTTATATCTCAGGGTTTGGATATCACTGTTAAATGTTTATTTGTTCATGTTGATAAAAGTCAACAAACAAATATGCTCTCCAAATCAAGGTGACAGTCAAACAAATTTTCACGCGCATATAAAAGGTACCGCATTGCACTTCCCATTTCTGTCAGATTAATGTAATTACCAGCTTCTGTAATATCTCAGACTTCAGATATCATTGATAAACGTTCTGCCTCTCTTTCGTCATGCTGATAAAAGTCTTCACATCGTCTTGCCAGACGTTTTAGGATTCATGCATTATTCCAGTTGGTTTACGTTTGCTGCATAGCACGCGTGACGGCATCAAGCCATCTGTTGCAGTTACGTGTTAGGAACACAGCCTCACCAAAGTTATGTTCCATCAACATCTTGGTTACATCAGCTCAATGTGTGGCCATCTTGATGCCTATCAGGGACGACCAGTATTTATATTTATTAAATAGATTTTTCTGACAATATATAACCAAAGCTTTAACTGCATTGTACCTTTTAAAGAACTCAACATCTTATATGTTCTATATTGAAATTATAATTTAAATTTTCTGTATTGAACTCATAAAAAAAATCTATTTTTTTATTAGCTTATTACTAGAAATGGCTCCAAATATAAAGTTCTAAATAAAAAATTCAATAAACTAATTACTCCGTTTCAGTTTCACCAGGCGAAGGACTATCGAATGCGCGTTAATGCCAAGGAAGTGTTGCAGATTATTGAATTACCACTACATAATCAGTGCTAAACTACTTCTTCATTTTCAGTCTTTGTAAAGCGTATTTGAGCATCATAAATTCGGATCCATTAGGATCGTTCTCAGGATTTGGTGTACATCGAATCACTGTACGTGCATAGAAAAACAATTCTCTGATGAAGCCACAGCCAGGAGAGTGTTATATTATTATCAGGGACCGAAACCGAAATTTATTTCGGTTCGGTTTCGGTTACGGTTAACTGACGTACACCATTTTCGGTTTTCGGTTACGGTTTCGGTTTTCAGAGCAGCATTAATTTGGTTTTCGGTTTCGGTTTCGGTTTTCAAAAAAGCATCAATTCGGCTTCGGTTTTCCAGAATCTCACAGAGAGAAAAAATCGTAATTACGGTGCGGTTTTCGGTTACGGTTTCGGTTCGGTTACGGTCCCTGATTATTATTATATTTTACCGTTTTCCTGTATAAGAGAATGTCACTAAAATATACCTTTCTTTACTGATAAATTTTAAACGCACTTATATTACAATATTCCCATTTTATATACATATACAGCTATTTTGCCAAGTAAAATATTTGATTATCCAGATGCTTTTACTCTATGAAATATTGTTTCATCTATTGGATCTTTAATTTCCTTAATTAGAGTATTATATTTACTTTATATTTTTTGAGAAACCTTAACTCTACACCGAAAAAATTTAAGTTCTCTAAGTATAATTAGCTTTTTCATGCTTTATTTAAAAATTTATTATTTATATGTGCAGGTAATATCATTCATAATTCAATAAATTGTCAAGATATTCGCTGTATGGGTAAATTAATTAAGCATATACCTTTGACACGTATGTTTTTAAATATTTGTAATTTTTCTGATACATATTATGTAGTTGCTCACTTTCATTGCGTTCTTTCAATAGGAGTAGTATTTGCTATTATAGCAGGAATTTTTCAATGATTCCCTTTATTTACAGGATTAACTCTAAATAATAAACTTTTAAAAATTAAATTTACAAAAAATTTAATATTTATTGGAGTAAATTTAATATTTTTTCCTCAGCATTCTTTGCAATAATTTTTTTCTGTCTAGATACTTCTTTCGCCTCCGTTAAATGACCTATATTTATTATAATAACTAAATAATATGAAGTATTTCCATTTTATTTGAGTGAAAATATAACTTTTATGTAATTTAAAGTTATGGCGGAGGATCCGGGTATAATAAAATTGGCTTACTATTCATGAAAAATCTTGTTAAAGTATAAAGCAAATGAAAAGTTTTACTCATTGTCTACAAGGCGTCTGTCTCGTATAGTTAAATTCAAATTCTTGGAGTGTACGGTAGACTTATAGACCAGGAGCCCGCCGACTACTAATTGGGTGTGTTTACTCCCAAAATGTGTTAATTGTTAATTTGGGTCAGTAGACCACAGAAATAACCATGCCAGCCCTCTTTTTTCGGGCAGGGGCGTACGGCAGGTCCCAAAGGTGTAAGAAATATGACTTGTAAAAGTAAAAAAAAAGTCACAAAAGTCATAGGTTTACGCATGAGGGTTGGGGGGAGTTCTTAATTTACCCCCAAAAATCATGAATCCAGACTCCCACTCATTTTGAACGGTACAAGGAAGCGCTACGCTCTCCCAAATTTGAAAAAAAAGTCAGATAAAAAAATGATAAGTTTATGAATGGCAATCAGGAACCTGGTAAGTATGAACCTCCTGAGTGCGAAAAGACATTCGCCATCTTTGAAAAGTGGTGCGAACGTCTTGCCTTTCACGATAATTGACGGCGTATCGGCTGTTCCTACCGCACGTACTAGTTACCCTTGTGATTCTATGAGTATCACAAATTTACGACTGGCAATCATAAACTTGGTAAGTTTGAACCCCCTGAGTGCGAAAGTATATTCGCCAACTTTGAAAAATGGTGCGAAGGTCTTGACTTTCACGATAATGGACGGCGTATCGGCTCTTCCTACCGCATGTACTAGTTACCCTTGTAATTCGATGAGTATCATAAATTTACGACTGGCTATTAGAAACTTGGTAATTATGAACCTCCTGAGAGCGAAAAATACATTCGCCATCTTTAAAAAGTGGCGCGAAGGTCTTGTCTTTCACGATAATTGATGGAGTATTATCGGAGCTTCCTACCTATTGGTTACCCGTGTAATTCGATGAATATTATAAATTTACGACTGGCAATCAGATACTTGGTAAGTATGAACCTCCTCATTGCGAAAATACGTGCGCCATATTTGGCAAGTGGTACAAGGGCCAGCAGTCTAAGCGCCTGGTTTCACTATAATTATTTATTTTCATTCTAATAAAGTTTGTTTTTTTTTCTGATTAGTTTCTCTTCCAGTTTTAATTAATCTCTCTTTAATTACCCTCTCGTACATGTGACACACATACACAAACACGCACGCGCGCACACAAGTTTCTGATTGAATTACACGGGTAACCAGTACATGCGGTAGGAAGCTACGATACGACGTCAATTATCGTGAAAGGCAAGACCTTCGCACCACTTTTCAAAGATGGCCAAAATATTTTTGCTCTCAGGAGGTTCATAATTACCAAGTTTCTGATAGCCAGGTAAATTTATGATACTCATCGAATTACAAGGGTAATAGTACATGCGGTAGGAACAGCTGATACGCCGTCAATTGTCGTGAAAGGCAAGACGTTCGCACCACTTTTCAAAGATGGCGAATGTCTTTTCGCACTCAGGAGGTTCATACTTACCAGGTTCCTGATTTCCATTCATAAACTTATCATTTTTTTTATCTGACTTTTTTTAAATTTGGGCGAACGTAGCGCTTCCTTGTACCACCCAAAATGAATGGGAGTCTGGATTTATGATTATTAGATTAAATTAAGAAAGAAATCCCTCCAGCCCCCATACGTAAACCTATGACTTGTGACTTTTTTTTTACTTTTACAAGTCATATTTCTTACACCTTTGGGGGCCTGCCGTACGCCCCTGCCCCCCAAAAAAAAGGGGATGGAATGGTCATTTCTGTGCTCTACTGCCCCAAATTAACAACAATTCGCACATTTTGGGAGTAAACCTATGACACCCAATTAGTGGTCGGCGGGCTCCTGGTCCATTAATTGTAAAACTAAAAAGCACAAAAGTGGTAGGTCGATTTTTATTTGTTTTGAAGTTACAGGACTATTAAATTCGTGATCAATAAATAAAAAAATAAAAACATCTTATTCATCTGTAGGAATAAGACAAATTTTTATTTTCAACATCTAATAAAGGAAGAGTACTGACTTAAAATAAAAATCCAGATATCACACAATGTGACAGACGATACAATATGCATAAGTAATAATAACAGACATACATACAAAGAAGTAATATGTATACAAAACAGTAGTTTACATTTAAAGACACGTACATCGTAGATTTAAAATACACATATAAATTTAAAAAAAAAAAAAAAGGTAAGTATGCTCCGTGTCACACATTAATGTCAAAATTGACCTATGGAATCCCGGTATTCCTTTACGCAGTAGAAACCGAATATTAAAATGAATTTTTTAATTGGCGATTTAAAGTTGTTAAAATTTAAAGTTCTAATAATAATATAATATAATATCGGCCGCCATCTTGAATAATTAAATTAGCTCTAGGGTGACATCCTACAGATTTTCATTTTGAAGAAGCCGAAATCACTAAAAAGCATTGGGTGGACCTTACTTCCAGGTTTAGGTTAAGAATGCCATTTAGCAACCAGATTATAATGTAATTTGGAAGAACGTTATAGAGATTAGTATTCAAAGAATCTTATTTAAAAAAACACGAGCAGGTCTAAGATGGTCTCAAGTCTAGTGTTATAGTTTTTATATTTATGAATTTCAAGAAAACTGTAATAAATGTATAGAGAGGGCATGTAGTCTATGTAATGAAGGCAGAAATAGTGTAAATATTTCGTGCAAAGACGAGATTACCTTCCTCCCCGTTTTCGAGGATCCTGACTCTATTATGGATCCCTTTATATTTTCATATATAAACGGGTTTGGGGAGTGATTTATCGACGAGTTATATTTGAAATAATATGGAAGGGGGTTATAGAGTAAGTTGAATCCTGACAGCAGGCCTAGGTGGTTCATTTAATCCTCCCCAGGCGAGGGGTGGAAAATCATTCTTTTTTTTCAAATGATTTGGTTCAAATGCGTATCCTCCCGTTTTCGGGGTCGCTGATCACGGGAAAAATATTCATTTTAGTTCCAACCCCTTCACATCCTTCAAACAGGCAGAAACCACCCTCACTCACCAGAAAGCATGCTATCTAGGATTTACAGGTTTTTCGACACATGATCGTTATTTCTGCGCATTTCTCTTCATTTTTCACGGAAGAGAAGGTGGTAGCGATCTCGGGGGTTGCTTCATCCATACAAGGGGTGTAAAATTCATTAATTAAACTTTGAATCGTCAATACGCCTCCCCCGTTTTCGCAGGCTTGAGCACCATAAAAATATTCACCTTCATCTCCGACTCTCTTCAACCACTATAATCGACAGAAACTTAGCCTCATCCACCAGCTATCGCTGGAGCGATGTTTGTGTAAGTTGATGAGTAGGGTATAATGATTTCTTCATCGGGAAGTGATGAATAATAAATTTTGTCATCAATAGCAATGTTGTTTATTCAAAGAATTACATGAAAATATTTTGCATGTAGCGTTAGAATTAGTTAGAAAGCTTTACTTAAGAAAAAGTCCAGCCCGAGAAGATTTCAACTCCATTAGATATAAGTATTTGCAGACGAGACCCAGAAATGTCAACATTTGCACGCTGCTTCCAACTGAAGGAGCGATCAAAGAACACGCATTGTGTGTTTACTTTCAATGCCAAGCGTGGCTTTCAAACGATGTGATCGGTACTCAGTGGGGGTGGATAATGAAAAACAATTTTTTGGAGCCAAAATTTTCAGAAAGCAAATTAATACCAGATTTTGTTTAGTCAAGATTACCACTATACTTGTAAGGACAGCTGTTCAAAGCGATGCAGTTGTTTAAAATTGGGGTTAACATGCACAGGAATAACGATCATGCGTCTAAAAACTTGTAAATCATGGATAACATGCTTTCTGGTGAGTGAGGGGTGGTTCTGCCGTTTGTTGGAAGAGGAGGAGGAGCTAAAAATGAATATTTTTCCCGTAATCAGCGACCCTGAAAACGGGGGGATACGCGTTTGAACCGAGTCTTTTGAAAAAAAATTATTTACCACCCCTCGCCTCGGGAGGGCTTAATCAACCCCCTAGGCCTACTCCCTGGATCTACTTACTCTATAACCCCCTTCCATGTTATTTCAAGAATAACCCATCTATAAATCACTCCCCAGAGGGGTGTTTTCTTTGCCTAGGGTTGCGGGGGTCAAAGGCTTCTCCCACCACTTGTATCGCGTTCAGCACCCTCGAAAACGAGGAGGAGAGAGGTAATCTCGTCCTTGTATGAAATATTTACAAAAAAGTCGACTTATAATACTTCATTACATAGACTAATAGGTATAATGCCAAAGCGAATATAGAGAGGTTGATAGTGATCATCAAAACATACTAGAATTCTATCGCCTTTTTCTGCAGACAGAAAATTTTTTGCGAATTAGTAGAATCACCCCATAGGATTACTGAGTAGTGGGAACAAAATAATGAGAAATAAGATTTTAATGTGTCACGTTTTAAGTATTCTTTATACCTACTACGAATTAAAAATCTGTTACCTACTTGATAGTTTATGGCTGAGATGATCAACATGACGGAACCAATTAACTGTGTCATCCAGGACAACACCTAATAACTTAACATAAGTGTCTTTAACCAAGTCGTTATGAGTGGAAAAGATTATTCTTTGGGTCTTATCATTATTCGTAGTCGTATTATTGGCAGCAAGTAAATAGGTAAGGCAAACAAGTAAGAGACCATAAAATTGGTATTTAGTATATACAAGAGAAGCTAAAGTCTCAACAAATTTTTTGACATTAGTCATTAATTCTCATACGGACTGAGTTTTACACTAAAAAATGTTTCTTCAGTGTCAGTTTATTTTACTTCCAAACATTTTAATGTGTGTGGAAAGTAATATTTGGGTTTTTATTTTAAGGGTAGTGTAAGTATAAACGCAGAAGCGCTAAATAAGTTGAAAACCACCCTGAAATTAACAAGAATGCTTCGAAGTAAAATTACAAATGAGATTTCATCTCGACGATGATCTTATACAATGGAACGCTATTTCTGAAGTCATTCCGCGCGGCCGGCTCCATTGTGGTGGTTTCTTACGTAGAGCTGAGATAGTCTTGGACTTTTATGCACAATTACATGAAATTGTCTCTTTGAAACCGAGGACAAAGGTCGGTATGTGAAAGGTTATATGTAGAATAAAAGAAGGGGATAATGATGCGAGGTGCTCCGCTCTCAGATCGCAGCTTCTGGAATTTAATTAAATGAGGATTACGACTTAGACGCGCGATGGATACAACGTGGGAGGTCTTGTGGCGATACTGGACTCGATCTTTTACTGGTGACAATGTTCAATTTAATATCGAATTTTATGTACGTATTTTGTAAATAATATAATAATGATAAAATATGTAAGAAGTTTTTAAGAATTTTTATTACTTTTAACCTTTAGTAGCGCAAGAAATATATTACAGAAAATTTTAAATTTGAAATCGGTGTAAAACGTATTTTTGAAATGGGATATTGTTGCACCGACTTCAAATTGATATTAGGTAATAAGGTACAATTCCTTGTTACTTTCCACTAATAGGTAGACAGGTATTTGTAAAACTGGGTGAAATTTTATTTCTTACTTTTTAGAGGTATTTCTTGAAGGCGGTTCGATTTTTTCTAAAAAAAATTTTTCAACCTTTCTAGTAGCTTCATTTAGCTATTCAACTTCAACATAGTGAAGGAAATTATTGTGAGAAAATCTGTACATGAGTCTTGGATTGTAATGGAAAACCGCTACTTCCACATCCAAATTTTCGGTAGAGGTGGTAGTGGAGGCGGCCAAAATAAAATTATTAGACATTTGGTTCTTGTACATACACTAAATCGCAATTTTATTTTTGTACCCTCTTTAATCATGACCTGGGGGTGGTATTGGAGGTGACTGATGTTAAAAAAAGTTGAGGCGTTTGGTTCTTCCACACACACTAAATCACAATTTTAATTCTTTCCACCCGCTGGCGCTGATACCAATAAAAATGAGACTTTTTCTCTTACATACACTCTTTTATTTTATGGACTCTCACTTGCTTGCTTTACCTATCTACCACCATTTACCCCCAAACAGAATAAGATCAAAATAGAATCAGTTCTGAAATTGCAAGACACTACGTTATATATAGCCGTAATTAATTTGGGAAAAAAGATTTTCGCAAAAGGACAAGTCTATGTCGCTCTGAGCCGAGTAAAAAATTTATGTGGCTTGGCTCTATCAGATTTACAATCTAGCAAGGTCATAAATAAATAAATCACATGACGAAAGAGCCACTGCAGAAATGCAAATATTACGAAGACATTCGTGGTCACTGATACACATGCACGGACGTACACACAATGTTTTTTTTTCATGAAGTTTGACTTCAGATTAGAATTAGTGACAAAATACTCTTTTATATCAAATTCCACACAAATTTACAAAAAATATTTCAATTATGTCTGCCATATTATTCGTTATGATACTAGCTGTCGCCGAATACTGAAATCTCCATGTACCAGGATTCATGTAAATCTGCAAAAAAATTGCTAGCATTATCACATCCCAAAAACCACCATACAATAAAATATTTGTTCGCCAGCGTAAATATCGGTCAGATCTGTAATGCAGAGTTCTCTTCTTCGTCATCATGAACAGCATTGAAAACAACGACCGGGGCAACAGCGTGCTGTATAATTTGTTTGTAAAAGTAAATTGTTCAACGGGCACGTTTCTCAATAAAAATCTCAGTTTGTACCGTTGTAGAAAATATTCTTCAGTTGATTCGCCTCCATGCAAGACTCTCTTGCGTTGCAAAATGGTATATAAGATACTAAGAAATTATAAAAATACCCTGTTGTTTGTAAAATATTATCGTATGTAATATCACTAGTGCTTAAAATTTTATCGAAAATTTTTTCGAAAGCGGGTTGCCTGGTAATATAAAGAGTGCAAATTGGCAGGTTGTTATCTGATTAAATCCCGACCGCGGGAGGGATTTAATCTTTGATAATAAACTGCCAATTTGCACGAATTATATTAACTAGGGGCAACTTAGCTTGAGAAAAAATAAATTTTTAGATAAAATTTAGAAGCACGAGTGGTATTTGTGGAGAATATTTCACGAATAAATTAATTAAATGCATAAAACATCTTTATTACTGAAGTTTTTCTCTTAAAGAAGACAAATTTAACATTATTTGATACATGAGCATGTTATTTTCAATTTTAATTATTAAATGTATGGCAATTTATTGTGCAGTTGTTAAAGACTATAGTAGGGGTAGCAACAGTACTAGTGCTCTGAGGTTCTTTTTCTGTTACCTGAGCATTCTCAGCAACAAAAATTTGTGTATCTAATGTCGTTGTGGTGCAACGTAGTTCCTTTACTATATTAAAACGGTGCTACTCATCCATCTGCAGATACGGCTTGACAGAGGAAGCACTGGAATGGCCAGTTATTTTAATCAATTGCTGTTCTCCAATATTTTTTTTTGCCAATTGAGATATTGCGGAACACCTGAAAAAGTGTCTATTTAGCGAAATATATAGAAACGCCAATTAAGGAATATTATAAAAATACAATTTAAATAACTTATTTAATGTAGACACCCACCTTTTTGAGTGATTTGTAATCTTGCGATTTATTACGTCTAATCCAATATTTTTAGCAGCTGATTTAGTCCATTTTGATAACTGGTTTCTGCCAATAGGAACATTTTTAAACCATGAGACATCTTCTCTCATATAGTATGGGTTTGGTGTTAAAAAAAAACGGTCCGATTTTATATTGTCTGTACGTTTTTGTACTAATTTCCTGTACAATCTTACGGGGCATTTGTCAGCATTGTCACTATTTTGCGTTAACCATTTATTTTCAGCACATTGTTTATCACCACCTTGACAAGTCTTCGTAAATATTGGATTATAAATTATTTTGTTAGAAAAACTTCCATCATTTTTAATTTCCTCTTGGAAATGATACAGCATACATTGTGCTGCCTCTCCACCTCGCCAAGCAAGTTCATAAGACACTATGTGATAACATTTTTTTTGAAGACCATCAGGAGTATTCTCATCACAATTTTATATAATCTGATTCATTTCTTCTAATTTTAACACTTCTGCACTTCTTTTTCTAT
Organism: Rutpela maculata; assembly: GCA_936432065.2. Lineage (NCBI taxonomy): Eukaryota > Metazoa > Arthropoda > Insecta > Coleoptera > Cerambycidae > Rutpela > Rutpela maculata. The sequence goes on from OW386287.2 coordinate 160,334,425, forward strand.
TTTCTGGACATGATTGCAAAGTTTTCCGTAGAGTGTTTTTCGCATCTCGTGCTGTTTTAAATTCTATATCTTCAAATGGATTGAATTTTACCCCATATTCTTTAAAATATTTTTGTTGCAGCATTTTTGCTGTACAGTTCCAAATCGTCTTAACACTGTATTTCTTATAGTTTTCGCCATTTAATCTTTTCATATATAGCCAAATTCACTCAATATAGTGGCCAATTCAGTAACTGGAGTTGATGCCCTTAAGTCGTAATGCCTTTCTTCACAGAACGCAATGAATTGTCTCCATATACTTTCTTGTGATTTTTTTTTGTATTAATCGCTTTCCTATTTTCAATTTCATTATCAATTTGTTCTAAAGAAATACTTCCAAACCGACTCATTGTGAAAACAATAAATTTGAAACAATTGCAGCAGAAACTACGCAAAATTCGCTATATTTTAAACATAATCTAGTGACCGTTTCTATGGCAACCAGTAAATAAAACGAGTTGAAACCTTAGATATTATAATATATAGACTGGCGTAACACCTTTTAGGCGTTTCTGAGGTGCAATATGACGAGGAACGATAGAGAGAGCACTACTTTAGTACCGATGTCTCGCCCAAATAAAATATACACCCATGGTTCCGAGATTGACATAGAGAGCGCCATCTAGCGCTACAAGTTATATTCCATAATAAATGTTCATCGACTCATATTTACGTATTTAATCCTTACTTTTAACTTACGAAGTTTATGAATTATGTTGAGGTTTGCTTTGTTAAGCAAAGAGAATTTTAAATACAACAAATTATAATGTTTGATGCACAGCTTTGATTCAACGAGTTACTTTTTGGTAGATTACCATGTAAGTACTATACATTTTTAGTTTGTTTCCAGAGCGAATGTGTACTTGACATTTATAATAAATGATTTGCTTACCTTTGTAACTACGTTATTGAGCTATTGAAAGCTGTGCTTGACTTGTTCCTGTATTATGAGCTAGGTATATTAAGTACAATCTTTATATATTATTGTTACCTGATTAAAAATGCAAATTGAAATTGTTACAGAGAGGCAAAAGTTACAGCCTATATATTTCAGACAAGATTCGCTTTGGAATTGGGGTGTGTTTTTGTTTGCTACTACATAATACAATATTACAATTTACAAGGTACGTTAACAATTAGTAATAAGCTAGAGAAGATATTTATAGATAAAACTTAAAAGCTCCAGTTGCCCTATTTGCCAAAAACATTTCACGACGAAAACGTCAAAAAATTTTCGCATATTTGCCGCTGCAGCGACCTAAAAAAATTAGAGCGATAAATTTTGCATGTTGGTCCTATCAAAAGCCGATCTAGCTTGAATTACCACTAATAATGACGTCTGATTGGTGCAATGTTGTGAAAAGATGGGCTTTCATTGGCTATAGCGTTAATGAGTGAAATAATCATTATTATAAACCGATAAGTTTTTAATTGAAATCACCGGCGACTCCGTCAAATCTTCGAATATCCTAGTAATATAAAATATTTTTCCAGTTTTTGTTCATCTTACACTAGATGTAGTGTGGAACCACCGACGGACCATAACCTACAGTTGGCAACAGGTTTGACAAAAATAGCTTAAGCTACGCCAGAACAAATCGTATCTCTAAAAATTTAACAACTTTCTATACATTTTAACATTTGACCTTTTAATTATAGTTATTAATTTAGCGTATACGAAGTGATTTTTAAGAACTGAATAGTTTGATACGATAATAGAAGTGTTAATACGAATTTTTACTACTTCTTCTTATTCACAATGTTTTGCATTACTCTAGTTGACCTTCATTTGTTGTATAACAAGTCTTACAGCATCACGTCAAGGTAAGAGATTCTTAAGGGTAATTGTTTCGTAGATTACTGTAAGGTTCTTGACGATATGAAACTGGACAAATTGTAGGGAATAGACGTTTGATTTGTTACATTGTTTATTGTTATCACCGTTAGATTTGTTGTCATTTTTATTAATTGCTAATTTATATATTATGTAATATATATTCTACTGAATATTTTTGATATACGTTGTTTCTTCATTGTGTCATTTTCACAGCTTACTTGTTTTCAACAGCTGCTTTGGAAATTCCGTCGCACCACTTTATTTTTGAAGACAAAAAAAAATGGAAAATTAAGAAGATTCGAAATTGTCTCAGGATTACGATGCATATATTTTCAATACCACTTAATTAAGCAAAATACGGAGAAAAATCTAATTTTCTATCCTGTCATGGCTGTTACGCCCCCTAGCGGCCATTTTAGAAACTCAAAAATATTTTCCAGTAGTTTTTGAGGATCACTTTACTAGGTAATTTTTTTCTAAACTTGTGCGATGATTGATTTCTAAGATATGGCCGGCCTCCATTCTTAGTTGCCCACCCGGTACTTCTTATTGTTAATGAGGTTCTAAGAGACCTTCAGATTGCTGAAGAAGATGCTCCAGAAGAACGTCAACTTCTTAACGAATTCACTTTCAAATTGACCCCTCATAAGCTGTGGTTGTTTTTCCATCCATCCAGTCAAATAATGGGTTGGAGCGACCTTTTGATGTCATTATGCCTAGCCCAACCAATTTTTCATTTTTAGAAAACAACACATCGCATCTTAATTTTACAGTATTACAAGCACATTTTGGAAAATGTGTGTCATTTTGACAGGATGCATCTCTCACAGTGCCGGAGGCGATTTTCGACCATAGTGTTGTGTGCTCTCCTATTGGTTGAAATGTGGGAGCAAATGCTGACAACATTATATGTTCACTGTCGTTATATAATAGTGTTCTTGTACTCACTGGGAAGGGAACATGACATGAGTTCTCTCCTTTCATGACAACTGAAATTACTGAATAGCCGTCCTGATCAGACTCGGAACAATCGGATCAGGTTCACGAAAACAATAAATTGTTCTTAAGTGTAAATAATTATAATAAATACTAAAATTATATAATTGTATCAAACCATTAACCATTTAAAAGTAAGTTGGGACCTGACTCACAGTGTGATTATTATGACTGCGAAAAAAGTGATTTTGTGAATTTTTCCAAACATTGCCCTTTCAAGTTTTATCAATTATCAGAATATAACGATTAGCAATTTACCTTGCTAATTCATGCATACAATTTTCAATCTTTGTCAAGTCTAACGAAGTTGGGGGGATTTAAAGAAGTATAAAAAAAAATAATGTAAAAAATCAAAATAATAATAATCAGCATATCCCTCATACTACCCTGTTGTAGATTCCAGAATCGACCTAAGTCGAAGTCAAAATGAAAATTCGACTGAGGCAAAAATTTCATTTAAGGACATCTTCAAAAGTCCGAGAGACTTCAGAGCCACTAGTCCAAAAGGACCGTCATGAGTTCGATAAGCTATTAGAAATAACCAGGTGAAAATTCGAAGAAACACCGAATTTTCACTTAGGAAAATATGTTCTGGTTCGGGATATGAGAGTGAAAGTATATGGTGGCAAGGACAAAAATATAAATATACTTTTTCAAAGATGAAACAAAGTTGAACTTTGAAAATAATTTTTATCAAAAGTACGCCAAAGTTAGTTTAAGAATTGCGCCAATTACTTTGAAAAATATTGTAGTGTTTTCAGTTTTAATTCCTCCACCAAAGACATTGACCATGAAGGTACAGTCATTATATATCTTGTTCGTAAGTCTGACAATAATATTTTAACAATGCATTGTATCAAAAAGGGTAAAACCGACAAATGTGGCGAAGGCGCGTAGAGCCTATAAGCAAAAATTGCAAAAAATTAACGAAAATGGACAAGGCCGGTTTCTCGCATAAAACAAGTTTGGGTTCACCCAGCGACTTGTAATTTGATCGAGTGCGTTGGGTGATCAATACAAACCGATGGTAGGAAAGCCAACTGCAGGGCTTTCCAAATAATAAAGTTATAGAGAAAACCGCCTTGTGCACAAAGCACTCAAAAATTCATTTTGCCCAAAAGTTGTTCGAAGGTGACTCGCTATCATTTTTCCTATATTGAACCTGCATGGGGACAAGTACGTCGTAAGACTGGCCGAAAGTTATTAAACTCATGTATTAGTCGAACTCCGTCCCGTGAATGATAAAATCATGATCTGGGATTTTTAAGCTATTCATAAGCGAGCCAAATTTTTTTAGGTAAAATATTTTTATATTATTTTCAGTCAGCCATAATTACCAAAATACAAAATTTATTAAATTCTTTTTAAAAAGCTTGCATTAAATTCTGAGGAAGTTAAGTGAATCTTTTCTACCTAACCGCTCTCACATAATACTGTATTATTTTACACTTATTAAATAAATAGTATTCTTTGAACTAATTGCATTTTATTGATGTAAGGACTTGTTGGTAGTCTTAATCCCTGGAGTTTTCGTTTGGAAGACCTAAACAACTGAGTTGGGATCTCATGATTCCCTAAGTTTGATATTCAGTGTTCTGGTCGCCTTACGGGAGCTTGATAGGAATTTTTTTATGCGATTTCTCCAGAAATATTTAAGTGCAGAGACCATTATTAGTGAGTAAATAGTAAATATATACAAATCACGTCAAATTTCAATCCCATCGGAGAGAAATCTTCGATTGGGATTGTTTTATGCAAAAATAGCAGAAACCAAAAGATGTCCGACCACTTATTACTGTATAAACAAATCCAAATCACATCAAATTCCAATCCCGTCGGAGAGAAATCTTGGATAGGGACTTTTTTTGTAAAAATCGCAATAATCCAAAAACGTGAAAGCCCTTATCATCGGTGAATAATTGAAATCACGTCTTGAGAGAGCGTCATTAATAAACTGGGTAGTGAAGCCTTGACCCATTACTCATCTATCGAAGCATATCTTATCTCGAACCCGCCTGGGAATGGAAGAACGGGGCAGAATGCGACTGGCACCCTTCTAAAAATAAATTGGTGTCCCGTCAATTTGACGCCTGGTAGTGTGTTCATCCACATACACACTTCTAATTTCCTGACCGGAACAACAAAATGGGATTTTAGAAAGGTCAAGACAAATTGGCTCTTAATGTATGTGGCGATTGTACTTTTTCAATATTTTAATTAAATACATAATAAGAATTGTGTTCAATCTTATATTTTCGGCTATATTGTTATCATTGTTAGAAAACAGTTTTAAGTAAATTAAATATATTTGATTTTAAGTGTTTGTTGTGTGTGCGTAGATAAAAATTAGTGTATCTTTGACATACAACTAATTTTATATTTTATTTTTATTCTTATTAATATATTAATTTTTATAGCTTATGTACACTTTTTTTGTCTCTATATCCATGTACAATAATGATGAGCAATATGTACAATTCTTGTATCTTAAGAACTGGCGAATAGAATCAATAAATCAATCAAGAAGGTCTCATTCATTTTCCTGATTAAATGCTTTATAAATGAGTTACCTAACATACTGAATTTTCTGGAACATTAGTTTTTAATATCTATTGACTATATTTTGACTAACTTCTACCATAAAGAAATGTATTAAAGGTAGTTGAATTGACGTTCAACTTTGTACCGGATAATTTAACTTAAGGTTTATTGTTATTGAGTAAACTACGAAAATAGAGGGCAGAAATTAGGTATTTTTAACGGGGTGAAAATAATGCGATACCTCGGTGGGTTTCCATTGAAAGTGGATGTGATGAATTTATTATTAACAGTCATTTTACAAGCTTTAAAAGGGATCTCTTGACACCTTTCGATATAATGCTTATTTTTCGAGATATCTGCAAAAACGTATGCAGCTAATAACAAATAACGTCTACTTGAAATAGCTTTATATTTAAAAAATAGTAGTCTATGTTTAATATGTTTATATTGTTCAAGATAACTATTCAGTTTCCTCTGAACAACAGAAACTGTTCTAATTATTCAACACAGACAGGCAATACTTAATTTCAGTTTTTAGTTGCTCTTAAACACTCATATATAATACACCTAAAATGTAAATAGTTGTTGTATGCAATTCAATAATATTAACTAATGTAAGTAATCTATATCCATGTGTATAAACAATAGCATTTGGAAACATATTTGTCTTCATTTAATTGTAGTTCTCTGACCATGATTGAATAAAGTGAAACGTAAGAAAATAGTAATTTTATTAAAGGCCCGATAACCCAGGATATACCCACATCGAGTTAATTATGTCGACTACAATAAATCTTGTACAGAGAATTAGGTTAAGAAAGAGTAATATAAAAGAAATAAATCAAATTAAAATTCACCATATAAATTTACCTGTGTCTATAAGATACCAACAAAGCACACCCTTATCACAACCACTCATCAGATGTGAGGGTTAACTAGCCTTACAGATTTGCGTGGGAGCTGCGGTATCCACGGTGATGCGATAAGCCCTCTCGGCGCTGGCATTCTTTATTATGTAACATATATTGTGATACAAGTAGGGCTGATATTTAATCTCCAAAATCTAGACATCGGGCATGAATGCTGGCTGCAAGTAGCAAAGTATAATTGCTTTTGTTCAACTAGTATTGGGTATACAATGGTTTGTTTTTTACAGCAGGTATTTAGTGACAGTTCCCAAAGTGAAACTGAATAGAGATGGACCTGATAAGGTCATGTTTGCGTTTCGTGCATTTGTTGGTTTTTGGTTTCGATGAAACACCTGTTGAAATAAGGTTGTTTGAATTTGTAACATTTTGTGTACATTCTCTAAGGCAATGTTTGTTTTATCAGTTCGTGTTTTTACAAAGTTTTGTATATGGGTGGATTGAAAATGTTATTAAATATGATAGTTTTCTTATTGGATGTATTTAATATCACAAATTCAATTTATATTATTTTAACGTATGTCATGTATGGTTGGATTGAATTGAACTTAGTAATAATACAGTGTTGGATAAGAGTTTCTAATTAAAAACCCTTGGGCTGTACTATTATACCAGTAGTACAGTCCAATGCTTCAAGCAGTATAATGATTTTCTTTACAATATATAATTTTTTTTTTCTGCGATTGTTGAATAATTCTTTAATTATATCGATATGTTTTTGAACAAGTAATAGGGCTCATTACTCAAAGCCGTGAGTAATAATTCATTACTCAATGGATTAGGAAAAATCACAAGGGGTTATATTTATTAATCAACGTTTTTGTGGAGCCAATCACAAAAGACGATTCAAAAACATTGCGAATGGCATAACTTAGTTCAAACTGTCATCCGCATGTATGTTTCCTTAAATTTTAAAATTACCATTAGGTTTTTTTAATTTGCACAAGTTTGCTGTGGAAAAATTATTTCAAACGATGATAAAATCATAAGTATGAAAAATATAACTAGTTTTATTAATAATAAGTAGGGCATCGAATGTTGCTCCTGTGGGCTTGAATTTTCGGTTTCCACGATGCGATTCACGATGTGCATCAAATGCAATTCTCCTGATTTCCATAATGACATCGTATGGCTCTTCTACTCGTGTATTAAAAAAGATCTGAACGTTTAAAGATTTCAAGTTTCGCCTTCTTTTCGGATTGTGAAAACAGATGACCCGTCAATCCGACGCAGGAAATTAGTCGCGCGACGACTGGACGTGTAAAGCAGCGTTCTCCTACAAATTCGCTGGTCGCTAGTAGCAGCGAATGGGTCGCCGAGTCACCAAGGCATATACTGTTCTCCTATACACGTCAGTATTTGTTTTCGCTGGCGAAAATCCTACAGTAAAACACGTGAAAAATGAATATTAATAGAAAGGCAATTATTTTCATGTTATTACATTACCAGGCTCAAGAGGAAAATCTGCTTTTACTCTTGACACTAGAAAATGAGAGACGCAGGAAGAAAGAATTGCCTATGTTTAAAAACAGACAGATAGAAGAATTTCAATCAGTTTTAATAAAAAATCATCTAAAAGATAATGAAACGAAATTTAAAGAATTTTTTTGTATTTCACGATATCAGTTTAATTATGTACTGAATCTTATAAAGAATGATGTTCTAATGACACCTTACAATCGTGTAAAGAATTCTATAACACCATCAGAAAAATTGGCGGTAACCAAGGTAAGTACCTGTTTGAAATCTGTCTAAATACTTATTTAGTGATATTATTGAAGGTGTTGTAAATTAAGTATACAGAAATACTAATCTTAATATGCTTTATTAGAAAAAATTGAAGTAACAACTACACTATTAACAATTTAACTAATAATTTTATTAACAACTTAAAACAAAAAAAGTTATGAGTTAAGTCGAACATTTGCAAAATATTGTGATGTGTCAGATCCCGATGGTACATCTTGTTGATCCCAATTGCAAGGAGAAAGTGATGTACTGGTTTCATACGAATAGGTGGACAATCGTGAAGAAGTGGGTTGACCACAAACAAAAACTAACTTAATTCGCCGCGAATTAGGACATTGCTCTGCTCTCGGAGCAGACAACCAACGACCAGCGAACGGTAGCTTGTGGGAGAACAGTCTCATTAAACTGCATTGGCAAAGCCTTGGCGACTCGGTAGCATCGACCCATTCGCGGCTACCAGCGACCAGCGAATTTGTAGGAGAACGCTGCTTTAGACAATTGGACGCACATATCAATTAGACGTGGTAAAATAGGACGCGTATTACCTTGGATGCATATGTATCAGGTTTCTGGTAAACGAAAATAAATAATAAATTTATTTCTTTAAAGAAATATATTATACACCCATTTTCCTTCGCACAAAATAATTAGGTTTAATTACTTATGATTAGTTGTTAGACTACGAAAGTTAATTGCGCCAAAATTATTGTACGTTATAATGGATGACTGTATCTGTGGTAGTAGGTTTTCGGGATATGTTCAATTTTAAGTGATTGCTACGTCTTTTAATAGGTTAGGTTGGGTTAGGTTGGACTAGAGCGTGTATATATGGTTATTTTTAATTAACGCGTCCAATATAATACGCATTCTATTTTACCACGTCGAATGACATATGTGTCCAATTGTCTTATGGGTGTAATTGTCGCGCGACTAATTTCCTACCACCGATTGACGTGGATTTGTGAAAACGGACGCCTCAATACGAATAACTCGAAAAGTACCACTGCTAGCTCAAAATTAAAATTCTATTAGGAAAAGCTGGTAAACTAAGGAACAATTTGCTGTTTTTAAAATCTCTGAAATTGTTTGTTTTTTCGGAGATATGAAAGATTAAAAATGACATCGAACGTTTTTAAGTCAAAATACTACATTAAAAGTTAAACATTTCAGAAATTATGGTACTTGCGTTAAAAATTTTAAGAAACGGAATTAAAGATTGTGAATTAAGCTAGAAGTCATTCTTTTTATTCTTTCTCCTACTCGACAGATAAAACAGTTATAATGAATACAATGAGCGTTTTCGCATTTTGCCATAATATCTCGCCATTTGTCGCAATTATTATTCTCGGCAAATTTACCTTAAAGTGCAACTTCCTATTGAGTAGTCATAAAAAAAGTGTAGTATTCTACACGCGTTTAATAGCTATTACTCACTCGGATGAATTACATACACGTCATCCTTTTGAGTAATATCATCATTACACACCAATTGAGTAATATACTATTATTATTTTCTTTTTTAACAGCTAAAATACAATATAGTCGCTAATCGATGATATTCCATGTAATAGTGGATAGTATTCAATAAATAGAATAAATTGTCATTTTTCTCAGAAAGATGTTTCAAAACGAGTGTTGCAATTAAGAAATAATTCATGTGGCAACATAGAAAAGCCAGAGCCAATGCTGTGAACAAATATGCACTTCCTTAAAGCATAAAACGAATTCAATATTCGGCATTTTTATAAAAAACGCACAACTGTTGACCTCATCCTCATTTGTTGCAGTTAAAATAGTATCATCTACAAATCACACGTTGAAAATCTTAATTCTGCCTATAGGTAGTTCATTCTGCAAGTCCTCCGGAACATGTCGTATCTCGTGTTCACTATATATGTTAAAGGTGAATGGAGACAGAACACGGTCCTGTTTGACGCCTCTGCCAACTTTACATTTTTCGGAGTTAGTGTTGTTTATTTTCACCAAAGCAGAGCCGGCGAATAATAGAGACCAGATGTTTGGGTGCCCCCTCCAATAATGCAGCCCATAGTTCCCATTCCCATTCCACATTATCAAAAGCTTTATTGTAGTTTACGAAACAAAGTTACATAGACATATAATATTTTCTCGCCTCTCTATAGGAGGTCGCAAATTCAGTGTTTGTTCTCCGGTATCGTGTCCTTTAATAAGACTGAAATCTAGATTGAAAAATTAACAGCATTATTTTAATCGCACGTACTATTAATGCCAGAGGACTGTAGTTATTACAGAGATCTGTTGTTCCCTTCTAATGTAGTGGTACGAAGATTGAGGTTCTTCAATCTTTAAACCATAATCTTGCTTCTCATATTATTTTGACATACTATGTGAAGGACTCTCATTTCATCTTTATCAACTAACTTAAAGGCCTCGGTCGTGATATTGTCATCCCCAACTGCTTTCTCAATTATTAGTTTTTATATGCTACCTCATTCCTGTCTGTTTTTAGAGTGCCCCTAGAGTCCTTAATTGACCGAGATTTAGATATAAATTTACTTGTAATTGTAGAAGATCCTTACCACACTCGTCTAAAGGAGGTGACACTGATTTATTTATTATGGGCGCCAGCTGCGCTTTCCCGTATGCCTGTGTGTAGTCACTTCCACTTAGTAGGATTTGATATGTTTTGAGATGTTTGATAGACGAGAAAGGTAAAAGCTGAACTTACCGTAGATTGCTAACTGCTCTCTCCCCTAGACAGGCTTCTCTTACGATGCACGTTAGCTTATATTTAACACTGTAATGGATCTTTTCATTTCAAGATATCCTAATTACTTTTTTAGAATTCCTCTCTTCAACTTTCGTGATCTGATCTGAATTTCAGACGTGCGGGTCCTTTAGGATCTCATTATTCAGTGCCGATCCAACACATAAAAGCCCCCGAGCGGTTAGACTTAAAGTAAACCATCGAATCAGTAAAACGCAACAAATAATACCACTTATTGGTTTAATTCAAAATTGTACAGTTAATATACAATAGCTTACCTAATATTTGTAAGAATTCAGCTCCCGAAGCAGGGCAAGGAACAACGCCTCCTCTAGAGAACGTATATCTCAACCACCATACAGTGGAGAGCGCGAAATAACAATCGACTTAGCATAAAAGATTCAAAACTTCTCAGAAGTGTATGAAAGCTCTTTGATTTGGGACTGACGGATGTAATATAGAAATATTTAATTAGAATTTAGGGATACTTGTAGTTACCTTTAGAGTTCCAATAGTGACTATACCATTCATAAGAACTTGTCATTTGATAAATGCGTGAAATGCGTTTTATAGCAGTATATAAGTTACATGAGGTGTTCCTGCCCTTTTACGGCGACGTACTAACGGCATGTAACCTAACGTAGGTTTTATAACATGCCCTCGTTTCGAATGACCTCTATGGAATTGACACCTTGACCTCATTTAGGTACAGGGTGGTTTTTCCTCTAATATTATTAAATTAAAAATCTGCTTTTGAGCATGCTACTACAACTTTCTGATCATTTTCCAACCCTCCTGCCCCATGGACAAGTCGTTGGACGAATCTAAATTTATGTTATTAGAAAATGCTGCCTTGGCAATTTTCGCCTTTTATGTTCAATAATTTCGTTTAGAGCATACACGCCTTGCAACATTTTTCATTTCGCCTCTTAATACTTTGCTAATGCGAAAAATTTTATTGTTATTCTTTTTTCCAAGTCCACTAAATTGTCCTCAATTCCTTGATATGTCGTAAAGCGACTAAAAGTCTCTGCGACCCACGTCTCTGCGAACGTGATATTTCGACTTATGTCGATTCTCTGAGGTTCTACAACATAATCACCCTCACTATTCAGAATAGATCCTTACTATTAATATGGTCAGCATGTGACTCTAGCTCTTTACAGACGTTTTATATATAAGAAATCTTAACTCTTAGAAGGAATCTGAATTCTCTGCGAAAAAATACCGTTTCAAGGTACATCTTGCGCATTCCAATAAACCTCAGATATAATGCTTACCTTGAGTTTTCAAATTTTTCCTGGCTTACTCTTTGGTTAAAATCAGAGATGGGTCGAAGGAACTTTCCATATTTGCTAAAAGTCTGTAAGAGTCATGGAAATAATATAACTGTATGCGCTTATTTGGTATCAAAATGAAACTTGCATCATCACGAATCAGATTTCATCATAAAATAGGCTATCAGTATACCAATGGAAAGTTAGAAGGAAACTTCTGGAAACTTTCGGAGTTTTCAAAACGGAAAGTTTCCAGGAAGTTTTCCTTCTAACTTTACATTGGGTATATTGATAGGCTATTTTATGGTGAAATCTGATTCGTGATGATGCAAGCTTCAAGTGCATACAATTATATTATTTACATTACTTTTACAGACTTTATCAGATGTGGAAAGTTTCCTCGACCCATGTCTGGTTAAAATTTCGACAGTTATCCAAGTTTATTTCACATTTTTATGTGTCTTGCTTTTTGTCTCCGTTACTGCTCGTGTGACGTTTTCTTTTAGAGCCCCCAGGGCATTTGAATCTTCGTCATTTAATGGGTTGTCTTCATTTACATATTTCGCTAATTTATTTCAGATAGCTACACCAGCAGTTATAAAGAATAAATATTTTTGTGTTTGCCTTCGACCCATTTTCAGCTTCAATGAAGCAACTGGTGGTCTGAATCACAGTCACCACAAGGTAACGTTTTGGAGAGTTTTACTGAAGATCTCCACCGATTGTTTATCATAAAATAGTCAATCTGATTCCGAAATCTACCACTAGGCAAAAAGCCAAGTATAAAGGCGCTGAGGATGTTGCTGATACACAGTAATAATTATGGTATAGATATTGTCTAGATAGAATTGAACTATCCTTTCTCCCGTTTTCGTTTCATTCCCCGATATCAAAATTGCAAATAATTATCTTCCAGTGTGGATTCGCTCAATGTAGGAACCTACTTTGGCTTGAAATCACTCATAACAATGGTAATTCCTCTGTTTGTAATAACGTGGGACACTTTCAAATTTTCCTCTTCAGCAGCAGTTGTAGGAGCATATCCTTCTACCAAATTTACTAATGTTGGCTTGACATTGATATTTAGGGAGATTATCCGATCACAGATAGCTCTATATTCGAGGACTATCTAGTTATTTCTATAGAAATCCAGAATCCTACTTCATCGGATCTAAAATGTCCAAAGTCCCTATAATGCATCGCGGAACGACCTGCTGTCTTGATGTTTCAGTTCTTTCTCCAGCAGACAAAGTTTTCCGGGTTGTAAGAGTCCCTTACATTCCAGGTTGCAAATCGAATTTCTTGCCGAGTTTTCGCTAAAGTAATATCTAATATGTTAAGCTGGATTAAAATCGCTAGAGCTGTTTTAGAGAGAAAGTAATTTTCCACTTTCTTACTGGCTTTTAAAAGTTTACTTTCCCCACATTTGAATTAGGGCCGACTTTGTTATTTAGCCTCGATGCGTGTCCCTTCTGAACAGGCATGCAAAATTTTACAAAAGTGGTCCAGTGGTTTGGACTCTAGGACGACCACAGACAGATTGCAAACGAAAAAAACAAGCAAACATTTTCTAAAAATCACTTTTTTGAGCTCAGAGGACGTGTCCAGCAAAAATTTTTGCATGATCACTATACCTTTCCCTATATACTTCGTATATGGGGAAGTAAAGACAATCTCCAAATATAGTGAACAACAAGTAAGTAATAGTAAAGAGGAAAGACACATTTAGATTATTAAATATAAGGATGACTGAACATATACAATATTGTAGATTTACCAAGTTTATATTATAATACTTAATACGGGTATGGAAACACCGTTCCGATCGGAAATTGTGCAGAGAGAGTTTGCACGTTCAATAAAGAAAAAATACACGGTTTTAATCAACTGGGATGCCTGTATTTCAAAACGTTAAATGAATTTTAATAAAATAAAAAAAATAAAGTATTGGTAGTCACTATACACAGGCAGATCAAATTGTAACTAAATAAAGTCTCTCTTTCAAATTGATGAAGTGTGAGTGAAAATTTAGCATTTAGAAAGTTCACTTTATTAAATTTTATCGTATCTGCATATTTTTGAGCTTATATTTATTTATTTGTTTGAATATGCCCGTCATAGCCACGGCCATGTATCGGCCTTAAAACCCAACCAAAAATATTATGCAGAATAATGCTTGAAATATACAGTTGTCACTGTCTCATACCAACTAAAATATACAAGAACAGGTGAAATAGAAAATAGTGCTGGCTATAAGAACATTCTTGTTTAGACTCTCAGGTTTGAGCATACTCACTATAGAAATAAATATACATCAAATAACTACTGCTAGTGATTTTCTAAAAGCGCATCTAAATAATGATTCACTCTTGCAAAATACACTAAAAAATGCATCATTTCAAAATGCGCAATACAAAATAAATCAATTGCAGTAAGCCCCAGAAGAAAGATATTTCTCGTATGTCGAATATTATATCATGCGTATACTACAGTTTCTGGTTTATTGAACATCGTCAGTCATTCAATTTCCTTAAGTTTCCTTTTAGTTCCGTTGCCTTCGTTTTCCAAAATTTTCGCAAAGATCATCCATTGTAGCATATGATTGTCTTGCGCGTATTCTCAAATTTTCAATTTCTCGAATTTTCCCCTTCCAGTATAATTTCTATATTCGTCAAGCTTTATGTTAGAAGATATAGATGATTCATCTACATAAAACTTACTGCACTCACAACGAACACTACATATACAATTTTTGGAGTTTTGAGCAATGTTTACCGGCTTAGTTTTTATTAGCGTAGTGCCCGTTTGAAAAATTCACAAACCCTGCATCTCGCGCAAGTATTTTAGGCGTCTTGAAAAAATCTGACCGCTGCAAGTTTTCTAATTTGAAGCTTAATCAAAATTTCAGAAACCTCAAATGAAATCCTTTTTACTCACCAAGTAGTCATAATGTAGAATTTAAGATCGTATTATGTTTATAAAAGTCTTTTGCGGTCTTATATCTAATTATAATGCCGGCGAACTACTGTAACAAATTATGTAAAACCGCTTACAAGAAGAAAATTATACTTATATAATAAAGAGGAATTATAGAATAGTTCAAAATATATGATTTCCAAAATTCTCATTTTCTCATTTTTTTATGTATATCCTATTGAAATTTATCAAACACATTAGGCGGTCTTGAAAGTCATTAGGAGACCATGGTAAGTTTAAAACTTATAATCATCCTCTAAAAAAACAAAATTGTCCTTCTGCAAAATTTTACAATCATAGCCAGAATAAGGTTATAACGTGACACCACAAATCTATATGATAGCTACGTGTATGTATGTACGTATAAGTATATTTTAAATATTTTATTAAAAACAAAACCATTTTTTACAAATGAAACAAGTACAAAATTTGTATCGAAAAAAGTTTAACTTTAACAATATAAAGCATTGTTGGATGGAACAATCTCAAAAGAAGAAACAGGATTAACTGCAATAGTACCACTAGTACTTGCTAATGAAATTAATTTTTTTCTGTTGCCTATAATTATGATAACGTTTCGCAAGTTGTTCAGCTTTTTTTTCACGTTCTGAAACATCGATTTTTCTAAGGATGGGATTCTGCAGAGTGAGAGGGAAATATACGTTTATTTCCGGTTTATTATAAATATTTAAAAAACCAAACATAGCATAGTCTTTAAAACTATTTTAACTGATTGCTATTGTTCTAACGAATACAACTATATATATTTTATGTTGGAAATTTCTGTTGTACTTGAATATCGTAATTTATCATTGAAAATAGTTCCTAACTTCATTATTAGAGTATGGCATTTAACTATATACAAAATTTATGATAAAAACTGTACATGGTTGTATTCCTTAGAGCATTGGGAAGTATCTGAAACTATTTTAAATATTATACCATTTATGTTTTTTTTAATATTTATAATAAACCGAAAATAAATGCATATTTCCCCCTCGCTCTGCAAAATCTTATCGTGTCGCTAGCTCCCGATTACTTGCACCACATATTGACTATTATAATAGACTATAGCGAATATTTATGAGTTACTTCGTTGAAAGCCAACTTAGGTAATTGTTTATGTTTTTAAAAAAAATCATATTTCATAATATTGAAAGTGCAGTTGGTTGAGAATACAGTTGTTTGAATTTTTGTTAATTTTTATTACTTTACACCAACTTTGCCATCAAGTATTAGGTAATAAGGTCTAATTTACCGAGTGACGATAAAATTATTTATTTATTATTCATTATTCTATTTCATAATTTTTGAAGACAATGCATTAAGAACAAAATATTTCAATCTTCTTACTGGCAAACGGTTAAAAAATTCTGACATAGGTATATCTAAAATCGCCCCCTGAATATGAACATTCATTTAGTGAATGCTTAGTCGAAATTGGTTTTTTTGAATTTGTATAGACGTTATTAAAAAAATAATATCGTTTTTCTAATTTTTACATATATATTGACACTTTTCAAAACTGACGTAAGTGTTAAGACTTCCAATTTACCTAACTGATGAGGAAAAGTTCATTATATCATCAATCAAGAAAAATAAACTACTCTCAAAAAGAAAAAGAAACAATGTTTATTCAACACAAAATTGAATACTGAGTCCATAAAGTGGATGCTTCTAAATTCTTCTTTCCTTCAAAATATGCTAATAAAACTTTTTTCATTAACACGATTTACCTTATGCTATCAAATTAGGATTTCAAATGATATTATAACTTGGCTAAATAACGTTTATCAATTTTAACATTAAAATTATAATAGCAGCAAAGGTAACTATGAAAAAGACTACTTAATTTTTAAGATCTTTAAATACACCTATTTCATTTATGTTTAAATAGACTCAGGACCGATTTATCAGTGCGCGGTGAAGCACTTTATCCTACCTCTAAATTAACTAGAAGTTTAGAATGTGAAGTTGCAATATTGAAATGTTTAAAAGAGGCACATTCTAAACTTCTAGTTAATTTAGCTGTAGGATAAAGTGCTTAACCGCGCACTGATAAACCGGTCCTAAAAGTCAGCAACGGATTTACTTATGTTATTTCAGTAGTCATAAGAATAAGTACGCATACGCTTTTTAACACGCTAAACATGAAATAGAAGGTCTGGCACAGCCGGGTTTAGTAACCAATTCAAATTCAAAATTTTTTCCATTTCCAACCTAAAAATTACTAATTGACGCAGTCTGTCAAATTTAAACCTTTTCTTAGTTCACACGAGCCATTCATGCGTAAAATTATCAAAAATACACTTACATCATAGACTTAAGTCTATGACTTACATAGTAATTCGTGAAAAAATAAGTTTAAAACAATACACAAGCACCATACAATTATAACAATACGTAATTATCACGTCTTTAATAATATTCAACAACCAGTAACTGAAATTAAATATTTCTCAAGTCGAACACCAAATGAAAATACTCTCTTACGCAAGTTGCATCGCCTGGAGTATATTGAATATTCTAACACTATAGATTGTCAGACAAACTACTTAAACTATAAGTTGTGACGTCAAAATTAGTAAAATATTAAACCTAAAAATTGGAAAATATAAAAATAGTAAAAAATATTCTACGACTATTGACACTCCATATTGATATTGTTCCATTACACTCTGTGATATTTTAATAGTCTTTTATTAAAATTTGGGAAAAATTTGAGGTCTCGACCGGTTTCAACCAAACCGGTCGGGGAAAAGGTCTTTGAAACGAAAAGGTCTAAATTTGACAGCCTGTGTCACTTAATAATTTTTAGGTTGGAAATGGAAAAAAAATTTTGAATTTGAATTGGTTACTAAACCCGGCTGTTTCGGGGTTCCAGACCTTCTATTTCGTGTTTAGTGTGTTAAGAAAAGTATGCCTACTCATTCTTATAACTACTGAAATAACATTAGTAAATCCGTTGCTGGCTCTCCTGCTAAAAGAGTTTTCAGACGTTTAATGAAAAAATCTTGTTTGTAACACGAAGGACAATTTTGTGTAACTCGTGTTATTTTGCGGAATCTCGCTTCGCTCGTCCCACAAACATCCACTCAACTTACATAATTTTTGAACAATGTTAGTTTGGTTATTCAGTAGATAACTTTCAAAGAAACTATTCGTTCCTTCCATACACTCTCGGACCAATTCTGATCAGGCAGTATACCAACAAGAGATCCTCCCTACGAGACAACTTATCAATTTCCTTCATACACCAATATGAGAAAACAGGAAAATAACCATTATTTCTATATACTTTGAAAGTTATCTGCTGAATATCCAAAATAAAATTTGCCAATGCATAAACGATGTTCTAAAAAATGGCGGAGGATCTGGGAATTTTTGAACACAGTTTTAAATTTTTATTTCTCTTTCCTACCTACCACTTTACTTTATGATCGTGACGATATAGTCCTGTAGGATTTTTCTAGGGTGTAAGCAGGATTATTAAAACTGAAAATATGATAGTTGTTAGTGTTCATTCTTAGGGAAATAAACTGTAGTAACTTTTAAGCCACACAAAGGATAAAATTACATCAAACGAAAGTTTAATACGTCCTCAAGCAAGCTGTTCCACTAAAATCATTCAAAATAATAACAATCGAAATTACACACAAAAACACCCATGTATTGTCCAAAGTTTGTTAAACTTTTACGATACACTCAAAAATGCACTGCTAAAAGTAAGACCTGCGCGATACTGGTGAAAATGATTGTGTTTTGTTTCCACTGGATAGCGTATCAAGCTGTTGATAACAAACCTACTTTGTTTTTCTAGCTCTTGATGTGATTATGAGATTCACTGCTGCCGATTAATATTGGTTAATTTTTTCAATGGTTTAATTTTTGATTCCTTTGCGGATATCTCGATAAATATTAGTTTCAGCGAAAAAATTACGGAAACCAAAAATAAAGTTTACAAACTAAGGATGAATTTGATTTGTTTTCTATTTATGTAGGATTAATAGTTTCGGAGGGCGTCTGAATGTTTATAAGAAAATATATATAAGAAAAGAGTTCAGTTTAAATGCTGAATATCTCAGAAACGATACGAAAACGCTATGGACCGAAATTAAAGAGAGTTAATTAAGCAATCAAATGATTACTTCCACATCCAGTGGAAGAATAGTAACGACACAAAAATTTTGAAAATTTTTATTGTTCAGATAGGCTTAAAATGTCATGAAACGTAAAGATTTTAAGTTTGAACAAAAAAATTCTGCCTGTCGTCTGTAACTTTGTGCGCATGATTACTCTGGAACCATTTAAGATATTGACTAGAAATTTGGTACACGTATGTACTTTAACGGGATCTGGAACTAGATTATATTTTCATCTTATTCCGTTGAAGGGTTGGGGGGTAAATTGGGGTAAATCAAGCAGGTAAGATTCTATAAAATTGGTATATACAAGAGAAGCTAAGGTCTCAAAAAATTTTTTGGCATTAGCCACCCCAATTACCACCCCCACCCAATTATTAAAGGGGATGAAAAAGAATTGTGATTTAGTGTGTGTACAAGAACCAAAAACTTCAAAATATTTTTTTATAATAATATATAATATTTACTTCATCCACCCCAACTACCACTCCCCTATAACCACCCCCACCCCACTGCTGATGTAGGATATCGTTTTATGGGTTTTTGGGGTGAACGATTTCAAATATTATATTATTAAAGTTCCATAAGCAATTATTTCCACATACAATTTTTTTTTGATGTGAGAGACTTGGATAGAAAATCTGGATGTGAAAGTAGTGATTCCCTGGGCAGCGGTTTTTTTGTCTGTTTCTGTAGTATAAAAAACCGCTACCCAAGGAATCACTACTTCCACATCTAGATTTTCTATCCAAGTCTCTCACAACGAAAAAATTTTGTATGTGGAAATAATTGCTTATGGAACATTAATAATATAATATTTGAAATCGTCTACTCCAAAAACCCATAAAACGATATCCCACATCGGTACTGGGGTGGGGGTGGTGATAGGGGGTGGTAGTGGGGGTGGTAGTGGGGGTGGTAGTGGGGGTGGATAAAGTAAAAAAATATTTTGAGGTTCTTGTACACACACTAAATCACATTTTTTTTTTCATCCCCTTAAATAATGGCGTGGGGGTAGTAATGGGGGTGGCTAATGCCAAAAAATTTTTTGAGACCTTAGCTTCTCTTGTATATACTAAATGCCAATTTTATGGACTCTTACCTGCTTGATTTACCCACCATTTACCCCAATTTACCTCCCAACCCTTCGACGGAATAAGATGAAAATATAATCTAGATCCAGATCCCATTAAAGTATATACGTGTACCAAATTTCAAGTCAATATCTTAAACGGTTTCAGAATAATCGTGCGCACAAAAAAAATTACAGACAGACCGACAGACAAACAGAAAATTTTTTTTCGCTCAAACTTAATTAAGAAAATTATGACCGAAATATGCGTATCTTCACATTTTTAAATAAAAACGTAGCTACTTGGTTGCTGTAACCAGTCAGTAATAAAAAAAACTTAAATACTGTTTTCTGTTAAAATACCGGGTAACCCATTTAAGATGACATTGAAAAATCACAAAAAAAATTTTTTTCGAAGGAAGGTATTTCGTTTTGAAAAGGAAATAAAAATGACATTATTTATTTTTGATTGAGCATTTTCAATGTAATTTCATGGTCAACATGATTTTTCAAATGGACATCAATGTTTTATAGTATGGCAGCTTATTCTACGAACAATAATAAACAAGCAACTGTTGATTGAAACATTTTTTATCTGACTTCGATTTTGCAAGAGATACCAAACAGAATATCTAGAGATTTTTTTGATTTTCAAGAACTTTTTAAATCAACTTTGGGGAAAAAGTGTTGTTTATTACTTCCATATCCAGTGGAAGTATAGTAACGACAAAAAAAGTTCTTAACTTTTTTATTGTTCAAATAGGCTTAGAATGTCATGAAACGTCGAGATTTTAAGTTTGAGCAAAAAAAATTCTGTCTGTCTGTCGGTCTGCCTGTAACTTTTTTTGTGCGCACGATTACTCTGGAACCGTTTAAGATATTGACTTGAAATTTGGTACACGTATGTACTTTAACAAGATTGGAACTAGATTATATATTCATTTTATTCTGTTGAAGGGTTGAGGAGTAAGTGTGTGTGCAAGAACCAAAGACCTCAAAATATTTCTTTTACTTCATCCATCCCCACTACCACCCCCCTATCACTACCCTCACCCCACTACCAATGTGGGATATCGTTTTATGGGTTTTTGGGGTAGACGAATTCAAATATTATATTATTAAGGTTTCATAAACAATCATTTCCACATACAAAATTTTTTCGTTGTGAGAAATTATGAAATTAGTTGCAATAATTGTAATTTGAGGTATGTTGTCGCAAATAATGATAAAACGCCCAATTTTAACAATGTTTAAAGAATATATGGCGCACCTCAAAAGTGGAATAACTGAAAAGTGTTGCTCAAGGTGCATTTAATAACAATTATAGATATCGATAACCTAAGGTTAATGAGAAACGTAAGAAATAACAAACTACTTTTAATTATAATTTAGTTTTAATCATCTCGAGTATAGCCTATAACATTTCCTGGCATATACCTTTACGTCAGCGAAAACCATATTCAAATCGGACCAGTATTCTTGGAGTCATGAGCATACATATAAATGCACGGACAAACTTACCTCCGGAGAACTTCTTTTTCGAATTTGCTTAGAAATATTTAAAGTTAAGAGATGAAAAGTACACAAGGAAGCACTGTTCGGAAAGGAATGGAAAATTTTGTTTTATATCTCAGTTTTTAGTGTCAAAATGTCCATTCTATAAGTTGAATTATTTTCTAGAGAACTGATATTTTCAATTTAGAATATCTGTTTTTATTCGCAATTTTCTTCTAAGAAATATTTACATACAATTTTACTATTAATATGAATTAAGTATTTATTTTAAATAATAATATTGTCATAAATTAACATACAGTTAGTTTATCTCCTTTAAATCCATACTGATTTGTTAAACCACAACTAATAGTCTAAGAGGTAGTGTCAAATTCTAGGAGTGATTTTGGCACGATTTCTATGAGTTTATGATGATAGTACGTGTTGAAGAACTAAAATTGATGTTAGCTGGCGCGACTCCTTGACTTTTGGGCGTGGGAGGCTGCGAAACTTGTAGAAAAAAAAATTTTGGACCACTTTGGCAAAGACGAAAAAGTATGAATGATTAATTTATGAAACGCTGATCTTAAAAAAATGTGTCAGCTGCATCAGATTCATGGAAAAACGTGTTAGCTGACCATGTAAGCATGTCGGAAAATTCAGGAAAATCGGAGCATTTTGGCAAAGCTGAAAATTTTATATATTAAAGTTTATGATTTAATAATTGCATTAATATGTGTCAGCTGGTATTCCGATGTGGCAAAACCTGTTAGCTGGACTTTCAAATTGTGGCGTAGCGTTTAGTTGGGCGCAACGAGCGGCAGTTTCGTGACTCAGCTAACGTATTTTAAGCAGCTGTTAATGTTAATAATTTTTTGAATGAATCGTATCAGTTTATTTTTTTATTATAATTCTCATACATAAAATATAATAATAATTATTCATCGCTCGAGTCTTCATCATAATCTACTTCTTCTTCATCAGAATTATCTTCAATACTGGGATTCTCCTCAGCCTCTGGTGATTCATTGTTTTCATTCGTATCTTCCGGCTACGCCGCACCAGCTAACAGGTTTTCCCACATCGGAATACCAGCTGACACCAATTAATACGATTACTAAATTATAAACTTCAATATATGAAATTTTCAGCTTTGCCAAAATGCTCCGATTTTCCTGAATTTTC
The DNA here is from genome assembly GCA_936432065.2 of Rutpela maculata. NCBI lineage: Eukaryota > Metazoa > Arthropoda > Insecta > Coleoptera > Cerambycidae > Rutpela > Rutpela maculata. The sequence goes on from OW386287.2 coordinate 160,357,405, forward strand.
CTACTTGTTTAAATGGTCCGAAAATATTTTTTTTCTACAAGTTTCGCAGCCTCTTCTCATCTTAAGTCACGGTTTTGAGCCAGCTAACACTTCATTTCTTAATAAGCTGTAGAACAACAAGCTATGTTAAAAAAATCAGCTTTGCCAAAATGCTCCATTAACATTTGGCACTACCTCTTAGACTATAACTGTCGTTTATTTCTGTGTTATTTGAATTTTGTGGTTCTAACCAACTATTATACATATATAAGTATTTATAAAAAAAGATCTATCTAAAATCTGCCTTTTTTGAGTCAGATGTTGTCATTATTCAGACATTTTTCTGCTTATATTATTAGTTCAGTCACAGAAAAAAAATAATTATTTATGCAACAAGTATGTAAAGTGACACTTTTTTTACGAATAAAATTTTGTCGCAAGTGCCGTAGGCGAACTCGACAATGCCATGAGTGAAAAAAAGCGCTTTACATACGAATTTCATTCAATATTTTCTCTACTACCGAAATGTTTACCAAAACATATGTATAAATTAAAATATGAAAAACTACTGCGCAAAGAGAAATAATAAAATGCTATTTTATTATTAGTTGTTTAAAAATTGCAATATCGCCATGGCTAACCTAATTTTAAATGAATGGCACTAATCAGAATCTTAAAAATATAAATGAAGCGTTAATACTATGAATGATTCAAGCATTATTGTCAAAGAACACTGAAAAACAGGGTATTTTATAATAATATACCTATCCAGTGATAATAAATAAATGGACTACACAATATTAAATAAGTAATTTTTAGTAGATATGATTATTATAGGCCCCAATATGCAATTTATTACTATACGCACTACACAGAGTACATAAAGTAAGTACTTAGCGCACGATAGTGAAAAAAATAATATTTATATCAGACATTTATTAGTATTTCTTTACAAATCAGTTGTAACTCTAATTTACTATGTCGTAAAACGGTTACTAAGCCACATGGCATTAATTTGCAACATTTTGAAAATGATACAGTAGTATATTGTGTTGAGAATATAATTCACGTGTCACATGGTACATTTTTGATTAATTTCATTGGTTAAAATACAAAAACAAAAGAGCATAATAGGCTATCAAATCGGTGATAATTTTATCACCGCATATTGACTGTCACTTGTTTTTAATGAATAAAATAGTTTACTGTCAAAGTGACAGAAAGTTTCAATAGACGCATCGAAAGCAAAAAAATGTTTCAACCAGTAGATCACCGTCGATGGGGAGATGCTAGCGAGGAAGAGATTCGAAAGTTAATTGAGAAAAAATCTCAGTGGAACCAGTTCATGGAATTTTGCGCTTCAAGGAGAATCAAAATAACGTAAAACGTTCATCATATTCTCTCACCAAATATAACACGTGTTATGATTAATAATCGGTGATACCACTCGTTAAAACCTATTGAAAATTGAAGTCGTGCTTCGCACTCGGTCAATTTTCATCGGTTTTACCTCGGGCTATCACCGATGATAATCATAACACTAGTTATATTATCCCCGAAAATAGCACTTGTCGCACGAGAATAAAAAATTATTTTCGCATGTTGCACACTATACTTTTTCTACGACTGTCCTCATTTCCATATTTAAATAAAGAGAATTAACTTGAACGTAAACATATATCTACAATTTGATGTTTCTAAGGAGAATATCTCGACAAAACTTCAATTGTTTTAAATGCACTCTTTTGATACAAGTATAAAAGGAGCATGTGACACTTTTGACACGCTGTTAAGGATTTATCACACGCTATGTGAAATCGATAATTTTCAAACGTAGGTTGCAGTGCGTCTTTAAATATTTTTCAAAACAGTCGTGGAAATTGAATGTTTGTCATGTTCTCTTCGAGCTGTCAGAGTCATTACTGTAACTTACCAGATATCATTGCTTTGTGTATGATTTTGTATATCATACAAAAATAATGCAAGCGGTAAATGATTTATTGATATTTAGCTGAAGTCAACATATATATTGCTTTTTTGGTAAGAATTTAGAAGATATGTGTTGAAAAAAAGGATAAGTTAATATGTTGAGGCAAAAAAATCAGAATCTAATTTACCCCAATAAAGCCTATCTCATATTTTTAGTTCTTGCTAGCTGAAAATATAAATTTAAAACCCAAAAGCATATTCTTCAATGACATAAGTACATATAGAAGAATAAGAGAAAAATGCAGAAATTAAGGGGACCTCATAAACATATCAACACTATTAACGGAAAACAATCAAAATATCTACTGGTATCTATATTCATTTCTTAGAACTATAGATATTGTAATTTAGTACTGGAAAAACGTAAATGTATATATAGAATATGTAGGTTAGTTTAGATATAAGACAGAATTGTAATTTTATTAAGGTAGGCTAAGGATATTCATTGCGAAAAAAAAAATACACATATATTGAAAAAAAATAATAGCACTAATAAAAAATAATAATAATAATGATAAGCAAAAGAAAAGAGTCAATATTAAACACAAAAGTATATATACATAAATAATATAAAAAAAAAATAAATAGATAAATAAAAAAAAGAAAGAGATAACAATTTTAAAGAATATATATGGGTACATACGTGCAGATAAAAATAATTAAAACATGAGTACTTATATATAAAATAATTAAAATTAATAAAAAAAAAAAAAAGTATTATAAGCAATATAGTGATAATACTAGTGATAAGAAAATAATATTGTGTATAGAAAATAATATTGTATACAGTATATAAATAGGTGGGGAAATTTTGAATCATGAAAATGATATTTAAATATTAAATAAGGACAAAAGTTGTATGTATTCATGTACAAAGAGACTGGCTAGTTGGTTTAAACCAGTGCCATCAGACCAAACACACACACAAGGGGACCTCAGGTATCTTTTCACTTATGTCATCCAGTTTGACAGTTCAATAATTTAAAATTTATTTTTTGAGTGACTAAAAAAATAAATTGGCAGTAGTACTACCCACCTGAAATATCTGTAGGTGGGGAATTACCCACCTGAAAACTTATTATTCTACACTATTAACATGTTTTTTTAAGAATTCCTCTGCACTACCCACCTGGATTGATCACGTTTTACCCACCTGGATTAATCACGTTTCGCCGGCCCTGTTTTTGATGTCGATTTGGAACTGCAAATAACGATTTAATAAATATAATAATAGAGGAAAACACACCAAACAATAATAATAATAATAATAATAATAATACTTTTATTCTCAAACAGCCACAATGTACAATATATACATACAGACACAGTGGGTTGAAAAACGTTAACAAAAATTTGTAGAGTTTAATAAAAAACAAACTCTTAAATATCCTAACACAATCTATTATTTTACATACTGTTTCTTACAATACTGGTTTTTATAAATGGGATCTTCTATAATTAATGTATTCTGTAATTGTGTACGGTTCCACATCAATTAAGTAATTAAATATTTCTCTCTTAAAACACTTAAAATTTTTTATATTTTTAATTTTATTTGGAAGAGTATTAAAAAATTTCATACTTGAATAAAGAGGACCTTTTTCATACATACTCAGTCTATGAATAGGAAAATTATAATTATTAATACCTCTAGTGCCGTAACTATGACTAATTTGTTGTTTTTCATATTTGTCTTTATGCTTAAAATTAAAAACCAAACACTCATAAATATATATTGCAAACACTGTCAATACTCTATTTTTTTTAAATTTACCTCTACATGTTTCTCTTATTGAACTATTATCAATAACGCGAATAACTTGCTTTTGTAAGATAAATATTTTATTTATATCCGCCGCACTACCCCAAAATAGTATTCCAAATTTTAATTTTGAAATGAAGGAAGCGTAATAAATTGTTCTCATCGTCACATCATTAACATATTTCCTTAATACTCTCATACTATAACATACACTGTTCAATTTTTTTGATAAATTTATGATATGGTGTGACCAACTCAATGTGGCATCTGTAATAATTCCTAAAAATTTTGTTGATTCGGCAAATTCGATGTTTTCATTATTTATTACAAGATTAATTTCTGACAAGTTAATATTTGATCTATTTGTTCGAAATATGATGCACGATGTTTTCTTTTCATTTAGAATTAGCCTGTTTCGTTTTAACCAATCGCCTACAATATTTACTATTGAAGCTGCCTCGTTTAGTAATACTTCTATTTTCTTTTCTCTTATTAATAATGACGTGTCATCTGCATAATTTATAATTAAATGTTTACTATTTATTAAAATGTTACACAAATCATTTATATATATATTAAATAGCAGCGGACCTATAATACTACCTTGGGGAATTCCAATTTTTGTATTTCTGAGTTCCGATTTAATATTTATATGCTGAGAATTAATTTTTACAAGTTGTTGTCGATTGTCTAAGTATGATGCTATCCATTTCAATGCTATTGATCTTATTCCATATTGATCTAGTTTTTGCAATAATATATCATGATTAATAGAATCATATGCTTTAGATAGGTCTAAAAATATTCCCAAGGGTATTTCATTTTTTTCTAATATCTACATAATACATAATCTACACTTAATTTTACAAATTGCTCTTTTAATGATTGCATTTTAAATAAATAGTTTTGAACAAATAAGTAAAATAAATTGCAAAAAAATTTCTATGCGAATACCCCTCGAACGTTGATAAATAGCTCATAATTTCATCACAACTTCCTCAAGCACGTTGCTCTACCTACGCCTTCGGGATATTACCAAGTGCTTTCGGAAACTGTGACAAAATTATTTCGTATTATCAACGGCCTTGAGATATTACAGCTGAAAATTTTTTGCTCAAATAGAAATCCTATTAAATTCATCCATTTCTAATCACGTGTGTGGAAATAACCAATCAGAACAAGATTACACTGAAAATTTTTTGACAGTTCTAACAACCAATTAAATTTCGTTATTTCTTGTCATGTGACACAAATCTCCCAATCATTTTAACGTTACAATGATTACACCATCCAAGGAAATTTTCAATCACTATGACAATAAAAAACCGCTGCCCAAGGAATCACTACGTCCACATTCGGATTTTCTATCCAAGTCACACAACGAAAAAATGTTGTATCTGGAAATAATTGTTTATGGAACTTTAATAATATAATATTTGAAATTCTCTGCCTCAAAAACCCATAAAACGATACCCCACATCGGTAGTGGGGTGGGGGTGGTGACAGGGGGTGGGAGTGGGGGATGGATAAAGTAAGAAAATATTTTGAGGTTTCTGGTTCTTGTACACACACTGAATCACATTTTTTTTCACCCCCTTTAATATTGGGGTAGGTGTGGTAATGGAGGTGGCTAACGCCAAAATTTTTTTTGTGACCTTAGCTTCTCTTGTCTATACTAAATATCAATTTTATGAACTCTTACCTGCTTGATTTACCTATTTACTCCAAGTTTACCCCAATTTACCCCCCAACCCTTCGACGGAACAAGATGAAAATATAATCTAGTTCTATATCTCATTAAAGTACATATGTGTACCAAATTTCAAGTCAATATCTCAAACGGTTCCAGAGTAAACGTGCGCACAAAAAAGTTACAGACATACAGACAGAAAATTTTTTTTCGCTCAAACTTGAAATCTCGACGTTTCATGACATTCTAAGCCTATTTGAACAATAAAATTTTTTTAAAATTTTTTTGTCGTTACTATACTTCCACTAGAGTGGTAATTATTTCAAAAAATTTTCTGACCGAATATTCCTCTGACATTGACAAATGCCTCATAATTTTATGACAATCGAAAGCACATTGCTTGGTAATAGCCCGACGTCGAAGGTTACGGATATTATAGCTGAAAATATTCCTAGGACAATTATCACTTATGTCATCCAATTTGACAGTTCAAGAATTTATTTTTTGACAATATCACAATTACGATTTGGCACTGCAAATAACGACTTGATGAATATAATAATAGAGGAAAACGCGCCATATAAACACAATTAAAAATAAAAAGTAGATCTGGAATACATTTATGGACTTTTGCGGCACCAAAAATTATGAATTAGATAAAAATAAATAAAATAAATAAAATAAATTGCAAAAAATTTTCTATGCGAATGCCCCTCGAATGTTGATAAATAGCTCATAATTTTATCCCAACTTCCTCAAGCACGTTGCTATTAGGTAATATTAGCAAGCAACGTGCTTTCGGAAACTGTGATTAAATTATTTCGTATTATCAACGTCCTTGGGACATTATAGCTGAAGATGTTTCCTATATTTTTTTATTGACCAAAAAAATATTTTTCTATATCGACACTAAATAAAAAAAATTAGGTAAATAATATTACAATTTTTTTTCAAATTATGACTTATTTTTACTTTATCTGTACAAAATAACATCACCAAATTCAACAATTTAAATTTTATACACCATAATTTATTATAATTCAAATATAAATTAATTATTACATGGTTATCCACCAGAATTTTATAATATGTTTATAAATAATAACAACACGAAATATGTTAGAAATAACAATGAAAACAATAAATATTTGAAAACTTTTTAAAAACTGGCCGTGACAAATGACAATACGTAAAGGTAAAGCGTTTAAACAAGGTAGGTAATATTTATAGTTCTATGAAAAATAAATTAGCCTTAAAAAATACAGTTATGAGATGTGTCCAAAATTCCATGTAATGCGATTTGGTATATTATACAGGCAATACTAAATAAAATTTGAAAGCACGTTTATCTGAGCACGAAAATTGTACGAAGAAATATACAAAAATAAAAAATTAAAAAGTCCCTAACTGCATATCATTTTGCATAAAATTAAAATGAATTTGACTCTTGCTAATGTGGGACATAATGAGAAAATATTTCAAGGTTTAATAATTGATGAGCGGGCGAAATTTTGTCCGGGTCGATTAGCGGGAGGGAGAAATGCGAAAAAAATTTTATTATGACCGTTAAAAATTTACACATTCACTAACTTTGACTTTTATAGGCTAATCGATCAATGTGGAACTTTTACTCCGATGCGGGACTTTTTACAGGACAGCTTCTCGAAAAACGGGACTATCTCACCTAATCCGGAACGAATGGTCACTTTATAAAAAAACCACAATTTTAACTTTGATGAAATGTCTATTTTAGATAGAGAAATTAACTATAGGAAAAGACTTATCAGTAAAATGATATGTATGCAAGCACATGAAGCAGTTCTGGGGAAGAAATAAACACAGACAAAAGTTAATTTTCTAATCCCATAATAAAAACCTTCATTAATCTTTAAATAAAATTATGAGAACTTCTCCTGTTGTTGTTGACTATATAGATGTGTGATGACATTATACTTTCAACTGATTATTGCATTCTACACAGTGAAGTGGTTAAGTTGTGGTAATTTTATATTGGTAACGGTTAATGGATATAGACCAAAATGTGTTAGGAAAAGACTTTTTTTAATGGTCGACGTTTCGTCAAAATTCCTCAGGGATATTTAGGTGAGTTTTCCTTTGTTACGTTGGATTTTAAAAACAAAACACAACACATTGATATTAATAAATACCTACAACAACTCCTCAATGTATGAGTAACCTAGTTTATACTGATTTTAATTTTATAATTGGTTTTTACAGCTACCAAAATTTTATTCTGCCCAAGATATGTTCAACTACTTCATGAAAAGTATCAATTCAGCAGCTGAATTATGTTTTAAAGAAAAAAAACCCTTTTCTCCTCATAGCAATAGTAAACCAATATGGTGGGACGAGGAATGCTTTTCTACTATAGAAAATAGAAAAAACGTACTTAAAAAATATAGGGACAATCCAACAGTAGAGAATTATCTTGAATGTAAAAAAGTCATGGCAGAATCTAAGAGATTCTTAAAAATGATGGCAAAAAATAGTTGGATATCATTTTGTAACAATTTAAATATCTCAACATCAAGTAGTATAATATGGAACCAAATTAGAAGAATGAAAGGACAAACTTCTAAGCCAAAGCCTTGTAGTAAGGAATGTGCGCTAGAGGTATTATCTACGCTAACGCCGGATAGTGTATATGATGAAATTAAAAAAAATAATTTTAGGATAATATAGAACATCCTTTACTCCAGCCATTTACCTTGACTAAATTAGATAATGCCCTTAAAAAAACTGTCAATACAGCCCCAGGCACCGATGATATTCAATCTACCGATTAGAGTTAAAAAGTTCTTGTTGTTTTTATACTCCAGACTGTTTTTTGAAGGAGAATGTATAGATGACCTAAAAACAGTAAAGGTTGTTCTTATTTTAAAGCCTATTTTATAGCCCCCGGATATTAGTTCCTCGTATCGTCCTATATCTCTAATGTCGTGTTTTTTAAAAACACTGGAGAGAATGATCAAATTTAGGATGGAATGGTGGATAAATGTCAATAATCTGGACGTTGACTGCCAGTACGGGTTTTAAAAAAATGTTAGTACACATCATGCAGCAGGAAAACTTATAGCGGATATCCAAGGGTGTCATACAAGAAACAATTTTTTGGAAGCAGTGTTTCTGGACATTGAAGGGGCTTATAATAATGTCAATTTAAATATTCTTGAAGATATGTTCATACAGTTACATTTTCCAGGAGTAATTTGTAAAAATATAGTAAGCCTCTATCGTAACCATAAGGTTTTTATTCGATGGGAAAATAACTCAATATTAGGTCCCAGATATGTTTCGTAAGGCTTACCGCAAGGATCCGTTTTAAGTCCAATCTTATTCAATATCTACACATCCGATTTGAATCGTGTGTGCAGAAACAAAATAATTCAATATGCAGATGACATTGTTCTTTACAATGAGTCTAGAAAACTAGAAACGACAATAGAACTTCTCAATGATGAGATGATTATAATGAAATCTTGGCTAAATAAGAAAAACTTTGAGATGTCAATATCTAAAACCAGTGTTTCAATTTTTTCTCGACATAATATTCCAAATTTTGAGCATATTAATCTAGCAAATATGTCTCTTAATTATAAGAAAGAGACAAGATATCTTGGTTTCATCTTAGACCAAAAACTAACCTGGAAGGGCCACATTAACAATCTCCTTACAATGAGTGAAAAATATGTTAATATACTGAGAGTCGTCTGCAAAATATCCTGGGGAGCTGATATAAAAACAGCCATGTTAATTTATAAAGCCACAATACGATCAACTATTAACTATGGGTGTTTCTTCTATGGAACTGCTAGTAATTCTTTATTAAACCGTTTAAACTTACTACAGAATAAATGTCTGCGGCTGTGTGTAGGAGCTATGAATTCGACTCCGATCGACGCTCTTAGGGCCGAAGCCTTAGAACCTTCTCTAAATTTAAGAAGACAGTTGCTGGTGGAAAAATTTGTTCTAAAGTTATTTGCAGAAAATCAAAATTCGCTTTGTCATTCAATTTACACTTTGTCTATTCAAGATCTGACTAACAAATATTGGAGACTTAAGCCATCCCCTCCATTGGCAAAAAATTTGTGGATACCTCAAAATATAGAGATATAATAATTGATCAGTCATCGTCACAAAAACAATTAGACCTACAATGTTTTCTTCAGCAAATTCCAACAGTTATACCACCCTACGGTGAAAATAGGGCCATCAATAAAAGTATTTTCTTGGAAAATTTGCAAAATTTCGAGGATTATCTCAAAATATGTACAGACGGATCCAAAAGTCAGCAGGGTGTGGGCTGCGCATTTTTCGTGCCAATAGTAAATTATGACGAAAAAATAAAACTTTCTGAACATGCCTCCATTTTTTCCGCCGAAGCTTATGCTATAATAGAAGCCATCAAGTACGTTAAACAACAAGGTCCAAAAAGCACTTATTCCAACAGATTCAAAATCCGTTGTAGAATCTCTGCAAAACGTTCAAAACATCAAAACACCTCTCATCGGGGAAATTTTCAAAATATATCAGCGGGCACGGAACTACAATATATATATAAAAATCATGTGGATAAAAGCGCATTGTGGTTTGGAGTATAACGAACGAGTAGATTATCTGGCTACAGAATCGATTGTGAATAGTACGAGAGTAATTAATGAAATTCCTTACAGTGATCTAATCCCGATCTACAAAGTCAAGGCAAGAAAAAACTGGGAACAAATATATAAAAATGCCTATATTGATAAATCAACAAATTACTTTCTTATACATCCTACACTCCCCAATAAACATTGGTACAATAATTCACACATATCCAGACAATTTTATACCACGATTGCAAGGCTTAAATTTAACCATGGACGATTCGGGTCACACCTTTTTAAAATAAGAATACGTACAGATAATCTTTGTACATGTGGGCAAATTAGAGACATAAACCATATAATTTTTAGTTGTGCACTTAATCAATGTCAAACGAATGTTTTAATGGATAAACTGGTAGAAGTCGGATTCTACCTACCTCTAAATGTTAATAATATTCTGGTATCCAAAAATTTCGAAGCCTTCACAGCATTGTATATATTTTTTAAACCAACAAATATAAGTCTATAAGTCAAATAATTTTTTAGATTAAACTTGTCACCTTGGTGTTAATTGCTCCTATGTAGTTCTAACATATCATACCGTGGTCCCCCTACCCCGTCTATGTTTCCATGAAGTCGTCAAGATGGACCCCTTGACGTGAAATGAGTGTCCCCGTTATATATCCCTGTAAAAGATAGGTGTATGTACTTGTGTCTGTGTGTGTGCGCATACACGTACGTGTATTGCATGCATACTTTACACTTTCATATATATAGCTTTGGTTAGGTTAATAGTAGGCAATAACAGGGTTGAATATATGCTGGAAGAGTTTTGTTTGCATGTGTCACGAGTGTGTTATAAATCAAGAGCTACTGGCTGATGGTTTCATCCAAAGCCAAGAGGAGGGGAAAAAAAAATTTATAATTGAATTTGTTATTTTGGTCCTCCATACGTCTCATCATCGTTTTCAAATTCTATTTGAGGACAATGTTCTTAATTTAAAATATTTTATACTAGGTTCTTGTTTGTCTTCCTACCCGTAATTTATATTATTTTTATGCTTATTTTATTTCATTTGACGTTTATAGATTTATATTGACATACTCTATGTTTTTAAAAATCCATCTTGCTATATTTGTAAAATTAAATATTTTTCCAGCATTATTTGTATTTTCACTCCTGAAAAAGATTTTAAAATACATCGAAACGTTTAGTGTAAAAATTCAAAATTTCATTATTGTAACACCGACTAGAAAGCCAGTAACAACCGTCTAAAAAATAAGATTTGAGTAATATTTATTTTTATATTATAATTATATTAATTATATTTTTATTATATAATATGTGATAAATATATTTATATTTTATTATTTTTATTCAAAATGGTGTAAGTACGGTACTATTTTTTTAATATATTCTGGAAAATGGCCAATAAATCAGTTTCCATTAATAAATAAAAATAATACGGAAATATATTTTAATAACAAATGTAGAACGTTTAAATAAAGATAATTCCTTTGTGGATAAAAATTAACAATACGAAATCCGACTGTTAGGCGCGCGTAGGTATAATATATCTAAACGAAATTATATAGTATCGCACTCAAAAACCAAACAATGGCATATTAGGAGAAACTAGAACGTTTGTAGTGCCCTCCTTCAGTGCCTATTATAATACCCATAATATATTTGCCATTGAAATCTAGTTTGTATATTCCTATTCTACTTCCCATTATAATACGGTACATAATACACTTAATATCCATATGCGGGGTAGTGGGCGGGCCACTTCAAAACGTCATCATTCGAGGGAGGAGCCACGCCGAACCGGAACGCTCATTGGACGATGTATCGAGCGCGGGCAACCAACAGATGGGGTACAGTAACTACCACCGGATACCGTATCATTAGACAGTAACTGTCAGTTGGTGAAACTTCCCTTGCTGTGTACGGTGGCCGCTCCCCGGACATTTACGTGATTGTTACTGTGAAATGTTCTAAGGTCTCCATGATGAGCATCCCTGGAAGTGGCGTGGACATGTCGGCCCTCATGTCCCAACACCCTGTACTAGGCGCTATTCCGCCGGCTTTCTTTCTAAGGGCCTCCGAAAGGTATCAGAGGACTCCGAAATGCGCGAGGTGTCGCAATCATGGTGTTGTTTCCGCGCTCAAAGGCCACAAGAGGTACTGCAGATGGAGAGATTGCAACTGTGCCAAGTGCACTCTGATTGCCGAGAGGCAAAGGGTTATGGCTGCTCAGGTAGCACTAAGAAGGCAGCAGGCGCAGGAGGAAAACGAGGCGAGGGAGCTGGGGATTTTGTTTCCTGCACCCGTACCTCATAGTGTGGCCGATACTCCTGTTCCTACACCGCCCATCACGACTTCCGCAGATTTGGGTATTTCAGCTTTGATGCAAAGAAGTACATTTACCTCTGCTTCCGATTCTTCTGAAACATCCAGCCCAAGTAAGTGAAAATATACCTCTTTATTTAAATTTGGTATTGCTGAAGAAGCTTTCGCGAACCAATGCTCGCAAAGGGGTAACATTTTAATTCAATAAATGAACTTTTCAATAAATATTGGAAACATACTGGAAAAAAATACTGAATTGAATTATTTAATGCGGGATCTATAATTATATTTAATTTCAATATTCACATATTTTAATAATCATGATAAATGTTCTGCATTTAATGTTGAACAAAATAAATTTGTATTACAATGATTTTATTTTCTTCTTGATCGTCAATCCAAAATATTTGGTCTGATTCTGGAATTCTGTTGATCACTCGAACCGTTCAAGCACTCAAGGGGATTTAAAATTCTTATGGTAAACGACAATTTATTTTTAATGAGAATATAATTAAAAAAACACCGGAAAACGCGAAAATTTTCACGCTTGAGTTCGAAAAGACGCAAGATTTAGATCATTGTTAATCTATATGTTAATTTTTGTCAATCTATTTTTAAATAGAATGACTTGTGATAGGTTGAATTAATTTTTTGCATAATGTATTTATTTTCATTGCATTATAAAATTAAAATGTAAATTTCCTGGCAAAATATCTATATAGAATTTATTAATTGCCAGAATTGCCTACATTTAGAGTGCGGTAAAATCTAACATGAAGTCTGATGTCCAAGTTGTTAATTTCGTACAATTTCACATTTCTCACGCTGAAAGTTATTTATTGCAACTATAATATCAATTGTTATAATTTATAATTAATATTGTTAAGCATTATTGTGATATTGTGCGCAACACATAAGAAATACCTACTCATTATAAAATAAACACCGCGAAAATAAATCTTCACGATATATAAATATTTTACTGTTTAAATTTTCTTACGTTCGTTGATGTCTTTAACGTCAATATGTTATAATTATATTAATGACCTAAAAACTTAGTAATTCACATTATCGGCTGGATACTCACATGGTAGTAATCTATATAAACGTCAAGATTGTTCCGGAGTTTCTGTTATTTCCTGTTGGACCAATAATGTCCTGCCAATAATGTAAATTATTTGATAAGCTGCCTACATGAAAATATTAGCAAGAACAACCTAAATCGGAATTTCACGTGAATTACAAGTTTATGACGTGAATATCCAATTAATGGTGATATTCATCATTTTCCGCTTATTACTATTAAGAATGGACAAAAATTTTCCCTCGCTATCTTGTGTTTATTATATAAAATGTGAAAAAGTACCGAAAATTTGGTTCTCTGTTAATTATTTTACCACTGTTATCTCGAATACAATGCAAGATACGTCGAAAGTATAGGAATTTTTTGAAGCATTTAGTTTTCTATTAGACGAATTGGCTCGGGACTGAGTCCTCCGAAATTGCGCTCGCTTGACTTTCGCCGAGGCGCCTCCACCAGAATTGATAATTTTAATATTTTAACGTTGGGCAGACTTTTGAAAAAGAGAAAGCGAATAAAATTCTCTACAAAAACGCTTCTTGAATTTTTCCTTTGAAATTATACTTTCTTTATATATTTTTTTTATTGAAAATTGAGGAATCCTTACACAAGAATATCCTCCTGAAATTTTATAATAAAACTACTACTTTATCAACCAAATGTTATAAAATTTTTAGAGAAGTATTTTTTGTACAGGATACCCTCAAATGAATTTTGAGACCAGCAATAAAAAAATTTCTTTGATTCAAACAGAAAAACTACATAAAACTGGACAAATAAATACAAGCAAAACTAGTTTTTTTGCCATATAAAAATCTTAAATGACCCTGTTCTTAAGTACTATGAATCGGAAAAGAATCGTTGTAAAAGAATTTAGAAATTCTGTGTTGAACAAAAGGTAATTTTTCGTCTAGGTACTATTACGCCAGCGTTCTTAGCATGAGTTGAAAACGACATCTCCTGATTAATATTCAACTAAACAGATGGCTTTAAACGACATTGATTATTTTCTAAATAGAACAAAATAAAAACCGATTTGATATGTTCGTCAACATAATCTTAAATTTAAGGTTATATTGACGAGTATAGTAGTATTGTCTAAATTTTGGTTGATCAGATTATTCGCATTCGAATATTTACATTAAATAGCTCAAAATGACAAAAAATATTAATAAAACCAAAGTGCGCTTAGATACGTAGATGCGAATTGATTACTACCTTAAAATCATAAGAAATAAAAGAAGACCAAGGTACGATCCTTGAGGAATGGCTGACCAAGTTATTTTAAGATCAAATATTTCCTGCAATTGATACACAATAAGAAGTTCACTCAAACAAGAATTGAAGACCGCAAGGGCATCATAGCAAATTAGCAAACCCGTAATAATTTAATTTTACACATAATTCTGTATGATCAATAGTGCTAACCCTTTGGAATAGTCAAGCGAAACAAGGATCGCAACCGTGTGTGTATTTGCTTTCTTCAATAAGGTTCAGCAAAGCGGTAGTAGTGATATGTGTTTTACGAAATATCACCACTTTTTCTAAAGTTTTGGAAGTGGTAACAATCTGATATGAGGCAAATATTACATTTTTCCATTATATAGAATTACAAGATAGCCGTGTATTTTTAATACGAATGATATTTATGCCTTAAAATTGTTGACATGTACGGTTTAACATATTTGATGTTATTTTATGTTATCGTTTCCGGCAAAATTTCATTTTATTCTTATAACTGCATTATAAACAGTGTAAGTAGCACAATAAGCTGACACTGACAGTTATTTAGATATAACAACTACCACGGCAATCTTATAATAACATTGCAGTAACGCTCTACAATCAAAGAGCTGCAACATTTTCTTATCTTTGAAAATATTGCCATAGCCTTTTAGCTGCAGCTATTTGACTATCCTCATTCGCTTTCAGATGCACTATCGCTGTATCCCGATACATCAAATATTTCTTCTTCCTCTATTGCTTCATTTATGATATCGTTATCATCCTCATTTTCGTCTATTATGATTTGATTTGGAATCATTTCCTGAAGAATTTCAGAAAGGGATTGAGGCAGTATTTTTTCTGCTGAACACCAAAGAGGTTCTCCATTTTATTGCCATCCATAATCATTCCAAGGCTTTGGAATATTGTGAATACCTTCGTCGGATAATCGCCAAAATACGCGTTTGGTATACACTCTTTTTAATATGCTCGATAAAGCAATCTCTTGATGGTGGAGTCGAAAAAAAATCAACTTTAGTATCAATTGATAAAGACAAATCTTTGTCACCACATTTCTGTCTAATGGCAATTAGTAATTGAATGAAGGCCCAGTAATGTCGAACAGTTTTGAGGTCCATACTCTTCTGCTAATGCGGATATGTTAATAAGCCTTATTTTATTACCAAATCCGGTATCAAAGAGTAATTTACATTTAATTTTATTGAAATGAGCCAGCAGAATCCTAAAGATGTCATTATCAACACGTTTAACTCTAATCTGCTCATAACCCGTTGTTACCGTTTTCGAGATAAATGACTGCAAATTATAATATTACTATTATTATTAACTTTTTTCAGTTTATTTTATTTTTTTGTTATGTTAATAATATAAAGTTATATTATACGCCTTACAATAATTGTCAAAGTTATTTCCTCTAAGTGATTTACCGATATATGAATTGCCGTTTTCTTAATTTTGGACCTATTTATCTGGAAAATGGTAACTCCTATCAAAATATTGTATAGAAGCAAAATTGTAGAAAATTTTATGCACGTTGTTTTTTGTGAAAAAACTTTTTGTCCATCTTTTTTAGTTTTTGTGTTAAATGACAAAAACAACATTGGCAACAGTTTTTTTTAACATATGGTCGCCATTTTGACACCCATTTTTTTTTAGGACATGTCTTAAATTGTTCCTTAGGCTTTATTCTTTATGAAAAACATTGTCCCCAAGGATCGGGGGGTACACGTACAGCTATGGAGGGCTCCCGACTATATTATTTATCTGTAAAATTACTTTTAATAGGCATTTCTGGATATTAATATAAAAATGAAAGCATATGCTATATTTTATATGTACTTATAAAAACACAAGTACGATTTTAACTACAAACCGTGAATAAAAACGTTATTACTTCATTGTTAAATATGTGCGTGATACTTCTGTATGTACAAAGCATTTAAAATTTAATTTTCTGTTTTTACAAAACTATTAATTTCTTCAGAATTATGACTGTTTATATATTTCTCAAGAAATCGTTTCAAATTACTTATAAATGTTATGTTCACTAGATAATATTACAGCATTTTTTTATTAGAAAAAATAAAGTAAAAGGTAATTAATTTAAAAGATGAATAATGTTCAAAATGCAAAGAGCCCAGTTGTGTAAAGAAATCTAAATAACAGCTGTTAAGTAACCTATTATTTCGTTTTGTACAATAATGAAGAATAACTGTAAAAGGCTACTCTCAGCCACAATTGGTAAGGTGAGGTACGGTATCGGTTTCAGTGACTGGACCTCGCGGCGAAATTAAGCACGCCGGGCAAGTCTGTCACTTGGATGGGTGATCGTATCTCATCTCGCCGTCCTGGTTAAGTGGTAGAGTGTCCGTTTAGCTCCATCTCCCACCAATTTTTAGTAAATCCCGAAAATAACCTAAATTATGAGGGTTTCTTTAGGTTATTTTCGCGATTCACAGAAAAATAGTTGGTGATGGAGCTAAACGGACACCTGATCGTGTTCAGCACGTCAGACCAGGAACAGACCACTTTTTTTATTTTGTTTAGCTGAGTTATGTTATGGCAACGCTATAGCAGTAAAAATATTTATAATATAATGCTTTGAGATTTTAAAGCCAAGTTACAGCTAAACGCAGACTATCTTAACGTTTTCACAGCTAAAATTTATAGAAGAAAACTTAATGGTTCATACTGTGCTACTTGGGTAAGTATCAGCAATGATAAAAGTAAATAGTAAATTATCTTTAAATTTTGTGTTAGTATAGTACTTTAAATACGTATTCACGTTTACCCCTGTTGATACTGATACTTTTCGCTGCTCCAAAGAAGAACACAGTAACCAACATTTGTTTCAAAATTGAGATTTTCCTTCACATGCTGGTACTGTGCTGTACTGCGTCTTTTACTTCCACATCCAGTGGAAGTATAGTAACGACAAAAAAATTTTTTAAAATTTTTATTGTTCAAATAGGCTTAGAATGTCATGAAACGTCGAGATGTCAAGTTTGAGCGAAAAAAAAATTTCTGTCTGTCGGTCTGTCGGTCTGTCGGTCGGTTGGTCTGTCGGTCTGTCGGTCTGTCGGTCTGTCTGTCGGTCTGTAACTTTTTTTGTGCGCACGTTTACTCTGGAACCGTTTGAGATATTGACTTGAAATTTGGTACACATATGTACTTTAACGAGATCTAGAACTAGATTATATTTTCATCTTGTTACGTGGAAGGGGTGGGGGGTAAATTGGGGTAAATTTGGAGTAAATAGGTAAATCAAGCAGGTAAGAGTTCACAAAATTGATATTTAGTATAGACAAGAGAAGCTAAGGTCTCAAAAAAAATTTTGGCATTAGGTACTCCCATTACCACCCCCACCCCATTATTAAAGGGGATGAAAAAAAATGTGATTTAGTGTGTACAAGAACCAGAAACCTCAAAATATTTTTTTACTTTATCCACCCTACTTTTCCACTTATTTTCAAACACATTAACTGCTAGTCGGGAAGCCCTCCCTAGCTGTACGTGCACCCCCCCCCCCCTCCTTGTTAAAAGAAACTGGTGCAAATGTTGCTTTTGTCATTTAACACAAAAACTAAAAAAGATGGAGAAAACTTTATTCACAAAAAACAACGTGCATAAAATGTTCCACAATTATGTTCCTATACAATATTTGGATAGGAGTTGCCGTTGTTGAGATAAATGTATGCGCTATCCAATCTGGGATCAAATTTTCAGTATGGCGCGGCGCAGCGGTGGACAATGATTGCGAATTCGAAGTTACAAATATTAAATTAGTTTTAAAAGTGTTGATAGAGAAATCTTTTGGATTCCTCTGGCTCATTCCAATATAATTAAATGTAATTATTCTTTAATACCGGATTTGGCAATAAAATAAAGCTTATTAACATATCCGCATTAGCAGAAGAGTACGGACCTCAAAAATGTTCGGCATTACTGAGCCTTCATGCATTTATTGGATGCGACTCAGTCAACGCATTTAAGGGAAAAGAAAGATAAAACCCCCTAAAAATGTTACTTTCTCCCAAATACACCAAATATATCCGAACATTTCAAGATTTGGGGAGCAGCTGGAATATCGATGATAAATTAGTCGCATATTAGAGGAGTTTATATGTGCCATAATTATATGGATCAAATAAATGCGTTAGCGTGGACGAGCTTTGACTAATTGCCATTAGACATAAATGTAGTGACAAAGATTTGTCTTTGTCGATTGACACTAAAGTTGATTTTTCTTCGGCTCCATCATCAATAGCTTGTCTTATCGGGCATATTAAAAGGAGTGTTTACCAAATGCGTATTTGGCGATTAGCCGACGAAGGTATTCCCAATATTCCAAATCCTTGGAATGATTATGGATGGCAAAAAATGGAGAACCTCTTTAGTGTTCAGCAGATAAAATACTGCCTCAATCGCTTACACTGAAATTCTTCAGGAGATGATTCCAAATCAAGTCGAAAGTAAGGATGATAACGATATCATAAATAAAGCAGTAGAGGAAGAACACTTGGAAGAAATATTCGATGTATCGGGAGACAGCGATAGTCAATCTGAAAGGAATGAGGTGTTACTTTTTATATTGAATTTTATATTTTATTTTAAGAGCTGAATTATTTATCTGGAAAATGGTAACTCCTATCCAAATATTGTATAGGAACAAAATTGTAAAACATTTCATGTACTTTGTATTTGTGCAGAAAGTTTTTCTCCATCTTTCTTGGTTTTTGTGTTAAATGAGGAAAACAACATTTGCACAAGTTTCTTTTAACATATGGCCGCCATATTGAAAGCACAGCCAGTTTTTTTAAGACATGTCTAGAATTGTTCCTTGAAAATTATTGTCCTAAAGGATCGGGGGGGGGGGGGGGTGTACAGTTAGGGTGAGCTCCAGTGGTATGCCTAAAATAGTAAATATTGATTTACAAAAGTCATGTTTGATATTGTGATAAAAAAGTACCTATTTATGTTAGTTAACTGTAAAGGTTTAAGTAAGATATGTTCGACCACCTCCTAGAGCAATAAGCTAAAGTAAATTGCTCTTCCTGAACATTTTCTAATATTACACCCTCTGCAGAAAACCATAAGAAAAAAACCATTAACACCCGAAGAATTCTGTAAATTAGGAGATACCTATAATATTATCACACTTAAATAGAATAATGAGCTGCTGTAGCTGTCTCCAAAATTCACGATATAAAAATTAATTTTGCAACGAATATAACTATTCGTCGCTTTGTCCCAACACAGAGGCAAAATTACGAATATTTTTATAAACTTCCCAATTTCCTCGTGAGATAAGTAAATAACATCGTGAAATGTTCTTACTCATTCATGTTAATCTGCGGAATTTGCCCATTAACTCGAATTATTTGACCGTATATAATATAATGGACTCATATAACAATAACTACCTCGCTAAATTTCTAAAAGTTTGCAAGCATTTTACCTCATTGTATTCCATATACATTAGAGTAGTTAATGGTCCGACTTATTGGTAAATCATAATAGAAAACGCGCCCAAGTATCGCACCACGAGTTCAAGTCTCGAGCAACTTAGGTAGTAAATCTCTTTAATTGAGCGACCCTCATTCACTTCTTCCGCTAATGGCTCTCGAAAACGATACAGAAGTCATTAGTGAATGCTTTGCCTACACCCGAAGGAAAATCAACTTTAAACAATAATCGATACTGAAACTTGCAGTGTTAATATGAGAAAAAAACGGGAGAAACTATTATGTAAATTCACTTGACTATAAATTGTATGCAACTTGAAAATGAATAACTGTAGAAGTATTTGTAGTAAAGCATATGTAGCAACTTATGTCGTTACATTACATATTATACAGTGTGACTGAGAATGGATTTATTATAGGTTTTAATAAAGCCTGTTCGCTGATAGAATCCCGGCAGTATAGTGTAAGGAATATCGTCCGGAGCTTTATCCTTCCGTGTCTTTATTGAAATATTGTTTGTAACCTAATCTGTAACGTAAGTTTTAATCTTTGTGGTCAAGTTATGACTGACGTGCGGCATTTATATTGTTCGACACAAACTAATTGCGTCGAATGCGGCTGGCGATTTCAGAAGCGGGTTGATTTTCTCGGAAGTCGGGTATAGCAGAAAGAAAAAATACAAACCTGGTTAAAGACCAAAAACATAGATTTCAGTGATACCGCATTTAAAGCCGAATTGCTTCAGATAGCTCGAGCTAACAGAACAGAGCAACGCTATGTTGTTGACAATTTAATTAAAGAGCATGGACATGAAGTACTGCGGGTTCCACCATATCACTGTCAGTTCAACCCAAAAGAGCTTGTTTGGGAAATTTGTAAGGATTATTACGATAAATACACCGGGAAAGATGGTTTTAGTGACGAAGCCGTTCTTGATACGTGGAATGAGGCTTTATCTCGAGTGTCGAGCTCAATTTGGTTCAAGTGTGTATATCACACAAATAAATTGATTTTAGAGACATATGATTGAGAGGTTCATACTGAAGAAGTTATGCCACTCATTATAAGTGTTAATAACACGGTCTACAAAAAAAAATTCTGCTCCACGGACTAAAATCATGCTTCAAGTATTTTTGTATGCTGAATCCGAATTTTAAATTTAAAAAAATTTCTACAGCGTAGATTTCGAATAAATCCCTGTTTTTATTGTCAAAATACGGATTTTTGGCAATAGCCCAGTCGATATCAAGGTATTTATCCACAAAAATTTGCAAACTGAATATATATTTTTTTTAAATAAGTTCGTAAAAGTGTATAAAATGAGATCTGCTTTATTGGCGATAGACTGGAATTTTGTTGCTACACCGAACTTAAATATAAATTTTCTTGCTGATTTTCTTGTCAATACCTACAAAAATCTTATATATACTTATTTTCCGATAACTAAATATGATCCTACCATCTCTAAACCTCCAGTCAACTGGTATAATCAATCATTACGTGATATGAGAGATACGTTGTCCGCTATTAAACATGTTTGTAATGTCAGTAGAGATCCGGAATTTTTAACCGCTTACAACAACTGTCGTAAAGAGTATAAACTTGCAATTGCAACCGCAAAAAAATCAGCATATGACCTGTTCATTTCATCATCTGAGAATAAAGTGAAAGATAGTTGGAGACTCGTTAATTTCGAAAGAAATATAAACAGGTCGCACAAAATTACGTCCAATTTATCCCATGACGCTTTTAACGAATTTTTCTCGGAAATTGCAAACGATATAATTCTATCACTACCTGATATAAATCTAAAAGCCACGGAGCTAATAAAAAACATTACTCCACCTTCGTCATCATTTTTTCTTCAGCCTGTCACTACCGAAGAAGTTTTTGAAGCGATAGGATCTTTAAATAATTCTCAGTCTGTTGACATTTATGAGCTAAATAGTACTATTATAAAAGAAACTGCAGACATAATTGCACCTATATTAACAATACAGATAAATGCATGTTTTATGTCAGGCGAATATCCTGACGCTTTTAAAATTTCAAAAATTATACCTCTCTTTAAGAAAGGAGATCCAAATTCTCTAGACAATTACCGTCCCATTTCCATTATTCCTATTTTTTCGAAAATCATGGAAAAAATTTTAAAAACCAGGTTGATCAAATACCTAGATGACAACTGCCTTCTGTGTTCCCATCAATTTGGATTTCGTAAAAATTGCCCAACCACACAAGCTATTTTAAAAATCGTGGGTGATATAGTCGATGGCCTTGAAGAGGGAAATCACACAATGATTACACTGTGTGACCTTACCAAGGCCTTCGACTGTGTCGCTCACGATATTTTGCTAGAAAAAATGTCATACTATGGTTTTAGAGGTGTTCCACTATTACTTTTCAGTTCTTACTTAAATAATAGAAAACAATGCGTTGCAGTTAATAATACCACATCTGAATGCAATTTTGTTACGAATGGTGTGCCTCGAGGTTCCGTCCTTGGACCCATATTATTTATAATATATATTAATGATTTGTATTACTATTTAAGTTCCAAAAAGTGTATTCTCTTTGCTGACGACACCACCTTGTTAAGTTCTGAAAAAAGTTTGTTAAATCTAACTAAAATGGTAAAAGAAACTGAAGAAAAAGCTGAGAATTGGTTCTCAGCAAATAAACTTAAATTAAACAGAGAAAAAACACAGAATCTCATTTTTTTTCTCAAATGTTAATATTACTGAAGGTAGTACTGTAAATTTACTGGGAGTCACTTTGGATGACAAGCTAAACTGGTCTGCTCATGTGGATCAGTTGGGCAGGAAGCTGTCCAGTATGATCTTTTTACTTCGTCGAATGAAAAATATTTTAAGTCCTGAAATTCTTAAAACTACTTATTTTTCCTTATTCCGTAGTCATATCTGCTATGCAACTATTCTGTGGGGTAACTCAACGCATGCCCAAAAAATTTTTATACTGCAAAAAAAAGCCATTCGCATTATAGCAGGTGCAGGAATGACTGACCATTGCCAACCTATATTTATTAAATTGGGCATAATGCCAGTTCCTTCATTATTTATTTTTTTTACCCTATTGGAAATTCACAAAAATATTATTAACTTCAACAGTCAATCGGATATTCATCATTATTCTACTAGATCTGGTAGTTTATTAAGAACTCGTTGTTTTAGGTTAACTAAATCGCAAAAAAATTCATTAAATTTAAATATATATAAAAAATTGCCGACGAATATTAAATCGTTGAATTACAGTTGTTTTAAACGTAAAATAAAATATGTTATTTTAAGAAACTGTTTTTATTCGGTGGCTGATTATTTAGATGCAACCCTGATTTTGTAAGTTTATAAATTAACAACCTTTTTATAGTGTGGTATGTATATTTGTGCGGAATGCATTTCGGTATCTGCGTTTGCATTTATATTTGTGGTTGTGTGTATTATATTTTTATATTGTATTATTTTAATAATATTTGACTGAAATTTTTATATTTTTATAAAGTTTTTATATTTATCTTTATATGTAGATGATTGTATTTTGACATGCTACAAATGTACCTGACAAGTATGTAATGTAGTCAAATAAAAATGAGTATGAGTATGAGTATAGAATAATATCCTGAAAAGTTTATATTTTGCTTGGAAAATTTTTTTATCCATTTTTCCAAAATTTTGAAATTAAGTCAAGCTAGAAAAAAATAAAAAATACAGATGGATAGATCACGTATTTATGAATAAAAAATGTCCTAACAAAATTTATCGCTAAAGCCACGGTTTTCCGGGAAAAAAATAATCAAGTATAACGTTATAACTCGAAGCGAGACACATACACTGAATTTCATGTCACTAAATCAGAATTTGTTCAATCTATATGAGCGTTGGTTCATTTAAAAGATGGAAATTGTAGCTTTCTGATGCTTTTTTGTTTTAATCAATATAAGCAAATGATGGGAAAAATATGCTTATATATATTATTAGGCCCGAACTCAATCGTCGCAATAAAAAATATAGAAAAAAATACAAGCCCTTCAAAAAAATTCTTTCTTCATTGAGAACTGTTAAAAAGTATGTACACTTCACGATTATTATGGTTTATTAAGTTGTAGTAACGTGGATTTAAAAAAAATACATTTCAAATCATTTTAATTTCCTTGCTTGATGATTTTCTTGATAAATATATATATTGGAGGCTGTAACTTTGAAAAAATAAAATATCACTATTTCGGAATGCTCAAACACAAATTCGTTTACTTGTATGCATTTTTTCGAAAATATGATTAATTAGATCATGATAAGAAATTGCGATTTTCACGCTTATCCTTATAACTATGAAAATATCTTTGATTGTTTTGAATATAAATTCTGGAACTTTTCCAGTACATTAACAAATATATAAGGAATTCATTGGATATAGCTGAAAAATGGATAGGTGTACGTGTAATAAATACAATACAGTAAAGTCACGTAAAAATTCATGCGAGCGATTCAGGGGCTATGTGTGGTGTCTGTGTATGCGTTCATAATTATACATTTTCCCTCTAGACTCACTATTTATCCTATTATTCACTAAGAAAAATATTAAAAATGTGTAATCAGAAAGAGAAAAAAGCTTTATTTTACTTGTTAGAACTGCTAAGAATTTTTAGAGGTTCCGTAGTATGCATTTAACCGTGCGCTTGGCCGCGCAGGGTGACAAAGTTATTTCACTATTTTTTGCCGGGAAAACCGTAGCTTTAGCAATAAATTTTATCAGGACATCTTTTGTTCAAAAATACGTGGTCTATCCACCTGCATTTTTGTTTTTTTTCTACCCTGACTTAATTTAAAATTTTGAAAAAATTTATGAAAAAAAATTTTTTTTCACTTTTTTTTATATTCTGCACCCGAGCGGAATGTAAACTTTTCAGGATAATATTCTATACACTCAGTTTGCAAATTTTTGTGGGTTTCACTATAAAATGTTCTCTGTCGTCTGGGCTACAATAAAAACCGGGATTTACTCTAAATCTACGCAGTAGAAAATTTTTTAAATTGAATATTCGGATTTAGCACACAAAAATACTTAAGGTATGATAGGCTTAGTCCTTGGAGCAGATTTTTTTTTGTAGACCTGTATTAATTGCAAGTAAAATATAAAACAGAGCGACGCCACTGTGCATTCGAAAACACCAACGAGCCTACGGCATCTTAGTTCAGATGTTCGTGATGTCACATCGGGACTCTATCAGCGAACAGACTTTACTATGACACTTCGCCCGTTGCTTTATTTATTTTACTCATATTATTATATAAAATAAATGAGATATTTAGATGCAAAGTGAAACAAATAATAAGTGTCTAAAAGGTGAAAAAGTGACTCTCATCCAGGAGTCCCGGGTTCGATTCCAGGTCGTGGCACTGGAATTCTTTCAGAAGAAATTATTCCTAGTGGACTCGGATATTTGGTGAGTGACCCTTGTCTCTGAATGTATAGCCCCTCTCACAAAGGGGGTCCTACTACCTGTGGTGTGCTAAATAATATTCACAAGATATTTTCTATATATTTTCAAGTGAGCATTTGTACAATGAGTCAGGTTTGCTTAATACAAGAAATATTTACACATATCATTGTACGTTATGGGTATTTAAGTGTGAGGATAAATATATTAATTTTCTAAATTATTTGACAAGATTTAAAGAAAACGAAAAATTTTACGCCCCCAAAATGAATAAATCTCATTCACAACGTTTTATATTTTACCAGGACTACAGACTATTCAACTAACTTCCTTTACAAATTTAAGGAATATAGAAATATAAAAAATATAATATTGAAACAAAAAAGTATATTCTAAATAACCGCTCTTTTTTGACACTTTATTCCAGAAATTTTCTTTTAAATATATGTTTTTCTCTTCTACGTATTCATTCAATAATCCTTGTCCTCGCTGTATTTTCTCTGCATCCTCACTAGTCACTTAATTCATATAAATAAGTATTCTTTTCTAAAAGTAATATCCGTGAAATCGACAAAATAATTATTCAGTATAGTACCTCTATATCTTACTCTTACGCCAAAGGAACAATTAGGGGGTGTTTTTGATAAATGATATAAATAGGAATAAAAATAATGTATTTAGCCGGCATTTCGGGAAATGGATCTCTCTCGAAGTTTTATTAGAAAATCTTTTTCATGCCGTGTGTATTAAATTCACAGTTTTATTTAAGAACATGTTTAATTTCAAACTCACACATACTCCAAATATATGGTGAATTTCGTCGACCGTATCTTTCTTACACTGTGATATCTTGTTGCCCTATCAAAGTAATTTTATGTAACTTTGACTACTTAGTGGTGTTTACTATTAGTCCAGTCAACGGAGCGCTAAAATAACCAAAATCTCTAATTTGAGTGCTAATGAATGGATTTTGATGAAACTTTATGCAATGTGTTTATAATGGCGTTGATAAAAAAGTTGAAAAATGAATAGAATAGGAAATGATCGGAAGGGGTAGAAAACACAACTTTTATCACGGGTTCCGTAACTTGTGGAATTAGGTCAAAAATGAAAAAAAAAAAAGAATATATTTACCTTTTTTTGGCCCAAAATAATGTGTTTTTATTCTTGAGAATTTTTTCGAAAAATACGTATTTTTCGAGATATGGCCACTCCTAAAAGTGGAGGAGGGGAAATGTAAAAGTTGAAAAAAATCTGAAAAAATTTAGGTGAATGTATCATCGAAATGCAAGACTTTTTTTATTTGCAACTTTTCTGTTAAGTGCGTTTTCACCGAGTTTTCCGGAATGAAAAACTACCTACCCCTTTGTTTGAAATTGTAACGTTTTAAAAATACGTAATTTAAAAAATTTGAAAAAATTTAAACGTATGCATTAAGGCCTTCTAAATATTTTTTATCTCTTGAAATTTTTTTGTAACTTGCTAATTTTCCCGAGTTACTGGAAGCTTTTCACTATAAATAATGTACTACATTTAAAAATTTTTTTCTTTTAATTTTCAGTTTAAAAATTATATTGAACCTTTAAAAATGGTATAACTATATAGGTTTCATATTTTTTTTATAAATATATATATAAATCACGCTCATTTTTCGATTTTTCATGCGTTTTTTAATGTGCAAAAATGTGGTACATTATTTATTGCGAAAAACTGCCTGTAATTCGGAAAATTAGCAAGTTACAAAAAAATTCCAAGATATTAAAAATGTTTAGAAGGTCTCAATACATACGTTTGAATTTTATCAAATTTTTAAATTACATATTTTTAAAACGCTACAATTTCAAAGAAAGGGGTAGTTTTTCACGTTTTTTCGGAAAAACTCGGTGAAAACGCACTTTACAGAAAAGTTGCAAATAAAAAAAATCTTGTATTTCGATGATACATTCACCTGGATTTTTTCAGATTTTTTTCCCAACTTTTACATTTCTGCTCCCTCACTTTTAGGAATTTTAGAATGGCCATATCTCAAAAAATATGCATTTTTGAAAACATTCACAGGAATAAAAACATCTTATTTTGGGCCAAAAAAGGTAAATATATTGATTGATTCCTTTTTCATTTTTGACCTAACTCTACAAGTTCCCCCTTCCGATCATTTCCTACTCTAATCTTCTTTCAACTATTTTATTCACATCATTACAAACACATTGTACAAGGTTTCATCAAAATCCATTCATTAGCACTCAAATTGAATAAACCCGTTGACTGGACTATATTGGCGTTTGACAAAGTCATTTCAAAATAAAACACGAGTATTGCAAAATAGTTGTTTACGATATTCATAAATATCAATAAGCGACATCATATTACGCTATATTTTAATTGTAAAGAGTTATTAAAGATTGATTTTCAATTTACCATGTTCTTCTCCTGTATTATTTTTATACTGTAAATCAACACATACCAGCATATTTGTATAACGAACCGAGATCTCAAGCACGTAATGTGAACATTAGAACATTGGACACTTGTATCCCCAAGCATCAAACTAAGAAGTATGAATCTAGTTCTTCTTATTTATACTTTTCAATAAATTTTGTTATTATTAATATTATTATTATTAAAGACCAACACCATGAAGAATAGAAATCAGGAGCAAGCAGGATAATAGAAGTCCTGTGGAAAACCGTTCCGCAAAATGCGATGACGCAAAACGTGCCACGGTTGTCATATATTTTCCCGCCATTAATGTTCAGTGTGATAACCGCGCCGTATTCCGTCTGCTTTCTTTCTTCCAGTTTTACACACATAGTGAAAGCACATTATGTTGCTATTTATCCCTATTCTTCATGACCAAAACATTGGGCTTAGCCTAGGACCTGGCATCGGAAGCAAAATGGGGTAAGGCTCGTTTTTAAAATTAAATTTGTCTATATCCATAATGTTCTTGCACAATCAAAAAATTAAAATTTGCCTCAACTAGAATTTCTATGAAAACGTAGAAAGGCCATGCTAGAGAGGAGATAGAAGAGTAAAAAACTGATGTCATTATTCAACGATTATCTTTTTGATACAAGAAAAGAAAAAGCATAAGCCAAATCCTCTTAATTTAACGCATGACAGATATATACACACATTTCACATGGAGATATACCGAATAGACACAGACAAACATTTTTATCAAGTCTATTCTACAAGTCGGCAAGCGATGTATAGAATAAAATAAAAACAGGATAATTAAAAAAACTTTCACCTCCTATCTTTTGTTGGATATTTCAAAAGTACGTGGGACATTGAGCCACTGTTACTAGAAACGTTTTTCCCGAAAATGTCAAATACCTGCAGTATTCAGGTGGTAGAAAATGAAATTTTCAAACACTTGTTCTTTGTATATTTTCTCGAAAGTTGATAGTTTTCACGTGAGAAATCTCAATCCATAGGAAGTTCAGAGGGAGGGTAGAGGAGAGTAGATGAGAAAATATGGCCACCATCGTGTTTCTCGCCCTCGAAAACGGCGGGAAATTGTTCTTCAGACCTTTCGCAGTATTTTCGGAATGTTTTGTTGTTCAGGGAGGGGGTGGTTCCAACCCCGGGGAGTTGTTTTGGCGTCTCCTGGTCAAAAGATATTCGATTTATTAATATTCCCTGTAATAATCCCGATCTGCCAAGTTCTCACAAGCGTAGTACAGAAAAATCAAAACAAGCGGTAGTTTTTTCCATTTTGGGGTAATCCCAGAAGAGTGGGGGAAAAGTATCGCAACCGTCGTGTTCCTTGCCCTCGAAAACGGGGGGAAACTGTTCTCCACCTCTTTCGCAGTATTTTCGGAATGTATTGTAATTCAGGGAGCGGGTGATTTCAACCCCCGGGAGTTGTTTTAGCGTCACCCGGTACAAAAGATACACGATTTATCAATATTCCCTGTAATAACCCCGATCTGTCGAGCCCTCACAAGCGTAGTACGGAAAAATCGAAATATCAGAACAAGGTGGAGTAGTCGTTTTTTTTTTTGGAGGAAAACTAAACCACCATAATGTCCGTGGTACTATAGAACGTTGGGAGTATGTAACTGGAGCCATTTTCAATGATTCAGAAGTTTAATTTCAGCACGTGTCGTTCTATTAGATTTAATAGCCATTTAACCATGAATTTAGGTATAAAATGTCAATTTATGGAAAATTGAGCAGTGAAACGTATATTTTGGACGTGATATTTGGAATGAGCGGCTCAAAAAACATTAGAATTGGTGCCCTTCACCTTTGTAAAATAATTTGTTTGTGTGTGCGCCTTCGTTATTGACGGGATTATATTTTCAAAATAGTATTTAGAGGTAATTATTTTTTAAATGTACACCAAAAATGCTTACGTTATATATCTCGCGTTGGTTTATTACTAAAATGTATTGTGAATATTACGATATATTAGTTTGTCGTGCAACTAGATAGTTTCTTATACAGAAATGTACTAGATGCTTGCACCATTTGACTCCATTGAATTCAGTCTTACTTTTATATAAAGATAGTAGAGATGCTCAGACAAGGCAACAAATTTTATTTGGAAGATAATAAAATATAGCGAAGCTGTAAATTCCAAGATGTCAGTAGCAATACCTTAATAAAGTGTGAAACTTTTTAATGAGAGATAATAACGGCGGGTCCCTCGTAAATTCTAACAATGGCCAACTAGAATTAACTTCTAACTTTACGATTCGATATTGAATTATATTCATTTTATGGTCTTTTAATTGTCTTAACTTTTGCAATTTTACTGAAAAGTAAGTTAAAGATTCGTATATATATATTTATTGTCCAAAAAAAAATTAATTTAACGGCGATTATCTTTGCATCAGTTCGCATACTTTCCCCTAATTACTTTTTAAGTTATTTAAATGTTAAAGAAGACGTTAATGAAAAATTATTTACTATACAGAAACACTCTCGGAGTGACGATTAATGCAGATATTATAGTTAACTAGACTTATAATTGTTAACTTTACTTATAGTGTTGTTAATTAGATTTTCTATTAGGCTTTAAAAAAATGTTGAAAATGTAGGGTCTAGACTTTGACTGAAAGAGGAAATGTAAGCTAATATCATTGAAAAACCCGTAGTTTACAAAAAAGTAATTTTCAATTCCTTATATGATTTAAGCTATTCTTGTCTCGCGCCGCCATTAACTGTGTTAATTCGATATTCGTGTTTACTTTTGTGTGCTAATTTATCAAGGGTTTAGAAGTGTAAATATTGTTTCAAGATGACCGATGAAGGTTTTCAAAATGATAATCGGACAAATTTATCCACTGTGGATATGTTTACGATGACTTTTATGTTTTTCTCTTCGTGAGGTTTGCGGTGTTAAAGTTAGCAAGTAGGTATATTAATTTATTTTATTATTGTTTTAAAATTTGATTAAATCATATAATTTCAGATAATTACAAAATGTTGGTTTCGACACTTTAATTATATTGCAACATGGCCTTGAGGTACTGGAGAATTTCAAGGACTACCTAAACAGCTTACATTATTAGATTAAATTCACCATGGCAATAGAAACCCATTTCTGGATGTCCTCGTGTTCAAGGAGGACAATGGACGATTAGGACACAAGGTATACAGAAACTCGACGCACACCGATACTTACACGGTAATTCTCACCACCACCCAGCACAAAAACAGACCGTCGTTAACACATTAGTACATAGAGCAAAGCAAATTTGCGAGACAGAACATCTCCAAGAAGAATATCGGACCCTAAAGATATCACTACAGAAAAATGGATACAAACCGAAGGACATAGACAACGTAATAAAGAGAGAAGATACTACCAGAACAAAAGTAAAAAAAGAAGGAAAGCAATACACGGCAACAGCTTACCTATATATACAAGGATGTACGGATAGAATCGGAAGAGTTTTGGAGAAAAAGAACGTCAACGTAATATAAAATTCGAAACAGAAGATGGCAAGACATTTTCCCAAATACCAAGGTCCAGAAGAACTAGAAACACCAGGAGAATATAGAATTCCATGTTCCTGCGGACAAGTTTACATCGGAGAGACCAAACGACATATAAACACCAGACTCAGAGAACACATTAGCAATACAAAGAAGGGAAATTCTACAAGATCTGCAGTTGCCGAACACTCGGAAGAAACCGGCCATTTGATAAAATCCGACAAGACAAAGAAATTAGCCAACACCAAGAATTATTGGCCAAGAAGATACCGAGAAGCCGCTGAAATAAATAAACATCCGAATAACTATAATCTGGACGTCACGATAAACGTGAAACCGGACTACAATTACCAATAACATGGAAGTCAATATTCCGCATGAGCAATGATCCACAACACGTCTCCTGATAACCTGTATAAATAGAGGAGCTCAGTCCACCAGAGCTCACTTCGCTTCAGAAGATCACGACAAGATGGTCGAAGCGTCAAGCAGTCAACCAAGTTTACGCAGAAGAAGACCCGGAAACCAGCAGCCAGAATTAAATAATGCAAAAAATATTGTTATAAACATACTAGCATAGTAAAAAACGTCTTCAGAATACCAAAAATATTTGAGTTTTAGACATAAACTGAGAACTAAAAAACATTAGAAGTATGTTTAATTCTTTGTCCGTCAGCATATCCTGCTACTTGTAGATAGAATACGTCTTGGTCAAAGCAAAACTATTCCTGCGCCTATTGCCTCGTTTTAAAATAGTAGCTAGCGATTACAACTTTGATTATTTGTTACAAATTAAATTTTTTTAATTTGTAACTGCTGATATTCCATATAGCTAATAAAACAAAAATATATATGCAAGTTGCCTATTGGGAACTGAGATAATATTTGCGTATTTGGCCATTTATCATCAAACTAACTGACATAATGATTTCAATTTTGCACAGAACCTAATATATAATGTTTAAAACTCTTTGCTGAACAAGTTACAATTATTTTAATCATAAAAATTGTTGAAATATTATCAATTGAACTTGCCCAACAGAGCGGCAACTTAACAAATTGGCCAAGAAGGTTCGTACATGTTTAGTTTTCCTCGCAATTTCAATATGAACAATCTGTTTCTTATTTCTTTATTGCGATACGAACTTACAGCCAGATAAACTGCGATAAACGCAATTCTGAAAATTCTTTTGTGTAAGCAAATGCCTCCCGGGACTTCGATTTGGATTTAATCCAGAACTTTTTGCTACATTTCTGTAATGCGTACGACAAATTCCAACACAAAACTATCATAGTAAGATAATCCCTTCAAATTTTAGTTTTATTAGTATTATTACAGAATTTTGTTATTATTATTATTACTCCACTATCAAGGAACGAATGAATCTCTGTGAAAACATATATTTGATACAGATTCTTTAGGAAATATCGGATCTTTTAAACGGATCGAGATAAGAATATGCTGTATTCACTAAACTGTTCTGAATAATCACGCATTTTTTTTTTACTAATTTAATTTTCCTTTTTGCACTTCCGGAAATCCTAAAAATGCCGTCTTCTTTTGTCGAGATTTTTAAATGGAACACCTCGGCTATTTTTTGAAAGCTATGTTCTTAGGCTGTCCGATTTTTAGTTTTTTAAAATCGGTTGAAAACTAACTGAGCAATTATTTTTCAAAGAAAATTCAGCAAAATCATAAATTCAACAAATTTTTTAATAAATAATTCAACAACTTTTAAATAACGATTTTAGGAAACATCGTTAATTTATTAAATGTCCTTATATTATGTTTTCCGTCTTCAGATGCACATTTGTTCATGAGCACTAGCAAATTTATAAATGCCTTGGTTAACATATTTGTTGTTTTTCAGCTCATCCAAATTTTGTAGTGCAGAATTATAAGCCAGGGACTTCACATATCCCCATATTAAAAAGCAGGTACTATTAAATCTGTGAAGCCCACTCAGTCGGTCCGCTTCTACCAATCCCATTATTACCAAATTTACTAAAAACAGATAGTTTGGCAGCTATAAAAACATCAGGAGGGGCTCCATCTTGTTGGAAGTAAATTTCATTTCTATTGCCGTTAAACTGCATGTCCTGATCTCTTTAGGGATACAAAAAAAATTCTAACATATCAGTATAACTAGTACCACTAACGGTTTTCTCAAAAGTTCATAAATATTGATTATCTTAATGGCCTTGAGGAGTCCCTCTTATGTTCGTAAAATTGGTGTGAATTCTGTTCTGCCCAAATTTTACAATTGTACATATTGACGGTCCTATTCAAATAAAGACTTGCTTCATCAATCATCAGATATTATTAAATTAAGATCAGAAGTATTTCTTACAAGATCCAATAATGTTTCACACATAAGAATACATTGTTGGTAATACCTCTCGTACAATTTTCACTGGAACTTGAATATTGAAAGCTTTAATTTTCAAAGCTTGCAAAGTTCTGGAGTACCTTAGACCTATTTAAGTTTACGTCGAAAGCCATGTTTCTATAGTGTCATTAAGAACAATATTGTTATCTGTGCTACTTTTTTTACGTGTTAGCGATTCATATTTTTTGAAATCATTGAACCACTTACTTACAGACTGCCGTTGGTGGTAATTTGTTAATCTCTTAAAAAGTCTTTTGGATAATGTAACAGATTTTGTTTCGTCAAAATAAATTGAAACATTGGCTTTCTTATATCTAAAAATTCAATTTTACGCAAGAATGAAATAGCTAGAACTGGAACGATCCAAACACAATAACTTTATTGTTTATGTCAACGTCTATTTAAAAACGTTAAAATATGTCATTCAAAACTGATGATTTTGCTGTGTTCTCTTAAAAAATTAATTCCTGTCAGTTTTTAACCCGTTTTAAAAAACTGAATTTCCTTGGATACTTTAAGAATATAGCTTTCAAAAATTCTAAATATACAGGTTGTTCCATTTAAAAAATCAAAATGTATCATTTTGCTTTATAAATTTCCAATACTGCGAAGAAAACTGAAAATGGACAGGAAAAACTTGTGCTCACTTAAAACAGTTTAATAAAAACGCACATTTTGCAATAAATTTTTACAGTGAAAATATGCATGTGCTGTAGAAACTTAAGAAATATTTTCCTTAATACGGCTACAATTTAGTAATATTTTCTAGCGTCCATGCTGCCCATATTAGAATAAAATATATAAATTAATATTTGCCTAACCGGATATTATTTAAAGGTCATTTTTGAAAGTTTCTTATAGTTTTATTCACAAATATTTTTCGTAGTTCGTTAAAACATTATCCTTAAATATTGATTTAGTTGTCTAGGTACAACCATTATAAAGTATCTCGCGTCACACGAATATCATTAGGTAGATCTTAAATACCTGATTTACTTAAGAATAACTAAAGACTCATGTAAAAGTGGTCATTGTTTGCTAAACCATTATCTCAGTAAACAGTAAATGTTACTTCTCTGCGTAACAGTTTCACAACCTGAAGGAGATTTTTTTATTGCTTTTAAAATGAAGTACTACTTAAACAAATATCTCATATGAATAAATTACGTATGCATGTTAATGTTTCCCTTATTTTTCAGTAAATTGTGTATTTAATTAGTTATTTTAACTCAGATGTTAAACACTACTTAAGGTATTCCGCTTCAAAACATATAAGCATGTATTGAATGACATATTGAATTCAAAATATCGACAGCAATGAAGTGTTTGTTACTGTTTTTTTCCAATTATTTGTTTATTTTATAATTTATACTTGTAAAGGTTGTGCATAATATTAATAGATAATTAAGTTCTTTGACTTTATCTGAAATGTAAGAAATGGCGTCGAAATATTCAAGAACAAAGTATTCTTAAAGCACTGCTAGCTAATATAACACAGCCACACTAGGGTGTCCCTTATAATTTGACTTTCCAGGGGACCACGGGAACACTTTTTAATTTGTTCCTTTTTATCTAAAAAACCTCTGTAAAAATTGAAGTCGATATTTTAACTTTTAACCTTGCCACAAGACTGTCAAAGATTTGACATTTTTTTAAATTTTAACATTTTTATCGAAAATCTCGGTTTGCTATAGTTACTGCTTTTCGACTCATTTGGGTAATTTTCAACGAAAAACTAACCTAGTTTCAGTAGTAATGCACTTTCAAACACAAAAATCCTTTGCAAATAATATTGAGAAACGACCCAACAACGCTCGGCTTATGTCTCAATGTGAGTGACCATTGGTGATTGCAGTGCATCTTTCAATGCTTCTACATTACAGATTTCAAAACGAATAGCCTGAAATAGACAAGAAAAAGTTCTCCTTGTGCACAGAAGACGACGAAGTTGCAGTTCTTCTAAAGGGCAAATTAGAGTTACTTACATTTGTACATCGCAAATTGACGATAAGTTTCACATTTTTGTTTAATCACTACTCGGTTGTTATTAGAGCATAATTATTGGTATTTATATATACGAACTGACATATACTTACTTTGTGTGTTTTAGGAGAATCAATGATGTGACGATTACAAAGGAGCTTATTTGCATCTTCTTTGGAGGAACCCCCCCCCAAAAGGATCAACGAAGCTCGTTTTATGTCGCAAGCTATCTACACACTCAAAATATTTATGTTTAGAGATCAGGTGAAGTTATCAAAAAGAGAGAAAACAGGCTTGAAATTTTTAAGTATCTTCATTGTTCGTCTGTATGTAAAATATTGCTTTACATCAAGTGATCCAATTAGCGCTCCGAGAAATGATTTTCAATTTTTGAATGATTTAATCCGTTACGAAGACGTTGATAAAGTTATTTCAAATGTGGGCGTGAAGAAGTTCAAAGGTTATTTGTGGTACTTGTGGGAGGAACCGCCTGGTTTGTCAATTCTAGATAACGAGGTGCCAATTTCAGAAAAAAGAAAAATGGCTAAAAAGATTTTTTCAGGAGAACAAAGAAATAATTCAGTACCCTCGTCAAGTGGACGTAAAGATTCTGGCCTTCATAGATTAGCATTACAACCAGATGACGTGACTAGTTGGCCCCAAGAAACGTTAAGTGATTTTGTATCCCCTAACACTACTAAGCTTTTTGAAAGGTTTGGACTTGAATACGGATTTTTGAATATTAATCCTACGGTTTGGTATTTGCAAGACGACTATCAGAAAGCACGCCAGTTCTTTTCTCGTTTAAATGTTAAAAATGATGTTGCTGAAAGAGGAGTAGCTTTAACGCGGAAGTACTTAGGCAAGGCAAAGTCAAATGTTAATTTTCAAAATTTACTGCTTACGAGTAGATAAAATGAAAATGGTGATGATTATAGATCATTCAGATTTTAATTAAAAAATGTGGAATTTTTTTTTGTTTCAAAATGTAGAAACATTCTTTTGTTTCAAAAATACTGAAGACACATTGTTTTTATTCCAAATTATATTTAATAAATTTTTATTAAAAAGCGACTTTATTCGTATTTTTTTACAAATTTCAAAGGTCTTGTGGCAAGGTACAAAATTGTTTGACCGAGCTCAAATTTTGCACAGGGACTTCATTTTTAGATGGGAATCTATTAAAAAGTGTTCTCGAGGGATCCCACCAAAATTTAAAATTCCCCTCATATAAGGGACACCCTAAGCCACACATAAGATGAAGAACCTTGAAACCTTTAGCGGAAATCATCTAATCCGCAGATAAGAGCTTTCCTTGAGTACCTAATCCCTCGAGGTAAACCAGAAAGAGGCAAAAAGCCCAAAAATTCTGCGACTCAACTGCAAGACATCTACCCCTCTCACCCTCGTTTGCGAAGGTGGAGAACATGATGGTGACAATATTTTCCGACTTACCCTTCCAACCACTACCCCTAAACCGGAAAAATCTCCCCTTTTTTAGATTTTATGCTAGGTATTTTTTTAACGGAAAATATATTAACGAAAGATGTTCAGAATTGTCCAAAAACCCTAAATACAAAATTTAATCAAAATTAAAAAATATTGAAATTTTGTTTAAAATATTATCCAAGTCCGAAAATATCATTTAAATGGGTTTTTTGGCTAAAAAGTTCATGACAATTTTGTTTAAAATTAAACCCAATCTGTCACATAGTTTTCAAGAAATTAGTAGTCTTTTTTATACTTTTTGAATTTATCAATCTTTTAATTTTTTTTTTATTTTGATGAAATATTGGATATTGGGTTTTTGGACAATTCGTTAATAAAATTTTCCGATAAAAAAATGCCTAGCAGCGGAAAATCGGAAACAGGCATGATTTTGCCGGTTTAGGGGTAGTGGTTGGAGGGTAGGTCGGAAAATATTGTCACCATCGTGTCCCCTGCCCTCGAAAACATGAGATGGGGAGATGTTTTGCGGTCCAGTCGCAGAACTTTTGGGATTTTTGCCTTTTTCTGGTTTACCTCAAGGGACTAGGTACTCAAAGAAAGCTCTTATCTGCGGATTAGATGATTTCTGCCAGAGGTTTCAAGGTTCTTCGTCTCCTGAGTCGGATCCAGTACCGAAAAATACCTGAAATATCATTTTTGGTGTACTCAATCATGATTTTCCTTGAGAAGCCTATTTACTACGTGTGTATCCTCTCTATGCAAAATCGCTCAGGTTTTTCACCCATAAAAAAAATTGACGCGGTCAATCATCCGAAATTTGGATTCGGCGTAAAAAAATACATCGAATCCATACCTTGGGGTCCGCTGCACAGAAATTTTTTGTGTGTGGCTGTATAATTAATATAGTAGGAATTAGGAATTGCTATTCTTTTGTTTTTAGCTGAATTTTGACAAAAAAATAAGATTTAAATTTTTTTTAAATATTTTTTTTTAATTTGGTTTTTGTCTCTTTAGTGGCCATTTATTTAGCTTCTACATGATGAAGGAAACCCTGTATAAATAGTCTTCGTATGAAAGTGGAACAGCAAATCGCATTCAATAATTATTTACAATATTTTGGCAGGTTTTCAAATTTTCTTTCTATCCATAATTGTACCAAATCTCTACAGAAAATTCACTATCTCTCGATTATTAAAAATTACTTCGATTATACCTATAGTACTATACCTTTCATTAAATCAAATAGGTATAAATGGAAAGCTAATACGATATTTAAAATTTGGATTGCTGTCACAGGAAATCAACTAACTGAAAATGACAGTGAAATGCAGAAATATTTTGTCTAAGTCAGGTTTGTAATAATAAAATTTTGGTACCTTTCTATAATTTTTAAATAATTATGATTTATTTTTAAATTTTGAATCATTTAGAAACAAAATAAATAAGAAATTAAAACAAAAATTAATGCAAAAAAGAAGAATGATAATGAATGATAATGATAAAAAAGCAGGGAATAAGTTTAGTTTTGGTAAAAGATGAGGTGGCTAAACTGGCTGTTGAAAAATTAATGGCGCTTGATACAGTAATTTGTGCTTAATTCTAAATGCACATTGTGCTCATACATTCCTGTCATGTTGTTTGTTATATGTTCCACGTACATTAAACTAAATTTTTGTCATATGCTTTTGATATAGTCTGCCGGAGGCATTATGACATTACAACGAACGGAATAGAATAGAATAGAATAGAATAAAATAAAGTTTATTTACGAACAGATAATAATAATTACAAATACAAATAATTATACAATTGTGTAAATAAACTTAATTCTTCAAAGAAGTGCCATGCAGGCACTGTACATAAAGGTATGCGTTTGAGTTTGTTCCAAAATCGATATAAATTATAATAGCCGACGCGCTGCACCGTTTTGTTGTTTTATTTGGTCTGGGGTTCTTTGTCATCCAAATGTATGAACTCTTAGAGAGGGAATATAATTTAGTTTACCTACGATCACTACTGTAAATAGTAAAAAAACACAGTACCTGCCATCCATGTAAGTTGAATTTTACATATTGTAAACAAAACGCACTGTAAACAAATCGCACGGTAAACAAAACGCACGAGACACGCAAATATAGGTGGCTTAGTTCGCTGACGCGGGGTTTAAAAAAACAAATGCACCTATTTAATTTTCACACGCTGTCAAAACTGACATAATATTTGTTGAATAATATTGTTGACTAGTAAACTAAATCCAGATTTTACTAAATAACTAAATAAAAATGATCGTAGGTAAAGTATAGTACACAATTCGAGTTGTAAGGCAATTACGCACTCATGGAAATACGCACTCGCCGCTACGCGGCATCGTGCGTAACTTTTCCATTCGTGCGTAATATGCTTCTTACATCACTCATTACGTAATATACTATCACATGTTTACTGTAAGGTAGTCTGCAGTTGAAATTCTCAATTACTACACGGATTTTTTTATTTAACTTTTGACTCCCGTGATCAAGATAAGTGTAATGCTTTTATTTTTTGTGAAGTTCTGGGGAAGCCTCTGACGTCTCTTTGTTGATTTTGATCTTCCGCTGGTCGTAATACGTAATAGATCGAACCATGTGTGATTTTAGCAGCATATTAGTTGCTTGAAAACTACTGGTGCATCTAAGCTGATCGTATATTTAGACATTTAGAATATTTCGAAATTTTACGAAGACGCCAACATTACCCGTCATAATCTGTACACCTATAAATTTTAGTCGGTATATATCAATTTGCTGTAACATATAGAAAATAATCTAGATTGCATTCTGAAGATCCTACAAAAAGATTCACCTTGATATCTCTAATGGTTCACAACTTTTCAGCAGGAACATACAAACAGACAAATATACTTACAGGCCAAACTTTTTTAAATTCTTTCGATTAATAAAAGAAAACTGCATTTGAATGGACATTTCCATACCAATATCTTTTATCTGAAAAAATAGATTCATTTTATGCGATTATTATTGGAAATTACGAATTTCTCGTAAATTTGGCAGATGCTGCATGAAAAATAATAGCTTATTTTTTTTACGTCACGTTATGAACATAAACTTACAATTATCAAACAGATACAATTCAGAAGTCAGAGTGCATACATTAAACATATACACTTTATCTTTTTACTTCCACATCCACTGGAAGTATAGTATCCACAAAAAAAAACCGCTGCCTAAGGAATCACTACTTCCACATCCAGACTTCCTATCCAAGTCTGTTACAACGAAAACACTATATTTGCACTCCGCTATGTGGAAATAATTGTTTATGGAACTTTAATAGTATAATATTTAAAATCATGTACCCCAAAAACCCATAAAATGACATGCCCCATCAGTAGTAGGGATGGTGGTGAGGGTGAATGAAGTGAAAAAATTCTTGATGACTGGTTCTTGTACACACACTAAATCACAATATTTTTTCACCCCCTTTAATAATGGGGTGGGGGTGATAAGAGGAGGTGTGGCTAATGCCAAAATTTTTTTTGAGACCTTAGCTCCTCTTATATTTACTAAATACCAATTTCATGCACTCTTAATTGCTTGATTTGCCTATTTACCCCCATTTACCCCAATTTACCTCTCAACTCTTCAACGAAATATCAAAACATAATCTAGTTCCAGATCTCTTTAAAATACATGCGTGTGCCAGATTTTATTAAGTCAATATCTTTAATATCAATGGGTGTGGATTAAGTAGAAAAAAATTTTTGAGGCCTTAGGTTCTTGTATACACGCTAAACTACAATTTTATTTTTTTCACCCCCTTTAACCATGGAGTAATGGGGGTGGCTAATGCCAAAATTTTGGGTTCCAGAGTACAAAAAAAGTTACAGACCGACAGAGAGATAGAATTTTTTTTTGCTCAAATTTAAAATCTCGACGTTTCATAACATTCTAAACCTATTTGGAAAATACAAATTTTCACAAATTTTTTTGTCGTTACTAACCAGTGAATGTGGAAGTAAAATTGAAAATTTACTTACACATCCAGTGGAAGTATAGCAACGACAAAAAAAATGTTAAAAATTTTTATTGTTCAAATAGGCTTAAAATGTCATGAAACGTCGAGATTTTAAGTTTGAGCGAAAAAAAATGTCTGTCTATCGGTCTGTAACTTTTTTTGTGCGCACGTTTACTCTGGAACCGTTTAAGATTTTGACTTGAAATTTGGTACACATATGTACTTTAATAAGATCTGGAACTAGATTATATTTTCATCTTGTTCCGTCGAAGGGTTGGGGGGTAAATTGGGGTAAATTTGGTGTAAATGGGTAAATCAAGCAGGTAAGAGTCCATAAAATTGGTATTTAGTATACACAAGAGAAGCTAAGGTCTCAAAAATTTTTTTGGCATTACCCACCCCCATTACCACCCCCACCCCATTATTAAAGTGGATGAAAAAAAAAAAGGTGATTTAGTGTGTGTAAAGAACCAGAAAACTCGAAATATTTTTTTTACTTCATCCACCCCCACTACCACTCCCATATCACCACCCCCACCCTACTACCGATGTGGGGTATCGTTTTATGGATTTTTGGGGTAGAGGATTTCAAATATTAATATTTTGATGTGAGTGACTTGGATAGAGAATCTGCATGTGGAAGTAATGATTCCTTGGGCAGCGGTATTTTATTGTTCAAATAGGCTTAGAATGTCAAGAAACGTTGAGATTTTTAATTTGGGCAAAAAAATTATGTCTGTCGGTCTGTCTGTCTAACTTTTTTGTGCGCACTATTACTCTGGAACCGTTTGAGATATTAACTTAAAATTTGGTACACATATGTATTTTAACGAGATCTGGAACTAGATTATATTTTGGTAAATTGGGGTAAATTGGGGGGTAAATAGGTAAATCAAGCACGAGTCCATAACATCGAAGTTTAGTATACAGTGTGTCCCACTTTTCACGGTAACACCTTTGTAGCTCAGTTATTAGTCACTCAATTTTACCCAAATTTGAATGGATACTAAAGATCTTTATTATACCTTTTTTAAGTAGAACAAAACTTATTTCAGTCATTAGCATGCATTTTTATTAAGAAAAAAAAGGTCGATTTTTCGAGAAATCATATTAGGCATTTTTTTTAATTGAAAAACTAAGGCAATATTATTGATCAGCATGTTGTAGAATTTAACAACATTTTGATTTTTGGTTTTCGAATTACGGCCCACTTAAAATTGCCTATTTTAAACTTAAATAATCAATAAATTGGTAACAAATCTTTTTTCGCAAGAAAGTTATTCTTTATTTTCTCTTTCAATTCATTTTTTCTACCGCCTCATATCATCGATATTTTCAAATTCGGTAATCCTTAATGCCCGAATAATTTACAGGTCTGATGACCCAAAATTTTTCAATGAAAATTCTTGACTTTCGAAATTTGAAAGTTTCGATGATATGGGATAGTAGAAAAAGTGAATTTAAAAAGAAAATGAGGAATGACTTTTTTTCGAAAAAAATTTTGTTACCAATTTATTGATTATTTAATGTTTAAAATAGGTAATTCGAAAACCAAAAATCAAAATGTTGTTAAATTCTGGATATAGTGGTTCTACATCATGCTGCATTAGTTTTTCAACAAAAAATTGCCTAATATGATTTCTCGAAAAATCGGCCCATTTTTTTTTAATAAAAATGCACGCCAATCACTGAAATAAATTTTGTTTTACTCAAAAAATATATAATAAAGGTCTTCGATACCGGTCTAAACTTGTTTGAAATTGGATGACTAATAACTGAGCTACGAAAGTGTTACCGTGAAATGTGGGATACACTGTATATAAAAGAAGCTGCCAAAAAATGTTTGGCATTAGCCACCCCCATTACCACCCCCGTAATTAAAAGGGATGAAAAAAATTGTTATTTAGTGTGTGTACAAGAACCAAAGGCCTCAATATATATTTTTTTACTTTATCCACCCCCACTACCACCTTCCTGCCAAATACAAAAAACGTCACTTGTCCATCATATTTCCAAGATGGATACCATAGTGGCCGTGCGCCTAACATACAACCGTGCTATACAGCAAAGGTAGACCAACTAGAAATCATACATGGATCATAAAGCGTCTGTCAGGATGTGAATAAGAAGAAGGATACTGCAGCACAATTTGAATCCTTTCAGATATTTTATATTTAAATATTTACCACTACCATTAGCAGATTAATTTTGTTAAAAATTATTTAAGGGTATTTAAGGTATAATTTGCAGAAAAACTTTTTCCAGCAAATATATTATAAGCGGCAAAGCAATGGGCCATTAGATTTATGACTGGTAAAGT
Organism: Rutpela maculata; assembly: GCA_936432065.2. NCBI lineage: Eukaryota > Metazoa > Arthropoda > Insecta > Coleoptera > Cerambycidae > Rutpela > Rutpela maculata. Next base: position 160,401,139 of record OW386287.2, read on the forward strand.
ATTAGCAACTTTTGCCAACACCTGGAAAGCAAATATACAAAGTACTATTTAATATTATATCATTTGTCCTGTAATGGTAAGCTGATGGCCCTATATGTGTTTAAGACGCCCTTTTGTTATTGCATACTTGGAATTATTTCACCACCGTTGGTACGTTAAATATATTAAACCACTCTTTTTTCAATACCAAAAAGCTAATACAAGTACTCTCTAACCATTATAGCTTCCGTGGTGTAATGATAAATGGTTGGGATGCATCCATGTTTCCATTCAATCGAAAAGTAGATCAAGTAAAATTTATATTATTTTCTTAAATCCTTGTCCAAAGTCACATTTTAACTCACTAAATCAATGTCTTATTATGTGATTATTATTGATGACCCTGTCATCTTGAAACATTGCAAAAACCTAAATATTCAGATTAAATTCTATTGCCAGATCTTAAAATTTAGATATTTCATGAGGCCCCTTTGTTTTCTGTGACTATTTTATATACATTCACAGTAAAACTGACTGTGCAAATATATTACAAGTCTACGAAGATGCATAAATTATGTTGAAGCAATTTTCTAAAATTGTGCATTACTGTATTATATAATGGATACATTCGTCATTCTCTGCATCTATCCCTCTCGAAGTATTCCTGCAATCCCCATATATCAGTATGCTACCGTAATCAAGGCAATAGTAAAATAATCATATTTTAATTAACAATACGTGAAAAATAAGTTAATGCTAAAAATCCAGTATACCCCCATTATTATTGGCAGTGTGTGACGGCCGAGCGTTGGCCGGTGTTGCACTTTATTCAATAATTTAGCGCTCCTTGCCAGTACTTTCCCAATAATAAAGTGAAAGATTGTAGATAGTTTATTAATGGGCCAATTATGTGTGTTTGCTGGGTTATTATTAAAAGGCTATTCAAATATTTTATATTATAGGATCTAGCTCGGTGCAAATCTTTTAGACGGCCCAAGCATGGAGTAAAAATGATTTTCTTTGTATTTATCTCATTCGAATATTGTAAATAGTAAGTGAACTAGCCCGAGCCTTAAGAAACCTTTAAAAATACCAGATATTAAAACGATAAAATTATAAGTATTCTTTTACATATTAATTTTTATGAAACCTAAACATGTGAGGCTTCTTCTGATATTATTACAATTTTTAAATTAATAAAACAGTTCTGCAAATAAGGAACATTCTAAGGCTTCCAACTTTTTAATATCTTTCCTTTGGGTGTTTCACTCACAAATGATTAAATTGAAATAATTAAATTTGAAGTTTGTCGACTTCAAACTTTTCAATAACAATTTTTTTATATAAATGTTATATTTAGATTTCAACAAATTCTTTTACTGGTTAAGGAGTAAGGAATAACAATTAGACTTTCAAGTACAACTTAATTTTTCTATACTCGATTTGGGAAGTAAAGCATCACTGGTTGCGTCTGGTATTTGGTTAGATGACCAAATATCTCATTTAATAATAATCGACAGGCTGTTAACTGAGATAGCTCCGGAAGGTCTAGCTAGCGCGGTAAGACGAGCCCAAAAATAGATTAAGTTGGCAGTCTAGGACTGTGGTTTGGTGTCCGCGCTAAATTGTAGATCCGGCCTATTAAAAAAAAATTGAAAAAGAAATTGAACGCCATCAAAGAAGTTTGTTAGAAAATGTGAAATAAAATTTCACCGTCGCGCGTCGCCTAGTTGATTGAGCTTCAGGGTAGAAATTGGGCATAAAAAAACTACATGCTGTCCGAACTGAGAATTTTCTCCTTTTTTAAAATCTTTGGAGTCGGTTAAAAGTAGTACTGCGCACTATACAGTTTCTGTTTTATTTCAATTTAATTTTACTCCTACATCCAGTGGAAGTATAGTAACGTCGAGATTTTAAATTTGAGCAAGAAAAAAATGTCTGTCTGTCGGTCTGTCGATCGTTTTGTTTCTAACTTTTTTGTGCGATATTGACTTGTAATTTGATACACTATGTATTTTAACGAGATCTGGAACTAGATTGTATTTTGATGTTATTCCGCAGAAGGGTTGGGAGGTAATTAGGTTAATCAAGCAAGCAAGCGTCCATAAAATTGGTATTTAGTATATACAGTGTGCTATTTAATACCGCAACACCCCGTTGTTTTGGAACGCTTTGCCCGATTTAAAATGTTTTTGTTTGAGATTACAATGCTCGATGAGCTCTATTTGACTGTTGCGAAAAATTTGTTTTCATAAGTTCTTCTAAATGGGTCGTAATTTCGACAGTTTTTATCTGCAAATTGGACAGCGTATTCGATTTGCAGTTGCATCAAATACAACTATATAATATTTTAGCTCGATACCTCATATAGGGTGTTTGTTATTCAGTTGCCAAATTTAGAATTTCTCACTTTTCGAGTGGCCCTCTATAAAAGTTGGTTAGGGTTACTAAAAAGGTAAAGTATGTAACGGTTTGTTGTCGGGTAGCTGGTTCGGAGATTAATCAGGGTCTAGATTAGTTAATAAGACAGCCCAATAAAGATATAAACAATTTATTTACTTTTCCAAACAGGCAATGTGTGGCAGTGTTACATAATATACGGGTACAGGTTATATGTCCGTATCTTTTACGGTTCTTAGGACAACATTTTCTATTATCTGAGAGAGAGAGTGTAACGATTGCGATGCGACGTTTGTTGTTGCTACGGGAGTGGCATCGGGCGTCGGGTGAATATCGTCGACTCAAGAAGTTTCCCAGTTCAACACGCTGTAGGAGGTCTCCAGGTCAGGCTCATTCGCTCTGGTTTTGGCGGCGAAACGGCGCCGGGGAATGACTAGCGACAGCTCGACACGTTGTAGGATTCCCAGGGTCAGATTGCATTCGTTCCGTCGTGTTTGCGTCCGGAGATGCACAAAACTGCAATATGTCCAGCTCAGCACGCTGTAGACAGATTGGCAGAATTATCCACTCTGAATTATGTTGATTTGCGGCCGGGCTTTTATATCCGAGCATCCTCGCTTACTGGTGATGTAGAACTGCGTATAGTTTAGTGGCGTGTGCAAATCCATGCCTCTAGACGGGAGATGGGTAGGTTTGCGGGCCGTGTGCACATTGGTGTCGTGTGTAAATCCGGAATCTTAGTAATGGAGCAGGAATTTAAAGAATGCTTCATTACAAGTAGTCATTCAACTTAAGGAACATCAGATACTAAATGATGAAGAAAACAGAAAAATTATTCTTTAAATAAATAGTGCTTCTATACATTATTCGATTGCTCTACGTGGGTGCCTTAGGTAAAGAACATTTTTCAAACAAATAGATAGGACGGAATAGCTTTTCTTTTTTCTTCCTCATTTAGTAACATCAAGATCAGATACTAAATGAGATGTTGATGTTACTAAATGAGGAAGAAAAAAAAGCTATTCCGTCCAACCCATTTGTTTGAAAAATTTTCATTAAGGCACCTAGTACAGCACTATTTATTCAAAAAATAACTTTTCTTTTTTTTTTTTAATCGTCTTATTTATATTAATGTCCTTCTCTTTTTTCTTCCCCATTTGGTATCTGATGTTCCTTAAGTCGAATGACTATTTTACCTTTTCAGTAAAAGTAACAGACTTTTATACAGGGCCAGTCCAAACGTGAGAAATTTTATATTTGGCTATCGAGTTAAAATTATGTATAGAGGTATTTGAGACAATTGTGAATCGAATACGCTATCCAATTTGCCGATAAAAAAATGCCTAATAGTCGATCTCGAAATTTCGACCCATTTAGAAGAACTTAGTACCTCAAAACAGTCAAATAGAGCCCTTCGAGCACTGTATATCAAAATTTTTTAAAATCGGCTATGAGTTCCAAAATAACTGGGGTGTTGCGACATCAAATAGCACACAATGTATAAGAGAAGCTAAGGTTTCAAAACAAAATTTGGCATTAGCCACCCCGATGACCACCCCCACTCCATTATTAAAGGGGATAAAAAAAATAAAATTGTGATTTAGTGTGTGTACAAGAACCAAAGGCCTCAACATTTTTTTTTTAATTTATTCACCTCCACTACTACCCTCACCCCCATACCGATGTGGCATATCGTTTTATGGGTTTTTGGGGTCGACAATTTCAAGCATTATATTATAAAAGTTCCATAAACAATTATTTCCACATAGTGGAGTGGAAATATAGTGTCCAAATTTTTTGCGTAGTTAGACACTGATAGAAAATCTGGATGAGGAAGAAGTGATTCCTTGGGCAGCGATTTTTTTTACTAAAATATTCCATTCATTTTAGATCTTTCACTATTTTTCATGTGAAAATGAAGATTTTTAATGATTTTAATTATTTTTATTACTTACTTAAAAATATGTATACTTTTAGGTAAATTAATTGTCTTGAAATAGGATTATCCTATAATTAGTTATAGATTATGAACAGAAATGATACATATTTCATATAAAGATGGAGAGTGACCTTGACGTTTTGAATATTGGCAATATATCACAGGAGAGAATTATAAAAGCTATAGATAAGCTCAAACCGAAGAAGTCAATGGATTCTGATAATATACCGAACTATGTAATCAAAGGTTGTAAAGACATACTAGCCGAATCCTTACAAATCATATTTAACCTTTCCTTAAAAATAAAAGAGTTTCCTAAAAAATTTAAAATTGCTCGTGCCACTCCAATTTTCAAAAATGGTGATGATATTGCAAATTATCGTCCCATTGCTATTCTATCGAACATATCCAAGGTGTTTGAGCTTGTGCTATATGACCACATTTATGTTCACGTAAATAATAAGTTATCCGATCTTCAGCACGGCTTCAGGAAAAAAAGATCAACCTGTGGCAATTTAATAAGGTTTGTTGATTTCGCAACGAATGCCTTGGCAAATAATAATCAAGTTGATGTTATTTACACAGATTTTGCCATGGTATTCGACAAAGTTGACCACTATGTAGTTGTAAATAAGTTAAGACAATTTAGATTTTCTAGTGACTTATTACAATTTTTTATGTCTTATTTGTCTAACCGAAAACAATATGTTAGGATCAATAATTACGAATCAGATAATTATTTTGCAAGCTCTGGTGTCCCTCAGGGGTCACACTTGGGTCTCTTACTATTTTTATTGTTTATAAATGATATTGTTTATTCAGTCAAAAATTGTAAAATTTTACTATTTGCAGATGACATAAAAATGTATAAAATCATCCGTAATTGCGAAGATTATATATTAATGCAACATGACATGAATAATATATTTAGATGGTTTATAAATAACGGTTTACCTTTTAATATTCAAAAATGCAAAATATTAACTTTTTCACATAACAAGCGAACTATGGATTTGTCTTATTTAATGGATAACTTGATTCTGGAAAGAGTGGAATTAAAAATCGATTTAGGTATTAAGTTCGATTCTAAATTATCATTTAATGAACACGTTCTCTATGTTTCTAATCTTGCTTACAGAAATCTTGGTTTTGTAATTCGCAATTCAAAATCTTTTAAAAATATTAAGACTTTATTAACCCTCTATTTGAGTTTTGTTCGATCTAGGCTTGAGTATTGCTCTGTAGTTTGGTGTCCTTTCTATATAAATTATATATAGGCTTTAGAGAATATACAGAAAAAAATTATTAAACATTCGAACTTCATTTTGGATGGGATATACCACGGAAACTCCGAGTATTTGCAAAATCTACCACGTTATAATCTAATGACCCTGTATAACAGACGGATATATTATAGTATAATGTATTTATATAAAGTAATAAATAATTTAACTTACGACCCAGACACCCTAGTAGAAATTTGCATTGGAGTTACTAATTTAAAGACGAGGTCCAGTAGGACATTTTACATTTTACATACCCATATTGAGAAAAAATTATGTAATGAGATCTCCTATCTTTACTATGATGATTAATTATAATAACATGCAACAATACTGTGATATATTTGGTTATCCGTTTCAGCTGTTTGTAAAAAAATTGAAAAATAGACTGTATGAGGTTTCAAACAATATTGATATTTATCATTGAATTATGTAGGTTGTAGTACGTAGGTAGATATAAGTTGTTTTTGTTCTTATGTAATTCCAGAGTATTCTTTAGAAAGGTTACTTTTACTTCCACGTCCAGTGGAAGTATAGTAATGACAAAAAAAATTTTAAAAATTTTTATTGTACAAACAGGCTTAAAATGTCATGAAACGTCGAGATTTTAAATTTGAGCGTAAAAAAATTTCTGTCTGTCTGTCGGTCTGTCTGTAACTTTTTTTGTGCGCACGTTTACTCTGAAACATTTTAAGATATTGACTTGAAATTTGGTACACGTATGTACTTTAACGAGATTTGGAATTAGATTATATTTTCATGTTGTTCCGACGAAGGATTGGGGGGTAAATTGGGATAAATTTGGGGTAAATGGGTAAATCAAGAAGGTAAGAGTCCATAAAATTGGTATTTAGTATATACAAGAGAAGCTAAGGTGTAAAAAAAAATTTTGGCATTAGCCACCTCCATTACCACCCCCACCCCCTTATTAAAGGGGATGAAAAAAAAATGTGATTTAGTGTATGTACAAGAACCAGAAACCTCAAAATATTTTTTTACTTCATCCACCCCCACTATCACCACCCCCACCCCACTACCGATGTGGGGTATCGTTTTATGGGTTTTTGGGGTAGAGAATTTCAAATATTATATTATTAAAGTTCCATAAACAATTATTTCCACATACAAAGTTTTTTCGTTGTGAGTGACTTGGATAGAGAATCTGGATGCGGAAGTAGTGATTCCTTGGGCAGTGGTTTTTCTGGTAGTTTTCATTATGCTTAACTTGCATAAACATTTACAATTAATTTAATTCGGTAAGTCTAGTGTCATTTTAGTTTAGTGTAATTTAAGTTACTGTAATTTAAATTAGTTATCTATTGTTGGTTGAAATTTAACTTAGACAACTGTCTGCAGTTGGGATATTCATCCTGTAGACATGTTTACCTAAATAAATACATAAATAAAATATGGAATCTACCTCTTTTATATATTTGAGACATAAAATGTTTCATATAGTACATCAAATTTTCGAGAAAAGTATCTTTATATAATGCTATATTTAGTGGAACAAACTTTATAAACTAAATAACATTGTGACGTCCAAATCAAAAATCAATCATCAAGTTAATTGGTTAGTTCCAAGTTATTGCACACCTATCAAAACGACAGCAAATATCGATGAACTTTTCGGAAAGAAACTATACGGATTGTAATGAGTTTATTCCAGACTTTACACTCGTAGTGTATACATACTTCAATAAAATAAATAAACAAAAATAATAATATATTCTATTATGTAAAAAAATCCATTCGGTTCTTTTATTTCAAATATCAGGATATCTCTAGGGCCATATTCATTGGTATAGTTCTGAATAAATCAATTATCTTGAAGTACAAAGAGATACGAAAAAACACACTTTAATTTGAATGAATCGACATCGGTACGGTATTGGATGAAATGAGACGTCAGACGCAACATTCGCCAACAGCGTGACACAAGACCGTAGTGATTTTGTTGTCTTTATAGAAAACGCTGCTAGCATTGGGACATGCAGTCCAATATTCACTTCAACGAATTCTTTTTTACTCCCTAATTTGCGGTGAACTTTAAAAAACATAAGCTAAGCTTCTACCTAAAAGTAATGAGAAAATATTTCAGTTTAAACAAATAAGTAAATCAAATATTTTTTTGTCACATACCTATATTGCATCAGTTAATCATATATAATTTTTATAATGCAATAATTAATCTCATAGACGCGTATGAAGTTAATTGATAAAAGTTTAAAATTAAATAGATGCTGACATGTGGCTTTGTCTGTTAGCAAAAATATCCGAAACTTATTTTTTTACTTCCCGATCACCTAGAAACTTGAAATTCGCTACAGATATTTCTTGGAATATAAACTGACAAAAAATTGCAAGTTCGGAAAATGCAATAGGTTGCGTGCTTTAACGTCACAGTATCTGAGACCTTAGGAAAACAGCCTCAATTCACAAATCAAACCGAGATTCTTTAAAGTGAATTTTGTTGTGTTTGTGGCGTTTAAAAGCTTAATGTTAAATTTAACATCTACAACTATTTTTAATACTATCATCAATTCTGTTCATAAAGGTAGCCGTTAATTCGTATTTTACGAAATCGTCTCATGATGTAGAGGTTAGGAATATAGAAAAAGTTGATGTCATCGAATTAAATTAGTTGTAGTTTGAGAAATGAAAATTTCAGTACAAATATTGATGAATTTCAGAACATTATACATGGAAATATTGTAGATTATTTTGTTTTTGAGAGAAATGATGATTTCAGGGCATTCAAAAGTCTTGACGAGGTTTGTGGTTGGGCGAATGAGGTACTCTCCAAAAAATTTAGAGGATGAAAGCTTGTTGCAAAGGCAATAATTAGTTATCAACAATCAACCATCCTTTCCATATATACTTGCCTAATTAAATGTTGCTTTATGAATGATTGTTAACATACAAATTTATTTTTCAAGTTATGAACTCTTAGTATCTTCAACAAAAGCCATCGATTCCTTGAACTAGTCCTTCCGTTACTAATCTTCCTTTTAGCTTTTTAACAGTAAATGTGGCTATGGTCGAAGGGTTAACAGCTGTAAATTTGGTGAGAAAAACGCGATATAAATTATACAATTAAGGACTATGAGCTACTTGAAGTATGTATAATGAGGTGTATAAAATTTCTTTCAGCGGTTGAGCTCTTCTCTATGATGTATCTATAGAGTGAACTATACAAACCATTATAATGTGTGCAAGAACCTTTTTCTTATCGTGCCTTATTAATGTTATACAATATGTTTAACGTGTACTTGATTTTTTCATGTATGTTAAATTGTTAACTATTCCTCGTATTTTATTGAATATATTCACTTTTTGTTATAAGTATTATTTATCACTCCTACTACTATCGTTAGCAGTAAATTGAAATAGTCGATTATGTTAAACGTATATATTCATGCATCTAACTCTAAGTAAAATAAAATATACTTACTAAATATCCAATTATTTATTATCCAAGGTTCCATTATAGACGGAGCTGGGCACGAAATTTCGATATGACTCGGGTTATGAAAAATTTCCGTCAAAATACGTCGTACGCTAAGAAAGGACCCTGATTTGGGAATTTGGTGACAGTGAGAGCGGGAAGGGGCGCCGCCATATTGAAAAAATGGCGCACAAAAACAGTTTCTTTGAAATATCTCGCTTCGGGTGCCTCATACGGCAAAAAATCTTCTCATGAAAATAAAAGAGCATTAAATTTTCTACAAAATAGGTCCCAACATTTTTTCGTTAAACTGAATAGTTTCGGTGCAGCAGCCGATCGAAATCAAGCATTCTTAACAAAATTATGATTTTTTGTAATTTCTCAATTTAGTGCGACTTTTATGAAGGTGTATTTTTGTGTTGAGACAAAATTTGTTTTCATACCTAAAAATCCTCAAATATAGTTGATTTTACTTGTCTGCTACGCATAGCTTTATGTGCAATACTCATTTCCACACCACCTTGAGGTAGAGAATATGAAGAGTTTTTTTACGTGGTTGTCCCCTGTAGGCCTAATCCACGACTAGCCTGCTTCCTGGGGCGTTTTAGGTGCTTGATGTGGAAGGTCCAAGTTCGTTGTAGTCTTCAACAATATTTTCTTCGGAAATTGCTTCCATTCCGCTGTCCACTGATTCTACGTATTGATTGTTATCCTTGCTTACGAGAAATGTTGCGACTGGAAAGTCGACTTCCTCGTTGTCGACTGTTTATGGTGCATTGTCGCAGCTTTGTCCGTTAAAAAAATTGCAAATTACAGAACATTTTAACCCTGCCTTTCTATAACCACATGTATTCTTCCGATAGTTTGTCGAGCGGTAAAATCATCACTGATAATATTCTATTTCTTCACGCTTTTAGGGGATGTGACACAACTTGTACACTTTTTAATCAGGGCAAATTAAAGTTCCTGAGCATCCTACAAAAGCATCAGGATTTGCAGGACAGCATTCCACTTTTTCAAGATAGTAATGCTGAACCGGACGCTATCGCTGATGCTGGAGAACGCTTTATTCTGGTACTGTGTTGAGCCAAACATAGAGATAATATCTTTCTGGACGCTTATCGTTACCAATGTTTCGTAAGATCGCTCACAAAAAGCAAGTGTATAACATCGCATCTCTACCACCTACAGCTGCAACGGTACAGCAGCATTCATTCAGGACATATTATCAAGTCCAGGAATGGCAGGGGGCTTTCAAAGAAACTGTTTTGTGCAGCGACCCCCCCCCCCACCCCCCCGCTCGAGCTGTCAGCAAATTCCCAAATCAGGGTCCTCCCTTAGTGTACAACGTATTGTGACGGAAATTTTTCATAACCCGAGTCATATCAAAATCTCGTGCCCAGCTCTTAGACTATTAGTACTCATAAGAAGGAGCAACAATAAACTTATGGGATATACAAAGAAAGATCTATATTGTAACAGAAAATAGATTATAATACACATAATTCACTGGACATTTACTTATATCTACAATTCGACACTTATATAGCCCATTTGGACTCTGTCCGTGCGTTCACTGACTTATTTATTTTCACAGTTTTAGTTACGTAATTTTCGAATGTTAAACAGTTTAAGATTGGGGTTTAAAACACCACACGATACACTTTAAAACAGCACACTCTCTTGCCAGATCATTCAATAACGGCTGGACTTTGACTTTCCTTAATTTATTCACTTCTACAATTAATTATTTTTTATTTATTTGCATTCATCATCATTTGAGAATATTATTTAGATATTAAGCTAATCACAACGTACACACTTTTTTATTTATTACGAAAATACCTACTTTGTGTATATAATAATAATAATAATAATAATACATTTATTTTCCTTCCATATATACAAAAAAACAGGTTAACAAATATTAATAAAGTACCATTGTATGGTTGAGGAAAACCACTAGGCTGTGTTCAAGCAAGTAGTGCAAGGCACTACCCCCCGGATTAATACACTAACCTAGGTTACTATATCATAAGAATACAAAATGTATAACTTACAGTGCCTATCTTAATCCTAATTACATTACTAAATGACTAAATTGTGACGTACAGTTAAACAAAACCATTTTAAAATTATAGTGTTTTATTTTAACATATATATTATAATTTCTTTCTGTTTTTAATCTTTTATTTATTTTTTTTAAATTTTTTATTTTATTACTGATTACTGTATAAGTAACTTGACATATTTATTTTAAATTGTTTGGTGGACATTGTTTTAATATTTTCTGGGACTGCATTATATAGCTTTGAAATATTATGAGTAAAAGACCGTTCATAAAGGCTAGTTTTATGAGATGGTGGTATTATATGATTTCTCTTTCTAGTTTTAATGTTATGAACGTCTGAGTGAAAGCAGATTTTATTATAAAGATAGCTAGGAATTTTCGTAGTAATTATTTGATGATAAAGACATAATGTTTGTAATTTTAAGCGATTGTTCATGTTTAGCCATTTTAGATCTCTAAGTTTATGAGAGATATGTTCTCTACGCGGTATCCCAAATATATACCTAATACATGAATTTTGTGTCCTTTGTATTCTAGTTTTCGTTAGAACATCCAGACATGGATAATAAACAGGGGCGCAGTATAGAAAATTTGACAGAACAAGAGTTTCGCATAACAAGGTTTTTATTTTTGCCGATAAATAATTTCTATGTGGATAGAGCAATTTTAGGGCTGAATAAGATCTTTGTATACATTTGCTAATTTGTGCAGAGAATCTAAAGGTATTATCAAACTCTAAGCCTAAGTTACACGCACTCTGAACGACTGGAATGGTTGTGTTATTGATTACTACATGGAAATCGTCGGAAATATTAGAAATAGTTAGCTTATTACCAAATAAAATTAATTTTGACTTATTAGGGTTCAAAAACAAGGAATGCTCCATTGACGCCTTCTCAATAACTTTAAGGTCTGAATTAATTTTTATTATAGCATCATCAATATTGTTCCTGTTAAATGACAAATATAATTGTGTGTCATCTGCGTACATATGTGAATCACAATATTCTAATTTACTACAAAGATTTCGGGTATAAATGCAAAATAACAAAGGTCCTAAAATTGAGCCTTGGGGCACTCCGACTTTAAGCGGACTGACGTTGGAGAGTGTGCTTTCTATTTTTACTCTTTGAGTACGATTTTCCATATAATTAGCTAGTAAACTAACTGCATTTGTACCTAGTCCAATAAAGTGAAAGATACCTGTAAGAAGTTGATGGTTTAGGGTATCAAATGCTTTAGTGAAGTCTAATAGTATTAAAGCACTAATTTTATTGTCATCAGAGGCTTTTAAAATATCATCGGACACTTTCAATAATGCAGTAGTACAGCTGTGATTCTGTCTGAAACCAGATTGATGAGATGGAATAATTTCGTATTTTTTTAAATGTTCAATTAATTGTAGATATATTACTCTCTCTAAAATTTTAGATAATGTAGGCAGTATGCTTATTGGACGTAAATCTTTGGCAGATACGGGATTTGAAATTTTAGGAATTGGAATAACATGTGCTTGTTTCCATTGAGCCGGAAAGGTATTAGACAATAAGCAACTGTTTACTATGTGTGTAATATATGGAATAATATGAGAACCACAGTATTTTAACATAACGAGGTTTATGCCATCCGATCCAACAGCATGTGTTTTTATGTTATATAAAATTTTTGAAACAGTATCTTCATTTACTAAACTAAAATCAAAATCAGCTGGAATATTTTTAAAAGTGTTAGTTGAGTAATAATTTATTAAATTATCATTCCTGTTATTTGATATTGGTATGTTGTTTATAAAATGATTGTTGATTTTATTGGGTTCCTTAAGTTGCGCAGGTAATTCAGCATGTTTTTGTTTGTTGACATTTAAGGATTTAAGTTCCTTCCAAATAACTTTTGAATTATTTGTTGCAAATTTTGAATTATAATATGCCCTTTTTTCATTTCTTATCGCCACCTCTGTGTAATTTCGTATTTGTTTGTAGTAGTCCCAGTCAGCATCTAATCTAGATTTCTTAAATTTCGTTTTAGCTTTATCCCTAAGAGATATAAGACGTCTAATATTATTTGTTACCCACGGTTTACGAGGTTTAGATATTTTCGCAGTTTTGAGAGGTGCATGCACATTAAACAAATCTGTTATACACTCATTAAAATATTGAACTTTATGTTCTGCTTGATCAAAACTATATATTAGATACAAAGGAGCATTTACTAAGTCATTTCTAAATTGCTCTATATTAAATCCACGATAATCGCGGTAAGTGATATAAAATGGTACAAATTTATTATCCATCTTCATTTCACAAAACACCAATTCATGATCAGCTATATACAGTTCTTTATTCCCAAAATTCAAGACAACAGAAGCATCTGACACAATAATTAAATCTAGAAGAGATTGCGAATATTTTGTAATTCTAGTTGGTTTATCTATAAGTTGTGTTAATCCCATGGTCTCTAATAAAGAGTTTAAATACACAGTGTCAGGGCTGTCAACATTTAGTAAGTCTATATTTAAATCGCCCAAAATTACAAATTTATCACACTGTGGAATAAGTTTGCATATAGAGTCCTCTAAATTTGAAAGAAAGAATTTATATTCTGTATCATGTGGTCTATATACCACCCCATACACATTAATATCATTTAAAGTTTTAACCGATATCCATAACTGCTCAATATTTCTGTTGCTTTCTATTACTTTAAAATTTAACCTATTTGATATATAAAAACATACTCCCCCATATTGTTGTCCTAATCTGAGCACGCTAATATACTAGTTAGGCAAATATTTTAACACTCATTATTGGAGTACCCAATCAAAATAACTACTCTTCTAGCTAATACTAAAGAAGTATTAAATTACACGATAGCATTCTTAGCAGTTTAAACAAAAAAAAAACATATTGAAAATACTTAAATCATTTAATTAATATTGGTACCTTAATCTAGTCATATACAAATACAAAATAATCCAAATCGTATGTGGACAAGGATCACATAATAGAGTTTTTAAAAAATATTAAGGAGATACTAGGAGACTCTGATGACATTTGCATTTAATTATGATGAGATCGGGAGAAAAAAGTCATTGTACCAAGAAACGAAGAAACCTCCGAAGATCAGAAAGGATTTAAAACTGTCTATTCTTGTATCAACATAGTGATTTGTGAAAATGCAGCTGTTGATTTACTTTCATCAACGGTGATATAAATAGTGCAAATTTGAATTATCACTGATACTCAAGGGAACCACTTGGAAGCGTATATTGCAGTACTTAATCAAGATTTGATAAGATCCTATTTGGACAATGGCTCTTCAACACATTGTCGTTACATACAAAGAAAATGCAAAAGTCAAGAAACAAGGCAGTTGTAATTGGTGATAAATTGGTCAGCCATTTCTCACTCAGCTATAAGAAATGGTGTTATATGTGCTCATTTCCTGCAAATGCAACTCACCTAATGCAGCTTTTGGAAAAATTGAAAAGATAAAGCAGATACTTCGCAACATATCCCAAAGAACACTTTTCTGTTGTATTACACAGGCCCACAAAAAAGAAAAGTTGTCTGCGCCGGGGTACTGACCATACCCATCCCTTGTATTTTGAGCCGCTGAACACGAATCTGACCTTAATTTTTCCCCTATACGTCAGGTTTTTTTTAGAGCAAAAAAGTCTAATATTTGTATATTTATTTGCTGTTAAAAGAAAAACCTGACGTGCTGGGGAAAAACTAAGATCAGATGCGTGTTCAGCGGCTCAAAATACAAGGGATAGGTGTGGTCAGTACCCCCGCGCAGATGACTTTTTTGTGATGGTTTGTGCCACACTGTGTGTGGCACAGTGGCAACCAAAAAAAAGTGGTCTGCGCGGGAGTACTGAATCTGACCTTAGTTTTTTCCCAACACGTCCGGTTTGTTTTTAACAGCAAAAAAATTCTGTTGAATCGTAATATTTATATATTTATTTGCTGTTAAAAAAAACCTGACGTCCTGGGAAAAAAACAAGGTCAGATTCTTGTTCAGCGGCTCAAAATACAAAGGATAGGTGTGGTCAGTACCCCGGCGCAGACAACTTTTTTTTTGTGGGCATGTGTTATCAACGGTATGGAGACACTGTGAAAACAATTTTAAGGTCCAGCTTCAGAACAATTGGATTACGAATATGAACGAACTATTAAAAAAATCCTGAAACTTTGCTTGAAAATGTTGCCGAAACAGTGAATTTATGAAATAAATATAATGAAATTACAGCAACTAGAGGAACAAGCAAATAAAAAAAAATGATACAGACATTCTCAACCTGGTAAGCCACTAACGGTTTAAATTTCAAATGGAAACTGTTGATCTACAATCACCCAAAGTGATAAGCGCGGGACAATGGTAACTTCATTAAAATAGTTGACGAAAATTCTAAGATAATGGCAGTGTAGGTCAGTCTTCTTAAAATGTAGGAACTGAAGAAGTCAGAATGAATGAACCTCCACCACAACCTCAAATGTTTCAAATGGATTTGCAATCATGATATCAAAGAGCCTTTTCGAATTCAAACTTTTCTTCCTGAAAATTAAGTTAATAAAGGTAGCAAAATAAGAAGATTGAAATTGTAGTTTTGAATTACTTCCACATCCAGTGGAAGTGTAGTAACGACAAAAAAAATGAAAATTTTTATTATTCAAATAGGCTTAGAATGTCATGAAACGTCGAGATTTTAAGTTTGAGCGAGAAAAAATTTCTGTCTGTCGGTCTGTCTGTCTGTAACTTTTCTCTTCTGCGCACGATTACTCTGGAACCGTTTAAGATATTGACTTGAAACTTGGTACGCGTATGTACTTTAACGAGATCTGGAACTAGATTATATTTTCATCTTATTCCGTCGAAGGGTTGTATTTGTATTTAATATATACAACAGAAGCTAAGGTCTTATAAAATTGTTTGACATTAGCCACCCCCACTTCATCATTAAAGGGGATTAAAAGAAATGGTAATTTAGTGTATGTACAAGAACCAAAAACCTAAAAATATGTTTTACTTCATCCAATGGGGGTCACTAGCACCCCCTATCACCACCCCTATCCCACTACGGATGTGGAATATCGTTTTATGGGTTTTTGGGGTAGATAATTTCAAATATAATATTATTAAATAAAAAATTATTTCCACATATAAAATTTTTCCGTTGTGAGAGACTGATAGAAAATCTGGATGTGAAAGTAGTGATTCCTGGGGCAGCGGGTTTTTTTTATTATTTTAGACTTTAAGTGCCAAAAATTTTGTTCCTTGAATTATTAGCTTTCACCAAAAATTTAGATTATAAATAGTTTCATTTTTCAGAAACTATTTATCTCGCACCAAGTTCAACTATGCCATTCGATTTAACAACAATTGTTACGATAGCTTTTATTTAAAATCTCTATGTTGATAAAGTATCGTAATTTTGAAAAATTACCCAAAAGGTGTCTAAATGGCAAGTGGCATCGGTTGACGCTATTTTTGACAATTAGTTATTCAGTGTTTGGCTAGTTAGCAACTTTTCTCTTGACGAATAATGAGAGGTGTACAATATGTTTACTTTAAACCTTACTTATTATTACAGGTATAATTATTACCTCTAGCGTCGTAATCTCCTTAATCCTGTAATTTTTTTACCATATGAACCGGAAAGAAAAGGATGTAGAAAGGTAGAGGGCTCAGGGACAACAAATGTCAAGAGATGAAGAAGACGCCCTCCAAAACATTGACCTGATGTCACTAAGGAGCTGATGGGAAAGAATTTTGGTGACAGATGGCGCGATGCTATCAGAGGAGCTATACAGTAAAAGGAGGTCAGCTAAAATAATGCACGATCACGAAAACATCTATCTCTATCAAGAGGTTGGGAATTAGAAGATTTTTTTGGAAGAAAAACATTCTGGGTGCAATAAGGCGACCTTACCGTTTTGATTTAGTAGTGTACTTTTTTTTGAAGAATGGTTGGAAGCTTTAGTGTGATACGGATGGTGAGATGATTTCCACAAATACCAAAATATTGAACATTACACTTGGGTACTATAGTACTCGACACACTTTTCACCAACCATGTTACCGTCACCTGGAGATAATTAAAACTCAATCATCTTCAGATAATGCCAATACGGCAAACAAGCGTTGAATGAAGTATTAACTGTGGAGTTCAAATGATTTAGTGTTTGTGGATATAAAAAGCATCAGCATATTTTTTGTTTTTCTTTTGCAAATTTGAGTAACTCTTCAGGGAAACATATCGACATGTGTCATTATAATGATTTTTACACGATAATTTACAGTTACTTTTGAAACATCAGACGGACACTCTGTATATAGTATTTTCTCGGTAGTTTTGTAAACAGCCATTTAAGCTCTTCGCTGAACAAAAATATTACCAATAAATACCTTCAATTCTTTCCAATTTATTCAAAATGATACAGAAATCCTAGATACGCCCCAAACGTCAAGAGTAGACGTTATAAATCCCGACTACCCTTGCCAGTGTTTAGCTTGCTATTGTTTGAACGGTTTAACTGAACACGTTGGCTGCTTTGTCTTATACAATATGTCAGGATATATAGGCTACTGCTAGCGACATGTTAACTGTTCGGTATTATTGCCAACATAGATAGATAGAACTTAACATTTCAATGGTGCCTGACATTAATGCAATGTTATATCAGAAACGGGATAAAGAACAGAACATAAATAAGCACGAAGCGGTTAAATATGCTTATTTTTGGAGGAAACGTTTTGGAACGGATTTCACTTTAGTAAAAATAGCAACATTTGTGTCAACGGTCTAATATTTAACTAAGTCAGTATATGTTAAATGAACAAAAGTATAAAATTAACTTTTTCTTTGCCGAAACAACTCAACCTTGTCAACGTTTTCTAGTTAAATATCCGAAAATTATGCAGTATACAACAAATTATAGAAGCAGTTTTGTGGACCACAAAATTTCCACTGTCTTTCAGTGCCTACTTAACTTAGTTCTATATAATCATATTTCGTATTTAATTCAGTAAGATTGGATCTTTTTAGGGCGTTTATCCACTCCTCTCTTCGCTGTTTTCATTTGGATTACACACTTTTATTTCTTTGGTGAAATCGACACCAATCTGAAATAGCTATAACTTTTCACTTATGCATGCAGTAGGTATTTAGTATTATGTATTTATTAAATGTATTAAATAATAAACACATACTTGCAAAAGCTTAAATTGGTATTTCTTTCGGCTCGACTTCGACAACCAAATATGACTACATCTTGTCCTCAATTGGCAACAAAATAATTATCACTACTTAAATCTTAAATAAGCTAAATATACTCTATATGCAATAATACCAAATCCTATCAATTGTTTTAAATAAGAAGAAAATAACTTAAAACACATGCGTAAACAATCTACATTTCAACGAATTTAAGGAAAAATTACTAAAACAATGTGTCGGAAAATAAAATAAAATTCTGACTTCCCTACGAAAGTAGGGTGCGTCATCATGTCTTTCCCACAGCCATTACAATAGAACCCATAGTCTTGTTACATGCAGTCAAAATTACTGTTCAAAATAGCCCTTTATTTTCATCTTTTCTCATTTTAGTGCGAATTGTTAATTAAGATTTCAATACGTTTTTAAAAATATTAGCGAGACAATCAGTGAGTTATATTAAGGCTTTAAATAAAAGATGTTGAGTGTCGACCTTCATTTACCAAACTGTGTTAAAAAAAAATCGCAAGAAAACCTATCATGCCTTAAGCATTTTTGTGTGCTGAAACCGAATTTTAAATTTATACGGTTTTTTGACGATTTTTGACATTTACTCGAAATCTGCGCGGTAGAAAATTTTTTAAATTAAAAATTCGGTTTCACAAAAACACTCAAAAATACTTATAGTACAGTCATTTGGTAGTTTTACCTGGGAAGTTTTCCGGGAGTTTTGAAAATTGGTGATTTTATAGATTTCGATGGCTATTTCTGAATTTCTACTTTGCCACCTCGTATCTTTGCCGCTCCCGCCGCCATATTGGAAAAATGGCTCCTAAAAACGGTTTTTTGACAATATCTCCTTTCCGATTCATTTTACGATAAAAACAGTTATATAATAAATTAACTAGAGAAAATTTCCTATAATTTTTTTAATAACCTTTTTTTTTGTAAAATGAATAGTTTTAGCATACGAGTGCCGCAAAATCTACTGCAACATGCGTTTTGGCCAAAAAACTCATTTCCACACCACCATGATGTAGAGTAAGTGGCACGTTTTTTTATCGTGGCATCCCCAGTAGGCCTAATCCACATGCAATGTACTATTCTAAAATTTAGCGCATTCTCCTTCGCTTCGCTATTCTTGATGGACCAGGTGTTGCGAGTTCATCGTCTTCAGTACCGATCAAAACGTCACAGATAGAAATTTCATCCACATAATCCGCGATGGGATTATTATTAGTTTTATTGCAATCCTCTTCGTCCTCGATTTCATCATACGTTTGCTCGAGAACAGTCTCCGTTTCTTTTTCTTCATCGCTATCTTGTGATGGAATTTGCGAATTATAACAGATACCACTACAATTCGTGCATATAATGGAGCACTTTAATCCAGCCTTTCTGAAACCACAGGCTTTCTCACATCCCTTTTTGCATTTGCAAGAAATAAGTTTTAACAAGGTTTCCGGAGCTGGGGGCTCAAGTGTGGTGACAGGAGTTATCCCATTATTGTTTCTTTTCCATCCCCATTGCTCTGCATTTTGTTCATTCCCATACCATTGCTGAACCTGGTGATAGGTTCGGAACGAATGTTGTCGTGTTGCTGCTTCTGTTGATGGTAACGCAATATTAAATTTATTTTTATATGCTTATTTTTAAAGCATGCATATCTATAGTTGCTTAACGACATACTTTTCATACTTTTCACACCACTGTAACCGTACAATGCTACAAGGAAGCGTTCTCCAGCTTTAGCAATGATCTCTGGATCAGCATTTGGGTTTTTGAATACCTGGATAACCTCGTTTAAATCTGGATATTTTCGGAGTACATTAATACATTTTATTTTTTGTGTAGACGTATAATGGTTTGTCGCGCTCGTACGCTAAAACTATTCATTTTACAAAAAAAAGGTTATTAAAAAAATTATAGGAAATTTTCTCTAGTTTAATTTATTATATAACTGTTTTTATCGTAAAATGAATTGGAAAGGAGGTATTACCAAGAAACGGTTTTTATGCGCCATTTTTCCAATATGGCGACGGAAGCGACAAAGATACGAGGTGGCAAAGTAGAAACTCGGAAAGAGCACATCGAAATCTATAAAATCACTCATTTTCAAAACTCCCGGAAAACTTCCCAGGTAACCTCTTTTTTGAGCACCAAATGACTGTAGTATAGTTTAGTCAAAATATCGATAAAAGCTCTCTGTAATAATTTTAGAAGCATTTCATATTACTTTTTGGCAAATGGTCTTTTTCTCATATTCGACCCCGCTGAATTAGAATCTGCCGGTTGCCAAACCGAAATCCCGACCGGAAGTGAAATATTCGAAATGGCGGCCAACATGGCGCCGAAACCCAAAATCGGTGCTGTAAAGCCCCCCTTGGACACAGGAACGTGTCCAAAACGTGTAATTACATGTTTTTGAGTATGGGAAATTCAAAAATATACTTAAAAAAACATTGATTAGGTTTTCTACTCAAAAATTGGAAAAAAGTGAAATCTTTACTAAACGAACTAAATTCTAATGAATGTTTTCCAGTTTTTTCAGCCTCTTGACCGTGGCGTCAGTGAAGGCCAGATGCTGTTGATTCCAATAGGCTGCGATGTAAGACTTGCTGCTGATGCCTTTTATGATGAAGACGTCAAACAGATGCCTAGTTTCAAGCCAGCCCAGGACAGTGAATTCCAAACAATAGTTGCATGCTTGACCTGTTATCATGGCCAGGTCAATCTAGTTTGGAAGTTACAAAAGAAGCATGCAGAAAAGTAGTGCCGGATTCTTTGCATCTTTTCATGAATTTACTGTTAAAGGGGGCAGATGTTTTGGACACCTCGTGTAGTGACCCTGATGATGCACTTGCCACCGATGATGACAGTGATGATGATCATGAATGTCAGAAGAAGATTCCAGCTTTAACAAGTAATGCCGTCATATCTATATCACAGAATATAATATATGCTGTTAGCAAGGGGACAAAATTATCTCCAAAACATACTGGTCTTGCTCTTACTGTGCACCAGGCAACAAGAAGCAAAAAACTGATTAATTTATTGCATGTGGCAGGTCTTTGTATGACTTACACCAATGTCTTGCAGGCCGATTGCAGCTTGGCGTCTCTGTCCTTGAAAAGTTTTGATAAAGATACAGGTGCGATTGTTCCAATGAACTTCAAACCTTCCTTCGATTTAGACGATGCTGATACCATTCTTCATGTAATTGCTGACAACATTGACATTTTAACTGACACTCTTGATGCCATTGCTGCCATCACTTGAAGACTGCGACTGGGCCGTTGACGGCGATCAAGTTGTCCCACGATTCATGATACTGTACCCATTCCTAAGACGTGTCCAGAAGTTGTCATTTGCCACTGTAAAGGCCTTTGTAATTCGAAGAACTGCGGTTGTAGGAAGTCAAATGTCCCTTACTTAAAACTCTGTACCCCTGCAAACGTAGCTGTCTCATTTCTGGAGAGACACAGTAATTTTTGTATGTTTTTGTTCATGTAAGCTTTTGTTTCCCCAAAAATGTAGCTGAAGAAAACTTCCTAATTGAATTAAAAGTATAGTTCAAACGTTGTTTTAGAGGTAATTTTTGGAATCTTCATGCTCAAAAACATGTATAGACACGCGTCACACTCGTTTTTACGTTAAAAATGGGGATGATGGTGCTAGCGCGGTAATAGCCGCCATCTTGGCCGCCATCTTGAATTTACCCAACCAATGTGTTTTTGAAGTCTATTTTTGAATTTCCCATACTCAAAAATATATAATTACAGGTTTTGGAGGTATTTCTGTATCAAAGGGGAGCTTTACAGCTCCGGTTTCCGGTTTCGGCACCATGTTGACCGCCATCTTGAATATCTCACTTCCGGTCAGGATTTCGGCTTTGGCAACCGGCAGATACGGTTTCAGCGAGGTCGAAATAGGCGAAAAAGACCATTTGCCAAAAAGTAATATGAAATGTTTCTAAAATTTCGCTTTTCTGAAAAACTTGACTTAACTATTAAGGCATGATAGGTTTAGTCCTTGGAGCAGATTTTTTGTTTTGTTGACCTGTGTTATGGTTATAATGATGTTTAACGGAGGGAGGGATCTCGTCAAAAAGTTGGCCTGATAGGGCTGATATTTTGTTACTAGATTTCCTGAGTAAACAGGTTTTGTTAATAGACGCGGTACTATACTGCATTTACGACAATTTATCGAGAAGGCAAGAGAAAAATATTGCGTGCCTTTGTAACTTTGTTTCAGATTGCCGTAAGGCTCTTAACAATCTGGAAAGGAAAAAAGCTGTGGTCCATATTAGTGGAGATGGGAATATTCAGTCACCAACACTAATTTCGATAAATGTAAAGTGCCAAAGGCATCAGAAAAGGCTGCATGTATTCTGACATCAATCCTCTTTCTAAGATTTTTGGTCAATTTAAATGAAAATTATTATAATTTTTTGCGTTTTGATTTATTAACCATCATCATCAATATATTTACAAAAAAATGTATAAACATTTGTAATAATGGATATGTACTTATTATTATAAACATATTTCTACACTAATTTTACATTTTACACTTTTTACATTTTAGATGAGTGTTTTAATGCAACTAAAAACTGAAATAATGTGCTGGTTACTTTCATGACAGCCAGCATTGTATTTAGTAGTTTGTACTCATACGTTGAAAAATTTTGTTGTATTTGTTTATATCAATGTGTTGTGTTTTATTATTTAAATGCAATGTGACAAAGGAAAACTCACCTAAATGATGATTAGCTGTTTGTTTTACGTCTTCAAAGTTTAATTTCATTAGATATTAAAGTTTTTAAACCTGATAATTTTACACGAAAATTTACTTCATTTTTACTTTCCAATATTACTTTTTGAATCTACTATATTACTTTTTGAATTTAGTATCTTCCCTTTTTATTAGCAACATTTTTTAGTGCAAAAGAAGGATTAATAGAAAACCTTTATTTATTTGATTTGCTTAATTAATTATTATATATTTTATTAATGATAAACAATCACAACGTTCTATATTAATAATATGATATTGTCTTACAAATAACTACATCGATATGTTCAATTGTAGAGTCCTGGGGATGTCAATAAATTGTGACGAAACATCGGCTATTTAAAAAAGTGATTTTTCTGGTCAACCTTACCAACATTAAAGCAAAGACCATCAACCACTAATAAGAATTATATTTCACATTTCATTTTTAATTATATATGTATATTATCTATAGATAACAACAAGTAAAGACTTGGTACAAATGTATTTGTATATATATAAAGTAGTCAAATAAACGTCAAACTGTCTATATATCTATCTATTTATTAAAATATTGATAAACCAATACACATAATTGTAACAGAATCTCGAACCATTTTTAAATTACGAATACTGCAGCTTGTTAGATTCTTTCTTGTTATATTCTTTTTTCTACTGCTTCTTAGGATTATTAAAAGTTGAACAGGTAAAAATTGAGTTGGATGATATTGGATACTTAAGTACGAAGTGGAGGTATTCGTTTGAAAATAAATACTTTAGTTTGCTATTCTACAGTTACCCTCTACTGTATACAGAGATGAAAAAGTTAAAGAATTTCAATATAAACACGTCTTTTTATTAACTAACACGTAATTTTACACCTTGGAATGGGATACTAGTTATCATTAAGTGTTGTAGTATTGTTTTTGCCTTTATATTGTTGAATCGCTGTTGTTAGAGCTGTTTGAAAAATCAAGTATAAGGGGACACAATCGATATAGAGATTTTGATGGAACAGTGCAATAGTGCAAGTTGTTTTACCTAAAAGGTAATGTCCCTAATTTCGACGAAAAAAATCGTTTGAATTTTAGATCCTTAATCATTAAAAACAAAGAAAATTAATGAATATAAAAAATAAACAAATAAAAAAAAATTTTTTTTTTGTTTTCTATTTTCTATTTGACAATTAAGAAAAAAACAAAATTTTATTAAGAAATTGTTTGTAACAATTAATAATTATTAATAATAATATTCAACAACAATAGGCTCCATTCAGGATTTATGTTAATTCTATTGTCATAATAAATTTACAAAACTAAAACTAAAATACTAAAAGTAATGAATTTCAATAGAACTTTATTCTGGCCATAGCCGAAAAAACTAACTTTACACCGTTCTCTGGGTCGTTTCATTAGCAAAATTTTTCACGCCAGTATAATAGTTTATCCAGACCATTTTGCAATTAACCTTTAGGAATACCTTCAAATCGTCCGCAAATGATAGTGCTTTACATTTTAATTCTACTAACATATCGTTGATAAAAGTCAAAAACAAAAGTCGGCCTAGGTGGCACCTCTGTGGTACGGATTTATGATTTTTTATTTAAACTATAAGATTTCTCTCGTTTAAGTAACTACGAAGCCACAAAGTAGGAACCCAGCTAGACTTATGTTTATCCACAACTCAACCAGAGTATTAAAAGAATTATTAAACACTAAAGACTTTATATAGCCCAAAAGGTGAAAATCTTATGAATCAAAGTGTGGGTTGGCTAAAGAATTACTTCCAATCCAACATTGTGACGAGCGCAGAGATGGTGCTGCATCTTGCATTAACCACATATATTGTCTTATATTTAACGGCAAATCGTCTAGCAGTTCAATTGGGGATTTTGTAAAACGTTCAGATAGAAGTCACTATTTGAATTTGATAGTAGCTCATGTACACCTAGTACGTGGTCTCCGATGCTATACCAAACGTGTGTTTTGTATCTTCCTTTTTTATTATTCAGTATTTCATTTGTACATATTTAATACGCCACCTGTTTTCAATTCCAATAACGTAACTACTAATAAAGGTATTCTTAGGTTTATTTAATTAAAATATCGAATAAGCTAAATACGTAAATAAAATAATAAAAATTAATTACGACTCTCAAAAATGAAACTGGAGGTTGAAAAACAAAATGTTTTCAACGAAGCTTTTTAATGAAGCCATTGTGAATGTAAACTGTTTTTTAAATTAATGGTATTCTGACCGCTCTTGAATTGACTTGTTTTCATGAAAATTTTATAACAGGCCTTTTATAAAACGTTGTATTGAATCGTATAAAAGACTCTATACGAAGTTAATTTTTCTATTCCGGTACTTAACATTTTGTTTTCAGTTTCAGAGTGGTCGGAATGACCAACGTAGTTCATTTCGTTATTTGAAAGTTGCGTTAATTGAAAATAAACCGAAACGTAATGATTATAAAATAAAAGCGAAGGACTTTAACTCTTTGAAAGCTGGAGAGTAAATCGTTTAAAAGTTCCTGAATGACCAAAGAAGCATGTAAAATCTCTTGGATTGCTGCTTAATTTTGTTATTATATTTGGTCAAGTAAATGTACAAATGTTTTCGGTCATAAATTTAATATTGCAATTATATAAGGCTTTTCTTGAAATAATTTGATTAATTTGTTAAGCTAATATGATCGGAAATACTTCATCATAGTTTAGTTTATCGCACAAAGAAGTTTAATGTCTTGGCTATAAAAAGTCTCCTTGTAATAGTAAACATTAGTATCGCAAATAATAAATCATAAAGAAAAAATTGCAATCCGGCGCCTCCGCCACATTTGATCTAATACAGGAAAAGTCCATTTGTTTTGAATAGCTCATTTTCTACTATCTTATTAAACAATAGGCTATTGTCTATGTACAAAAAAAGAGGGTTGAAAGGAACTAAAACGTTAAAGGGTTTTTATTGTTTATTATGTTCAATTGACCCCAAGATATGAAAAAACCGCGGAGTGCTACCATTTAAAGTGGTGCGTTTTTGAGATCGAAGTAAAAAGGTCCACTTTTCATTTTTTTTTTGCTCGAAAACTATGAATTTTTTCTATAAACACGTCAATAGAAAAGTGCGTAGAGAATTAAATTTCCAATCGAAATGGCACCTTCAGAAGTCAAATTTTTTTTTTTTTACAAAAATACGTCCAAAAAACAAAACAAAAAAAACGAAAAAATGCATTTTTTTATTTTTTTTTTTTTATTTTAGCCTGTAACTATTTTTCGGGTACATTTAGGCATAGACATTGCTGCATAACAAAAAAAGCTGGCTTTTTACCTGTTAAAATGAGATTTTGTAAACAGTTTTACGATTAATAGTGACCGAGATATAGCGTTTCAAAGTTTGCAACTTTCAACTTTTTTTGCTAATTTTTACTATTTTTTTTCAAATTTCGTCCTGTAACTTTTTTCTGAGTGAATTTAGGTGTAGACATTATTATATTAAAGTGAAAGCTGACTTTACGCCCGTTGAAATGGTGGCTGGTAAAAGTCTACGACAAATAGAAACCTAGATACAGCGTTTCGAAGAGTGTTAGTTTTATTAACTTTCTTCCAATTTTTACGTTCTTTTTTAAATTTTGGCCTATAACTTATTTGTCAAATGCTTTAAGTACTGCTACACTGAATGACCTCGCAGCATTCTTGTTTAAATGGTCTGCAATAGAAGTTTAACCCATCTTAAAGTATTGTTTTTTCTCCTTATTATCCTTATCCATTTTTCGTATTTCCGGCCTCAGAAAATCAGCTTACTGGCACATTTCGTGATGATATCCTGTAGACGGAATCAAGATACCTATAAGATATGTATGCTGTAGTTTTTTGGTATTGGTAAAAAGAAATTCTTGAATTTCATTAATAAGAATATTTTGCTTTTGGAAAAGTATTTAAATGAATTTTTGTGTGAAAATGCAAGTCCAGCAGCCATCGGTTCTGCTTCTGAATGTATTGTAACATTACTATACGGTATGAAAATTGACGGCCAAAGCACCTGTCGCTATAAGTTATTTCAGAAGTACTCAACAGGTGCGAAATTCTCATTGTCCCGATTGCCTCCAACAACTGATGCTGCTAAACATCATGGTTTAAGAACTACTTGCAAATGCAACATTGGAAAGGAAATATTGCAAATCCTCTCATCTGGGGTTGGAAAAGTTCAGAAAATGGACCAGTACCAATTTTGACAAATAAACCTCCCGCACCACAAGTTTTGCTGGAAAAAATAGCCTGTAAATGCACCAAAGGGTGCAGAGGAAACTGTGGTTGCAGGAAATTTTGAATGAATTGCTCCATTTTTTGCAAAGAATGTATGGGAATGAACTGGGAAAACGCTGATGTACCTCAAATAACGGAAGACGATGTTTACATAGATGCCGATGAAGACATCGACTTTGATTTTGAAAATATGTTAAATCCAGCATTTGAATAATTTCATAATGTAAGTTATTAATCTAAGTTATTTGAACAAAAAAGAACACGTGATATAATAAAGTTCAGAAGTGGAAAAACGTTATTTTTTAAGTACAATAATCTACTATATCTAGACTGTATCTTGGTTACTATTAATCACGTAAACTTCTATTGCAGACCATTTAAACAAGAATGCTGCGAGTACATTCCATGTAGCAATATCTGTATTTGACAAATAAGTTATAGGCCGAAATTTAAAAAATAACGTAAAAATTGGAAGAAAGTTAATAAAAGTAACACTCTTCGAAACGCTGTATCTAGGTTTCTATTTGTCGTAGAGACTTTTACCAGCCACCGTTTCAACGGGCGTAAAGTCAGCTTTCACTTTAATATAATAATGTCTACACCTAAATTCACTCAGAAAAAAGTTACAGGACGAAATTTGAAAAAAAAATAGTAAAAATTAGCAAAAAAAAGTTAAAAGTTGCAAACTTTGAAACGCTATATCTCGGTCACTATTAATCGTAAAACTGTTTACAAAATCTCATCTTAACGGGTAAAACGCCAGCTTTTTTGTTATCCAGCAATGTCTATGCCTAAATGTACCCGAAAAATAGTTACAGGCTAAAATTAAAAAAAAATAAAAAATTGCATTTTTTCGTTTTTTTTGTTTCGTTTTTTGGACGTATTTTTGTAAAAAAAAAAAAAATTTGACTTCTGAAGGTGCCATTTCGATTGAAAATTTAAATCTCTACACACTTTTCTATTGACGTGTTTATAAAAAAAATTCATAGTTTTCGAGCAAAAAAATATGAAAAGTGGACCTTTTTACTTCGATCCCAAAAACGCACCACTTTAAATGGTAGCACTCCGCGGTGTTTTCATATCTTGGGGTCAATTGAACATAAGAAACAATAAAAACCCTTTAACGTTTTAGTTCCTTTCTACAGTACATGGACAATAGACTACAAAGGACACCGCACTTTTTATAGGTAAATTGGTGGCCTGTCGAACTGATCCTGAACAATAAGTTCCTTTGACAACACTTAAAATTATGGACAGATTCTCAGACAGATGGCTCCAAAGACTGCACCTACCTCGAAAATGTATCAACAATTTCTTAAAACGTACTGCAGGTATTGAAGAAATGATAACTGCTGGAAATGAATAACTAGACTATTTACCATTATTTGGTTTTAGATTGATCCTGAACTTCCAGTTTTTCCGGAAGTGATGTCAAATTACGTTTTTCGAATGCACAATACCCGTGTACTTCAATATAATACATCATATGTAACTTGAGTAAATAAGTAAGTACGTGCATTGATTGATAGAACATTGATGCTAGCTTGATACCGGACACATAATCTTGGTACAAAAAAAGTTTATTTTATTTTTCAAGATTATAAAATTGCAGTTGTGTCTAGTCAACGAAAACTAATTATTTGTCAGACCTTTAAGTAGAATAGGCAGTTTTTGTTTATGTATAATACATTAAACTTTTAGACCTTATTCATGCAGAAAATAAATCCTACGGGCGGCATGTTAGATTTTATAATAAGAATGACTTACTTTGAAACTTAGAAAAGCAATCGGAACGCATATACAGATAGCGGCAGGCAAGTACGTACAGCGGATCGGATTTAGCATGTGATACCCGTCTCGATCCAGCCCCCACCATTTAAATACCTTTGTATCGTTGCGCATTCAATCTGCTACATGTATGTACTTGGTTGCCGTTATTTGTATATGTAATTCCTTCTTCAAGCTAGAGTAGTAGCGGAAAGGTTACGACTTACACATGGAAGATGGATATTATTGCAGGAGAATCATTTGCCTGATTTTCACGTACTAGGTTTAGATTATTTAAGAGATTTGACATTTGGCACATTCCAAATTAAAATGGCTCCATCATATGTTCAAGGCAACCAAGAAGAAGAAAGAGATAATGCTTTCGAATATGATGAAAGTGTGAATGAGCCGGGATTGTTGAGAATTCGTGTTAGGTCTAAGCATCACAATACGAGTAAATATCAATTTTGGGTGCATTATAACTACGACCAACAAGTGGGACTAGCAGGAGAAGTTGTTGTACGTCAAGAATCAATTGTATCCTATTATTGTGCTTACAAGACGGGAAGTCGAACAGTAGGAATTTGTTGCCACGTAGCAAGTGTCATTTGGTGTTTAGGATATGGACGACACGAAGCACACGTAAAATATCCATTCGTGCATATTAGGGGTAATTGAAGATGCTGAAGGCCGTGACGCAATGGACGTTGTCGAAATTTAGGGAATAGACTAAATTTAAATTAGTTATTTACAGTTATACGAAACTTATATTCTTAATCGGTGTTTTTGCCCTTTTAAATTCTTATAAAGTTTTTTGTTTGATTGCTATTAATGAATGATTAAAAATAAGTAAATATTAAAAAAAATTATCGTGTGTGTTTTTGGATTAAATGGCTTTGGCTTAACCAATTAGCCAGTAAAAAAAAAAAAAACAAAAAAAAAAATTATCAGCTATGCAATTTTTGCTAAAAATAATACTTTAGTGGTATTAATAATAGTTTAGTGTATTATAAATAAACAAGAATTGCCTATTCTACTTAATGGTCTCACAAATAAATCAACTTTGTTTTGTACTAAGATTATGATGTACCCGGTATCAAGCTAGCATCAATGTTCTATCAATCAATGCACGTACTTACTTATTTACTGAGATAGTGAATTTTAATAAAGCTACTTATATATATGATGTATTAAATTGAAGTAAACGGGTTTTGTGCATTCGAGAAACGTGATTTGACGTCACTTCCGGCAAAATCGGAAGTTCAGGCACATCAATCTAAGTTCAAATAATGGTAATAATTTGGTTATTCATTTCCAGTAGTTATCATTTCAATAGCAGTAGTACGTTTTGAAAAATCGTTGGTACAGTATCGAGTCCAGTCTTTGGAGCTATCTATCGGAGAAACTGTCCAAAATTTGAAGTTTTGCCAAAGGAAATTACTATTCAGAATCAGTTCAACTACAACATATCAAAAATTCATCAAATCTGACATTCCACCAATTTACCTATAAAACATGCGGTGTCCTTTCAAGAGCCAGAAATTGTTTGGTGTTGGATTTTCTTAATCCAACTAGATTCGCTCTGCAATCTAAATACGGTAATACTTTATGATTTTATCTAATCGGTTAAAACTATCAGTATTTTTTCATAGAATTATTAGAAAATTTTATAGAAAATTTTTTGTTGAACATTTTTATTTATTAATTCTTCACAACTGATAGTGCATTTTTATAAGACTAAGGTGTGTTTATAACCTGTTCAAATGAAACTGATGAAAATATTACTAACGGTCCAAAAATATAGATATTTAGCATTCCCCTTTATTTGTTCATGACTTGTAAATATTAGGCATTGCGAAGAATTTCGACGAAAGACATATTATTGTTAGATTATTTAATTTAAAAAGAAATTCACTCGCTTGTAACCAAGAAAAGGTAAATCATGTTTCATCTATGCATATTTGTTAATGTTATGTTTACCCATAGCGACTTCAATATTGATCCTAGATTCATTATTTGTTTCAAAGAGCACCCGACTATTACCACTGTTATGTTAAATAGTTGATGTAGTTAAAACAAAAAAAAAAATGTAATATTTGTCTAGCTTTTTAGTCTGTTATTTCAAGATGACGACGAAACAGAATATTTTGCTTCATGGTTAAAACAGTTTAAATAAGATTTTGAAGTACATTTTCTATAATTAGAAACTTTAA
Source organism: Rutpela maculata (assembly GCA_936432065.2). Classification (NCBI taxonomy): domain Eukaryota; kingdom Metazoa; phylum Arthropoda; class Insecta; order Coleoptera; family Cerambycidae; genus Rutpela; species Rutpela maculata. The sequence continues at coordinate 160,432,493 of OW386287.2, forward strand.
ACAAAAATCCTTGCCCGAGGAGCTTTACAAGGAAAACAAATCCAGAACTCGAATTTCAATAAGCAACTAAGTTATAATTAAATAACTTTTTCAAATATTCAGATGAACAAGTTTGAAATGCTTTCCATCGTACTTTGTCATTATATTTCATAAATGATCAAACAGGATCATGTTCGATCGTCAAGGAGGTTTGTTTCTCACCCTGATGTAGCCCGGTTCTTGTAAACACGACAACTTCTGTTAGACTTAAAATTTTTTATTCGAATTTGGATCATATATAAAACACCATAGTAGAATACTCCTTATTGAAATTGGGCAAAATTCCTCACATAGGGTGATCACCAGAGGACTGTAAACTTTCATTTTTATGTGAAACAACTCTCATTTTAATTTTAGTGCACAATGTTACCAGGGTTTTTGATTAAACTCACAAAAGTATGGAAACGCACATAACTTCTAAACCACAATATACAGGGTGTTTCTCAAGTTCGAACCAATTTCATGTAGATTAGATGATGTATCAATGTTACCCTAAAATATGGCATATGGTATTTTTAGTAAAACTATTATGAAATAAATAAAGTGCAGTCGGGCTTCGCCGACTTCTAATATCTATTATATGCGACAAATTCTGTTGGGCTTAATATTTTTGGAATAAAGATAAAACAACATGGTAGAATATTTCCTATTGAAATTGAATCATATTAATCACATGTGGCGATCGTTAGAAACGTTTGTTGTTGTTTTCTTATAATTTTAGACTAAAATATTAATGAGGTTTCTGATATAAATATAAAGTAATTGCGGTATAAATATAAAATATTTATAATTTCGAATTTGCAGTATATATAAAATAGCATCGTAGAATATTTCCTACTGAAATTAGATCATATCCGTCATACAAGGTGACTGTCAGAAGCGTGATGAAAATCATGTGTATCATGTGTAAATTATATTGTATACCTTTGACCAATCAGGAACTACCAATTTTCATAAAGAATGGGCATTTTTCCAAGGGAGAGTCCATGTTTTCTTGTTTGACTTTTAAAACGCCAAACAAAGTTTTAATGCAAACTTTGTTTTTCACTTTTAAATGATTAAAACAGTCAAAATATACAATAGTCGTAGATAAAGTATAGTATTCAGCTCGCGTTTAATGGCTATTACACGCTCGGATGATTTGCGACACTCGCCTTCGGCTCGTGATGTAAACATCACCCTCGCGAGTAATAACCATCATTATACGCTTGCTGAATAATCTACTAGTCTCTCCCTCTCTAAAGACACATTTAAGAATTCTTTTGTAACTCACCGGATATATTAAAATTGAATGTGAACTAGTACATCTGCAAAAAAAATCGAGAATAGTTTTTACAATAAAAATTAATGTCTTTAGACATGCCATTTCAAATATTTCAAAAATCAGATTTTGTAAAAGTTCAGTTCTCAGTGGGAAATATCTTAATTAATAATAATATAATATTATTAGTATAAACTAAAAATGATAGAGCTTTAACTTTAAAAAAAAAACAAGCTTTTATTACTATTAAAACGAAAAAAATAAGTTATGTTGAATTAATTATCTTAAAAGTTTGTCGTGTGCGAGAAATGTATGCGGGTTTTAATTTTGTTTGACAAAGATTGTAGGTACTGTCGTGAGCAAAAAAAAATAGGACTTTTATTTTATTTTTTATTGTAATGCTGTAGTTATTGCTATAGCAAACGATGGATGGTAAATGAGACAAGTTGCACTGTGTTATAATATTAACAAAAATTTAATGTTTAACATTTTAAAAAAGTGGAGAATAAACACAATAAGTATAAATCCTGAATCAGGGGACAAAGAATATCCAACTTAACAAGAAACTGACTATTAATATTTCGTTATTGCACCATTTCTATTTATAACTTCTATAAGTCTGTTTGGCATAGAATGAAATAACCTTATAAAATAATAATCAATAGTAATAATATTTTCCCATGCGTTATTTATTATTTCCAGTAATTCTTGGGCATTCCGTGGTCTCACATTTAGTTTTTGGATATTTCTTACGAGTAGTCCCCATACGTTTTCCGTAGGGTTAAAATCTGGACTATGACTGGGCCAGTTAAGAACATTAATGTTGTTATCTTGAAACTAGTTAGTTACGGTATGAGCAGTATGAAATATGAATTCATTATTAGGAAATAATTGTGACACAGAAGGGAGCATAATATTGTCTAAAATCCTAATATACGTTTCACTATTAAATCGTTCCTCGATATGCCACAAAACACCAGGACCACGTGAAGATATCCAAGCCCACATATTAACGGAAAATCTACCACTTTTGTCATTGTTAGATATATATTTCCCATCGAATCGAGTATTCGGAGGTCGGTAAACACGAATACGACCACCGCCACCGTGTGTTGACTGGAAAGTTTTTCGTCTGTAAAAACTACATTGTTCCAAAAATTTACATCATGCACTAAAAATTCAAGCGCAGATCCTAGTCGAGCTTCTTTACGCTCAGCTTTAAGTAAGTATTTCTGTGCTGCTGGATGACAGCGTAGCTTCAATTCTCTTACTCGCCGGCGACCAGTACTACTCGATCCAGGAAAATTCGTTTCTTCAGCAGTGTGAATAACTGAGTAAAATGGATTTTCTACTAATGTATTTACCAATCGCAAATCTTGTTGTTGAGTTGATATCCTTCATCGCCCATTCTCCACTTTATTAAAATGTTACACACCGAATTTTTGTTAATATTATAACGCAGTGCAATTTGTCTCATTGACCATCCATCTTCTGCTTTAGCAATAACTCCAGCTTTAACTAAACCGCTTACATGGGGTATATTAGTTTTTGTATACTTGCAATGAATTTTGACAAGTAACTGACAATGTCACAAAAATTAAAGTTCTAGATTTTAGCAAAAATACGTTATAAGACTTATCTCATTTTTTTGCGCACGAAGTAAGTATTTTTTTATTCACGCGATAAGCTTTTAAGACAATTAATTCAACATAACTTATTTTTTTCGTTTTAGTACACCGAAATAATAATAAAAGCTTGTGTTTAAAAAGTTTCTCGAAAAGTTTTTTTACATTTAATTTTGTTTTAAAATTTTTAGTTATAATACGTCTGCGTAAATGTAAATTTAAATCAGTATGCGTATTTGGAGATATTGCAAAATTACTTACAAAATTAACTTGATGAAATGTATTCGGCTAAGAGACAAAACATTTATTATCATCAAGACGGTTGCAGCCCACACTCAACTCTTTTGAAAAGGAATTTGAACAATACATTTGGGGAAAAATGGATTGGTAGATTTGACCCACAGCCATAACCACCAAGAAGTCCGGATTTAACAATTATGGATTTTCACTTTTGGGACAAACTAAAACAATTTTATACCGACAACTTTGACAACGATTTGGAAAGATTAAAAAACAAAATTACTGATGCGATCAGAGCCATACCTCTTGAAGAAATTAGAAAAAGTTACAAAGAATTTAGAAAGGTGGAATTATGTAGTAATTTAGATGGGGCATTATTCGAATAGGTTATTAGTTGAATTTGTTGAAATTGTTAATTGTGTTAAAAAATAAAAAACTATTTACTTTAATTTGTTTATTATTTTTGTTCAAATGCAATGAAAGTTGGCATATGGCATATGGGACTTTCAATACAAAATATTTTACCCAAATAGAATTTTCCCCTAAAATTAACAAAAAGACCAGTACGTACAATGATTTATTTTCTTCTTAGATTAACTCCGCAAGTTAGATCCTATTTGAACTGAAATTTGGTAAAAATCCATTTTAGGTCAAGCAGACTGAGACTGCAGAAAATAAAAGCAGTACTATTTTTTTTTTTCTTTTTTGGTATATTACACCTACCGCAAACTCAATCCCAAAACTAAAAAATACACTTTTTGTTACTGTCGTGCGCAAAAAAAAAATAGGACAAGTCTTATAACGTATTTTTGCTAAAATGCAGTTGTGTACATCTAACTAGAAAAAAATAGATGTCCTATTTTTTTTTTTTGCTCACGACAGTACCATATTATGTATTTATTATGTATGTATTGTATTGTCACAAGATTTGAGCTAAACATACTAACATACATACAAAGCAAGTTAAATAAAAGCTTGTAAAAAAGAACAGTTACTGTGTATATTAAAATTTCTAAACTGATTAACACTCGCACACGCATATTCTTCAAATTAAATAGCTCTTTAAATGTTGAGATAAGAGTTCCGAACAGTAAAGGGAAGAGACATTTAGCAACTTGTGATGATGGAGGAGAATAAGGGCCGTTATAAAAGAGCTGTCGCCACTTCATTACCCGCAAATGATACTTGTGGAATTCGCAATAAGGCAAGAATGCGAGATGCTCTGTTATAAATATGAGTATCTATTTAATATAGACAGCCACCAGGATCGTAAAGGATCGTTTATGGGTCATATAGAGACATGGTTAGTGGTCACTTTATTGACACTAATAGGACTATAACAGTCATGATAACGATAATTTTTCTAGTTATGCGGATGTGGGAAAATTAATATGATATTTACCACTAATTCTATGCGTATTGCACACTAATATGGAATAAATCTCAGTAGTAATTGGGTATTTATCAAAATGGAATTAAAACTTAAAAGGTTTACACTGAGAAAATGAATCTCTTATAAAAGTCTGATTTGTGTCTGTTAATCCAAAGGTAAAATAAAAGGAGTTATTAATTTCAGAAGAACATGGCAATCTTATTTTTTTATACCAATTGTTAGTTTATACATTATCTAAATAATATTAGAGCATATTCTCGACAATATTATTTAGGTATTAAGCAAATCACAACTTACACACTTTCCTATTTATTATGAAATTACCTACTTTCAGTATATTGTTGCCCTAATCTGGGCACGCTAATATTACTTCCGCATCCAGTGGAAGTATAGTAACGACAAAAAAAATTTAAAAAATTTTTATTGTCCAGATAGGCTTAGAATGTCATGAAACGTCGATATTTCAAGTTTGAGCGAAAAAAAAATTCTGTCGGTCTGTCTGTCGGTCTGTAACTTTTTTTGTGCGCACGTTTACTCTGGAACCGTTTGAGATATTGACTTGAAATTTGGTACACATATGTACTTTAACGAGATCTAGAACTAGATTATATTTTCATCTTGTTCCGTCGAAGGGTTGGGGAGTAAATTGGGGTAAATTTGGAGTAAATAGGTAAATCAAGCAGGTAAGAGTTCATAAAATTGATATTTAGTATAGACAAGAGAAGCTAAGGTCTCAAAAAAAATTTTGGCATTAGCCACCCCCATTACCACCCCCACCCCATTATTAAAGGGGATGAAAAAAACATGTTTTATGGGTTTTTGGGGTAGAGGATTTCAAATATTATATTATTAAAGTTCCATAAACAATTATTTCCAGATACAAAATTTTTTCGTTGTGTGACTTGGATAGAAAATCTGGATGTGGAAGTAGTGATTCCTTGGGCAGCGATTACTAGTTAGGTAAATGCTTTAAAACACTCATAATTGGAGAACCAATCAAAACAACTACACTTGCTAATACTAAAAATAATAAATAATATTCTCTAATCATGATGAAAGCAAATAAATAAAAAATAATTAATTGTAAAAATATCTAAGTAATATATTTAAACAATAAATATGCTTATAATTCGGCATTATAATAATTCAAATTTTTTAATATAATTCTGCTAAAAAATCATATATATGAAACAAAATAGGTGAATTATAAGATATACCTGATTTAGCAGCAGTTCTGTCGATGAAATTAATAGTAGAATAATCTAAGTATCAAAAATACGATCCCAACGATTGTGTGGGGGGGGAGGGCATTTTTCTGAAAATAATAAATAATATTCTCTAATCATGATGAAAGCAAATAAATAAAAAATAATTAATTGTAAAAATATCTAAGTAATATATTTAAACAATATATATTCTTATAATTCGGCATCAAATTTTTCAATATAATTCTGTTAAAGAATCATATATATGAAACAAAATAAGAATTATAAAATATACCTGATTTAGCAGCAGTTGTGTCGATGATATTAATAGTAGAATAATCTAAGTATCAAAAATACGATCCCAACGATTGTGTGGGGGGGAGGGGCATTTTTTTGTATAAATGAAAACTATATGTTATCATAAAAGTACAGCAAAGTTTTGTTCAATCTGAAACTTGAGCGTTTTCTGGAAATTAAGTTTTAATTTTGAAAACATGTTTTGTCCAGTGACGTAGTCAGGGGGGTCCTGGGGGTCCTGGGGGTCCGGACCCCCCCGCAGTTTATTGACATTTATATAATTGATAGACATGACATAAAATTATTATATTGATTTTATTTTCTGTTTTAGCCAAAAAACTTTTTAGTCGATTACGAATCTTGATTCTAATCAGCCTCGTTGCAAATAATAATTTCTTGCAATTTATTGTAGCAATATTGACAGGACGGAGATTTATTCCAGTCAAATGAATAAAACCTTGTTGAATCATAAGTAAATTCCATTTTTATTTTTATTACTAGCCAAGCGAAATCCACGTTTAATTGCGTAGTTGCCAGTTACTGGAAATATAAGTTTTTGAATAGTTTACCTAAAAGACCTCGCACATTTCTTATGTAAATTGGCGTACAGTCAAATTGGCTGATAAATTATTAATGTTGTAGATTTCGATTTTCTGATCAAAAGCTCTCAGCCCTAACTCGATCGTATGTCTAGTATTCAAAATACAACTATAAATTCTTGTAAAATTCTGTATCTTGACGAACTTTTAATTTATTGATGGGGTGTTAGAGGTCAAAGAAGCAATTTCCGATAGTTTTTCAATTAAAGTTTTTTGATCAGGAAGACACATACTTTATGTAAAAAATGTTATAGCCAATTTGACCGAATATTATTTTCACTTGTTATTTTTAAGCAGATTTTTCTGGCGCCTTCGCCAACATTTTTCAAACTTTAATTTTTTCTACGCTATTTTTATTAAAACAACAAATATTTTTAGTGCGAAATATTATAAAGGGCTATTAGAAAGAATCACAATGTAAAATGTATGAAAAAATCATGAATTCGAAATTATTTAAATTGTACAACAGGTCATTGTTGTACATTTCTTGAGCAGTATCTCGGAAACTAGTCATAGGATCGAGTTGGCCTCATGAGAGCTTTTGATCAGAAAGTCGAAATCTACAATATATTAAAAATTCAGCAAATTTGACTGTACGCCAATTTACATAATTGTGCGGGTTCCTTTGTATGAAAGCTACATAACAATACATAATATGCTTACAAAAAATGTTCGGACCCACCCCGAATAAAAATCCTGGCTACGTCACTGTTTTGTCATATATTTTTTTAATATTTCAGGTTTTGTACATCGTATCAGGCCCAACAAAAAATCGAAATGTTTGTAAATAAATTATGACTAAGACTGCATAGGTCCAAATCCGATATGCCTTTTTGGTTTTTTTGGAAAAATAAAAATCACGAAAATTTCTAATTTTACATGAACAGAAATTGCTTCAAAAATAAGAAATATTATTTCATGAATCTTGGTGTAAACCTAAGTCTTGTAAATGTAAACCATTATGGAAAATTACAAATAAAAATATTCATTATTTTCCCTTTAAAAACGAGAGTTTTGGAAAACTTTTGGAGTTTCATAAAAAACTGCCAATTGGTCACATCAAGATTTTCTTGTAGCTTTTTAAATGTACTTTACAATAGTGATAAAAATACTTTTTTTATATTTAAAAAAAAAATTATAAACTTATGTGTTCAGAGTATGATCCACGGACTTTCATATGGGAACCCTCAGCTTAACCACTGGGCTATGACCGTAAAATATTTGTAGATTCGATGAATTATGGCAGAGAAAGCAAAACACCAAAATGTTAAGCGATCAATTCTTCATTAAAACACGAGTGGAAAGGCCGTACGATATCGATGACGAAAGAGCAAGAATACCATTTTAACTACAACGTAAACTGCATACGCCAAATCGAAAATACGACGCAGCAGGAACGTACGAAGAATTACATTTTCTGCAAAAACGCGTTTGACTTTATCTGAGCACTCTAGATGAGTAAGTATTGCACATGTAACTCACCTCCGCACTCGGTAACGGAGTGGGGAAAATACTCTTGACGTTGTTTTGAGGAACGAGCTGCGTAATTGTAAGTACATTAACGATAAAAATTCATTTTATTTGCTCATAAGTTCTCACATATTAAAGAATAGGCAGCACAAATTTGAGTTCAAAGTATATGTGCGTATAGAAATAAATGCATAAAACGCAAAAGATACGATATCAGTTTTTAATTTACCTATTTCACGTTAGAAGGTTTGGTAACAAGTGTTATGGCGAAAACTAGATTGGCATCACTAAAATAGTAAAAAGTCATTGCACATGTTGACCAACTCGTCTAATTTCCAAACTTTGGAAAAGTGAAATACCTAAAACTTCCAAACCGGCAGCTCTGACTAAGTGATTTATTGTATAATTTGAATTTTTTAGGCTACAAAACAAACTAATGAAGATGATCTCTAATGAATCAAAGTAGACTCAACATTAAGGCCCGGTACTTTCATCTCCCGTTAAGTCTATTCTATAGATAGATCCCATGGAAACAATTATTGACACAATTGCATCCAAGGAAATTATCTGGAGAATAAATTTAACGGAAGATGAATGTACCGGGCCTAATAAAGATAATGAAAACAATGATATGATTATTATATTATGAGTATTTCATTTTTGCAAATTTTGGGAATTAGACGAGTTGGTCAACGTGTGCAGTGACTTTTAGAGATACCAATCTAAATTTTGTCATGACACTTTAAACCAAACTTTCTAACGTGAAATAGGTCAATTAATGTAGAAAGGTCTATTTTTTTTTAATCCTTTGCTTCTCGAAGCACTTTTAACACATGATGAAATTGTTTGGCTTGAGGGTGGTAGTGAGGGTGGATGAAGTAAAAAAATTATTGAGACGTTTGGTTCTTACACACACACACTAAATCACACTCTCTTTAGTAATGGGGTCGGGGTGGTAATGGGAGTGGCTAATACCAAAAATGTACTCCTTCAACGGAATAAGATCGAAATATAATCTAGTTCCAGATCTCGTTAAAATACATACGTGCACCAAATTTCAAGTCAATATCTTAAACGGTTCCAGAGTAATCATGGGCACAAAAAAAGTTACAGACTGACAGAATGACGGACAGAACTTTTTCTTGGTCAAATTTAAAATCTCGACGTTTCATGATATTATAAGCCTATATAAACAATACAAATTTTCAAAAAGAAAAAAATTTGCTTTACTATACTCTTCCATTCTATGTGGAAGTAAAAAGGCAAAAACACGTTTTTCAAAATTAAAACTTAATTTCCAAAAAACTCTCACCTCCCAGATAGGGCAAAACTTTACTGTAACTTCACGATAACACACATATTGCATTTCCACAAAAAAATGATGTATTTTGCAACTTTAATATCTTGCACATCTTTGTATTTTTCTGTACTTAATATCATCTCAGAAAATCATCATATATGGCGGATAATTAACCATCTTGGAAATAAACTAAAGGTAAATAATTAAATTTAACAACTTTTATCGTAAATTATATACACATGTTCTGCCCTTCAGCAGCGTTGCCGCTCTGGAATATGCCAAATAACCACAAGAAACACATGTAAATTACCTCCAGTGAAAGTCGGAGAGAGGATTATATTAAATTAGGAAGACCTGCATCGGTCTGCTATTCACGGAACGGTTTCGTCAACGTGGAGTAGACTGCTCAATCTCATGGATACAGGCTTCTTCCTCTCAATGTAAACTAATGATATTTACCACCGATTTGATAGTATACTTACTTTAATAATTTTTTATTCACTTCGTCTACATCTAACCTTAGTCCCATATTGCATATTATATAATATTACAATTGCATTGCTTATTTAATGACAATATTTCAAATATATTAGCATCCCTATTAGAATATATGTGTATCAATAGTATCTTTTTTGGGTTTCAGCTTCTAAGCGGCCGAGGATAAACGTAGAAGACTGCAATTTAGAAGAATCCGACTCTGACCAAGAAGAGATCAAAAGAAGCCGGCAGTCTTCTCCCCTAACACAACCCCCCGCACCCTTAGCTCCTACTCCTTCACCAGAACCAGTTACTAGTCCAGATCCAGACCTAGATGTCGAAGACGAAACCGAAGGAGAAGCACCAGAAAATCTATCTATTAAAAGGGAAAAGCCACCAAGTCCAGTCACTCCACCTCACACCCAACATACGTCAAATTTTATAGCATACCACCAGCAGTTTGCACAATTTCCAAGTCAATACCAGCCTCAATATTCCGCCCAAAGAAGCCCTATCGATGTGATGATGAGGGTTTTCCCTGGAAGGAGAAGATCGGATGTAGAGTCGATTTTGCAGAGGTAATAATCATTTTAAATTAGAATAATGTTTAGTCAAGTTTTAAGTTGACTTTGCAGTCAAATCACCTGTTATACGTTGTGAAAATAATATATTATTCACGATATGTTTGATTCTGACAAACTGCAAGAAGTAAGTGCATAAAATAAAGGCATAGCATTCGACTTTTAACAATCATCATTTTTCTGAATGTCAATGAGATTTTAATTTTTTTTACAGCAAAAATAAGTAAGGCTGTTTAGAAAAGAGGTTGCACATTTGAAATGAATATAGACAACGTCCATTACCTACAGAAATTGCTAGTGACGGAGCTGGGAATCGAATCCAATACACTATTATAGCGTGACAAGAGTGTTCGCTACATATTGAATACATAAATATTTCAAGAATCACTACTTACAACACTTACAATTTTTTCGCCTCACCTTAAAAAATTTAAAAATTTAATGCTCTACAACTTCTTTTCTCACGACTTTTTCGTGGGAACAACATTTGAAGAGTTATCTTAACAAATAGAGCAAAAAACGTGAGGCGAAAAAATTGTTTTCCGCAATTTCCGAATTTCGAGGGCAGATATCTCGAGAGCAGAACAACATATCGACAAATGCAAGTAGCGTGATTCTTGTAGTAAATTGTGTCAGCTTTAATTTTGTATAAAATGGCCAAGCCGCTACGACGCATAGTTTCCGAGATATAAGCGAAAAACCAAAAAATAGGATCTTTAAAGTAATTTTTTTCAAAAATGTAAACTTATACCAGAAAATCTCATTTTTATACTTCATAGCCGACATTTTGGGTCAGCCATCTTGAATTTTCCAATTTTCAAAATTGTAATCAGCGACCTCAAAATCCCCCGAGTATATATTTTCAGTCGGTTTTCTCAAATAGTTTCCGAGACAGAAAAAACAAATTTAACTAATTTTTTTAGCGCTTAAAATTGTTTGTTTATTAATAACAAAATGAAAAAGTCCCAGCGGCCTATTTTTTCTTTTTACCAATGTTCCTTAGACTTCAAAAAATAACTTGCAAGAAAAATTAGGGCGGGTAATCCTTTGCTAGAAAACTTCTCAGAAAATATCAATCTCGGCGCGAATATTCATATATAGAGAAAGCAAGCTAAAAACGTACTCTTCGCCAATTTACTGAGCTTTTTATATATAATTGTTACACATTCTATAGGATACTCTTCGCAGTTTTCTTGCAAATAATGTTAGTTTTTGGACATCCTTAATTTTGTGATACCATCTTTATTGTGAAAAAAATTGTATGAAAAAAAAAATGAAAAAAAAAATGAAAAAAAAAATATCCAACATGTGGGATTCGAACACGGGACCTTTGGATTGCAACGCAAAGCAATCAATCAATCAATCAATAACAAGTTTATTAAAATTAGAGGTACATGTATGTGCCTCCCCGAAATCTGGCCCGGAGCCAGCCAGACAACCACGTCGCGCAGCGTCGTGTTGGGTGTCGGGCTGAACGGGGCAGGTCCGGTTTGGCTAAAGCTGAATGTAAAAGGTTAAAACTCCTGCCTAATAATAAAGCTTAAAATTAACAATTTGGATCAATAATAGTACACAAAAATACTTAAAAAATAATTAAAATTAGCACTTTAAAAACTAGCGGTTTCGCGCACAGACGAACACTTTGGAATTTTGATTGCTGACAGAACTCAACGAAAAAACCCGTTCGAAGCAATTCCACCCTGGTCTTCCTGCCAGGAAAGTGTTTTAACCGCTGCGCCACCACCTATTGTTACAAAAATTGATTGTCGATCGTCTTTCGACATTCATACATATTTCGCTTCTATGAAAGTAAACTTCATAAACAAAAAAAAATTTATTATGGAAATAATATCTCGCAAGATTTCCATTTTAGTACAAGCGACTAAAATTAAGAGTTTTTTTTTTAATTAAATAATTAATAACTTTTTCATTTACTGATCGATTTTCTTCAAAAATAAAAGGGTTCTTCCTCTAGCTAACACTAACTTACTTTCTAAATTTCAATACAATCGGACTTTTCTTTCTTAAGTTATCGTGCTTACAAGAAACGTGACGGACGGACGGACGGACGGACAGACGGACATTTTGAAAGTTGTTCAGAATTCGTTTACTAACACAATGATATGAAATTTTTTTCTCTACGAGCGATATTTACGATTTTAGAAATGTGCCGATCAAATACAATATATTCTTCGTTTTTGCGAAGAGTATAATAAAGGAGCAAAGGAGAAGAAGTCATTCGGCATTATAGCAATTTCGCACCCCCCATAAAAACTGCTTAAAACCGGCCCTGCCAGAAACGTCGCACTAGTGCGCTGAGTACAAATTTTGCAAGTTATTTCACGGACTTTAAACTATAATACATATTTATCAATTTCAGAACGACTTAATATTATAAACTGGAACATCATTTTTGTGACAACTTATATTTAAATCGGTTATTTATAAAATATAAGCAGGAAATCTAATTTTATCGAAGCACCTGGCTTTAGCGCGCTGAGCGATAATAAAGCACACCCCGGCCTATGCTTCACGTAAAGCGGGGTGTGTAATATTGACAGTATTATTGATCGGCCGAGAACATTTAAGTATCTTTAAGCTTAAGTATCTTTACACTATATACAGTTTCAAGGTAGAATTCCCGAAAAAATATACCATATAGGAAATAATATTTGAACCATTACATAATAATATAAACACACAAATACATTAACCAAGTTATATATTCAAACACATAAGAAATCCTTGACACACCAAATTGACAAACAATTCTTTTTTGCAGATGTAAAGGTGACGTACTGCAAGCAATGGAACTAATGGTAAGCGGCTCCCATGAAGAGGTGTCTGCACCCTCAGCATTCTCACCTCTTGGACCACCACCAAATTTTCACAGATACAGCCCTTCGAGAAGGTTCCTCTCGGCGCCTTATGCTGGCACGGGATATTTACCTACTGTTATTAGACCACCACCTGACTATTTATCCTTGGTAGGGCCAGTGCATGATATTTATAAAAACGAAAATACTACAGCGTCATCACCTGGATCCAATACTGGGTCTGATAAAACTAGTTACTCCGAATAACCTACACTTTATAAAAATAACTGTGGTAGTTATAACTATCACTAAAGTTTTACTTGATATTTAAAAATTATTTGTTTTTTAAATTGTGCTGACATAGGTTTAATACGAGACTTTATACTATGGCTGAATTAGTCCAGACATAATTATTAACAATTATTTCCAGTAAATTGTTGAAAGACGAACTGAAAAGTAATGCTACATGTCGCAGAGATGTCAAATGAGTTAACTCCGTCATCGTGAAAAGTGACAGCTAGGATTCTCCACGGTCAGTAAACTATAGGTGCGTTTTTATGCTTCACCAACCGGTAGCGGTAGAATTAACAGAATGACATTTACCAAAAAAACGACCAAACCGAAACCATTATGAAAAATCATAGGTTACTCTCTGGATTAAACCACACATATTCACCACTGTCAGTTTGGACGATATTGTGGGTTTCCATTTCCTATATAATAAATATTTGTAATTGCAAACGCAGCAAAAACGTCACTCTAATCTCATAAACAAACATAACCTCCGTTCCTACGCGTTTATTGACATTTTATACATTCCACCGATCATTCCGTCTTGTTAGAGAGAATGAAAAGTTTCACACTGGAATCAGAATGTTGACCAAAAAAACGACTAAGTTTGACATTCCGGTTGCGGAATTGGAGCATAAAAACGCACCTTATATGACAGTGAGGATTCTCTTCCAGACCAAAGAAATTACACCACAGAGAGGCGACAATATCGGCGGTTGCTTTGATATTTTATGGCCCGGTTCTAATGGCATTGAACACAACCTCTTATACAGAGAACTTTAAAGTTTGGTGTACACTGAAAGCAATTCAGTATAATACGTTACTATACCACATATTAAATATAATCAATAATAATAATGATATTATGATATAATGACAACTGCACAACCTATCTCGCACATGCGCATACGAAAACGGTTAACGCGGGAAGCCTTGCTGTCGCTTCTCTGTGGTGTAAGTTCTCTGACCAAACGTTATTTTAACAAATATCCGTGAATTTGATGCGAAAAATTATTTTAGTAGAGTTACCAGCATAGATAAAGAATCCCGCTGTTGTGAGAAATGGTGTTCCACGAATTTGACTGAATCTGCATCATTTTGTTACACAAATGATGCTGGTTAAAAGTTATCGTTGTCACAACTCGATGCTATGGAGCATTTTTGAACTAAGAGTGCTGAAAGATCAATTAAATCGCATTACGCAACAGGAATTCATCTATTGAAATATATTACTTATTTTCACTCCTCTTGCGTTTAAAATTTGATGTGGAAGAAAATGCCGATAGGATAAACCTTAGTTTGTCATTACACAATAAAGTCCCAAACTTCTAGGCATACAAAACTAAAATGCTATCATCAGAATCTCAATTGCAACACCGAACCAAGCTGCTTGGATTACCTCACGGTTCATATAAAACATCTATATTGAAAATCAGAGATGGGTAAACTCCCGGAGTTTTGATTATTCCGAAAGTTTCCAGGAAGCTTTCCTGGGAACTTTCCATTGGGAATATTCAGAGTTTATTTTATGGTGAAATCTGATTCGTGATGATCTAAGCTTCATTTTGATACCAAATAAGTGCATATAATAGCTATTTATGTAATTAATTACGAAAGACGTTATTTTGTGTAACGAGTGGAATTTGTGGGACGAGCGAAGCGAGATCCCGCAAAATAACACGAGTTACACAAGATTGTCTTTCGAAACGTGTTACATATATGATTTTTTCTAATTTTAAAAGTCTAAAAACCCTTTAAACATACTGCTATCACACATTATAATTTTAATGTTAAAATTGACAGACGTTATTTTGCCAAGTAACAATGTTATTTGAAATCCTAATTTGATAACATAAGGTAAATCGTATTAATGAAAAAGTTTTGTTAGCATATTTTGAAGGAAAGCTTCCGCTTTATGGACTCAGTATTCCATTTTGTGTTGAATAAACATTGTTTCTTTTTATTTTTGAGAGTCGTTTATCTTTCCTAATTGATGACATAACAAACTTTTTCTGAAATCGATCGCAATGTCTACATTTTCGGCGCGATTTCAGATCGAAAAATGCACAATTCCAGTGTTTTAGTCCGTTGCTAAGAAACTATCAGAAAACAGATCGGAAAAGATCCGTTGCCAAGCAACGATCAACAAAACCGTACGGGAATATTACTTTCCCGGCCTAGGCCGGGAAAGTAACATTCCCGTACGGTTTTTTATGTATATTTTAGACAGTAAATAAATACACGCAGACAAACCAACTCACATTGAAATTGCATTTATTAGTAAGCAGTTAGATTGTAATGAAGAAATGGTATGCATTAATACAAATTCCTTAATTTATAATAATATTGATTGTGATTTCAGAAAAAATAGTATGTGTACTTCGCTGTCAAAGCACATTTCCGGACTTCGATGCTTGTTGGCCTCGGCCTCGGCCTCGGGAATGTATTACTTTCACACAATATACTATTTCCTCACCAGTTACGTAAAATTTTACTTTTGATAACTGCTTACCTTACATAGGACGTTTTGAAACTTAAGTGTTGAAAAGTGTCACTTTATATGTCAAAATTAGAAAAATATATTATTTACATTACTTTTACAGACTTTTACCAAATAACTGATATTATATGACACTCGCTATATATGCCCTGTGCTATATGAAGAATATGGAGCAATTGGGTGGTTACCCAGTAATTTGTTTTGTTTGAATTATTTAATAATTGAATATAAATAATAGTATATTATTATATGAGTGATTGATATCCATTATTCACGAAGATGATGTTTGAACCAACGAACCGTAGGCGAGTGGCGCAAATCATCTGAGTGAATAATGTTCATAATCGCAAATGTAATACTATGCTTTTTCTACACCTATTAAACAAATAAATTAGACTGAAATTTGATAACATTAATCGGTACCTATTTGTAAGAAGTCGAAAACGTAAACAAATAATATGGCGGTACATTTGTCACTGTCAAGCAAGTTGATCGTCAGCCGCAGCAGCAAGAGTTGATCGCGGTCGATTTAAAGTCGATATCATTGAATCAGCGAAACAGTGATTTTTGAATTTATATTTGTGATTGGCCGGATGCAGTGAATTATGAATCGATAATTCACTACAGTGAATTATAGGTACGATTTTTCACCAAAAAAAATGCTAATAATTGTCATATAATTAAATAGGTGTAAAAAAATTAATTTAAATAATGTGATAAATATGTGGATTATAAAATTAAAAATTTATGTAAATGTCATATGTATTTTGTGCAGGAACAGAAATGTAGAAGGCAAGACACAAATAACATCTAAATCTCATATTATAATTACATTGAATTAAAAGTGTAAAACAAATAAATAAAATAATAAATAAATGTTTATTTAATTTTAAATTTTAACACTTAAAAAAGTAATAAGAAAATAATCAGTCAATATTATTAATACTAATACAAAATAAATTAAACCATCCACTATAACACAACATATTATGAAAAGAGTAATTTTACATGACGAATGTAATATTTGTCAAAACGAGTGAGCGAACCCAGGTAGCAAGGTGACGTCATTATGACGTCTTTTAAAGGTGATTTTTCGTCGCCGACGTCATTGTCCCAATAAATGACGTACCAGAGACGTGATATTTATAACGTACTTCTGACGTCATCATGAAGACGTCAAATATACGTTTCTTTTAGGTCATTATTTTGACGTCATTAATAAATGACGTACCAGAGACGTGATATTTAATACGTACTTCTGACGTCATCATGAAGACGTCAAATACACGTTTCTTTTAGGTCATTATTTTGACGTCATTAAAATGACGTGAAATAAATCATTATAAAATAAAAATAAATAGAAGTATTTAGTGACTAGTTCAATTTTTGCCACATAGTAATAATAATTTTGTTTTACTATTTCTAACTAGGTATACAGCTTTTAAACATATTTAAATAAAGATGTTCAATGGTTCAGTGAGTTAAGTTTGTCTGGCTGGCTCCGGACCAGATTCCGGGGAAGCACATACATGTACTCTAATTATAATAAACTTGTTATTGATTGATTGATTGATTGATTGTTAGGTTGCGAGGCAAAAGGTCCGCGGTTCGTTCCCTGCACATTCCGATTTTTTTTTCGTCAAAAACTTTATTAATAATTGTGGAAAAATATTATAATGAGAGGTTTGCATCCCCTATCGCAAAATTCACTGATTACCAATACGTCATATTGGCGTCATATGTATGACGTCATTGGGCTGTGACATTGTGCCGTCTTTTTCACGTCATTTTTACGTCATGCTGGAGGTGAAATTGACGTAATTAATGCCGAAAAAACGACGTCATAATGACGGCACCTTGCTGCCTGGGAAGCGGACGAGTTTTGCAAATTACATGAGTCAAGTAAAATTACTGTTTTCATGACATGTTAAGTACAAAATTTTATCTAATCCCGCTCTAAATTAGAAATGAAATGACAATTTATTTTGAACACTATTTTACGGTTCCCATCATAGCTACCGTTTGCAGCCGTACAAATAAATTCTGTGTTTATCGCTTTACCTTAGCGTTAGTACGGATTGACGTTTGTATAAACAAACTTTACTTGTCAATCTGCTGAATTTTTTTAAGCAAATTAAGTTGAAATTGATTGATTCAGATATGGATATTCCATCTGATATACTTAAAAAAAAATCAGCTTTAGCAGTAAATTCAATAACACCTGGTAAATCAAAAAGCAGGTATGAAGATGTATGTAAGAAATTAGAAAATTGGTGTCAACAAATAGGTTCAATAATCAGTTACGTAATTTTTTTTTTACGTAACTAGTTATGTAATGAAAATGACAGTTATGAAAAATGTGACGTTTCGTAACGTCAAAAATGCATTTAAAATTTGACTTTTCATAACGGGATTAGATAAACAAATAAACGTAACTTATCATATGTCTGTCAACTCATCCTTGATCATAGCCAATAGGCGTCTGAAAATAAGGAGTACGCCACCTGGTGGTCTATAGTCAAACTAATTATGGGCTTTTCTGTCATTGTCTCTTTAGTGTACGATAATATCAACAATAAGTAAAATGATAAACTGAGATGCTAAGTTATTAAAAATATGATAGCGTTTAAAGGGGCTACACAAGATACAATTTGCTGGAGCCAACCTAGCCGGTATCCTTTGTAGATTGCAGGGACAACTCGTGAAAGTTGAGTTGCATTGCAATGTTCAAAGTATACCCTCTTTAATGTAGACACCTCTAACCAGGCATTAAGAGGGGAAAAGCTGGTGCAAATAACCGTGGCCCGAGTAGAAGTAATAATAACCTGGAAAACCACACATTGTAAGTGAAATTTTTGAAATAAGTAAATATATGTAATTTCAGTATATTTATAAAAGTAATATATACTATTGCACCATGCACTATTATGTTTTACCCCTGAATATTTCTATTTCATATTTTACAAAATACTATTTCATTTATTTCACTTAAAGAATTAATAAATGTCTTTTCAGTTATATTCAATGTACCACTAATTTCATGGGTATTTGAATCTGAGACACTTGTTTGTGAACATAGAGCATACACATTTATTAAGTTTTGTGTTGAATATGGGTTGTTCCACACAAAATAATATGTCCTGCATTTAAAACATATTCCCCTTCATACACATACTTAGAATTTTTACATTTTTAGCGATTCCCAAATGTTCCATGCATTGCAATATGCTTAACCTAAATGTCGCTCATGTTTCCTGAAAGAAAAGTGATTTAAACTACAACTGTACATAAATTTAAAGAAATTTTTAGTTTATTAATATTTAACTAGCCAGATACCGTTTATGTCGAAGAAACTGTACTTTTCAAGGGAAAAACTAGATAACCTAAAAAAATATGAATTTTGCCGAATAATGCCATTAACATATTGCAAATCACTTACAACAAAATCTTGCAAACCTTTAGGTCATATATTATTAATGTTATTATTTTTAACGCCAAAAATAACAATAAACAGAAAAAAAATCGATATGAGTATTCGCAATATAAACAAACAAAAAGCCTATAATTAGTTCACGAGTTCAACACTTTGGCACTGACATCTTAAATTCATACGCCTATAGCACGAAATTCGAGAAATTCTGTGCCAATAGTAATAATCGCGGTGACCATATGAAACTCTACGTCATCAAACATCCGATTAATTTTTGATAATTTCGAAAGAATATCAACAAATTAAAACTAAATATTCGTGAAAAATTGAAACTTTCCCGGAGTTTTGGAAACTTTTCCGGAATTTTGGAAACTTTCGTAATATTCAAATATTTTAAAGGAAACTTTCATTTTTATCAAAACTCCGTTCCGGAAACTCCCGAAAATTTCCTGGAAACTTTTCTTTGGAAAGTTTCCTTGACCCATCTCTGTTGAAAATAACAATAAGGAACCGAGTGGCTTGGATCCATTCTATGGATTGTATCAACACACATAACTATGCGTGTTCTTTGTTGCAGAAATATGTAACACCTGATATTTGATAAGGAACTTGCAGTGATTTAGAGAGTTTTAGTGGTTCCTTTCAAATTAAAGACGAAAATTTTTTTCTGGTAATATTCTAAGTAGGTGCATCAAAAAAAAAGGCCATTATTTTCAAATAAGTTCGGCACGAAATATAAATACTTATTTAAGTGCATCAACATTTTACTTTTTTATTATTATTTACATTTACCAGAAGTTTGTCATGTCATTTTTATGAAGACGTAGATATTTAGAAATAGCCAATGATTTTGAAATTCATATCTATTTTCAGTTTCTTAATAATAGATTCAATAAAAATGCATTAAGAGTGTTTTAATGTACACTGATTAAGGAGTTTCTTATTTCGCAATAAAGATCCAACCCATATTTTATCATATTTTAACACACATAATAATAGACCGGGAGCCAGGTGAAAATTTGGTCAATTATTTCTTCTCGAACGATAATTAGTGAGAAGCATCAGGGAGTTGTATCATAATGCCTCGTGAACGTCAGCTGCGCTTCCGTGGGTGGGATGAGCGACGGTAGCCTGCCACGCACGGAGAAAAAAAAATATTTTTAGTCATTTCCACCTGACTAAAAATTTGTCAAACTATATCTAATCCAATATCTTGAAGAAAAAAAAGTCAGCTGACTATAACATGGTGTATACGTCAGCTGGTCGCTTGAACATGAAAAAAAAAATTATACATTCAATGATTTCCTCTCAACTAAAAATGTACCTGATGATACCTTATATGCTACTGTGAATGATTATAAATGTCAGCTGGCTGTACCTCGGTGGAAAGATCGTCAGCTGATACCTTGAAAGTTGTAACGCAGAAGTAAGGTGGGAGCATCTATCGCCTATTTAAATGCATCAGCTGACTTACTGCTACCTGATTTTTTATTAATTACAGAAGTATATTAGCAATCAGGTTACAAATTATTATTCGGGAGGAAATGACGTATCTTAAATTATTCGGCATTACGTTCCGATATGAGTGTTCCGATAAAATCAATATTCTGTATAGATACTTTAAAACTAATCAGTATATAATTGAATAACTGAAGAAATATTTAGATAAGTAAATTAATCAATTTATAGTTTATTGTAACTTAGCTGTTCGATAAATAACATTCATTTTAAAGAAGTGATTAAAAATAATAATGTAATTTAATCATTTTCGTTCTCGCTTTGGCTTATGTCGCTGTCAAAGTTGTCTGCCATCATGTCCTTCATCATCATCATCTGTACAAAAATTTAAAAAAATATATTAAGATGCATATTTAGTGTAACATAAACAAAATGATCAAAAAAATGTTACCTTTTTCGGGCTAAATAGTTATTTCTTCAATCGACTCTGGTAACTGAGTTCCAGAAAACCAGATGAATTCAAATCTGTTGTCGATTTCTACCCAGCCATAGTCTGAAGGTTCCATCAGTAGTTGGGACTTACAGGTGTGCGTGCGATCAAATTTGAGCTATGTAACATGCTCTTAAAAATTGCTGATATAGCTCCGATTTGCATGGTGGTAGAGAAGAGCCATCAATACCCTTTTTGGGCAACTTGAACGTTTCATCATTTTCCAATTTGTATGTTTTTTGAAACAACGCTACTCTTGCCTCATTAATGTTTTTCAACCGATTAAAGCCATACATACGACAAACAAACTCTTGTATGTTGCCAAAAAAGTTTTCTCTATTTTTCAATGGCTTTGAGATTTGTATGAAACAGTTGGTGAAGTCTTTAGATTTAGTCATTATTGAAAACGGATCCTTTTAGCCTTTTCTAAAAAAGGCCGCGTTGGAATCACAGAAATTTGTTTGTCTCCTCTTAAAAAAAAAGGTCGAAAAAGTCTCATTTCGAGATAGAGACCAAGGAAATTATTTTAAGCGTGTATAAGCATGAGATTCAAGAAAATCCCATATTACTCAAATATGAAATTGTAAACAAAGTGGCAAATATGACAGGAGTGTATAGTCGCAGTGTTTACAAAATTGTCAGAGAGTATACCACTAATCACAAAGTTTCGGTGCCAAAAACCAACCAAAACCGTAAAAAAATTGTTGATATGGTGGATGATCGATCGATATGCAATCAGGAGAAAAGTTCATCGATATTTCTTTAGAAACGAACTCCCCAAGGGCGGATCCAGAAAGGTTACTGGGGGGGCACTAACATTTACAAAAAATTTTAGAAATCAGAAAAAAAAAAATTTTTGCCTCGGAATCTAAAAGAATTTTATCGCCTCATAGGGGGGGGGGGGAGGTGCAAATTAAAATTCAACAATTTTTTTTTTCCCTCATACAGAGAATGGTATTAAAAAAAAAAATTTTTCGCTCGCCACAGAATCTGAAAAAATTTTATCGCCTCATGGGGAGGGGGGCAGTGCAAATGAAAATCCAAAATAATTTTTTTCGCCTCATACAGAGAATGCTATTTAAAAAAAAATTATCGTCTAATGGGGGGGAGTGCAAATAAAAATCCAAAAAAAAATTTCCGCCTCATACACGGGAGTGCTATTAGAAACCCAAAAAATTTTTTTTCACCTCGTGCGGAGAAAAAAAAATTGTCGCCTTGAAAAAATAACGAATACTTTTCTCGGGGGGGGGGGCGCAATTGCCCCTACTGCCCCCCCCCCTGGATCAGCCCTTGGAACTCCCTACTTAATTATGCTCCCGCCTAACTTCTGCGTTACAACTTTCAAGGTATCAGCTTTAGTTGAGAGGAAATCATTGAATGTATCAATTTTTTTTTCATGTTCAAGCGACCAGCTGACGTATAATACGCCATGTTATAGTCAGCTGACTTTTTTTTTCTTCAAGATATTGGATTAGTTATAGTTTGACAAATTTTTAGTCAGGAGGAAATGACTAAAAATATATTTTTTTTCTCCGTGCGTGGGAGGCTACCGCCGCTCATCCCACCCACGGAACCGCAGCTGACGTTCACGAGGCTTTATAATACAACTCTATTCCACTAATTACCGCTTGAGAGGGACTTGGTCATGAAAATCTGTCGCTGGCTCTTGGACTATAAGTATTTAAGTCATACAATGAAGTAAAAAACTACAGTTGAAAATCGACAATGGCAACGAACAAACTACTTAAACTTTTACACGCCATTTTCTTAGATTTGTGTTTATGTAGGTTGAATCTCTGTTGCATGACACGATTCCATTGCAGTACTTCCTTTCTTTTTCTTTAAAGTGTATATTTGAGTTCCAAAACATATACCGGCAAGACACCCTTTGAATGTTTGTGGCAGCAACCTCAAAAAAGAGACTAATGTCGGTTTTTGCTTCCTTTTTGTGATTAATTCTGAGCAATAAGATTATTTCCTTTAAATGATTTTTTAATGGGCTGCGCGAATTTGGCTGAAATTGTGTTAATTTGTGCTTTTACTTAGGCTCACAACAGTTTTCATTATTACGCTTTAACATATGAGCTGTTTTCGTCGCAAAGTGGTTAAAACGAAACGAAAGAAAACATTTAAAAAAGTACCGTTTATTACTACAAACCACAGAAAGGGTAAAATCGGCATTTGTCTCTTTTTTTTGAGTGTTGCTCCAAACACTCACTTTATATGTACTTCGCAATATTCAAATATACACTTTAAAGCAAGAGGAAACTGGGTATAGTGTCACTTCGTTCTGAAAACTTATTCCAACTGAACTATAGACGGAAGTACTATAATTGATCTTTAAGCCCTCCCAATGAAAAAATAATCCACAGTATCGAGTTGTGACAATACTGACTTTTGACCTGCATCATTTGAACTAGAAAATGGCGCAGTCAGTCAAATCCACGGAACCCCAATTTTATGGAAAATAATTTCTAGTTTAATTATATAATTCATGCGAAAATTTCCTTTTTGGTGTCATCTTGGAAATTGAAGACTATATATTTTCGGTCGAGTGGAGAATGATCAACTCTTCTTGTGATTAATGGGAACATCTAGGGCGACAGAACTTTAAGAGAAACGTTTAATTTTAAAAATATTGCACATTTCTCGATAAACCAATTTTGAAAAAAAAAAAATGTATAAAAAGGATTAGCAACTATATATTTATGTTGATCATCTTCTGTGGTTAAGGTTGTCATAATGTCAATGGTAAATCATTGAAAATGTGATTGGGCAATATATCGGCAAGGGAAAATCTATATAAAATTTTCACGACTTTCTACGCTATAGTTCAAACCTCTCATTTATTAAGGTACATGAACCGATGGGTAATAAAGCACGCCATCATTAATAAATTAAATAATTTCAAGCGACTGATTACACAGGTCTACAAAAAAAATGTCTTGATCTTGTTCTTGGCAAGGGTCTCATCTAACTTTTCTGGAAGAAATTTGATCCAATTTTTGAGAAAAACATTTTTTCTATCGTGTCAGTTTTTGTCTACACCTCTTTTATCCCAAAAAAGGGTAAAAAACGTTTTGTCTTAAGTTTCTGATCTAACTTATCCGAGGTATCTTGACGCGCTGAAGTCAATTTTGGACAATAAAAAATTTTCTATGGTGTCAGTTACCCTCTACCACCCCCTTTTATCTCTAGGGATGACAGAGAAAAACTGACATGATAGAAATTTTTTTTATTGTCTAAATTTGACTTCAGCGCGTCAAAATACTTAGGAAAAGCTAGATGAGAACATTAGGACAAGAATTTTTTTTGCCTTTTTTAGGGGAGAAAAGGGGTGGTAACAAGAACTGACACGGTGCAATTTTTTTTCCAAAATTAGCTTCAGCGCGTCAAAATACTTCAGAAAGTTAGATGAGAGCCTTAGGACAGAACTTTTTTTGTAGACCTGTATTATTAGCTAAACTTGAATTTGAAACTGTTGTCTAGAAAGATTCTGGCAAGTTATTCTTGTACGTGAAGATTCCTCTAGCATTTCACTTACTTCAAACAAACATGCTTCTGTTTGGGGCGAGCGCAGATCCGTGTTGATACCCAGGGAAATACAGGGATCTCGCCCCATAGCTTACATATCAGCATATGCACAGAAGCTATGCAATTTTAGGCGAGAATTGCATTGTGGATATACCCTCCTTTAGAAGACGTTAAACAAATGATAAAAAAAAGGATGATTCTGCTAGTAATGTATGAGAAAACAAGAATACTGTCACAGATTATTTTTCCTCAACCAAATCAAAGATGAGTACTTGAATTCATCTTTTCGTCAAACTCGTATGATTTATCACCTTCTGTATGTCATACTGATCCAACTTTCGGCCATCATTTCCGTTAGGAATGGGAAAAATGTTGCGTCCTCCTGCGATTTCTTCTTCAAAAATAGAAACGACTCATTTTATACGGCATTTCGTCAAACTGGTATGATTTACCACCTTCTTTATGTCATACTGATCTAACTTTCGGCCATCATTTCCGTCAGGAATGGGGAAAATGTTGCGTCCTCCTGCGATTTCTTCTTCAAAAATAGAAACAACTCATTTTATACGGCAACAGGGCCGTACTCAGACCGGTTTTCTCGGGTCATTTGTCCGGGGCTCGGCACAATAAGAGGCCCCGCTTGGGCCTACAAAAGAATTAAAAATCCTGATGGGCCCCTGTCAGGATTTTTATTTATGTTTAGGACATTTATTTTTTAATCCTTTCCAAAATAAGGGGGCTCGGAATATTTACTTTGCCCGGGGCCCACCAAAGCTGGATACGGCCCTGTATGGCAATTTAGATATTCAGTTTGACTAAGTTTTTGCTTTGCATCACAATATCGGCGGTTGAATACAATATAGCAGTTTCGATATAACTGACTCTAATGGTCATTAGATCTTCTTTCACAAGACGAAACATGATATTGTCCTCTCAACGAATCTTGTTTGTCGTGAATATCTTTAGTCAGACAGTTTCTGGAATGAATACGAGTTTCACAACAGGACATACGTTGCGTTGAAAATTGATGATGCTGTTAAAATGTATGCGTTATTCTTTAAGCTACTATCAGTTGTTTAAAAACCGCTGCCCAAGGAATCACTACTTCCACATCCAGATTTTCTATCCAAGTCACTCACAACGAAAAAATTTCGTATGCGGAAATAATTGTTTATGGAACTTTAATAATATAATATTTGAAATCCTCTACCCCAAAAACCCATAAAACGATACCCCACATCGGTAGTGGGGTAGGGGAGGTGATTGGGGGTGGTAGTGGGGGTGAATGAAGTAAAAAAATATTTTGAGGTTTCTGGTTCTTGTACACACCCTAAATCACAATTTTTTTTCTTCCCCTTTAATAATGGGGGTGGTAATGGGGGCTGGCTAATGCCAAAATTTTTTTTGAGACCTTAGCTTCTCTTGTATATACTAAATACCAATTTTATGGACTTAAACCTTGATTTACCCCAAATTTACCCCAATTTATCCCCCAATTCTTCAACGGAACAAGATGAAAATATAATCTAGTTCTAGATTTCGTTAAAATACGTGTACCAAATTTCAAGTCAAACGGTTCCAGAGTAAACGTGCGCACAAAAAAGTTAGAGACAGATCGACAGACAGACAGAAAATTTTCGACGTTTCATGACATTCTAAGCCTATTTGAACAAAAAAAATTTTTAATTTTTTTGTCGTTACTATACTTCCACTGGATGTGGAAGTAGAATTAGGAATCTCATTCTTAAATTTTTGCAACATAAGAAATTGACCAAAAAGTTTCAGCTAGATTTACTCACAATTTTATAAGGAACAATATGTTTTATCATCCACTACGATACGAGCTATACAGCAAGAAGTGTTTAAAAAACAGGGAAAGTAAGACCTCTTTGACATTGTCCTTCATTTGTTGCAAATTATACTCAAGAGTTTGTTGTTTAAAGACTGTCAGGCTGATGAATGATCTTGTCTGTTTCACTTGCTGCAATTATGGTGATATCATCTGAAGATGTTAAGTCAGTAATTTTGTTTCGGACTTTAGGTACCTCATCAGGCCAGTCCTTCACCAGTGGCCGAAACCGAAATTTAATAGACAAGGAACCGACTGACGCACATTCCCTTCGAAGGATGGTATATCCACTCCAAAGTCTTCTTTATCGAAGATGAAATCGTCTTGAAATTACATGGCTTCTGAGTATACGCTGGTATACAGGTGTAATTAGTTTCATGTCATTGAAAAAAACTGGTGGTGGGGAACGACTAGAAAAACAAAAAAACCTTATATAACATGGGGCCTAAAGCCCAGAGTTTTGGAGAAAAAAATAAACAAAAATTTCGAAAATTCTTAGTAATATTGTTTGAGAACTGTTGGAATGTTGGGGTAGAATTTATTATCGTCACGTATGTCGGCGCCTTTGTCTATCAAACACGTTAATGCGGCCCCATCAAAGTGCCGCGCTTCTTTGTTTGAGACCGCGTGGCAGCAAGAACACAAGTCGGTTATTATTACACTTTTTTGATTTTTTAAAAGTAAGTAAGAAACTTCTATCATTGGAAACCATACGTCCATTGACCCAGAAAAGCAGTGGTTCTCAAATGTCATTCAAATTTTTGACCTAGGTCAGTTTTCTCAAAATGGCCCTAGAGAAAAAAGTAGTCTAGGTTTTTTGTTTGCCTAGTCGATCACCATTACCAGTTTTTTTAATGACATGAAACTAATTACACCCTGTATGAGCCGTTAGAATGTGCGACGAGATCGCCGTGTTTTTTCAGATGTGTTACCCATCTAAGTACTAACTGCGATGAACGTTGCTCAATTTCACGTAACAAAATACATGTATAGTCAAGATGTCCCTACGCTCGCCCTAGTGTGATATAAATGCTGGTTTATAAAATACCAATGATTAATTCAGTCGTGTATCTGATAGAGTTGAATCAATAGGTTTTGGCGCGCTTGTAACGACTCCCTGATTGATTTTTATCTCTGTATTTTAAAAGTCAAAATGATATGAACTCGGTTGAACTGTTTTCTGTGGACCAACCTATATACATAACATATGAGAATGTCGACTTCATACGTTACTCGCACCATCCCGAACTTTTAAGAAGCAGTTTATTTTGCCTCAAAGAGAAACTTAAGGAAATCTTTGTAATCATGTTCAAGAATTCCTCCCACCAGTTTGATTCAGCTATCCGTTTTTCCACGTTATTCAAAATTTCAACAATTCATCAGAGAAATCTTAAACATAATAATAAAATTTATTAAAACGGATAGAGAGTCAAACAATTAAAGGAGGCCTATTGGAGTTTCCACGCGAACAATCACATCAAAATTTAATTATAAAATACATATGAATCAAGTTCCATCCCTCTGTTCACCAGGAGGGTGACCCCGTCTGTATTGAATACATGAAGCCAGTTATTAGGTCTCTATTGTTAGCCTGTAGCGACCAGATCATATAAATTATATTGTAAACAGTGGCGTGTGTTGAGTTTTATTGTCTGCGTTAAACTGTGGTAATTTTCCCCTCGTTTATGATCATACAGATTATTAATTGTGAGATTGATTATTTGCTAATACTGGATAATTATGGTCTACAAGTTACCCAAAATTAAGTCAGAATAGTCGGTTAGGGTTTTTGTTCGTTGTGATAATAAAATAATAGAGCCTGTCCATTATATGGATTCAGTTTATAACCGACAACAATTGTTATTTTAACATCTAAAAAGAAAAATGCACGAAAGCTTAGAAGGGCCACTACAAACATTTTATTTTTAAAAGACAGAATTCTGAGATAAAAGTTAGGATTTTGACTTCAATCTCAGAATTCTGATTATAATTCTAAATTTTTACTTACAACACAGAATTTTGGCTTTTAACTCAGAATTTGTACTCACACCACAGAATTCTTATAACTCAAAATTATGGCCCAGGAGTTTTAGTCAATATATCGCCTCTACCCGGAATTAATTATTGTAAATCTGAAAATTTGCAGGATTGTAGTTTTGGTCCAGTACAACATGTACCAAGAAGTTCCCTGCTCTTCACCGTCGGATTCCCTGTTTTTGCGGAGCAACAAGGGCCTAAGGGTCAGAAATGGCAGAGCTGGTTACAAAGTGCAGCAAAAAATCTGTTACTGGCTCGATTTGGGTCGAAATGATCATAAAAGCTACGGAGAAGCATGTCCATTCGTATTTCAGATATTCTAATATTTTGTTCATAATTTTAAGCATATCCGTTCGTATTTCAGATATTCTAATATTTTTTTCATAATTTTCCGTTGTAGTGCTGTGAAAGTTTCAAAAATTGAAAAAATTCCGAAATGGCGCCATTGCAGGTAAATGAAGACGCGGAGGGGAAAACGTACCCGAATAAACATTTATCTACATTCTTTGGGCTTTCTATTGATATATCTACTTTCTCTGTAGCGTCATCCGTTACGTTACGTCACTCCGAGTGTCGCCGTGCGGCTAGGGAGAATAGTGTGACGATTTAATCTCTTGAAAAGCTTGCAGCACTCAACTGCTATTTTGTGGGTCCAGAAATGGCTAGACGTCAACCTCAACCCGGAGGACTGGGGGTGGAAATCAGGAGTCTGATTCCGGTTCCTACCACAAGGCAGCCAGCTCTTGATAGCCTGCTACATTTAATTTTATGTGCCTGCAAGGCGGGCTATGGCGCAGAAACTTGCAATGAAGCATTCTTTAAATTCCTGCTCCATTACTAAGATTCCGGATTTACACACGACACCAATGTGCACACGGCCCGCAAACCTACCCATCTCCCGCCTAGAGGCATGGATTTGCACACGACACTAAACTATACGCAGTTCTACGTCACCAGTAAGCGAGGAATTCTCGGATATAAAAGCCGGCCACAAATCAACATAAGTCAGGGTGTGAACAACTCTGAAAATCTGTCTACAGCGTGCTGAGCTGGACATATTACAGTTTTGTACATCTCCCGACGCAAACACGACGGAGCGAATGCAATCTGACCCTGGGAATCCTGCAGCGTGTTGAGCTGGGACCCCTCGAGTCGTTAGTCATTCCCCGGCGCCGTTTCGCCGCCAAAACCAGAGCGAATGAGCCTGACCTGGAGACCTCCTACAGCGTATTGAACTGGGAAATTTCTTGAGTCGACCATATTCACCCGACGCCTCGGTGGCCTTGGGGGCTGGGGCTGTCTCCGAACTGGGGACGGTACGTCTCGGACTGCGGACGGCATCGGGGACGGTGCGTCTCGGGCTGGGGACGGCATCGGGAACGATACGCCTCGGACTGGGGACGGCATCGGGGATAGTACGTCTTGGACTGGGGACGGCATCGGGGATGGTGTGTCTCGGACTGGGGGCAGCATCGGGGAGGGTACGTCTTGGGCTGGGGGCGGCAACAGGGTTGGCTGTTGCGATTCGGACTGGGGGCGGCATCTGGGACGGTACGTCTTGGACTGCGGGCGGCCTTTTGGTTTCGGGTGTCGGAGGCAGGGGTGACAGCAGGTCTGGCACTTGGACTTCCGACTTCATCACTTATTTTGGATGACTCTGGTTTTACTGGACTTGTTTTCGTTACGGTTGCGGGATACAGGGTTTCCATGGGTTGGAAAATTCGGGATCTATAAAATTATTACTGCTCCATATATGGCGGTACAGTCAATAATGTCAATAATTGTCTTACGAATAAAGTCATTTTCTGACTCTGACAAGTTAAATTTCATTCAATATATCTTATAAAACACAATAATATATAAACAGGAATTTGCAACAAGTCTCACTACCGCAGCCAGGGCAGTTCCACCGGGTGCATGAAGGGCGTAACCGCCGCGTGGCGACACTCAGAGTGGCGTAGCTCCGTAACGGGTGACGCTACAGAGAAGGTAGACATACCAACGGAAAGCCTAAAGCATGAAGAGAAATATTTATTCGGGTACGTTTTCCTCTTCGAGTCTTCATTTATCCGCAAGGGCGCCATTTCGGAATTCCTTCAGTTTTTGAAATTTTGACAGCACTAGTACGGAAAATTACGAACAAAATATGCATGAAACATTTGAAATACGAACAGATATGCTTCTCCGAAGCTTTTGTGATTTTTTCGACTCAAATCGGACCAGTAACAACCTTTCTGCTGCACTTTATAGCCAACTCTGCAATTTCTGGTACTTAAGCCCTTGTTGCTCCTCAAAAACAGGGAAGCCGACGAGGGAGAGTAGGGGACTTTTTGGTACTTGTTGTCCTGGACCAAAACAACAATCCTGCAAATTTTCAGCTTTACAATAATTAATTCCGGGTCAAAAACTTGCTCAGAATTTTGACTTGTAACTTAGAATTCTGAGACAAAATGTAAAGTGTTAAAAGCAAAGAATGTATGTTTAACATTTGCTTGATAGTGTTAGCTATCGATGTGTAATTATCTTTAAGTGGTTAACTGGACATACTTAAAAATAATGAAAGCTTATATTTTAAGCAAAGAAATGAAATAAAAAATTAGAGGAGTTTCGTTTAGATACATTTTGGATTTATGCAATATAAACTATAATAATTATTGTAAGCTTCCTTTACAATTTCTTTAATCGTGTCCCTATAGGAAAAATTAGGTATTTAAAAGTTGCTAATTCTTCAGCAGAGCGTACTTTTAATTTTCTCATGCTGAACTGATACATACTAAAATCAACTTGCGTAGTTTGGAGCCAAGATGTTTAAAAAACATTTAGAACATCATAGTTATAATATTTCAAGTCTTCTCTGTAATTATTGAGATTAGAAAAAAGAATATTTTGTGGGAAAAGTAGATACATTTCAAAAGAACTATGATATGTATATGGTCATCGCTGGGGCACACGATATTCTTTTTCCTGATCTATAGTAGAGAATTTCGAAGACAATGGATTCAAATAGAAAAACAGAAAAAATCTCTGTGACCAAATAAAAATTTCATTTTATTTAAATATCCTTGAATTTAGTACTTACAGATAAAAATATATAATATAAAATAAAGACAATGTTTTCTAATTACATAATTCGAAAATAAAAAACAACACTTAATGACGGTTGAAGTGGGCCGGCTATACATTTGTCAATTTTTAAAATTTGCAGCTTATTAATTGAAAGTTTAAACTTTAGAACATTGCGTCAATTTGTTGCTCTGACTTATAGTGCGGATAAAATATCAAAAATACTCTTTGGAAAATAAAAAAAATTACCTTCAGTTTGGGTTTTTACTGACCTCTTTATTAGAGATATAGAGAGTTGAAGTTGAGGTACTTTCACATTCCCATTGAAAACTATTTAGTATGCACGCATGTACGTGCATATTTCCGGGTAAGTGTGCATTATTATTTTTCCTACAAATAATGGCGGTAATCAGGAGAGATCTGATTTATATTTTATTTGTGAAGATATGATTTTAAGTAACAACGTTGTGATTGAGCAGATGCTATTGAAACTATTAAAAAAATGTAGTAAAAAAATGGTCATAACAAACACCTACAGCTACAAGAAGACTTTGTTCGTCGAAGGAGTTGAAGCAAGTGTCCAAAACCTTCAAATTTCCGAAAGAAAAATACATAAGAGCATTTAATAATGCTGATTCCCAGTGCCGATGAAATTCAAAATTATTGTTTTTATACAGACTAAAGGACGTAAAATATTCGATTGCCGAATAGATTTATTACACTTCAAAAATTTGTATTGAAAAAAACAGCAAAATTGGAAATATTTTCTCCTATTTTTACAGTAGCTGCGCAACATTCTTACAATAGCTTGGTAATATGTCGCCAAAACAGTGGCGCAGGACCAGAATAAATGGGTTCTTACAACCTATAAGAACAACTTTAGAAACCACACTTGAATCGATATTAAATTTAATATTTCGCGTTTGCACAGAGATTCTGCTAGAACGTTGAGTTGTGTAAAAGCTGGAGTAAATTGTTCGACTGTATATTAAATCCGCCAAAGGTGTACTGTAACAGCGACTCGATTTGATTGAAGCTAATAATTGAAATGAGGAAGAACGTAACACTGATGCTGATACTACCAACGTTGATGGTAAAGAATACAATTATTTATGTTTTTTTATTTAATTAAATCCAAATGTTTTTCAAATAAATAAATATTTTTTAAATAATTATGATAAAATTTCATACATACTATGTTCAGCTTTTACGCAATCATGCATGCGCACGCATACATACTTGTCGCACTCTCAACTCGCTAAAGGCGTAGGTTCTTGGTCAATTTTCATCGTACAGAGGTCAGTTAAAGAGTCAAATTGAAGGTATTTACACCCCTAGGAAACGCCCTTCTGCATCCCTCAGTGTTAGGGACTCATCAGTTTCTTAATATTTAGGGTGAAACCTAAAAACTCTCAAGTTTCCTAACTCCCTATTATTTTTCTTTTTTAAAATCTATTTTTTTCATATATTAGGTATAGAAAATCTGAAACATATTTTTGACAGATATTTATACAATCATCCTTTTTTCTTAAATGTTAGAATCAAGGCAGTCGCGTATTAAACACACTTTATATAATAATTTATTATCATACTGAAAAGACGTCTGACGATATTGAGTCAACTGCGAAGGGTGTCTTGGAAGAAAATTTAATCAACCGTATTTTTAACATGGTAACAATTTTAATGTCAGTACAGTTATTATCAATTAGTACAAATCATTAGTTACTTAATACACAGGGTATTTTAACCGTGGTATAATATCAACTTGGTGTACTATTGGATGGAATATTTCTATCAAACTCTATTCTATTTGCCATGTTCGGTAATGTCTTTTGCTTAAAAACCCTGTAAAATGCTTCTGTCAAAATCTGAAACATGCTTAAAAAACATCCTTATCTTATAATAGTCAAATATCAGAACAATAAATTAACGCCAAGTTTTAATAGTTTCGACTCTCCATTTAAAAATTATACAATTTTAAAAAGTGACACATTTTTAGGGTTCCACTTAAATCGCGTTAAGGATAGAATTTTGCAGAGTGAGAGGGAAATATGCGTTTATTTTCGGTTTATTATAAATATTTTAAAAACCGCTGCCCAAGGAATCATTACTTCCATATCCAGATTTTCGATCCAACTCACTCAAAACGAGAAAATTTTGTATGTGGAAATAATTGCTTATGGAACTTTAATAATATAATATTTGAAACCCTCTACCTCAAAAACCTACGACATCGGTAGTGGGGGTAGTGATAAGTGGGTGGTAGTGGGGGTGGATGAAGCAAAAAATATTTTGAGGTTTCTGGTTCCTGTACACACACTAAATCACAATTTTTTTTCATGGGGGTGGTAATGGGGGTGGTGGCAAATGCCAAAAATTTTTTTGAGACCTTAGCTTCTCTTGAATATACTAAATACCAATTTTCTGGGCTCTTACCTGCTTGATTTAGCTATTTACTCCAAATTTACCCCAATTTACCCCCTAACCCTTTCCAGATCTCGTTAAAATACATATGTGTACCAAATTTCAAGTCAATAACTTAAACGGTTCCAGAGTAAACGTGCCCACAAAAAAGTTACAGACAGACCGACAGACAGAAACTATTTTCGCACAAACTTAAAATCTCGACGTTTCATGACATTCTATTTGAACAATAAAATTTTTTAAAATTTTTTGTCGTTACTATACTTCCACTAGATGTAGAAGTAAAAATCATAAATGGTATAATATTTAAAACAGTTTCAGGTACTTCCCATTGCTCTAAGAAATACAACCGTATACGTTTTTATCATAAGTTTTGTATATAGTTAAATGTCATGCCCTAATAATTAGATTAGGAACTATTCTCAATGACAAACTACAATATTCAACTACAACAGAAATTTACAATAAAGAGTTGATATAACTTGAATTCGTTATAACAATAGCAAGTATCTAAAATAGTTTTAAAGATTATACTATGTTTGGTTTTTTAAATATCAATAATAAATCGAAAATAAACGCATATTTCCCTCTCACTTTTCAAAACCATACACTCAAAGAAAATGATAGGTAAATTCAACCAAAAAGAGCATATGAAATCGCGCCTATCTAGTTTCATAGTTAAATCAATCAG
Source organism: Rutpela maculata (assembly GCA_936432065.2). Lineage (NCBI taxonomy): Eukaryota > Metazoa > Arthropoda > Insecta > Coleoptera > Cerambycidae > Rutpela > Rutpela maculata. Next base: position 160,467,563 of record OW386287.2, read on the forward strand.
AAAAGAATAGTCATACAACTTTATTTGTTTTCGTAAACAAATAGTAGTTTAATAATCATATCTTCTTATAACAAATTAAATAGTACAATGACATTTTTTTATGTTCAGATTTTCAATGTGGTCTACAATTAAATAGTACAACGACTTTGTTTTTTTGTTCACCAACTAATTTTTAGGTTGATCTACACTTTATTGTATGATGAAGTTTTTTTTGGTTAGCCAAAATCTCAGTATTGAGACATCAGACCACCCAAACCAAAGATTAGAGATCGTTTATAAGATCCATCCAAATATATCGATGATCCCTGAGAGAATTTGAACATTGCAATCATGTTATTAATTTTCTATAAATCCATAAGAGTATAAGATAATGCATGATTGATTATTATCAGTGATTTGTATGTGGCGTCATCTGGGAATAATTTCTTAGAACTTCTAGAAGACGACAATAATATTGGTTTGTCTACCAAGTACAATAATACAACGAACTAATACTGGGTTAGAATTACAATTCGATAATAGTTAAAAATAAAATATACTATTATCTAGTTTAATTTGACAGAATTCAACAAAATAATAGTCAGACGAACAAAATAATAGTCTTATTCATCTATTTTTTAAGTTAATGTTTGTTTTGTTGTACGACAACTTTTTATTAATTAAAATAACAATCACCTCTTGTTTAAAAATACCATCAATATAGTTTGGTTTAACAAAATTAACGATATTGTTAGTTTTTTTTGTTGAATTTACCCATACTATTTCTTTGAGTGTATCCTTAAATGTACCGGGTTTAACACGAACATGGTGTCCTCAATTTCTTCTTCATTTCTGCAGATAAATTATTGAAACTTGAATCCCTTGAAGTTTCGCTTTTACCCCAAAAGTTCTGCGTCTGGACCGCAAGACATACCCATTTTCGAGGGCGGGGAACGCGATGGTGACAATATTTTGTAATTCTCTTTTTCAGATTTTCCAGTGCTAGGTATTTTTTTATCGAAAAATTCTATTAATGAAAGTTGTTCAGAATTGTCCAAAAACCCAATATCCAATATTTCATCAAAATAAAAAAATTGAAAAATTTTAAAAATTGATAAATTTAAAAAATATAATAAAGACTACTAATTACTTGACAGCTTGGGTTTAATTTCAAACAAAATTGTCATAAACTTTTTAAACAAAAAAAACCATTTAAATGATATTTTCGGACAATATTTTACACAAAATTTCAATATTTTTTAATTTTGATTAAATTTTGGATTTAGGGTTCTTGGACAACTCTGAACAACTTTCATTAATAAAATTTTCCGATAAAAAAATGCCTAGCACCGGAAAATCGGAAAGGGGTGGTTTTTCCAGTTTAGAGGTAGTGGTTGGAGGGTACGTCGGAAAATATTGTCACCATCGTATTCCCGCCCTCGAAAAAGGGGGAGGGGAAATGTCTTGCGGTCCAGTCGCAGAACTTTTGGGCTTTTTGCTTTTTCTGGTTTACCTCAAAGGACTACTTGGTATATTGTTTGTACTTCATAATCGTCACTTTTTGCCACATAAATTAATTTATTTCTACTTCAGTGGAAGTGGTACCAACTTTTGATTTTCAAATGGAACACCCTATATACTATTTTTGTATTCTACATGACTTTATGAACACAGGGATACCACATAAGTGGCATTTCAAATGTCAAACTTTTTTTAACTCAATTTTTACTTTGTTTAAGTGTGCCGTGACTGATATCGAATGATAAATTGGTACCAATATGGTCCCATTTAAAAAAATTGAATTTCATACAAAAATATTTTGAATATTTTGAATATTTTTGTTTACTCATAGATCACATAACATATCTATGTTTCTAGCATTACGTGGATCGATTGGAATTTTGGTACACTTAAACTAAAAAATAAAAACTGAATTAAAAAAAGTTTGACATTTGGGTATACCATGTTCGTATTACACGTGGTATATAAATAGAAAACAATTACTATGGCTCAAAACTTATGATATATTTTTAAAAATATAAAACAACTTTGACTCAAAAGTCATACAGTGCGACTGGAAACTCTAAGAATATTTAAACTTCAATAAAAGCAAACGATAAAACTTTTTACTCACTAATTATTAAATTTTTGATCAGTGCTGTTATCAAGTGCCGCTATTAAAATATTGCCTTTTATCTCAGAATTCTGAGTTATAAGTCGGAATTCTGTGTTGTAAGTTAAAATTTTGAGTTATTTCAGAATTCTGAGATAGAAGTCGGAATTCAAACTATCTCAGAATTCTGACTTTTAAAAATAAAATTTTCATCATTGCCCCCCTACACTTTCGTGAAAATGTATCTTTCGACAAAAATAAATTTAAGAATGAAATGACATTTAAAAATATATATTATTGTAAATATTTTTTTGTATAGTAAGAATGCTTTAATTTCTTTAAGTAATGTAATTATAAAAATGCTTTATACTATTTAAAATTAGATAGAAATTGTGGCATTTTGTACATAACTGTGTATAATAGATACGTTATAATAACATAGAATAGAATACTCGGTTAGATTCATACAATATATTTGTGTAAAATAATATCGATAAATTAATACATACTAGTTAATGTGTAACATTGAAGTAGTGTATAACTGTATACGAGTATGTGACATAAGTAAATAAATTAAACGTTATATAAATAATGTTTTTATTAAGTACCTTTTTTATTCTTCCACTTATAAATTAGTAGCACAGATTATAAGGCCAGATACGACAGAGAGAATAAGAGGACTATTTTAAGAGAGAGACAGGAACGAGTCCAGTTTAAAGGTGTTTGTCAAATTGGTCTACAAACGCACTGTGCAATATCGACGATCTTATCAACTTTCATCCGGACACAGCAAGAATTCATATGCTGCAGTCGTGCATTTTGTAACTTTTAGCGATGTCTTTCTACTCTCAGGGTGATTTGTCACAACTTTTAAAAGACTGCTTATATTCTATTAACTAAAGAAAACAGTTCTAACTTCGTTGACTCAAAACCGATTTTGATTATTTTTTTTTAATTCGGAGAAAGTTTATAGAAAAGTTCCCTATAGGTGAGTGAGAATGTCTGCTTTTTACTTTTTCAATTGTTATTAACAAATAAATGTTTTTTAAATACACCCTTAATTAAAAAATGTATAACTTTTTTATTTATTTAAACAATTACCTGAAATTTGATAACATAAGGTTTTGGGGTCGCAGATTAGAAATCTGGCCTCAAAAAGGTCTAAAAATAAAATGGCGTCTACAAAATGGCGTCGAAAGTCTCATTTCTTATTTTCTTTTTTTTTTTTAATTAGATGTCTGGGGATTTTTGGGGTCGCTGATCACAAATTTGACATTAAAACTCAACTAAAACACGAAATGGCGCATCCAAAATGGTGGAAAAGATACATTTAAAAACATCAACAAAACTATTTAGTTTTTAATTTCTCCTTCTTCTACTTCTTCCGTAGACACTACCGGTCGTGAATTGTGGGTTGAAAATTTAACCTGTAATTAGTAGTCTATTTTTATTAACCAACATTACTGAAAAATTATTAGCCTGAAGTTTTAAATATTTGCTTAGAGCCAGTATTGTTCCAAGCTGAAATGAGTAAAATAAGTAAACATTAAAAATGAGAATAAACCTGAAAAACTAAAAATTTGAGGTTATGTTAGTTATATAATGCACATGCACTATTACTGATTTTTTTAATTGATACAATGAAAAGTTCTTTAGTGGTACGAGTTGAGAGTCATTACTTAATTACCTTATTCATGGTCACATTACAATTTTGTTCGTTAGAAACTGATGAACATATTCTGTGACTTATTGCATTTCTGATAAGAAAATATTTCCTTTCATTTTACTTCTTTTCAACTGCTAATTGTATAGTATATCTAACAATACTTTCTAGTTGTTTCAGTAATATAAATTTGTACATACCTTTCAGGATCTTTGGGAAATAGAGAGAAGCTTATTGTTTCACCGTATTATGCAAATCACAACTTACACACTTTTTTATTTATTATGAAAATACCTACCCTTTATTAGAACCCATTATAAACAAAAATCAAATAAACAAATAAACTTAGAATAAAAAATTGTCGAAAATTGAAAGAAAAAGCCACGAAAATAACCAACCACCGTGTAAGAGTTTCAAAGACTGTCAATCTCACAACGTCAAGAATTATCATATGGCTTTTGACAAATATATACCTTATCGTCATGGCGACTATGAACAAATTTGGTCCCGCCAGAAAGGCTTGCTTTCGCTTCTGTATAGTTCCGGTCTTCTGTGACCATATATACGTATTCCTATTCATGTACTTATCTACTAAATATAAAACAAGACATTTTTCCCAGTGTACAGTGTATTGGACCGAAATATTGATATATTTTTTGTGTACATCATTTCTCTGAGTGTAGTAAGGCATATTACTGTCACTTCGAGGTCACAGAAATCAGACACCCGATATGAAAGGTACTGACTGCGGCAAGCTTTCGTTTCTGTATAGTTCCTGTGTTCTGTGTTTAAGACGTTCGTGAATGATACACATCGCTGGCTATGTTCCCGACTTTGAATATCGGAACATGCTTACTATTTTTTTGAAGTGTAATGTCTCCATTCCAATAAGTGACATTGACAGCATTATGATATATGTTTAAGTAAAGCTTCAGATGCCATTCCCATGTTGTGGTGAGGGCTCAGACGATGAAGATTCTCATGATCATGATCGGCAACGTACCCGTCCAATCGATTATTCTCAAGAAGAGCATCAGAGGCACTCTGCGTTACTAGCAATAATTTTATTCAGTGGTGTACAAACCATCATCCTGGTTGTTTTACTCCTTTATTTTTATGTTATTATTTATATTAAAGAAGATGAGTGCCCCAGAACCAAAAAATAACAGTAGGTATGTTATCCATACACAATTATTAAATTTTATAAGACAGTTGACGCATGACAAAGTACTTTACTTAGTGGTTTCCAGAGTGGATCTAGGAAGAAAGTGGATTATATAGAAAAATAATTAACATGAACAGAGATGCATGTGTCTGTTAATCTAACGGTGTCTGTACACAATGAGACCAGGAGTATTTCCAGTTCTACAAAATTATTAGGACTCTTTGGAAAGGACAGCGCACAAAGCATATGGGAAAGTGATCCCAGTCAAATTGACTCATATTGTAGTAAGATATCGTTACATACACCCAAATTTCTAATTACCGACACGAAGGAGCCTGCGAAGTATTACAGTTAGGGAACAGGTACCGGCTACATGTCATTAACTCCAGTTAACTAGAAACGGACCAGGAAAATTTAATAAAATGGTACGAATGAGATACACAAATAATTTTAAAAAAGTGTAATTGACATATACAGGATGTTATAAAAACAACTTTTCTCCATTTAGAAGCTAGTTATATAAGCAAAAATAGTAAGGGTCGCTATAAACATGTGCCTTGGAAATCTTTCTAGAGGAGCTACAACCCTCTGAGACCTTGAACCTTCAGATTCAGATTAAAAAAGAGGAGCTGGCTGATTGATCAAAACCACCGAAACCTCCGTGGATCTATTGTGACACTCCTGTTCCAGTTTTACTCAGAGCTACTTATCCAGCTTTGTCATTTTTATCAGACTCCATGACCTTGACAAGGGCTCCTTAGAATTGCTATATGTCCTTGGCTTCTCCTCGCCTCCTCGCCAAGAAGTTGCAATCCCAGTCTAAGCGTTCACAGTGGTATAACAATGTACTGAGGTTGCCTTTGCTTCTTGACAGAATCTGCATATTGCATCCTCTGTCAGACTCATATGTCTATTAAGCCAACAGTATCCAGTCAGAAGACCCACCATTATCCCAACGACCCTTCTATTTTGGCGTAGTAGATCTTCCGATCGTTTTTTAATGAACTCTTTGGCCTATCTTGGTCACGGGAATCTCTTTTTCCATTCCACAGATTTATTTTGTACCCATTTATTAATGGATGCTCGTATGCATGGCTTAGCCAGACTGCAAAATTATTCGGCTCCTACTAGGGCCTTATACGTGCCTTCCCGGGAAAGTCCATCGGCCTCTTCGTTTTTCCTGTGTCATTTGTGTCCTGGTACTCACGTCAGGGTCACTTTGTTCTGACTTCCTAGGTCCATAAGGGCATTCATGCAATCCCATACTAGTCTAGAATAGACCTACATGTAATCGATTGCATTTAGCGCTGCTTGATTATCAAAAAAAAATGGCAAATTGGTTGACAATTCCTTACCATTATCGGTATTTTTGTTTTCCCTTGGGACCTTACACAATTAGCAACATGGAATGAGATTTAAACGCAATATTTTGTTTGCCTTGCACTACGGTAAGCAGAGCAATATGCCAAGAAAACTAGCAATCCATCTGATTGGAAATGTGATAATAGCTATGGAAATTGAATGGGAAATGTACTAATTACGTAGCAAATTTGTCGTGGAAAAGTGAATGTAATGAAAATTTCTGACTGGTTGTTGTTCATAAACCCTCAATAGCATATGATATGTAAACTGAGAATAGAAATAAATAGGTGCAGAGATATAGGAAAAGAATTTATAGAAATTAGAAAAACGTTGTGAATGTAGAAATCACAATAAGACTTTATAGACGGAGAGCTGGGCACGAAATTTCGATATGACTCGGGTTATGAAAAGTTTCCGTAACAATACGTCGTGATTTGGAAATTTGCTGACAGTTCGAGCAGGGAGGGGTGCCGCAATATTGAAAAAATGGCGCACAAAAGCAGTCTCCTTGAAATATTTCGCTTCGGGTGCCTCATACGGCAAAAAATGTTCTTGTGAAAATAAAAGAGCATTAAATTTTCTACAAAATATGTCATATAGATGTTTTCGTTAAACTGAATAGGTAGTTTCGGTGCAGCAGCCGAAATTATGATTTTTTGAAATTTCTAAGTTTAGTGCGACTTTTATAAAGGAGTATTTTTGTGTTGAGACAAAATTTATTTTCATACCTGAAAATCTTCAAATATAGTTGATTTTACTTGTCTGCTACGCATAGCTCAATGTTCGATACTCGTTTCCACACCACCTTGAGGTAGACTATATGGCGCATTTTTTTACGTGGTTGTCCCTTGTAGACTTAATCCACGACTAGCCTGCTTCTTGGGGCGTTTTAGGTGTTTGATGTCGAAGGTCCAGGTTCGTTGTAGTCTTCAACAATACTTTCTTCGGAAATTGCTTCCGTTGCGCTGTTCACTGATTCTACGCATTGATTGTTCTCCATGCTTGTGAGAAATGTTTCTATTGGAGAGTCAACTTCCTCGTCATCATGAAGCTCGTCGACTGTTGCTGGTGCATTATAAGATAATTTTTATTGTCAATAGTGGGTGGATTTATTGAACCACACACATGTGAATGGATAATAAATAACGGCCTTTTAATATGTCGTTTATCTTTGGCTTTGGCAATAAAGGGATGCAGCATGTGGTTGTAGATAGGCAGGGTTAAAATGTTCTGTAATTTGCAAATCTTGTAACGGACAAAGCTGCGACAATGCACCAGCAATAGTCGACGAGCTTCATGACTACGAGGAACCTGGACCTTCGACATCAAGCACCTAAAACCCCTCAAGAAGCAGGCTAGTCGTAGATTAGACCTATAGGGGACAACCACGTAAAAAAAAGCGCCATATACTCTACCTCAAGGTGATGTGGAAACGAGTATTGAACATTGAGCTATGCGTAGCAGACAAGTAAAATCAACTATATTTGAAGATTTTCAGGTATGACAACAAATTTTGTCTCAACACAAAAGTCGCACTAAATTGAAAAATTACAAAAAATCATAATTTTGGCTGCTGCACCGAAACTATTCAATTTAACGAAAAAATCTATAGCACATATTTTGTAGAAAATTTAATACTCTTTTATTTTCATAAGAACATTTTTTGCCGTATGAGGCACCCGAAGTGAGATATTTCAAAGAAACTGTTTTTGAGCGCCATTTTTTCAATATTGCAGCGCCCCTCCCCGCACGAGCTGTCAGCAAATTCCCAAATCAGGGTTCTCCCTTAGGGCCAGGTGTACGAACTAAGTTGAGCCGAGCTCAGCTTGGTCCAAGATCAAAATCCATGGTTACGATTATTGTAACAATCGTAACGTTGGCTTTTGATCTTGGTTCGAGCTGAACTTGGCTCAACTTAGTTCGTACAACTGACCCTTAGTGTACGATGTATTGTTAGGGAAATTTTTCATAACCCGAGTCATATCGAAATTTCGTGCCCAGCTCTTAGACTATTACTACATCATATCAATGGTATATTAATAGTTGAAAATGAATATAGTAATATAATTATCTTTTATAGGATTACAATTTATTTACAGTGAAGAAAAAGTACCCACAATGATGACGCAAGGTTGTATTACAAATAACAGAGTAACTCTTTTATTAATAATGGTATTTACGATGGGAATAACATTACTTATTTTAGTCGGAGTTTTTATATATGTAATAAATACGACATGTAATTAAAAGTATGTATTTAAAAAATGGTGTTTATATTCTCTAACCGTTCTATACCGTAGGCCAGGCATTAAAGCAAAAAAAGATATGAAGAATTGTGAAAGTTTTTAAATTTTGAGACAACACTGGAGTAGGTAAAAAAATAATAAATCCGGTTTTTGCGCTCCCCCCGGAACATTGTTAAATTAACATAAAAGTAAATAAGTAGGTAAAAACTTTCCGAAAAAAAAAATCCGAAATTTATGCAAACCTTGGAGAAAAATTTGATAATTGTAAGACATCTTCTATGAAATTTGCACCATGCTACGTTGGCTGGAACATTACAAATAATCGTATATTAGTTTTATTTGGATATATTTTGTCGGAGAAAATTGCAAAACTTATGCAAATGCTTGTTTATCTGACAGAATAGGACCACAAACCCACTTGTAATTTTGTATAATTTTTTTTCTCCGGAAGATTTTTTTCATAATTTTTTTTATCTAGCACGGCCACGATTTTGACGTTTTAAACAATAAGAAGGGATCCAAATATTTGCGAGTCTTAAAATCGGGTTACGAATACTTGTGACACCATTATCTGAATTTACAACCTCGTAAATGTCCCGGAACTTAATTAAATTACCTATTTATTAAATAATGAGGTCGTGTTTGACTTAAAAAGTTGAAAAATGTAAGTTTCATATGACATTCTAATAATGTATTTAAATACTCCTGTGAATTCACATCCCCGCACAATATCCGGAATATATTTTATCTGTCACCGCTTTCCTTATATTTCACAATTTCATTAAAATTTCATCATTATCAAAAAAAAAAAAAATCGGAAAAGGTTGCAAATTTAATATTATTTTATTACGTCCTAATATAGCTTAAGATCAAATTGCAATCCATTTATTAATGCGGAACATGATATAAATAAATAAAATATCCCTGAATCACAGACCTCGCTTGGCTATTTGTCTTTATCTGCCAATTACGCGAATAAACGTGTAAAAAATGAAGCATTGTTTAGAATTGCATTTAATTTAATTTTTAAGAAATTGTTTTATTCATATGAAACAGTTTTTCTTACATAGTACAAGTATTGTCTTATGCTAATTTAGCTATTGTAGTGGAAGTAGGGAGTCGGGATTTTCCCTAAAAAAAGCAAAATCGTGCTAAAATTATGAAACCTATTCCTCCCCCGTGTTCGAGGGTGCTGAACACGAATAACATGGTGAAAACAGTTTTTAGTCATGCGCACCCCCTGAAACGGCCAAAAACCACCTCTTGTTGCTTATTTCTCATATGAATCCTATAGTTTCAAAAGCCGCCATCTCCTCTGAAGTTGATTTCGAGTAATAAACAAAAAACTGCTAAGAGAAAACTAATGAAGAGATTAAAAAATTATTTTTAGAAAAATGTTTTTCTGGTGTTTTTAGTGAGAATTTTCTATTAATAAACAACCAGTTTTAATTTTGTTTGATGAAAAATGGATAATTAAGATGGAGATGGCCGTATTTGAAACTAATCCAAAGAAATGGCTGGTTTTAATGAAATTCACTCAGCTTGGAGATTTTTAAATTTATAAGAACATATTAAAAAAAAATACCAATTTGTTTCACAACATACTTTTATTCGGACCTATCACTAACACCAAGAAAAAACATTATCAGCCTTAAATTACATTTTCTCTCTCTTCTAGTACTTCACACGTCAGATCCTCCTCTGTATTAGTGGCTTCTGATGTTTCTATTTCTCTATAGAAACTTAACTTTTCCAGATCTCGCCAGTTATCTCCATAATGCGCTTGTAAAAGTGCTGAGATATCAGTAATTTTTTTTAGATTTGGAGCCATTCCACTTGTTAGTAATGTAGGAACTAAATTATGAATCATCTTTCCTTTCTTTGCAACCAGTTTACCACAACCAAGATCAGAACGATAAGCTTCCTCACCGCGGATTCTAATGTTATGTTTTACCGTTTTTTTCAAGATAAACCTCTTACTGGGATTAAATTTAAAATGCCACTGTCCTGGTGTCACGGGATTGGCAGACCATCAATCACGCCACCCGAATTGCGGCTTTTAATTGGTTCGTTGGAGATGGCCGAGTTCGATCCGAAAATCGCATTGGATATGGCCGATTGTGAAATTGACATGAAATTTAAACCGAGAATTTTGCTTGGAGATGGCTCTTTTTGATCAGATATTATTATAAAGTTGGATAGCAATTACAATTCCCAATACAGTGTTGTGCTTAACTTATTTTTTGAATATTTTGGAGATGGCCGCTTTTGAAACTATTATTCATATGACAGCTTGGCATCGACTATTTTTGCAGGGATTCTTTGGTTATTCATGGAAATATAACAGATGGTGAAAGGTGATGTCAGGTAATAGACTGCAACTGCCCTTCGGAATGGAATCTACCCTCAGGGGGTGTAAAATTGTTTCTTTTTTTTTCCTGTTAATGACGTTTACCCCCCCTTTTGGAGGATGCTGAAAAAAAAAAATGTTTTACGCTGGTTCGGCCCTGCCTTCATCCTTAAACTGTCGGAAACCACTCCTTTCATAATGATAAAAAGGTAGCGACTTGGCTAATATTAGGGACTGGTACTATCATTTTATTTGTTTTTGTCGCCTTTACAATTTCTCTGAAGGTACATCGTGGGCATAGGGTTAGCCCGCTAATGACCCCGGAATCTATCCATTTCTCTGGGACCGATTAGTGCGTATGCCGCTGATATGAAGCACTCGTACTATCATTTTATTTGTTTTCGCCACCTTTACTCTTTTCTGGGTAAAAGTTGTGTCCTTGGGGTGAATAAATATATCAAATAACGGTTGCTTGGAACCAAAATTTTCAAAAGATCAATTGGTTCCTGACTCCTTTTTTAAGACTATGATTGTAATTGTAAGGGCGGATGTGCAAAACGATGTGAATGTATAAAATTAGGTTTACGATGTAGCGTTTTTTTGTAAGACATGTCAAGGTAAATTTTATAAGAATTGTGCGCCAGAGGATGAAGATGATGAACCAAGCACAGAAACAAACGAATTCAATGATAATAGTTTTGATAATGCTGTAAACTTCCTAAATTTGATATCCGAAGTTGTACACTTCCGATCATGAATTGGAAACGGATGATGCGTGCGATGAAGAAGGAGGCAATATCATTGAATGTGATGTTCATTTCAAGGAATATGAACCATGTAATTCTCTTTGTAAACGCCCTAGTTTATATTAATGTCTTGTAAAAAATATTATATTAAACTCAAAATCGTGTCCTGTAATATATAATTTATTAAAAACAGAAATTTTTGCCAATAGTATTCTTTTCCTTATATCCCGTTTTAAGGGACATGAATGTCAAATCCTTGCGAGGATAGATTCATTTTTGATGAGGATGTAAAATGGACAAATGATGACTTTGAAACCACTCCAACTCAATATACAAATTAGAAAATAAAAATATCAATTTTTCACCACCTGAGGGAGGAGGGAACAACCCTGAGGTTGTTACCTTTTACTCTTACCATTGTCCTTGATCAGCATCCTCCAAAACGGGGGGAAACGTCTTTAAAAAAAAAAGAAAAGTAAACAATTTTACATCCCCTGACAGGCTAGATTCCACCCCCAAGGGTGGTTGCGGTCGACTACCTGACATCACCTTTCACTATCTATTATATTTCCGTGAAAAACAAAGAATCCCTGCAAAAATAGTCGATGCCAAGCTGTCATATGAAAAATAAACAAAGAGGAGTGGTTTTTGGCCATTAAAGGGGGTGTGCATGACCAAAAACATTTTTTACCCTATTATTCGTATTCATCACCCTCGAAAACGGGGGGGGGGTAGGTTTCATAACTTTAGCACGATTTTGCTTACTTTCCGACTCCTTACTTCCACTATTGTTCGAGTTTGATGTTGCTATAATATTTTTTCCAACCACTTGATTAATGCATTTGCCTGCTCTACAAAAAGCTACAAAACACCGTCGATGGTCAATTATCGGTGGCCGAAGAGCAACATATTTTCTATAAATGTCGATAAAATTAGGTCCATTTTCTTTTTCACCAATTATTGTGAAAACGTGTTGCCTATTAGTTTTTCACTCAGGAATTTTTACGATTAAAGTTGACCCTTTGTCTTCAATATCTTCTACTTTCATTTTAAGAAGTTCTTCGCATCGGCATGTTCCTGCAATATCTATAACTACAAAATCCTACAAATAACTGAAATAAAATTAGAGCCGGACGGGCGAGCGTAGAGGCGACTTCAATGTGAATATCAGTCGATATTCCGTTGAAGCAACGTCGAGCGCGGTTAGTACTTGGATGGGCTCCCATCTTGGGAAATACAGCGTTCTCGTCCCACCTTCTAGAGGCTTGTATATCAGTGTATACTCGGAAGTTACGTAATTTCAGACGAGGATTACGTAGTGGATATACCATCCTTCGGAGGGGATGTAAAGCAGGCGGTCCCTTGTCTATTAAATGTTAGGCAAGTAAAAGATCCCTACTCTTCTTAAGGGAATAGGTTCGGCAAAATTTCCAGGTTGGGGGTAGCTCGTCTCCTGGCGTCGGTGATAGGCCCTGGTAGCGGAAATAGACCGACGTTAAATAGTTAAAAAAAAAATAATAATAAGAGCCCTATTTTTATATCACTATGTATTATTATCACTAAGCGAAATATTTTGAGCAGGACCTTCCATCAAAAATATGTTTAGTTCTTCTCTTGTACAGATTTCAGGTTGCTTTGGTTTATATCCCACAGATTGACGTTCTAAAAATGCTATAAGCCTAGGACTATATCAACATTTTCTCCTAACTGTAACATTGTTCTTAACATGGATCACAGTGTTAATGATTTTAGTTTTTTACATTTATCGAGAAATACGCAAAGAGGACATTTTCTAAATGATTTTTTACCTTCTTCTCTCGGCACCATTCTTTGTATAACATGAACTCTTTTTTGCTTTTGATTTTTCGGGTAGTGAATTTAGAGTAGCCGCTATAGCTTCATCTTCGATCTCTGGTGGCTCCATGGTCCACTTACTATTTATTCAAATTAAGATGCACTGAAAAACTATGTTATAAGAAATTTATTGTTTCTTTTACCCGTGAAACAAACCCACAAACCTATTCCTTGAACAAGAAATTGTCATAATCATAAAATGCAACAGAGTTCAATATATGACTGACTAACTGACTCTATATTTGTTACACAATTGCTACCGTCAACGAGGACACTATTCCGTATATGAAGAATTAAAAAGATAATTAAAAAACCGCTGCCTAAGGAATCACTACTTCCACATCCAGATTTTCAATCCAAGTCTCTCACAACGAAAAAATTTTGTATGTGGAAATAATTGTTTATGGAACTTTAATAATATAATATTTGAAATCCCCTACCTCAAAAACCCATAAAACGACACCTCACATCGGTAGTGGGGTGGGGGTGGTGACAGGGGGGTAGTGGAGTAAAAAAATATTTTGAGATTTTTGATTCTTGTACACAGTACACACACTAAATCACAATCTTTTCTCATCCCTTTAGTAATGGGGTGGGGGTGGTAATGGGTGCTAATGACAAAAAATTTTTTGAGACCTTAGCTTCTCTTGTATATACTAAATACGAATTTTATTGACTCTTACCCGCTTTATTTACCTATTTATCCCCATTTACTCCAATTTACCTCCCAACCCTTCGACGGAACAAGATGAAAATATAATCTAGTTCCAGATCTCGTTAAAATACATACGTGTACCAGATTTCAAGGTTCCAGACTAAACGTGCGCACAAAAAAGTTACAGACAGACAGACCGACAGACAAATTTTTTTTCACTTAAACTTAAAATCTCGACGTTTCATGACATTCTAAGCCTATTTGAACAATAAAAATTTTTAATTTTTTTTTGTCGTTACTATACTTCCACTGGACGTGGAAGTAAAATGTGAAGCGATTGGCAGACTTCGCGTTGAATAGTTTTTTTCTTCCTAATTTTTCTCTATTTGCCACGTGATAATTAAATATTCATGTTTCATGTGAATAAATTATTCTTTATTTTCTATAATTCTTTTAATTTTAAAACAATAAACAACTTCCTTTATAACCTTTTCTTTCAATTGCTGCAATTGGCCCAAATCTAAAATTGTGAAGACCAGATCTTTACATTTTGAGGCCTCAGGAACACAAAAAAGCGATTTTTTTAAAATGCCTGCATGTACAGTATGACCCATTCCAAGTGGAAACAACTTCATAACTCAGTTATTGGTCATCCAATTTCAACCAAATTTGGATCGGTATCAAAAATCTTTAATATTTCTTTTTTGAGTAAAACAAAACTTATTTCAGTCAGTGGCGTGCATTTTTATTAAGAAAAAAATGGTCGGTTTTTCGAGAAATCATATTAGGCATTTTTTTGTTGAAAAACTAATGCAATATTATTGATCAGCAAGATGTAGGTTCAGAATTTAACAACATTTTGATTTTTGGTTTTCGAATTACGGTCCCCTGCAAATTACCTATTTTAAACATTAAATAATCAATAAATTCGTAACGAATTTTTTTTCGAAAAGAAGTCACTCTTCATTTTCTCTTTAAATTCACTTTTTCTACTATTTCGCATCATCGAAACTTTCAAATTTCGATAGCCAAGAATTTTCACTGAAAAATTTTGAGTCATCAGACCTGTAAATTATTCGGTCATTAAGGATTACCGAATATGAAAGTATCGATGATATGGGGTAGAAAAAATGAATGTAAAGAGAAAATAAAGAATGACTTTCTTTCGAAAAAAGATTCGTTACCAATTTATTGATTATTTAAGGTTTAAAATAGGCAATTTTAAGTGGGCCGTAATTCAAACAACCAAAAATCAAAATGTTGTTAAATTCTGAATATAGAGGTTCTACAGCATGCTGATTAATAATATTGCATTAGCTTTTCAACAAAATAATGCCTAATATGACTTTTCGAAAAATCGACCTTTTTTTTCTTAATAAAAATGAACGCCACTGACTGAAATATGTTTTGTTTTACTCAAAAAAGAAATATTAAAGATCTTTGATACTGATCCAAAGGTTGAAATTGGATGACTAATAACTGAGTTACGAAGGTGTTTCTACTGTATGTATACAGGGTGTTTCACGAGGAAACGGACATACTTTAGTGGAAGCTAGAGGACATTGAGGGTAATTATAATCATCCATCGAAAAAGCTAGTTGGGCCTTCGTTGCTGAAATGCAGGGTGTTTTACGTATTAATAATAAGTTCATATTTGGCACATACCGAGTGACCCATTTAAAAGCGGAACACTTCTCTAAAATTTTGATTTATTGTGCGATTTGAATGAAATTTTACTCAAGTATAGAACAAATTAGGATCTAATTATGACTAGAAAAGCATTCGCCTTCTACAAATGCAAAGCCACCCGCGGTACAAAACTATGCGAAAAAAAACAAAAAATCATATTAGGCATTTTTTTATCGGATAATTTTGTTAATGAAACTTGTTCGGAATTGTCCAAAAACCTTAAGTCCAAAATGTAATCAAAATTAAAAAATATTGAAATTTTTATTAAAATAATATCCAAGTCCGAAAATATCATTTTAATGTTTTTTTTTATTCAGAAAACTGTACTATTACAATTTTGTTTGAAATTAAACCCAAGCTACCAGGCAATTGTCAAGTAATTTGTAGTTTTTTTTAAAATAATTATTTTTGAAATTTTTAAAATTTCAATTTTTTTTTTTTCATTAACAAAATTGTCCAATAAAAAAATGCCTAATATAATTTTGTGTTTTTTTCCGCATATTTTGGGACCGCAGG
The DNA here is from genome assembly GCA_936432065.2 of Rutpela maculata. Lineage (NCBI taxonomy): Eukaryota > Metazoa > Arthropoda > Insecta > Coleoptera > Cerambycidae > Rutpela > Rutpela maculata. Next base: position 160,483,901 of record OW386287.2, read on the forward strand.
TGGATTTGCATTTGTAGGAGGTGAATGTTTTTCTGGTCATAATTAGATCCTAATTTGTTCTATACTTGAGTAAAATTTGATTCAAATTGCACAATAAATAAAAATTTTAGAGAGGTGTTCCTCTTTTAAATGGGTCATTCTGTATAATACACTAGTAATCCTGAATAAGTACTTGTATCACACACACACACAAGAAATTTAGGTTCAGACTTCAAGAAAACAATACCCTGTATACATATATTTTTTAATTTCAATATTAAATTCGAAAAGTACATAAAAACTGAACAAAATGGCTTCATTAATTTTTTTGTCACACTTTTGCCACACTTTTGCCGTCTTCGAAATAAGTTCCACCGAATAATGCAATATAGGACTTTAGGAAATATCGATGAATAATACGCGTAAAAAATGCTTGCGTTATTTTAGAGGCATTAAATTTTTTTTTCAGCAACAAATATTATGTTTTAATTACCAATTTTTATCGAGTAGAATCAACAAAAAAATAAATGTTAGAAGTATCAAGAATCTATTCCATTCATCTCATTTATTAAAGACTAATAATGCAGTAACATAACATACCTATTAATAAGAACAATAACTGTAATAACAAAGTTGCATGTCAATAATGCACATATTAACAAGATAACAAAATATCAACAGAGTAAATAGGTTCATTTCTCAATTTTTTTATTATAAATTCTGAAAGAGGGCTCTGAATTTATAGTGTATGTGTAGTGTATAGTGTATAAAATTTTATAATTTTCTGATGCTATTTTACTTTTTAAAAAAATTACCAAAGTCCGCGCTAAGCAGCAAGCAAACGCGCCAGACGTGACGTCATCGGCTCCGAGAGCCGCCGGTCGTAGAAAAACGTTCGACCCGTCAATTTCTTCGTCATGAGCTCCCCTATGCAAAGAACGAATTTTTGATTGTTAATAACATTTTATGGCAAAAAACTGAAAAATTTGACTTTTTCGATCCTCTAACTTAGAAGTACTGTACAAATATAAAAACTGTATGTTAACGATATTATGAGAAATAGTACATATTTTTACCCTTAATAAAATACACTTTGTCCCATTGCAAAATATTAATTATTTTTTTTTGCAATTAATTTATAAAAAAAAAATTCAAGCTATTATAATATTAAAAGATCAAATTAATATTTTACAGTTCTGTTTCGGTAAATACATTGTATTTGACGTACATTTAAGAAATATTACTAAATGAGCCTATTGTACCAAAAACAAAAATGCATATATTATTGGTTGAATCTTAACAACGCGCATTCGTAAAATTTCTGGTCCGTTTTGATCATTCTTTTAGCAAGTTAGTTTAGATAAGAATATCAAATTAAGGTTTTTACAACATACGTTACCGAATCTGTTAGAAAATGTAAATATCCGAGGTATCTTCTATCAACATGATGGGACCCCACTGCAATTTTTCCAAGCAAATTAGAAACCATTTAAATGATAGATATCCAACCAGATGTATTGGTCACGAGTCCTCATGTATGACTGACAAGGTCTTCGGATTTTTTTATGAGGTCATTTGAAGAGTGAAGTCTACAAAGTGGGCATTGAAGCAGGGATCAATTAACTCAAAGGATTGTTGAATAGCACAAAGAAATTAGAAACAGTCCGGATCTGATAACAAGATTACTGGGTTATCTCGTGAACCGGACTGGAGAATGTACTGAAACTGAGTAGGACATTTTGAACATAAAATTTAATTATAATGGGCTAATAGACATTAACGAAAACGACAATATTAATAATATAGTATTATAGTATGACTCTCCAAAATATTATAAATTTAAATTCAAGGTAATTTTACCGACTATTGGTTTTATTGTAAAATGAATATGCTTAAAATCAGAGTGGATTTAAAATAATGTAGTTTTCCGGATATCTCGTGACGTAATAGCGTAATAACCTCTAAAACAGGGGCATTTTACATTTGACCGTAACTAGCTACGTTGCCACATTTCTAAAAAAGAATGTGCACTACAGCACTGTCTGAAATGGATTTTAATATTAATTTTTAACACTGTTTCAAATACCCAGCAACTAAATATTTTATACATGTTTAAGGCTGATTGATAACTTGCTAATACAGAATTGTAATATTACAGAGGATTCCGTATAGCAATACAGAATATCTTACGTTATTTATCGAAATATGGCAACGTAGCACTCGATTCTCTGTTCAAGCACAAATTAGAATCTGGTGATTACGCTATTACATCATAGCCAATAGAATAGCCCGAAAATTGGCGGCAATATCTAACCGTTTAAACACAGTTTAAACTTCACGATTTTTTTTACTATAAGGCATTATTTAAAAAATAAAATAAAAATATGGGCCAACTGTCTTTATGTGTAGATGTTATTAAAATTATTAAAACAAATTGTATACTTGCCTATTCTAATTTGCAAATACATTTTATGACAATAACTGCATTTTTGTTTCTGGTACAATTATTCTGTTAATATTTTTGTTTTGTTAATAGGTATGTTGTGTTGCTTCATTACTAGTCTTTAATAAATGAGGGGAATGAAATAGATTCTTGATTCGGTGTTCTTTAATATTTATTCTCTTATTAATTTTACCCCCTCCATAAAAATTGGTAACTAAAACATAATAATTATTGCTGAAAAAAAAGTAATAAACGCCTAATTTAATAGAGGAAGCATTTTTTGCGCGTATCGTCCATCGATATTTTCTAAAGTCTCATATTGCATTATCTAGTGGAATTTATTTCGAAGGCGGCAAAAGTGTGGCAAGAAAATTAATAAATCCATTTTGTTCAGTTTTGTATGTGTTTTTCGAATTTAATATTGAAATTTAAAAATAACATATACAGGTTATTGTTTTCTTGAAGAACAACACAACCTTTTTGCAAGTCCGGACCTGGATACATGTACACTTCTGTGCAATAAAATCCCGTACGCTTGAAAAATAAAGTAATCCAGTTTTCACTACTATTAAGTGGTGTGAATCAGTCTTTTTGGAATTTAGATTTTTTTTTATTATCATATAGGTTATAAAAAACTGACATTGATTGTGAAACGTCAAAAGTAATGTATTTGAATAATGTTAATCCAGAAGAAAAACATACGTATTTTTGTTTTTTTTTTACTTTTTTACACCATTCGATGGGAATTATTTCGATTTATAACAAATGTAAAAATTGACGTTGAAAAATTCACAGATACGACTGAACATAACTGCGTTTGTATTTATTGTGTAAATAATGTAATCTAATATTTTATATTTTGTATATATGTCCGTCATTACAAGACTGAAAAACTTTTTCATCGATAAACACAACATTGTTCCAAAACTCCAACAGGCGATAGACACAATTTAAACAAAATATAATGCGGGCTTGCTTCTGTTCTTCTATTAATATGGTTTTCTTGGTACTTGTACAGTTTTTTATTTCCGATTTTCCTATCCTTCGGCTAGATGTTGACCTCGATGCTGGAAAATTTGTTATGAACACAGCGTCTCCTGCTGTTTGAAACGGATTTTTCCTCAAATAGCCAAGGAGTGCTTCATCTTGAACGCTTCATGGTGAATATGTGGAATGAAAATCATCGATGATCAAATGTTTATGTTTCATATAATAGATATAATACCTTGAGATAATTCGATTTTTCCTCTTGTTTGACAGAAAGCTCTAAAAGAGCCTCTTGAATTGTCATATTGTTGACAAACAGGGATATAATAATATCTATTAATAGGTTATTCAATATTTATAACAAAAATAACTGTCATAATTCAAAGAAACACATAAGAATGGAGTCATAGCCAACTAGAAAAGTGTGTCCCGAGAAGTGTTTTACTGAAGAAAATCATTCATCGCTGTATAGCGGTTTTTTTACTGTAAAATATACTTTCTACCAACTTTAGTAAATGAAGAATGTTACATAACTATAGATTAGGCTTCTACTTAGTACTTAACTTTGCTTAACTAAAGTTAGTAATTTTTCTTTTATTTGAACTTATATTAATTCATATTGATACTATTGTGAAGTAAGCACTTTGGTCCCTACCACTACTTATAAAACATACTTTTCTACCAACATTAGTAAATGAAGAATGTTAGATAACTACAGATTAGGCTCCTACTTACAAAATTTTTAATATTTTGCTTAACTAAAATTAGTAATTTTTATTTTATTTTGATTAAATAAAGCTCTCTAATTCTAAAGTTTTCTATCTTATTTGAAGCCAATATACAGATTATTTAATTTACATTAAATATGATGATTTTTTCTGGATTAATTTTCCGGTTGCTTCAACAGATTTATTTTAAGTCTGCTCCGAAATCTCCATAATACAAGACAATGCAAAAATTACGGTTTTATTTAGTTGACAGTGACAAGCTAAAGACAATCATAATTATCTATGGAAAACAATGGCTAGAACATCATTACGGTACGGTGATGCGATTGTTAAATTACGAACTTATATTACTATAACATTTTATTCATTTTAAAAAGGATTTACCGGACAGTATGAAATAAATAGTCATTTACCGGACAGTATGAAATAAAATACACTACAAAGAGCATTAGATGTTCTTATTTTTATTTTTTAATGGATATTACGATTTGTCCAATCAATGAATGCCCCAAAGGTGATTGTAGAGAACATTGAGAAGGGGAGAATTTTCCTCTTCAGAAATGTGTTGGAGGTAGTTAGGAGGGAAACATACTAAATGTCCCCGACCCTAGCCCCGCTGCTTCAGGGAGGGGAGAAGGGATGGAAAGGTTCCTTTTTTCGATTCTTCGCTTATAACTCGGAAACGATGCGTCGCACGGAAAAAGGTAATCTATGCAAAATTAAACAAATTTCCTACAAGAATGTTTATATTCATTTTCTTCCTATGTGTTATAGTTTACGAGATATTCGCCAGCGAAACTCGATAATTAATAAAAAAAAAATCAATTATGTACCTTGAATATTTCTAACAAATCGGTTTATTGTGGTCTGCTAATAAATCACAACCACAAAACAATCTTTATTTTACAACACTTGACGTATTTACTAACGTTATATTTTGTCGAAATTTATACATTTCCTTAAATATATAGTGTGACTCACTTAAAATGAAGACACCCTTATAACTTTTCTATTTTATTTCCGATTTGAATCAAATTTTACTCCAGTATAGAACAAATTAGAATCTAGTTATGACCAGAAAAGCATTCGGCTGCTACAAAGGCAAAGCCTCCTGCGGTACCAAAATATGCTGAAAAAAATAAAAACATTTTGAATAATACAAATTCTAAAAAATGCATCCGATCGGCGCCACAAACGTACATACACCAAAATTTGATTTGTTTATTGATGGGAAATTTCTCAAACATAAGCTCATCTGACAAGTTTCCGCAATTTGTGGTGGCTACGTGAAATTCGTCAAGACCCATCAATATGATTTTTAATCTTTTTCCGCATATTTTGGTATCTCAGATGGTTTTGCCCTTATAGCAGGTGAATGATTTTCTGGTCATAAGTAGATCCTAATTTGTTCTATACTTGAGTAAAAGTTGAGTCAAATCGGGAACAAAATGAAAAAGTTTTAAGTGAGTCACACTGTATATTTAAGGAAATGTATAGATTTCGCCAAACTATTACGTTAGTAAATACATCGAGTGTTGTAAGATAAAGATTGTTTTGTGACTGTGAATTATTAGCAGACCACGGTAAACCGCTTTGATAGAAGTAGATTGGTAATATCCAGTGTGATAAATAATCCCAGAAGAAACTCTTTAAGTTATGAGAGCGAATAGACATATTTTGTGAAATTTTTATGAGATAATTTTAATGTAATAAATCACTACAAAAATAAATATATCTAGCCATGCATTCGATGGAAAAAAAAAAAAAATAAATATAATTTTTTTCAACCTTAACTATGTATTTGTAATTTGAAAATGTGAGGCGGAAAGCAAAAAGGGACCTCTTGTCGGCAATTTCCGATTTTTAGTTATTGATATTAAATGAATTAAGCTCTAATTCTGAACGATTTGGTGCAAAAATCATGTCTCTATGATTTTTTTTGTTTAAGTTACTAGTGCGTTTATGAAGAGGGACCTCTTGTCGGTCCCATGTTATTTCTCCATAAGCGACAGGAGGTACCTTTTCCAGGGCTGAACAATACTGAACATTGACTGCTTTATCGATTATTTTAAGTGTTTCATTCAATTATATCGGTTTTGTAATCGATTACAACTTGTAAAGGACAAAATCCGAAAATCGATCATATTGACCCAAACCACTAATTTCAACTGTACTGAAAAATTAACATCGCCGACAAGAGGTCCCTTTTTGCTTTCCGCCTCACAAATGTATTTGCGAAATGCATGTATTCGGTATTTCCGATACAATCAGATCTGCACGTATGTTGTATTTTGTATCGAAAATACATTTTTTCATATATTTTGCCCAGCTCTGCGACCCGAGCATTAATTAAATTAACGAATTTTCGCAAAGATTTGGTGGGGAGTCGCTGAAAAATAAGGATACTTCTCTCTTCAACTCTCTGACATCTAGTAATTGTTCAAATGCCCCGTATATCCCACATCACTTTAGATGATTCCATTCATGTTTTTCAACTAGTCGAACGTTTTCATTAAGAATAACTTCTTGTGGTAAAATCAAAAATAAGAAAGTTTTTTCCCTCTTGTAAAACAACCCGGAAACACACTGTACATATTTTAACCAACTTTATTTTGTGTGGAACGGATAACCGCCCAAGCGACGCATCAATAACATTGCCAGTACAAAATAGAACTTCAAACAATTTAAATCACTACCAATTTTGCAAATCTGAGTGTTATACAGACAACTTCTAGTACAATACCAGGACCAGGAGAGGTTCTAATTAAAATGTACACAATATTGAATTTGAATCCGGTTTATGATTACATGTATATTAAACAAGAACAGAGACAAGGAAATTCAATGTGTGCCAGCAGTTTATCGGTTTGTTGAGCCGTGACGCGTTCATTTCCAAAGGGCAGAATACTAAGGAGATTAAAATTATACTACACCATATACTAGTTTAATTTAAGCTACAGGGTTCACATCTTTCCGAAAACTTGGGAATATTAACGTTAGTAAATCATCTTTTAGCATTAAAATATAATCATGTGATTTAAATTTCCCTCACAAGTAAAAATGTCTTTTTTCTCATCCGGTCTGAAAGTAGATGGTTTCTAACTAATTTTCCGGTCACTATACAGTACTAGACCGAAAAATAATAATATTACAGATTTAGATGGAAAGTAATTATTTTCCGGCATAGGCCGGTAAGAATTTTAGATATGATACTCCTCGACATTGAAAAGACTTTTGATGGTGTCTGGATCCCGAGCCTACTTTGAAAAGCGCATAATTACAATCTTGAAACCCACGTCACAAACTTATTCACACATTTCTAACGGATCACTACAAGTGCAAGTGAATAAAAAACTGTCAACACTGTGAGATGTTCGCGTGAGAGTTCCGCAAGGATCGTGACTTTCGTTCACCTAGTTTTATAATGAGGATTACGTAGTGGATGTAGCATTCTTCGGAGGGGATGTAAAGCATGTCTATTACATGCAGCATTGCAGCGACCACAATCAGTACGTCAGCGCTACTTTCATTGTATCAATACATTTTTTGTATGAAGCTTTTTTGATTTCTACCCCGCCTCATCAAAATTTTTTTCGGATTTGTCTCCCCCTCTCATCTAGAAATTTTTTGGGATTTCTCCCCCCATATCATCAATTTTAATTACATCAGTACTTTCTTCTTAAAATAAGTACCTTTTTTGTTTCGATACCAGTTAATTATAGTGTGAAATAGTGTGTATAAGTTTGCAGCCCTATATTCTCGCAGATTATTTTTGTAGGGAAAAGTCAAAAGGCAGAGGCGTCGCTATTTTCATTAGAAGTGATATTAATTACAAAATAAAACCTTGTACTTGTAAAAAAAATTGAAATGCATTTTGAATATGCCCTTATTGAAATAAATATAAACAATCTCACTTTTCTGATAGGTTGTTTTATAGGTCTCCTTCTTCTGACTTTCCACTTTTTCTAGTGTTCGTGGAGGATTTATTAAACAGAGTCTTACAACCTAATAGTTTTGCATTCATGTGCGGTGACTTTAATGTAAATTTCAATAAGACTGTGAACAATAAGTGTGCTGAAGATCTAGTAAATCTATTTTTATCTTTTGGTCTCCATAAAACAATAAATGAATATACTCGTGTATGTAATAAGTCAAAAAGCGTTATAGATAATATTTTTTCAAATATTGATACTATACTACTCAGTTCACAAAAATTATTTGTTCCGATATATCAGATCACTTTATGAAATATGTTTCCTTTAATTTCGCAAGTTGTAATACTATAGAAAATATTAGATTTAAAAGATTTTTCAAGAAATCTAAACAAATTTAAACAATTGCTTTCCAACGTAGACTGGTCTTTCCTGGAAACCATGGATAAGTTCGAAGACAAAGGACAAGGGTAGATAAGGGCGTTTTTCCGCCCATCGGCCATGTTGTATATCATTATATTTTCCGAGTAGTATATGTCTTGACGAGTAATAAAAAACTGTTCTTTGGAATAGTAGATTACTCAGTGAGCGTATAATGATGGCTATTACTCGCGGGGGTGATGTTTACGGCACGAGACGAAGGCGTGTTGTAAATCATCCGAGTGTGTAATAGCCATTATACACGAACTGAGTACTATAATTTATCTACGACTATCGCATATTTTAACTGTTTTAATCGTTTAAAACTGAAAAAATAAAGTTCATTTACAGTAAAACGTTGACGTATTAAACGTCAAACACGAAATTATGCAAGAAAACATGGAAAAATGGATTCGCCGTTTCCTTATAAAAATTGCTAGTTCCTGATTGGTCAAAGGTGCGTTAGAATGAAAACAACCAGTTCCTGGTTGGTTAAATATGTGTTAGAATCAGATTATGTTCATTATACGTTTGGTTGGAATAATGACTATTATTATTTGACAATTGTTAAATGTAGAATGCAATGATTATACGATGGTCGTGGATAAACATATTCTTATTCAATACATAGCACAATATGTGGTTTTCAGCGCTGACACGTTTAAATTCGCACGCAACGTCGACACTACTACGACTCCCGCGGATTTTTTTTTTATTCATTGAAGCGCTTGATGAAACAATATAAATTAATCATTATTTAAAAGCTTAAATGCTCAACAATGAAATAAGGTATAGTTTATCTTGTTTCATTGAGCGCATCTAACTGAAATATACATTAAAAGTTCGGAAAAAGGTCAAAAATTACTAAAAAACTGCAAACATGCCCACTTTGAAATGATATTACTATGACTTACTGTTGTTTCTCAAATGTAAAACATATAGAAACATAAAGATCATATGTTCAACTATAAATAAATAACGCTTAATGACTTTAAGGAGAACTTTTCTTTTTTATGAAATTAGTGGGCAAAAATTATATAGCTTATCTACCCTTGTCCTTTAGCACTGTTTTCACTCTCTTTATAGAGCTCTGTCACACAACATTTCCTTTAGAAAAATTTGAATCAAAATCAAAATCAAAACGTAAAAACGAGAAACCGTGGATTGATGACGATATAATCAACCAAGGAAGCTTTCTTAGAGATTTATTCAAAATTTACAAATTGACTAATGACAGCGTACTTTATGAAAGGTACAAAGTAATTAAAGCTAATCATGAGAAGAAAATAAAACTCGCAAAAAAAACTATCACAACTTAATTTTTCATTCTCAAAACAAGTCAAAAGCAGCTTGGTCTGCAATAAAAAATGAATCAAACATCAAACATAGAAAAAGTATCCTTGATCACTTTTCTGATACTGTCGGAAATGAAACATGATTTTCACATTGCAGCTAATTATTTGAGTACTTTGTATCCTCCGTTCAGACGCTAAATAACGCCTCAGTTACCTATAGGACAACCAATAAGAATTACAGTAGGTAAGCCATTATTTTTATCACCCGTTACTACTAATGAGGTCTATGATATAGTTCTGTCTATTTCAACAAAGGACTCTTCAGGTTTTGATGACATACCATGTTCTCTTTTAATAAAAGTTATTGATTATATCTTAGACCCCCTTACTATGTTAATAAACATTTATTTCCAGGAAGGAATTTTTCCATATTTATTAAAGAAAGCCCTTATTGTCCCTGTACACAAAAAGGGTAATATTCATGACATTACCAACTATAGAGGTATTGCATTGTGATCAGCTTTCTCAAAAGTCCTTGAAAGGGCATACTTCATCAGACTATCTGACTTCCTAGAGAAAGAAAAAAGTATCGCTAAACAGCAGTATGGTTTTAGGAAAGGTCTCTTAACCCAAGATGCGGTACTATATTTATTTCATTTTATTTTATCAATTTTAAACAACAGAAAAATCACTGTTTGCATATTTTTCGACTTAAAACGTGCATTTGATACTGTGGATCATGCCATTCATACAACCAAGTTATATAACTATGGTATACGCGGGACAGCACTAACTTGGATAAAATCTTATTTATGTAAGAGAAGCCAAGAAGTTACTTTAAGACAAAATGGCACAACTTACATATCTGATGCTCTTGCAATAAACATTGGCGGCGTGCGTCAGGGGGGGTATTTTGGGGCCGTTGATACAGCTGCTTCAGTTTCCGGAAAAGATTTCGGTGAGTTAAGCCAAAATACAAATTGCATTGTCACTAGCATGCAAAAATATTGCCGAGATAATTGTTTACTTCTCAATAATTTAAAAGCTGATTTAATGGTTTTCACCACTCGTGAGCTAGAAAAAAGCCTATTAGTAAAAATGGATCATAACACCATCCAACAAACGAGCGTTACTAAATTTCTTCGGTTGTAGATTGATTCCAAACTATCTTGGAACTATCAGGTAGAATAAAAAAACTTACCACACATTGTTTTGTCCTATGGCAACTTAGAACTAAAGTAAGTCTGAACATATTGAAATTGTACTACTTTGCTTATATTCATTCCTGTTTAAATTACGGTACCATTTGCTGAGGAAACTCAGTTCGAATTAATGATATATTGGTCATGCAAAAGAAAATCATACGAACGATGACCTTTAAAGGACCTCAATTTTCATGCAGGCAACTTTTTAAAGAGCTTGGAATATTAACTATTACAGCTATTTATATTTTACACTGTGTTGTTTTTATAAAAACGAACCCTGGCAAATTTGTTCAAAGCTCTGAGCACTACAGTTTAAGAATAAATAATAATATAAACTTACCACAACACCGCTTAACCATGTTTGCCAAAGGACCTTTTATTATGTCCATAACGTTGTTTAATAAACTTCCAACTTCCGTCAAAGAAATAACGAATATTTATTCATTCAAGAAAACCGTAGAAAAATTACTATTAAATAATGTATTTTATTCTGTGTCAGAGTATCTTGATTGCTCAGATTTTTAGTGGATGTTTTATTGTAATGTTTTTATTATGATATATCATACATATATATGTTTCTATACCAAGAATTTAAATATTGTGTTGCTGTTTTTCTTTTTTCAGCTTCTTTCTGTAGTTTTAGATATTGACAATATTCTGTATACTTGTTTGTACAAGTCTTATTGAAAATAAAGTAGGGTGACCAGATTTTTGTGCTCGACACTTCTGCTGAGAAAAAAAATTGATGAGCGGGGGGAGCAGAAATCCGAAAAATCATTTCTTGATCCCAACATTTTTTGATGACCGAGAGGAAAATTTTTTTTGATCACAGATAGTACTCCAAAGTGCAGGATTGTCCAGCGAAATTCCGGACGTATAGTCACCCTAAAATAAAGAGATATTGTATTGTATCGTAATTTTTGATCCACTGGCAACTCTGATTACATGTTAGGCAAAGTAAAAGATACCTGCTCTTCGAAAGATAATTGGTTCGGAAAAATTTTCAGATAGAAGTATAGCTCGTCTCCTGGCGTCAGTGATAGGCCTTGGCAGCGGAAATAGGCCGTCGTTAAATAATTAAATTAAAAAAAAAGTTGTATAATACACACGTTTCCGATTTTCCGGAGTTACAATCTACAATATTGCTAATCACTAATTACCACGTAGAAGTACCTAACGCTGATAGAGACAATGGGATCATTCTGCATTCTATATTTTAAATTATGAAATTTCGTAAAAAAATGAAACACCCGTATACTTTTACTTTCTCATCCTACTTTGTTTAACATAAGATAAAATTATATAAAAAAAATATTTTTAAGAAAAAGCTTATATTTGAAAAAACTACTAAAAATTAAAAATACTTTTTTAAAAATTCATACACGTGGAAACCAAAAGCTTTGGGGGCGGTCAATTGAGCAAATTAACTATGCAATAGCACTATATGACGCATGAATTTTAAAAAAATTATTTTTACTCTTTAGTAGTTTTTTCAAATAAAAGCTTTTTCTTAAAAATATTTTTTTATATAATTTTATTTTTTTACTTTTTAATCTACTTATTTTACAGACAGACAAAACCTTTTCATTTGCCATCGCCATCCACCCCTTCCCTCTTCCATCTTCTCACACTCACACTCTAACACTACTTCCCACTTCTTTCTACCGCTTTCCCACCTCTTCCCCATCTCTTCGCAACCCTTCCCCACCTCTTCCCACCCCTTCCCCACCTCTTCCCAACCCTTCTCCATCTCTTCCCACCCCTTCCCTACCTCTCCCCACCTCATCCCACCCTATTTCCACCTCTTTTCACCCCTTCCCAACTCTTGCCCACCTCGTCCCACCCTATTTCCACCTCTTTTCACCCCTTCCCAACTCTTGCCCACCTCGTCCCACCCCTTTTCCACCTGAAGTTGAATATTTTTTGTGGAAATCTTGAATTATCATACACACTATTTACTGAAAAAAGTGATTAATTTTATTATAGATCCACTAACTTATTTAGTTAATTTCTCTTTTATAACGGGATGTTTTCCGAAAATTTTGAAGGTAAGAAAGATGGTTCCAATTTATAAAAAATGGAACCCCCATTTATTGGAAAACACAGACCAGTGACTAAAAAAACAGTGGCGGTCTGGCCAAGTCGACGAGTCGGCAAATGCCGACTGGGCCTTTTGCCTTTTGAGTACGTAATGCGCTTATAAACATGCGAAGCAAAAACATTCAAATCGCTGACGAACTGCGTTTAAATGTCTATTTATTTTTAAAAGTTTTGGCATATGTGGTGAGCTGGTGAGTGTGAGTACTTTTGGTATCTTTGGCCGTTCCGTCGGCTAAGAAGTAACACGACTCAAGACTTTCTGGAGTCATTGATGTTAATAAGCATTAAAACAGAAATGATTCCAAATACCAATGAAAGGACAAGGGTAGATAAGCTATGTATTTCCGCCCTCTAATTTCATAAAAATAAAAAGTTCCCCTTGAAATCATTAAACGTCATTTATTTATAGTTTATAGTTGAACATATGATCTTTATGTTTTTATACGTTTTAAATTTGAAAAACAACAGTAACTCGTAATAATAGCATTTCAAAGTAAGCATGTGTGCAGTTTATTTGTAATTTTTTATATTTTTCCGAACATTTAATGTGTATTTCAGTTAGATGCGCTCGATGAACCAAGAAAATCTATACGTCACTTCATTGTTCAGTGTTTAAGCTTTTAAATAATGGTCAATTTATATTAGTTCATCAATCGCTTCAATGGATAAAAAACAAAATCGTTTCCGATGAAGTCGTAGTGGTGTCGACGTTGCGTGCGAAGTTAAACGTGTCAGCGCTCAAAATCACATATTGTCGTGCGTATTGAATAAAAATATTTTAATCCACGACTATCGTATAATCATTGCATTCTACATTTAGCAATTGACAAATATAATGATAGTCATTATTCCAACCGTATAATGAACGTAATCTCATTACAACGCATCTTTGACCCACCAGGAACTAGCTGTTTTCATTTTAACGCACCTTTGACTAATCAGGAATTAGCAATTTTCATAAAGAAACGGCGAATCCATTTTTTCCAATAGAGAGTCCATGTTTGTTTTCGTGCATATTTTCGTATTTGACGTTTAACACGTCAACGTTTTACTGTAAACGAACTTTATTTTTTCACTTTTAAACGATTAAAACAGTTAAAATATACGATAGTATTCAGCTCACGTATAATGGCTATTACACGCTCGGATGATTTACGCTACGTTGATTTACTCACCTTCGGTTTGTGACGTAAACATCACCCTCGAGAGTAATAGCCATCATTATACGCTTACTGAATAAGCTACTATTCCAAAAAACTTTTTATTACTCGTCAAGACATATACTACTCGGAAAATATAATAACATATGGCATGGCCGATGGGCGAAAAAAGACCCTTACCTACCCTTGTCCTGTTAAATAAGATAGCGCAATCGTTTAAAGAATTGAGAGCTTTATTAATTTAATTTCTAATTCTCGCTCACGATCTGTTTTCATAGTTTTAGTTTTCTAGTTTGAGATTCGTTAAATTGTTCTCTGTTCCTGATACTACTGATAGTATTTGTTTTTTATAAAGGTTTTTATTTTTCATGTTTATGAGTTTGGTTTTTTATTTTAATAAATAAATCGTTCTGAAGTTCTAAAGAACCTATGATTTTATTTGCCCTTAAACCGGCCCTTAAACATTATAATAATAAAAAAATTATTTACTGAACATTAAAGTTTGGTACCAAATTCCCATCCCCCGAATAAATGGCCTGCGCGAAACCCAAAAAATCCCTCTCCCCTTGATAAAAAAAAAATTCTTGCTTGCTTCGCCTGTAAAATGCCGACTAAACCCTAGACACCCAAACCGCCACTGCTAAAAAATATTAGAATATTGTTATTCAGATCGCTTACTCACATTTGTCGAAAAACATAACATTTTTACAAATAATCAACATGGCTCTCGGGCTCATATGTCAACACAAACAGTTATTCACTCAGAATATTATTTAGGTATTATGGAAATCACAACTTACACACTTTTTATTTATTATGAAAATACCTACTTTCTGTATATTGTTGCCCTAATCTGGGCACGCTAATATACTAGTCAGGTAAATACTTTAAAACACTCATTATTGGAGAACCAATCAAAACAACTACTCTTCTAGCTAATACTGACGAAGTATTGAATTACATGATAGGATTCTTAGCATTTAAAAAAAAAAAAATATATATATATATTGAAAATACTTAAATCATTTATTCAAAAATCATTCACACTTTTTTATTTAATATGAAATTATTTACTTTTTGTATATTGGTGCTTTAATCGGATCACCCTAATATACTACTTAGGAAAACACTTTAAGTATTTTCAATATATTTTTTTTTTTTTAAATGCTAAGAATCCTATCATGTAATTCAATACTTCGTCAGTATTAGCTAGAAGAGTAGTTGTTTTTATTGGTTCTCCAATAATGAGTGTTTTAAAGTATTTACCTGACTAGTATATTAGCGTGCCCAGATTAGGGCAACAATATACAGAAAGTAGGTATTTTCATAATAAATAAAAAGTGTGTAAGTTGTGATTTGCATAATACCTAAATAATATTCTCTAATCATGATAAAAGCAAATAAATAAAAAATATTAATTGTAAAAAAGTTATTCACTCATTTCTTACCAAACTAACAGAATATATGAAAGTGGGTAAGTGTCCTATCAAGATATTCTGTGACCTAAGTAGGGCATTCGACTACGTCCATCATGTAAAATTGTTATCTAAACTTTATTCGTATGGTATATGTGGGGTTGCTCATGAATGGGTAGCTTCTTTTTTGGATCACATTACACAATATGTTAGCCTATGGGTCGCGTGCGCGTGACGTCACACGTCCCAGACCTTAGGAAAACAAACCGCTGTCATTAGCTGTCAAATGGTGACTGACTGAACCTCAGAATTAAATTTTTCGTAATCCTAGAGTTTTTATCGATATTATATCATACAAAATGGCTAGTTTTTATTGTATTATAAATTGTGGAAGTGTGGCAATCCGAGACAACATCAGTTTTTATATAATAACGTCGATTTACAGCCAGAAGAAGAGGTTAGGTTAAACAATTCCAGGCAATTAAAAGAAATGCTTTAAGTTGTTGCATGTTACCCTAATGCAAGAATGATTGTGATAGTAATAACTGCTGCTCAAACAAGCAATAAACATTCCATGGTAAAGAAAATTAACATTTTATATTGGTTTGTCTCTATTTTTAATAACTATTTCTTATTTAAATTTTAGTTGAACGAAGCATGAACTGCACGGAGGGAGAGTATATTTAAGAGAATACAAGTCATAATTAACAATTGACCTACATAAAATAGTAAAATACATGTTAAACATTTTATATAATATATTATAATAAAAAATTTACAAAAATTACAACGGTTTGCGTAGTCCAATCTATAGGTATATAAGGTATAGACGAGGGGTTAACCGCGGGAAGAAATTGTGTACATCTTATTACATACTTCAAATAGTTTACAGTAGATACGTCAGTCTTTCATTGTTTATTTTATAAAGTGTCTTTTCACAAAATTTACATCGGTTAATCTCCAACCATAGCCATGTTCATTGCTAAAAAACTAAAAGGAAAGATTTCCTGTTAAGTGCACAGCAAACAAAGAATGTATCCGTAATGTTATGCAATGTTAAATGGAAGTAACATTTGTAATGTTCTCTTGCAATATGATATTTATATTACAACAACGTAACAGAGAAATGTTACATTTCGAAATATTAAACAAATATTTATGTAATGTTGGTTACATTACGTAACATTTAATAGTATGACAAATTACTTTCTGACAACGTTGATGTTATATTAAAGTAATAATGCATTGTTTAGTGGGTGGTGAACATGTTTTGTCTAGACTGGCAACACAATCCCAGTGAGCATTAAGGAACCATCTGAATCTGCAATAGTCCAAGAAGTCAATGGCTTTTATTCATGATGCTAAGAGTTCATATCCTGAAAAATTAATTTCTGTATTAGTAATTATTTATAAAAACATTTAATTAGGCACGCATATATGAAAAAAATGGTTGATAACTAATTCTTACCGTTGTAATAAGCTTTTATCCTGCAAATTTCTTGCAGAGTACTTCTTTCATCTAACCACAAACAGCTTCAAGACTTTTCAATGCCTTGAATTCGTCCTTCTGTCTAAGCAATTCTTTCAAAAATCAAGTAATTCGCAACATCCTTATGTGTAACATTTGGAAATACATCAATGTTTGTACTAAAGTATTTTTTTCTCAAAATATAAGGATTTAATTCGATGGCAGCTAACCTCTACATCAAGAGACAATTCTGCAAAATACGAACTAACCGTCATCCTGACGACTAAAATTGTTTATATAACAGTATTAAGAATAGTTGTAGATGTTAAATAATCCAACAACAAGTTCTTAGATGGCACAAACACTGCAAAATTCACTTTAAAGGAACACGTTTAATTGGCGGATTTCTCAATGACAGCTGTTTGTTTTTCCTAAGGTCTCAAAATCTGTGACGTCGGCGCACGCGACCCATTATATTCTGATAATAACAACAGAAACACAATAAAATCTGACGATATATTAAAACACTTTACTTTGTTTCTATCACTAATTTATTATAACTTGAACGTTACTGCAGTTTCGATACTTAACGTACCATTATCAAACGTATGATTCAAATGAATCATACGTTGGTACGTTAAGTATCGAAACTGCAGTAACGTTCAAGTTATAATAAATTAGTGATAGAAACAAAGTAAAGTGTTTTAATATATCGTCATGACTGACTGTCACAAAGTAACGGCTTCCACCACAGAATCTTACAATAAAATCTGAATATCTAGACATAATAATGGGAGTCCCACAGGGCTCTGTACTGGGTCCGATATTATTTTTATTATATACGAATGAGCTTGATACCTTATCTACTGATGCATTCTTTGCTATGTACGTTGATGACAAATCCCTTCTAATATCGGATTATGCAGATAAAATGTTGGAATCCAAATGTAACAACGTATTACAAATTATGAATGATTGGTATAAGTCTAACACACTTTACCTTAACACTGAAAAAACCCAGGTAATACGATTCCATAACAGTCAAAAACAGTGTTCTCCGTTAAAGATTGACATAGGGTCAGATATTTTTAGTTGTAAGCAAGAAATTAAATTCTTAGGTGTGAATCTCTCAACTGGAAGACGCAGTGCACACAGTTAGTTTCGGAATTAAATTCACTGTGATATTTATTTCGAAACTTAAAAACTGTTTTAACAGTTGAACAGCTTATGATGGTGTACCATGCTCAAGTCTCTTCTAGGCTGCAATATGGGGTAGCTCCACGCAATCTTTGGGTGTATTTATTGCACAAAATCGTATGTTAAGATGTATTGCTAGTGTGTCTAATAGGTATTCTTGTAGAGACCTTTTACAAACTACAATATTTTAACTCTTGTGTGCTTGTTAATAACTATGTGTTTTTATTTATAAAAATAATGTAAACTATATTGTAAACAAAAATGTTCATCAAATAAATACTAGGCAAAAGGGCCACTTTCATGTGCAATTTTGTAAATATAAAATAACTTCAAATTCACCAAATTTGAACACTATTAAACTCTTGCTTTCATTAGGTTAGCTTGGTTTTCCTTAATTGTCTTTCCTATTGTGAGATATACCCGTGGTCTACCTGTGTAATGTTATTTAAAAAAAGAATATCCTGACAGATCCCTGGACGAGAAAAGAGTGTCCCTGTGATGTATCCTTTGTGTCATTTCTACTCTCGCGTTAGGTTAATTTAGGGAATTAATTAGACAACAAATATATATTATGTAATTGGCTAATGGAGAAAATCCAATGCCACAAAAAAAAACTCACCAAATTATTTAGGTCTATGTATTTTTAAAAAATTACCGACACATGTAAATGCATCAAGTTTAAAATCTTTTAAAAGACAATTATACAATTCTTGTTGAAAAGTGCTTTTATAGTCTGGATGAGTTCTATGAAAGTAACAGTTAGTTTGTAAGTAAGCATATGACTATTCCTATACAAGTGTACCACTTTGTCTGACAGGAAAATAAAATTTATTTATTTATTTATTATTGTTACCCCCCCGTTGGCATGGAGCTGGTATGTGTGTCTGGTAGTAAGTTTGCGAGTTTTTCTTTGTCTATTATATTCTATCCTTGTAACGGATGACTCAATTTAGATTCCGGTTTACACCATACGATTTAATACTTCTACAAAAAGGTTTTTAGATATTTTTAAAAATTTGAATTTAGGTCGTCATCCTTTTTTTTGTTCGAGAAGAGGAAACCCACACGGGCTGCCCATCCCACTGGAATGGGTTTGAGTGTCAGACTCAAATTGACTAAAACCCCTCCTCCTGGGCTCGTCTGTAAAGAATACTCCAGAAATACTGCAGCCTCCTGGGCTTATTATGCTCTCCCTTTCTTAGTTTGCACTGTTCATTTTAATATTCCTGTATCACTACAAGGTGATGTGCCGTTGGCAGCAGGTCTGAGGAAATAGGCGGAGTGATATTGGCCAGGTCCATTGTCTTTCCCCGTTGATATTATATCCTTCAATCCAAGCCCTGCAGTTGTACAATATGCTTTGTCAGCAACGGCTTCGCTACGCGGCGTTCTTCGCTGGACACCATCCTAATCAAGTCCTCGTCGCGCGCAACGTCGTTCTACTTCGGTGCTTTGTTCGGCAACTGCCTCACCACGCGGTGTACCTTGATGGTCCATAATCCCGTCAAGTCCTCACCGCTTGCGACGTTGCTTCACTTCGCATCCCTGCATCACTTTAGTGAGGATCGCTCTAGCCTCCAGTTTTATATGTAATGGACCTATTTTCCCATTCCTTCAAAAATTTGAAGGTTGCCCTCCCCAGACTATGCTCCTTGTCAGCAACGACCTCGCTACGCGGTGTTCCTTAATGGTCCATCACTCCAGTCAAGTCCTCGCCACTCGCGACGTTGCTTCACTTCACACCCCTGCATAACTTTAGTAAGGACCGCTGTGGCCTCCTTACTATGATGCAGGTTTATCTGCACCTTCAGCTGGAATGAGCCTATTTTTCCCTATTCTTCCTGAAAGTTATCCTCCCCTGGCTCGGGAATCCAGACGAGAGGCTCTGGCGCTTTGAAAGGTCCTTGGTGTTGGCCGACGTCACGGACACCTCGTCCCCCAGCTCCTTCACCTTCCGCACTGCGCTCGTGGGCTTTGTGGTTGGCGGGCTGCAGCAAAGAACATGCTGAGGACCCCCTCCCCCCCTAAAAAACAGACCAAAAGTAATCGAAACACACAAATACCCGGCATTAATATCACGCCGACTCGTTGTAGGTTTGGTACAATGGTACAAAAGAATTTTATAATATTAATTATAAGTATTTCGACAGAAAAATGTACAAGGTAGCATAAATATACTAACAAACGTACGAAAATATTTAGAGTCAACCCTGGTTGATAAACAAACATCAGTCAATAACATCTAGCCGACTCGTGTGCGATCTTTGAAAATGGAAGCACATACGTCACCATGCGAAAATTCAAATTTTAACGTAAAAATAAAAAACTAATAAACCATAAACCAAAACTTTGCTAATGTATTTATTAATTAGAACGTCTGAACTGTTCACCACATGCATTAGAATACCATGATTTAGATTGGCGGGATGACCCTATTGCAAAAACTGCAGTGAATCATAAATTTTCATCCTGTTTATATATAAGTTGTAGCTTCTTCATGTCTTACAATATTGGTAACAACTAATTTTAGGAATGAATTAACATAAAAGAGAAAGATGTTGTAGGAATTATTCAGGTTTACTTCTCTTTTTTTGGACTACAGATTGATTGTATTAGACAAGAGTTTATTTCCCAAAATTTCATTAAAACAATGCCCATTTGTCAAGGTATTAACAAAATATTACACAATTACTGTTTGTTGTGTTTTTAATTTTTAATAAGATACATAATAAAATTATAGGGTTCTAACCTACTAGTGCGGCAGCCCACTACCAAGATCGAGTTACTTTAGCGAAGATAATTCCTACATTCGCACGTTGCTTAATTTTGAGGGCTGATCAAGTCATCGCAGCGAGGCAGTTCTCCACTTCAGGCTATTCCAAATATCATTAAGAAGACGAGAAAAATATGAACTGAACTTTTTCCCAATTCATATTTGAGAAAAATGATTTCCGCCGCGACAAAAAAAAAGCAAATTAAGGCTGTTTGTAAGCACAAGCTCTCAGAAAATTTGTTTAAATGGAATTGAAATTGAATTTCAAGGTTCCAGACATACAGTAATGATAGAAGAAGGATTAACAATTGTCAGGTTTAGTATTATAGTTTCAAACATTTAATTCATCGTCATCTGATGAGCTTTCACTCATATATATCTCATTGTTTGATTCGTCTCCGTAGTCCACGTCTTCCTGTTGTTCCTCTTCTTCTTGTATTGTGCGCACCGCCGCGTCATTTCGGAGCACGTATATAGATACCAGGAGACTCTGATGCGACCTGTCTGGACCGAGGATGCTGCGCTGGTACTATACGGAGTATACCATCTCTGTATAACGACAACGCAGCATCCTCGGTCCCAACAGCTGCCATCTTTTATTTACGTATACACGCGTTCTATACCTTCCGCTGGAGATGCTACATGGCTTCGGATACACTCCATGTCTTTGCCATAGGCAACGAAGTCATCCAACATCTCTATGTCCTCCGCGCGCCGCCGCACCAACACACCGATTTCGCGCAGCTACGGCCAACGAAAAACGGCAGTTCGCATTTTTTTATCGTTTTATATACTCCACTTTATACATAGAAAAAAGTTTTACCCTTTCTGCTTTGATAATTTTAGCCTCCAATTTGATGCAACTTTGATTGATATTATTGGAATTAGGCCGATGGAAAATGGCAGTTCTCGATTAATTCATGTCTTGTTCATCATTTTAAATAGAATTAATCGAGAACTGCCTCGCCGAGGTATAAAAATTAGACATTTTTTTTTAACAGACGGGAAGTCGTTTGCCAATGGTCCGTATCGTTTTTCGAACTTTTGTCGTCTGAAACAGTGTCTTAGACTTTCATAATCTATAGAGTTTCCCTGCGATAAAGCTCGCTGTTTTGATATGGGTTTTTGCAGGGCCGGATTAAGGATCGACGCGCCCCTAGGCTAATCATGTACTTGCGCCCTTTTATTCATAATGGAAAAAAAATGATAAGCAAGAGAGTTGTCCCGGTTTCAAAATTGATGAGGTGGGGGGGAGGAACCTAAAAAACATTTTTTATCCAGATTCAAAACCGAGGAGCGGGGACGAAAATTTTTGGAAAAATATTTTTTTGTCCAAATTCGAAATTTACGAGCGGGGGAGGGGATAAATATTGCATTATCTCCCTTAGACTGTCGCCTAGTTAGCCATATGGATAATCCAGCCCTGAGTGGCCAGCGGCTACGATAAAGAGCAGGGGCATTACTATAAGAGCGGAAACATATAATATATATCTCTTTCCGTTTCTATTTTCCTATAAATAATCCTGTAAAAACTTGATATAGTTGGAAAGAAACATATAAGAGAAGTAGAAATTCCCTTAATTGGCACAAAAAATTGAGCTGGCACATGCCGATCAAAGCGTTTTTCACTTTCGCACTTTCGGACGAACAATGAGGCCGGCGCGGAAGGTATAAAGAGGTGTACAGACGATCTAACTATCCAACCAATCAACCTTCTCGGTACACTATGAAAATTGCCATGACAATTCGTAAAAGTGAGCTGATCTGCTGGAATTTCAGCGTCTTCAAAGCGTCTCAGCTCACTTTTACGACTTCGCATAGCAATATTCAGTGTACCGAGAAGGTCGGTTGGTTGGTTGGATCGTCTGTAGACCCCTATATAAAGTGCAGCACAGGTCGGGCATTTTTTTGTAGTATCCACGGGTTTAGGTAAACATCTCTTCGCTGAACTATACAATACAGAGGTAATAAATTCGATCATTTTATCAAAATAAAATAATCAAATAACAAATAAATAATTTTCTTGTATAAAAAAAAGTACCGATGCGACATAGATATAAAGGACGACCCGACGAACCAACCAGCCAACCTTCTCGGTACACTTTGAAAATTGCCATGACAACTCGTAAAAGTTAGCTGGTCTGCTGGAATTCCAACGTCTTCAAAGCGTCGACAATATTGGCTCCAGCAATTTTACGAGTTCGCATGGCAATCTTCAAAGTGTACCGCGAAGGTCGGTCGGTTGGTTTGATCGTCTGTAGACCCCTCAAGGAAGGCCTCAGGCTATACCCGGAAGGATTACGGCAATAAAAACTTCAGACATCGATAATTACTTTAAACGTATGAACATTTTCTATTTCATATTATTTATTTCTCTCTCAGATTCTGATATCTCTGAAAATTAAATATAAGTAAATGAATAGTTAGGTATTTTGGTATTTATAATTTTTATTATGGATATAATTATAAAATTCAATCAAAATAGTTACATAAAATATACATATAGGCTTATACAAATTTATTAATTTCGGCCCAGATAAGACGGCCAGGCCTGTAGCTAGAAAGTGCTTTCACGACGGGCAAACAATTTTTCAGGACGGGCCCGTAAAAAAGTCCGAAAAATTTTTTGATGAGCGGGGGGGAGGGGAGAAATCCAAAAAAATTTTTTTGAAAATTTTTACCCAATCTCTTTCAAAATATTAAAAAAACAGTTAAAATTGCCCCCATTACGATCACCGTAGGTCGGGCAAAACTTATTTCAGGACGGGCGCCGCCCGTCCTTCCCCCCCCCCCCCCCTTGCTACAGGCCTGAAGACGGCGTCGGGTACAAAAGCTTTTATGCTTGTCTTTGCTTAAACAAACAATTTTTTACGCTCATTATATAGTAAATGTCATCCGTCGGCCATCGGGAGATAAAATTAGTGAGTTTTGAATTGCTGAAGCGCCCCCTCGCGCTTCGGAGCCCCTAGGCTATAGCCTATTAAGCCTTATGGATAATCCGGCTCTGGGTTTTTGATAACGCGCTGCCACACTACACATAGTTTTTTAGAGAAATGTAAAACGAAGAAATTGTTTCTTCAGAATCCAATTAATAAAATCGAAGATATTTGCAAAAATATATAGAAGAAACCACAAAAATAACCATCGCCACAAAAAATCGAAAACAAAATAAATTTCAGAGGTCGGACAGAGTAAAAGTGTCATTTATGTATCCCTTGCGATGCCAAAAATAAGTAGTTTCAGCTCCCTGATTAAAATTTCCCGTGAAAATCGTAAGAAAATCGTCATGTAATTTCTCATGATATTTCAATTTAAACGCATAAATAAGCACCGTTTGTTTTGTAAACGAAGTTATAGTATACCTTTGACATGGATTATTTTCCAACGCATGCATGCGTCTCTGGCATCACTTGTATTAATTTTATTTCCCCCAATGCAGTGACAACATATTTTTTATAACAGCATTTTAAATGCAAATCACCCTTTCTTTCGCCAATTTTATTAACTTAAGTAGTCGATCTACAAACAGTTGTGAGGGAACTGCAAGTGACAGACATTGTATACGATCAACCCTCCCCGATTTAACCCTGATCTGCTATCTAGATTTGCGGCTGTACTTAAAAATGAATTACAATTATAGCGAGTGCCCTCCACTGCGACGTGACTGTTTGTTACAACCATTGTGACATACGTTCCCTGTTCTCCGGTACTCCAGAAATTAATTACAACGTATGTATCATGGTCAGATATGATTGTGCTACAGTACGTGACCTGTGGTGATACTGTTTGGGGTTGGCTAAGAGCAATCGTCTTTCAAGTGTGAATGAATAAATACGAAAATCAAATTGGATTGAAAAGGTATGCTGCACGCGATCAGAATCCTCAAGTTGATTTTGTTTTGTGTTAATTACTGAGCTGTACTGAAATCACAAATTACATGAATCTAGATCAATAATTATTGTATCCACTAAGAATATTCGATTGTGTCGTTGCATACCCTGCCAAAAATGTCGGATAGAAACTTATAAAAAAAAGTGATGCGGTTTTATCATTCCTATAAGTTATATCAGTATTATACAGACATGATTTTATCTTTTTAAATAAGTTTAAATTCAGTTATGAGACAGTAATTCAAAATGTGCTATATGGAATTATTATGTTGCCCTTTTATTAGTACTTATATGAAATATACCTCAACAAACCTACAGTTTAGAGTGTGTAAATGCACTCTTGCCCTTATATTTGTAGGAATATGAATTATAAGATACAACTTTAAAGAGATTCTAAACTTTTTTATGTTTTCTATAAGTAATATTACAGAGCGTGTAATTGCTCATTAGGTATGTACATTCACATAGCGCGAGAGATATGACAACACAGCAAAGCAAACTCGCCCGTTGGCGAAGTATCCCAGCTCTCATTTATTTCATTTCACCCAGCTGGCACACGCGAATTCTTACTCCCTATGCCTAGCCCGCCACTACACACACTGTATAAGAGTTCCAGTCCGTCTTTTCTCCAGTATCTATCGTCTAGAAGACACCTGTGGCGATCAGTTCACTTGCTGGGTAAATATAAGTCACCAACCCCAGGCTCAAGTAACCAAGGATCTTTTTATTAGCGGGGGAGTAGTGTGGCGATCAGTTCACTTGCTGGGTAAATATAAGTCACCAACCCCAGGCTCAAGTAACCAAGGATCCAGGAAACAAAATATAATACAATAACAAATTTAACAACACCATTTATCAATATGTTTTTATTGAAAATTTTCACATTGTCTTTTTAATAATATTGAAGTGGATATACATGTCAACAAATGTACAGTTTAAATTGTATATTTTACAGATGTATTTTTACTGTAAATTTCCATATAGCTTTCTTTCTTTTTTATTAGTATTAATTTAGATATGCATGCCAAGAAATGTACAGTTTCAATTACATATTTCAAATAGAAATACTAATATAGTGGTGAATAGAGTACTCGTATGATTCGTATCAGTATTACGAATCCTGACAAAAAAAAGATTCGTACATTTCGTATCGTCGTTGTAACAGTATTCATTTGTACAATCGAGTCAGTTCAGATTTCTGAAACGAAATACGAATGTAACCGCCGATACGATTGGTATGAATATGGAAAAAATTTTCATGTTTCTTCCCCCCCCCCCGCTCTTCAAAAAAATTTTTTTTTGGATTTCTCAACCGCGCTCTTCAAAAAGTTTCAGATTTCAAATTTCAGATTTCTTTCGTTCTAAGTAAGGAGGGAAAATAACTGTCATTTAAATTTTTCTGGCCGTCGGGTTTTTTTATGCGGCCGAACAAATACTTATTTATCTGTGCCCGACCCCAGAGCAACCAACATGACGGGCATTTGCCCCTTTGCCGAATTTCGCCCTTTCATATCATTACTGAATAAAGTGTATTATTATTATTATTATTAGTAAGGAAAATAGCGCCTTACACCCCAAAGAGGAAACACGAAGCAGCTACAGACACGTGTTTCGGAATTATTGTTCCTCATCAGCATAGCGTAGCAGCAAAAAGGATCTGGAAATGACAGATAATAACAATAATTGAAGGTTGAAAGCACAGTACACAGTACTCTTATTCGTGCATTCATATCTAGGTCGGTTTATTTAAGACCTTCACCACTTTTGTTGCTACGCTACGCTGATGAGGAACAATAATTCCGAAACACGTGTCTGTAGCTGCTTCGTGTTTCCTCTTTGGGGTGTAAGGCACTATTTTCCTCACTATATGTTTTTGGCCGTACTAATTCCTTCCTATTTTATTTGCCTCGCTAAGTTGAAATTGGGCAGTCCACATGCTCTATGTGCCGACTGTCGGTGAAGGTCTTAAATAGACTGATCTAGATATGAATGCACGAATAAGAGTACTGTGTACTGTGCTTTCAACCTTCAATTATTGTTCCTATATGTCCTTTCTAGATCCTTTTTGTTGCTACTCTACGCTGATGAGGAACAATAATTCCGAAACACGTAGCTGCTTCGTGTTTCCTCTTTGGAGTGTAAGGCGCTATTTTTCTCACTATTTGTTTTTGACCCCATTGATTCCTTCCTATTTTATTTGACTCGCCAGGTTGGAATTGGGCAGTCCATGTGCAGTCTATGTGCCGACTGTCGGTGAAGGTCTTAAATAGACCGATCTAGATATGAATGCATGAATAAGAGTACTGTGCTTTTAACCTTCAATTATTGTTCCGTCCTTTCCAGATCTTTTTTGTTGCTACGCTACGCTGATGAGGAACAATAATTCCAAAACACGTGTCCGTAGCTGCTTCGTGTTTCCTCTTTAGGGTGTAAGGCGCTATTTTCCTCACTATTTGTTTTTGACCCTACTGATTCCTTTCTACATTATTATTTTGTCATCATTATTATTATTATTTATTTGACGAGTGTATGGAATTAATTTACTTTTTTAAAATTCTATATGAAATAAAAATAATTATTCTTAAATAATTATGTAACAGCTGGCACATTTTAAAAATATAAAAAATAAAAACTAAGTAGCAAATATTTTGTCTCAATTATTATACCTGAACGCATTTTATGACTGCCCGACCCGAGCACCGTTACGCTCGCGCACACCACTTTTTCATATTTTTCGAAAACCAATTATCATAGAGTATGTTTTTTTTTTGAGGTGAATTAAAAAAATAGCACTTCAGAATGGTAGACATGATTTTTCGACACTGCATTCCATTCAAAAGATATTTAACTTTAATTGGATTTTTTTATGCAAAAAAATTTTCTATTTCTTTCAAATTAAATTTTCACCACTTTTTTCTAAATAATGACCATATAGAAAAAAATTGTAAATATTGACCAACTCTCGAAGAATAGAATTTTCCTTCTCATAGCAAAATCTGACAGAAAGTGAAGTACTTATAGCCATTTTTCGAAGACCCTTTTTTTTAATTGAATCTATCTATCAAAAAATAATGCAAATCGATCTGAAATTTTTATCAAATATTCCCTTCTATATAGCACGTACTTTAGTAGAATTTTAAAAAATTTTCTAAAATTCTCCTGAAATTAAACATTTTTTTTAAAATTTCGTTTTTTTTTAATTTACCCCCGACCTATTAAAGCTATTTTATAGGTTATTTTAATACCTATGACTTTCCCATTTGAACTTTCCTCTCAGATTATTAGCCTTCTATTTAAACGCGAAAAAACGATTTTTTAACTTTACGACCTCCCACTCCCCCTTATCCGGTATGACATCAGTTGGCACGCTATAAGGGCTTGTTTTGGATGTCCAACCCACCAACTTAAAATAATAAAATCGTGGTTATGTATTTTCGCCATGTCAAATTACAACTCGACTGAACTATTAAGCTAATTTTGAATTTTCATGAATTCGTGAAGAAAAGTACCACTTTATGTAATTGTTGCATAAATTAATATTTACATGCTTCATTCTGCAAGAAATCGACTCTTTGAAAATAGAAGATACTGTTTTAAGAATTGGTACCATTTTAAGATTGATTTGAACTTTTACTAAGTTCTAAAATTGCTATTGAAAATTGCTACGTACGTATGCATGTATGAAAGCATTCCGTAGGTCGCAATCCATAACGGATCTACTTGAATTGTTTTTTTAATTGCTTCGTATATTAACGGAACAGCGAATTGGTCACAATTATGTTATCACTATATATTCCTTAACAAATTTATTTGTATGAACGTCAAACTTGTTAAATAGTAGAAAATATGTTTTTTGTGTCGATAAAATGCAGGGACAAATATAGCAAGCGGATTATTTTTTTAAATTTTTTGAAATAGATACCAACTATATCGGGACGAAATGAAGATAAAGGATGAGTGATTAGTGACCCGGTACCACAAATAGTTGGAATAAAATTTCCACGTTCTTCGACATTAAAGAAGTATTGCAAATATATTCCCTGCACCGTTTCGTCTTGTCTGCTATCTGCAACAGTGCCACTCCTTACACACAATAATTTAAATTTCGCATTAAATACTATTTTACCACATTCTTAGAAGAAAGGAAGCAACATGTGGGGGCCTCTATCACATGGGCCGGATATTTTTCCGCCTTTTCGTGTCAAAGTATCCATTTTTACCAACTTAGAATCGGCTTAAATTATTTTCAAAATTTAGCAAATAAATCCTTCTGAAAAAACAAAAGAATCATAAATATTTCATATCCAAACTTTAATACATTTTAGCATTTCTAATATTAAGATATTAATATCGATATTCCTCTCCGAAGAAAAACCACAGTAGGCCGAGCTTTTATGTTTTATAAAATGTAATGTAATGTGCAGAGCCAGATATGGCCGATTCGGCAAATCGGTCACCATTCGGCACTTTCGACATTTGGCAATTATATACATAAAATCATAAAAAAATAATGAAACTCAATACCATAAATAATTATTACTCTTCGTCTTCTATTTGAGTTAAATCATCCTGGCTGGCAACGGCATGGCCAAATCTACTTGTTCTAGTCTCTTGCCCCGAGCGCTGTATGTATACCGTGCGTGTAATTGCCCATTAGGCATGTACATTCACGTAGCGCAAGAGATATGAGAACACAGCGCAGTAAACTCGTTCGTCAGCGAGTATCCCAGCTCTCAGTAATTTCATTTCAGCCAGCTGGCACATGCGATGTTGTAATTCTCTATGCTATGCCTAGCCCGCCACTACAACCACGGTATGAGTATATGTATATCTACAGTGCCCTGTCATACTTGCTGGAAACGTAAACAGGACACTTCGATTCAAAGTCGAGTCTTCAATCAGATTTACATTTTTTTGTATCCGCAATAAATTAAATGACCATCTAGTCGCGTCAATATAGAAAAGTTAAAAATTGAGATTTTTTCTGGCAAAGGACCAATCGGAATAATATTTTTTGCAAATTGTTTATTGAGGTTTAAGAAATATTGGTAAAAAGAAAAAACAGGCCACTGGGACTTTTCTATTAATAACTAGCAATTTCAAACACTAAACAAATTAAGTAAATTTGTTAATTTGCTATCTCGGAAAGTATTTGAGAAAACCGACTGAAAATGTATACTCAGGTTTCGAGGTATCTGATCACGATTTTGAACTAAAAACTGGAAAATTCAAGGTTGGCGGCTAATATAGGAAAACGTGATATATTTTTTAATTTACTGTTTAATATTTTTTTAAAGCAATTATTATTGTTTTAATTTAATATGTAATTTTTAAAATTGAAAATAATGGTCTTAAAATAGTAAATATTTAGTATACAATATAAACTTTGTTTACGTGTATTTTACGTGAAAATTACAGTAAAAAGTATTTTAATATTGTATGGAAAGAATTGTTAAAAAATTGTTTTTCATTATTTATTTCCACACAATAAAAATTGTTTACTAAAAAAATTATATGAAAATATAAATTTAATTAAACACCATTCTTTAAAGTAATTTTTTACAATTTCATTAATTTGAGTTGTTTATGAATGAAAATATTGCTCCTCTTGTTCTTCATCTTCATTTCTGTCTTTTTCTTTCTTCATTATCGTAAAATAATGTATTCAATATATTATTGAGGTAAATCTCACCTCTTTCTATTGAAAAGTTTGGTACTAATATGAAGGAGGTACTAAGGAGGATGTCTTTACCGTATGTAAATTCCGGGATCAAGAAAGCGCGCTGCATTTAAAATTTGTATGCCCTTTGAACTAATTAAGAGTAAAATTAATTCAGTAACGGGTACTTAAATTACATCTATTTAAAATATTTTTAGCATAAAATTTTGAATAATTTACCAGAATATTTTAAAAAATGGTTACTTTATTTAAATAAACTAAGTTAACTCCCAATTGGGGTGAAGGAGAGTTATAAATCATATATTTGAGTGCAAAATGGCATTTCAAACACATTATTATTCTTGCAATTTTTCTCAAAAATTTAAACTTAAGCCAAAAAATCACATTTTATACTTCATAGCCGCCATTTTGGGTCAGCAATCTTGAATTTTCCAATTTTCAAAATTGTACTCAGCGACCTCAAAATCCCCGAGTATACATTTTCAGTCGGTTTTCTCAAATAGTTTTCGAGATAGCAAATTAACAAATTTAATTAACTTGTTTAGGGCTTAAAATTGTTTGTTTATTAATAACAAAACGAAAAAAGTCCCCCAATGTTCCTTAGACTTCAATAAACAATTTACAAACAAAATTAGGCCGATCAATCCTTTGCCAGAAAACTTCTTAGAAAATATCTATCTTGACGCGACTAATCATATATAAAGAAAATAAAGGAGCAAAGGAGAAGAGGTCATTCGGCATTATAACAATTTCGCAACCCCCCATAAAAACTGCTTAAAACCGGCCCTGGTAATGTGTGTAATGCACTTTCTACGTTTTAAAGAGGTCTACGTTTTAAAAAAGACCGTTCTAAATCGGACTTTAAATAAACTTTTTATGGGGGTGTTTCTAAGCAAAATGGGACACACTGTATATATTATTGTATACACAGTATACCACTTTAACAAAATAAAATCGCAATTCAATCCGGAATATTTCTCAAAAAGCAAAAAAACATAAAACGTTTAATAATACTTCAAAAATACGGCTTTATAAAACACAGTATTCAGAGGTTAAAAAATCTAATTCTTCTCTCAAGATACGTCAGCATTTATTTGAAGTGCATCCATGTTTTCTATCGAGAAAACATTTTTACAAAAGCTAACCTTTAACTGTTGAAAAAGACAACTTTTATAAATAAATCGTTGCGTTTCCAAAGGACTGATGCCGTAAGGTCGAAAATGAAAGCTTTGAAACCGCTCCTGGTCAGGATGAGCTTTCTGTGTGGACACTGGAGCACTCTCAAGTGTAAAGGAGGAATCGGCATTATTGTGAATAGGCCGTATCCTGAAACCTATACAAGTATCTCGTTATCCCATGCGATGAAACCGAACTCATATTGTACTGATATATTTTCAATGCGCTTGATTTTGTACTTCTATTATACACAGTCGTGCCCCTTGAAGTTATAATCGTTTAAATATATTTTTGCGAGTAAAACATGCCTGTATGAGTTTTGAAAGAGGACTTCGACAATTGTAAAATCTTTTTATCAACTAAAAATATTATATAAATATTTTATGTCATCTCAAAGAGGATGTCCGGATGTCATCGTCATATTTAATTCAGTAAGAATTTGTCACATAAAATAACTTATCAATAGGATATTATGAGTTATTGGCAACAACTCGACTGGTACAAGGAAATTGAAGTGCTGTAATTTGGATGTTATTTATATTTGCAAATACATAATTTTTAATAGTTTATTATTCAAAAAGATTGTCTTCTGAACAATTAAATTTAAATAATAGTTTTTGTTAAATATTCTTTCTTGCTTTTCTTTAAAGATTATAAATTTATTCTCTAATTTGTTTTTTTTTTTGTCTGTATACGATAAAAGCTAACCTGGACAGATTTTACAGCATTCCTTAGCTGTTTCAAAGTAGCGTATTTTGTCGTAAATTTTTTGCAAACAGTTTTTATGAAGTAAGTATTTTTAACAAAAAAAATATTTTCTTTCTCAAAATTATGGATACATTTTAAAGGTCATTAAATTTCCTTTAAAAATCTTCCATTTATTTTCACTTCTGGTGTTTTATTGTAATTTAGAAAATCTAAATTGCAATAAAAGCCGAAAAAGTAAGTAAACATAAATTTCGACTTTGAGAATTGTTATTTGTATAGGGCGATTTACCCTGACATGCGGAAAATGTATCAGTAGGTTGTCCCCACCGAAAGGAGTTAAAAAATGAAAAATTAAAAACATTTGCCCAAAAAAATTACCTTTATTTTTTGTAGAAATGCTCCGTCAATGACTTTAATCAATCTGACGTAACGCGGTACAACCATATCACTTCCCTTCCCCCTTTATCAGACTTGGGATTGACACTATTGACAGCAAAACTGGAGAGGGTAGAAGTGACTTTTTGGTTTTAATCAAATCTTACTACAAAAATAACGAAATAAGTCGAAAAGACATTGACCCAATGCTAGTGATCTCTACAACAAGTAGATATAAGAGATATTTACTTAAACTCGCCAATAACATAAAAACACCAAACTTCAGCGGCACTTTGTACTTGCCGGTGTCCTGATTGTTCGAACGAAAGCAAAAACGCTGCACATTGACCGCACACGCCAGCTTAATATCTATTATGCCAATTAAGGAAATGTAAACATTTTCGATAAGTTCATCGCCCTATTACTGACCATAGACAAGTAACAGTAGCGTATCTTTGCTAGTTTTATTGCAACAAAAATTACTAAATTACTTGGGATCACTCTAAAATTTTGCAGGGACTTTCCCACATAGAAGACTATTACACCATTTTATTTTCCGCTTGTCGCGGTAAATCACCCCGTATAATGTAATAAAATACCTAATTTTATTTATTTATGCCCGATTTTAAAAAATAATCCTCAAAATCCTTCCTATTTTATACAATGGGCTCATTTAATGAATTTCATTTGGTAGTTGTTACTTCTTGTGGATAAAGTATTACTTAAAATTAGACGATATTGAAAATTTCAGATGAATCCGATATGTGGTTTTCGAAATATATGACTTTTAAAGAGCACGGTGCGGCCAACATCGTGACGTCAGAGGATAGTAATATAAATCGATGAAAATAGTTGATAAACTGAAATTTTCACAAACACGCATAAGTTTCAAAACACACTGCTTAAGTTAACGATTTGTAATATTATGAAACTATAATAACGCGCTGCAGCTAGCCGCTTCGGCTAGCGGGTTCCTATCAAGTGACGTCACGGCCGATACTCGACCGCGGGTGCGGTCCATTTTTATGATTTTTTTTAGACGATTTATAGGTCTCACAAAATTCTAGTTTTTTGCACAGGGTCTTAAAATGATAAGACCTTTCAGATAATCAAATTAAAAAAAGTGCTAAATGAGCCCATTCTATCAAATCCACCTCCTAAAATTTTGAATTTTAAGTATGAAATTCATGTTCAGTGTTGTCGAAAACTTATAACTACAATATTGCATTAATTTCACTTTAAGTCGGTCATATTGAGTTCACCAATTTGAATTTTGTATACGAAATTTGTGGTCGGAGACTTCAAATACCTATAATTACAATATTTAAGTCATTTTTGATTGATCTCCTATGGTTTTGGTTGATTTTTCATTTTAAGTCCGCTATAATGAATTCGCCAATGTGAATTTTGAAATTTAGGTAATGTGTTCTTTTATTCAGCGACCTCAAAACTATTAATTTTCGTTAATAAATCACCCAAATTCTCTAAGATATTTTAAATATATTTAGGGCGAATACAATGACAGAATTTATTCGGAATTATGAACTTTTCAGATGCAATTTAGTCACCCCTTCTAGCTACCTTTTCTTTCTCAATCTGCTAGCACGCAATTTTATACCTAGTTCAACCATTTTCAACGCAAGCATATCCTTACGGAATTTATAAATAAGGGTTGTTTTCAGGGACTAGATTGAGGCCCTTCAATGATTTTTGTCCTCCCAAAGTATAGTGCGCTTACAGGGACAATAATATGTATACAGAATTTAAATTGCTTTCCGAGTTAGTTTTTCATACCAAATTTTCTAGCGCACATTGTTTGCACCTAGCACATCCTAGCACAACCACTTTTATAAATATCCGACCCTTGTGTAGTTAATAGATAAGAGTTGTTTTTGAGAAGCTAGCTTTGATGCTACTGTCCTCCCCCCTCCACGTAAAAATTCGGTTTCCATAAACATAACTTTGGAGCAAATAGTTCATAGCACCTACAAGAAAGCAAAACCATGTGAAGACGGGCGGAATCATGCCTATGTGAAGGTGGCCATTTCCAACAATTTTTATAAAACAAAATTTTTCAATATCAATGTTAATAACAATTAGTTTCAATTTGAATTTAATTGTTTTAAACGCAAGAGACCGTTTTCATGTAGAATTGACCAGGCTAATCAGAAAAAATATCCACATGGAAAAACGTCAGTGGCGTACCACTTTTTTGGTAAAAAATATCAGAGGATATGTTTGAATGGACGCCACTGGTGAGCGATAAAATAACTTTTCTAACTAAAATATGTAGTTTTATATCCTATTAACGCATACCAAAATTGAAAATAATGTCTAAAACACTTGAAAAATTAAAAAATAACGATTTAAAAAAAATCAACACCCTGTAGCAAGTAATTGAAAAGGTTGCGGGCATATGTTCGTATGGACTTTTCTTCATAAAATGACCAAAGAAATCACACCCTGAAATATTAGCACGTCATTAAGGAACACCCTGTATATAGTATACCGGGTGGCTCAGCCAATAGGGACACTCTTGTAACTTTTGGATGGGCGAATGAATTTTTTTCAAATTTAGTGTAGAGATATGGGATGAAATTTCCAATTATGTGATATAAGGAACCAAAATGGCCAACTTCCGGTTTCGATGCAATTTACATGAAAATCAAATTTTCAAATAGGGGCAACCTATATATTTTTGCATATTTGGATCCTACTGGCCGAAATACGTATAATCTGATCCTCAAATATTATTTTGATTTTCAAAAAATATTTAAAAAAAAATTATTATTTTTATTTATTTAATTATAAATTTAGTATAAAGATATGGTAGACATTATGCAATATCATTTTCTTCGTAATTTAAAAATCTAATTAAATAACAGGTTGTCACATAAGATTTCCATGTAAAAAAAAATAGTTTTCGTTGAAAAACTAATAAATCGTGTTAGTATCTGAAAAGGTAATGTTTTAAAAGTACTTTCAGACTGACTTTTAACCATTTTTATCAAAATCGCGGCCTTCTTTGATTAAAACTAAAAATTTAAAAGTCTATATTTTTTGGAAATCAAAATAATATTTGAGAGTCAGATCATATGCATTTTGTCCAGCAGCATCCAAATATGCAAAAATATACAGGTGGTTCCATTTAAAAATTTGATTTTCATGTCAATTGCATCGAAACCGGAAGTCGGCCATTTAGGTTCTTTACAGACGAAAGCATAATGTTCATTTTAATAATGATTCTGTCATTTTGTAACAAAAATCATAATCAATTCCAAGTTAACGTGATGCTGTGATATCATAACAATTTAAATCTAATTTGAAATTTAACGTTTATTAATTTATTAATCCATAATTTTACTATTTAATTGATTAAAAAAGAGCAGACAATAAATAATAATATTATATTTTTTTTTTTTTTGACAAAAAGCAACTTATAATTTTACACTGAATCTTACCCGTTGTCATGTTTATCTGTCTTATTTAATCTCTCTGTGGCCTTAGCTAACCACTGCCCAATGACAATTTCAATATTTTTGCTATTGCTACTTTTGTCACATTTTAACATAGCATCTAAAAAAGTATTCAAAATTCAGAACAGAATTAGAAAGTTATTCCTCTCGCCAAGAAACACTAAATCATATTAG
Source organism: Rutpela maculata (assembly GCA_936432065.2). Taxonomy (NCBI): domain Eukaryota; kingdom Metazoa; phylum Arthropoda; class Insecta; order Coleoptera; family Cerambycidae; genus Rutpela; species Rutpela maculata. The sequence continues at coordinate 160,520,482 of OW386287.2, forward strand.
CGATTTCTTTTCAAAAAACTGATGCTTCTTCAGCAAAAATTATATTAAAAAAATCAATATAGAAGGATATATCAGTTTAAAAAGAAAATTGCTAATATGATTTACTGTTTTGGTGAGAAAATCGCTTCGCAGGAGGCCATGTATGTGAATTAAAACCAAATTAATGTCACCTACACATATAATTTTTGCCACTCTACATTAAAAAAAAAAAAATATTCAAATCGTGCAAAAAATAGAAAATTACAGGCTTGTTCCTCATTTAAGCAAGTATATATCCGAACCGTAAAAAAATATATTATGTTGAATAATTACCTATAACTGTTGCGAAAAGTGCTGTTTTGGAAAACACTTTTTTCTCTTTGTGTCTGTGTAAACTGTAAAGCTTGGCCAAGTCATCACTCATTACTTTTCTCATAAAGCGGCGTAAACATTCCTTGTAATTATCGCCACCCAATCTACACATACTATCAACCTAGAAAAAAAATGCAAACAGGTAATTAATATCTTTTTACAAAAAATAATAGAGAAGATTGATTAAAATGAAAATTTGTAGTAATAAAAGTTACTACAAATTATTTGTCCTTTGCCTCTAAGCACAGAGAGTTATCATTTGCTAGCCACATAATCTAGGAAGTATATGAGTAATTTTATGTGCAACAGCCCAGTTACGTAATTTATCAACAATTTAATTTGAATTTTTGTCGTGTTGCTGCACAAATGCTTGACTAGAAGTAGTGCTCGATGGAAAATTTGATGATATTTCATGCTTAAAATTTTCGCCAGAATCACTTTCCAATAAATTACTTTCAGTGCCACTATTTGAAACATTACTTCTAACAATAGTCTCTAAATGAACACTACTCATTGAGTTCGTGGTGCCTGCAGCACTATGATTAATAGTTTGGGAATTATTTTGACTGATGCTATCATACGTTCTTGTAAATCTGAAGAATTTGTTGGTAAGCTTTGGTTCAACTGTAATAACTGTCTCTGATTTATATCATCAGTATTATGGTCTAATAGAGTTCTATTAACTTCTCTATGAAGCTGCCTGTGCCAGTAGTTTGTATTTCCCTTTTTCTTTTCATTTTAGTAAGAAAATGTACAAGTGGCGTGATGCCCTGTGAAATTTTCCCTATAAAAAAAGGTTAATGTACTTACTTATTGTTCATCAGTCACTTATCACTTATACTACGCATAAAAACAACACTTAAGTATCTCAACAATAACAGACAAACGATTAAAGCACGTAAATTCTGACATTGAGGTTATGTTATGTTTCGATTTCAGTTCAGTTCAGTTCAATTGGTTCAAATTACGTTTTCATGCTTTTCAGAATATTCTGAGAATAAACTAAGACGTATATACCCAAGTGAATATTATTAGTATATTTATTGAGCACATTGCAGTTATATACATAAAGAATATTCTAGGAATATGGTGTGAGCACGTATATATTCTAAGAATATTCTAGAAATATTCGGAATATATATATATATATATTCTTCTTGGTACATTTACAGTTTATTCTTAGAATATCTGGTGCTGTCTGGGCAGCACACTAGCGTCAACGAGATGTGCGTCAATTTGTAAAAATAGTTTTCCTGTGCATATTTTTCAAGCAATTAATATATTATCATAAGAGCGATCAAAAATATTTAAAAAATCATGAATACTAATATTGTTGCTGCATTTTATTATCACAAATAATAATTATTAATTGTTAAAGATTAAAGATTAAGAAACAAAATGCACTGGCACATACATACACTTTAACTACAAAATAGCAAAGTATTGGTCAATTCCACCGAAGAATGCCGAAATATATTTTACTTAACCGAAAAGTTCCGAAAAAAATTTTTTGAGCTTTATTGGACCCTTGCAATTTTTTATTAAAGTTAATAGTTTAACAGTAAAAAATTTTCGAATGTCTAAAATGACGCAAATTACCTAACTTTGACAAGCTGTATATCAAAAACTGTCCATAGGATCGGCTCGATGTGACAAGAACTTTTGATCAGCATGACTTGAACTACAAAATAGCAAAGTTTCAGCCAATTCCACCGAAACACCATTTTCATCGGTTTTGTTCCGAGGTCCTTTAATAAAAATGTGTTTTTAAAGATTTTTCTAAACTAAATACTTAAGATTTTTTTTTTTTAACTATTTAACGTCGGCCTATTTCCGCTACCAGGGCCTATCGCCGACGCCAGGAGACGAGCTACCCCCAACCTGGAAATTTTGCCGAACCTCTTCCCTTAAGAAGAGTAGGGATCTTTTACTTGCCTAACATTTAATAGACAAGGGACCGCCTGCTTTACATCCCCTCCGAAGGTTGGTATATCCACTACGTAATCCTCGTCTGAAATTACGTAACTTCCGAGTATACACTGATATACAAGCCTCTAGAAGGTGAGACGAGAACGCTGTATTTCCCAAGATGGGAGCCCATCCAAGTACTAACCGCGCTCGACGTTGCTTCAACGGAATATCGACTGATATTCACATTGAAGTCGCCTCTACGCTCGCCCCAAATACTTAAGATGAATTATTTATTTTAAATGTATTACGTTCCTTGCTAACGGAAGGGAAATATTGTAATAATAAAAATTTCCATCAGTGTGTCCGTGTTTTAATACATATTAACAGAATATTTCAAATTTTTTATATCTTTAACAAACATGATATATGTGCATAATATATGTTGGTTTTCTTCTTCCTTCGAGTACATAATCACTATAATTGATTAAATAGTAAAAATGTAATAAGCAAATAAAAAATTTTACAACTCACCAATTATAGTCGAGGTTATAGTAAACTGTTGGAATATGTTAATTATATATCATAGGTAAAGTTCCATAAGTTAAGCATAATCCCCGAGTTTATTCTAGTTAATTTAAAAATGTATAAAAAAAAACTGATAATAATACTTTTAGTACAGTTTAAGAGCACTCATTAAGAAAATTATAACCTGATGTTACAAGAATCATACTTGCCTAATATGTCAAACTTATTAGTATTTCTTATGATTTTACCATTCAAGTGATTATCTAACATAAATCCAATTTCATTTTCTGTGCTTAGGTACCATTTGATTTTGTATTACAATAAATTTCGTGATACAAAAAATAGCACAGCAAGTACTCAAATGTTTTTTAAATAAAAGTAATTTTTCAAATGAAAAGAGCTGTTAAATACATTTTTAATTTTTTTATTAATAATAAGTTTTACAATAATACATCAACATATTTTTATAAATTTATTTACAAAATTAAACATAATATGTCTCTATAAATAAAAATACTTGTATATACACAATAGGTACATACTTAAAGCAATAAATAAATATAACATTTACAATCATGATTCAGGAATTTAGGATCTTCCTATAGCAAAAGAGAAGAAAACGCATTGATCTCTTCCATTCCATACTCAATAAATCAGATGATTTCTAAACCCTTCTGAAGGCAAAAGCTGGTAAAAATGCGTTTGTAGCTGCAGTTTCCATATCATCATTATCTAATGGAGCAGATCTTCTACTCCTACGGAAACTTCTCCTTGCGAATGCTGGTAGGAAAGCGTTTGTAGCTGCAGTTTCCATATCATCTTGATCTTTCAAATCAGCAGATCTCCTGCTTCTTCTGAAGTTCCTCCTAGCGAAAGATGGCAAAAATATTGTGGAAGAAGCAGCAGTTTCCATATCATCATCATCATCTTTTAGATCAGCTGATCTCTTGTTTCTCCTGAAACTTCTTCTAGCAAATGCCGGTAGAAATGCATTTGTGGCTGCAGTTTCCATATCATCGTCATCTTTTAGATCAGCAGCTCTCCTATTTCTGAAGTTTCGCCTAGCAAAGGAAGGTAAAAATATAGTAGAAGAAGCAGCAGTTTCCATATCATCTTTATCTTCTAAATCAGCTGATCTTCTGTTTCTTCTGAAGCTCCTTCTCGCAAAGGCCGGTAGGAAAGCATTTGTGGCTGCAGTTTCCATATCATCATCATCTTTAAGATCAGCAGATCTCCTTCCTCTGAAGTTTCTCCTGACAAATGTAGGTAGATATACATCCTCTGCACCGTCCAAATCTTCTAAATCAGCAGCAGCTCGCTTATTTCTTCTAAAATTTCTTCTAGCGAATGAGGGTAAAAATGCATTAGTAGCTGCAGTCTCCAGATCTTCTTCATCTTTAGCTGATCTCACTTGCCTTAACAAGGCGTTGTCTTCAACAGGTCCTGCGTCTTCACTAATTGATCTTTTAGAAATTTTTTCGGAGCCAGTTAATGCCATTACTGTGTCGGTATAAAGAGATCTTTTAGACCTCTCTTCTTTTTCCGGCCCATCTTCGAGAGGGTGACTGAGGGATTTTGTAACTGTAATTCCCACTAGCAACACGATAACAAATATTTTCATTGCACTCTTATTGTTTCTCTGTAGTTATGTCGACTAGTTTAAAACTGTACTGATTATAGTTTTGAAATTTTCAATATTTATAAGGACTTCTGAAGTGTTAATTGCAGTTAAATAAAAGTGTAGCATTGACGCTGGTATGTTTACTAAAAATCCTGTATGCTTTCCATTAAGTGTTAATTTTTTAAGCAAGCAAATTAAAAAATGTGCGTCAGTATATCTTAATATAGTTTTGAAAGAATACAATTATTTACCATTCCAATAAGAGGGAATAGTTTGAAAAATTGCTCATTATTTATAGATAATTAAGCGACGTTGTCCTATTATTGCATGTTTTAGTTAAACACTGATATATTATTAAAACAAATAAAATCAAAATAACAAAGGCAATAAGAAAATAATTATTCAGATATCAGATGTAAATTGCTCGTGTCAATAACAATAACATTAAATGAAATTAGTGTTCATAATCATCGCAGTATTATAAATTTTAAAGTAAACAAATTTGCTTATTTGCTAAAATATAATGCATAAATATTAATATCACTTTTCTGGAGAAAAGCGATTAGCAAACCAATATACGTACATCTATGAAAAATTCAGTAAATGTTACATTTTATGAAAATTTTGTTATTCTTTTTGTTTTGGGAATTATGACGAAACAATTGAAGACCTAAGTGGATAAAGGTGTTATGTCACACTTTTAAAGTTTTGAGTAAATTAAAGAAAACGGTTTTAAGTTGGAACTTATTTATTTTGTCTTCGATTCAAATAAATAATACCTCATAAAATAGATAATTTTGGGTTATATTCTTGTTGTTTACACTAATATTAAAGAACAATATCAAGCTGTTATGAAACTAGATTTTTCTGTCCAAAACTGTGTACATCCACTAAAATTACTGGCTGTATGTATGACATGGCGCCTTTATAATTAAAAAGTTTCTATAAAATATTACAAATTTAGAATTCACCGTTTATTGGGTGTTAAATCTATATCAGGGGTGTTCAAAAATTGCATAAAATAATTTTTTTTTTTTAATGCGACATAACACCTTTATCCACTTAGGTCTTCAATTAGTAAATTCCAACTTTAATTGACCCCATTTTTATGTGTATGCCGAAGATGTTTCGCAGCTAGGAGTTCAGGCCGTAGTTTCAGTCAATACATACAGTTTGTAAAACAAACCTGTACATTTAAATGTGACCGCACATACCGAGGATGCTAGCAGGGTATCCTCGGTATGTGCAGTCACATTTAAATGTACAGGTTTAGGTTTGTTTTGCAGATTGATGGCCTCGTACCCTTATGGATCTAGGGCAGATATGAGACAAAAATAATTATAAATTATATATGTACTGCCACATGGAGTTTATGTATATATTAACAATAAGAAAAAAAGGATTCGAAACAAAATAAATTGCGCCTCTATAAGTCAACTCCTTAATTTTTTATAAAATATTGTATTAAAAATTAAAAACTCCCCATCTTGGATATAATAATTTTTAAACTTTCAGCGCCTTTTCATTTTAACTTAGGGTGGCCTTCTTGTTCAGAAATTAAACTCGGCGCACAGTGGTCAATTTGCCATATTTAGCAGGAAAATATTATTAACACTTCATTTCTAGCTGTATTTTTGTTTAGAAGTATATTTTTGTTTAAATATGTTAAATTTATGATACGATGCATAAAAAAATACATACATAAATATATACAGGGTGAGTCAGTAGCATGGGGACAGCCAATATCTCCTCAAACGTTTGAAATTAGAAAAAATGTCTCAGATAAACATTGTGGAAGATGAAGAGTGTAATATTCAAAAATTAGTTTCAACTCTACAGGGTGTTTCACAGAGTGGTGGCAAACTAATGTCAGAATTTTTTAAATGGAACACCCAATAGTAAAATCTGTAAAAGGCGCATTTTCGTAAATTTGAGCGTCATTTCATTTTGAATGTTAGTCGAGACCATGTACTAATTTACAGGACTCTCAGAGTTGGACACAATTCTGCAGGGTGTTCTCCACGATGATTTAAATTTTTACATATTTCAACTGTCATAATTCAATTTTTTCATTTTTTAATACGCCTCTGCAATTAATCACCTATATGATGATACATTATACTGACAACTTTTTTTCGACGATTTCAAGAAAAAAAGTCTATTACCGTTTTTCTTTACCTCTTTTATTGCTGCATGCAAACTTATATTTCGGAACTTTCTAAAAATTTACTCCCGCAGTACTGTACGCGGAGAGCTCCTTCCAAGTTTTTTTATTACGGAAGCCACATTACGTTTACCACTTGCATGATATGCGGGTTGAGTTGCTAAGCTTAACTCTTTTGGAGTATGTTCCAATATTGGTTGCACTTTTTTTCTTTTCGACTTTTGTTCACTACTACTAAAACTCTTTGACGGTTGACCTACTTTCGACCTAGAAGGCTCACATACATTTTCTTTATTAGTCTCATATTTTAATTCTCCATTTAACCAGAGTGTTTTTTTTAAACGAAGCCACATTAAATTTGCAAGACTGCCAGCGTTTAAGTAAATTACATAAGAATAGCTTAATAATTTGAATAAGTTCTTAATTTTCTCCTAACAACCCGCGCTGGTCTTCTTTCTCTTGTTCAATATATTCAATTATACTACACTGCATTACATATAAGAATTTACAATGTTAAGTTATTTAGGAGAGACTATTTTAGGAGGTTGTCCGAGCCTTGGCAAGATAGAAGAAATAAAAATGGAAAAGCTTGTTTATGTCTACGCAATTCAAGATTTTCTGTACCAAATTTAGTAATAAGATTGCATTGTAGAAACCCTGCTGTAAAGTAAACTCCGTCAACCATATACGACTGATTTTTTACAAAAAGAATATTCCTTAGCGAGTCTGTATGAATTATATACCTACATCGTATTCCAAATTAACGGTGCATACTCCAATTTTGACCATACAAAGATCTTAATAGCAACAAAAATAAATTAATGTCTGTAAAACCTCTAGGGTTCCTAAGAGCAAAATCCAAGTTTTTAAATGAAAACTGTATGATATTTTCAATGCGCTTATTAAATGTCAGTGTGTGATCGAAAGTAACACCGAAGTCGTTGATAAATTCGGGATCGGTTAGCACAATATTATCTGAATCATGTTCATAGAGGATGGAATCTATTTTCCTCTTATACAACATCACATTACATTTCCCTATATTGAGCAGGAGGCTATTTGCATCACATCATTTTTTAATAATCGTTATGTTATTATGTAACTTTTCGCAATCAGTAACTGAAATTATTGAGGCAAAAATGTTTGTAAAATCAGCATACAGTAAGAGGACAATATCTAAGTCTACTAAAGCTTTGATAAATAATTTGTCTGATGTTTCTATCACGTTAAATTTTATTCAGCTGAGAAATTTCCGACTCCTTCCAACCACAGGAAAACTGAAAACAGTCAAAAAGAACCAAATCTGAGTCTTTTACTTATTTATTTTTTTCTTGATGTTATACGTCAGTATCATCTTTGTAAGTCACCTGGTATAGAGTGTCTGTTAGCTTGGAAATATCATTTAATGTAAGCTAACACTCGTTTTGTACGTGAAATACGAAATTTCTTTAAAGTAGCTGAAGTATTGAAACCGTTACTTTTCGGGATGGTAGTACCTCGACGAAAGTCATGCGAAATACTTCCTCGACTCGCGATTTTTCGATAAACCAATCGAGCGAAAAGTCAACGCGGAACCAATAAATCTACTCGTAAAAATATCAGTTTGATAGGAACTTCAAAGCTTTACAAAATAGTTCTACCAACACTTCATATATTTGCCACGTATCTTGTTTTCGAAAATGTAAAGTAGCCAGAATATGTTTTTTTTTTAATTTTTATTATGGACATAGAACATCGTTGAAATATTTTTGTATGTGCTAATAGAGCTTATCGTTATTATCGCTTGCGAAACTCTAGATGTATAAAATTAATTCCGTTTCATTAATTATAGAACAAAATTCTAGTTTTTTTTTTTTTTATTTTGTTTTTCCTTTTGAATAAATTTGTACCTGTAATTATCGAGGGTTTAGTTTTCTTATTATTATTTAATTGACACTCTTCTAAAAATAGATTTATTATAAGATTTATATTTGTTAATAAATGTTAAATAAGTTAGTTCAGAATAAATATAACGCAAAATATTTTCCACACTTAATATTAGGTATAATGATGCTTTCAATTGATACACGTATCTAGACGCAAAGTTAGTCGAACTTTGAATATAGTGGATATTAAATGTGTTCAATACTGTGTTAAACGTGTTCAACATTTTTTATAGATTCGATTACAGGCTTGTTATCAGAGAAACCTGAAATTACTTTGACATCAAATTCGCTATCAGCTACTCCTAAAATACCCAACTACCATTTTTAAAGCGATTCCGATAGAATTTCAATTTTTTTCTCACAAAATTAAATTTTATGAAATTAAATTATTACTTATAATATCCCTAGTGTTTGAATTATTACCGGAAATTTTTGAGTGCGCGAATCTTAGAAAATTCGTGCATGAGAATTTACGGTAATTAATTCAAGCACGTGGGGGATTCGGTCAGAAAATTTCACACCTAAAGAAATTTGGAAAATAACTAATTTTATCTGACTAAGATTATTTTGAGACTTAAAAATGCAAGACTAGTAGGCGATGAGTGATTACACAGGTCTGCGAATAAGGGGTCATGAATTTATTGGGCAGCTGAGAGTCATTTCCGAAGTAATTTTTCTCACTGAATCCGAATCTGGCTTCAGAATTGGCCCTCACTTCAGGATTTTGAAATATTTGAGGTTAAGTACTTAAATAATGGCTTTTTTGACAACTTTTAAGGTAATGTATAGGATTCAAAAATGTTTTCAACTTATAAACTAATAAATGCATCATTTAGTACCACCCTTCTTCTTTAAAATAAGCTTTGGAATGGTCACCTACTATGTTTCCTCGCAAAGTTATAGCCATTTTAAAGTAACATGAATTTGAATCCATGGTCCCCTACAACCCAACAATCTTAACCAATTTATTTGCGAGATTTTTTTTTAGCTTTAAATCTTGATTCGTTTGGACTCGTTTGGTTTGTAGTCTAGTACTGAAGGCAGAAATAGTGTAAATATTTCGTGCAAAGAGGAGATCCCCCCCCAGTTTTCGAGGCTGCTGAACATGATACAAGTGGTGGAAGAAGTTTTTCACCGCCGCAACCCCCTGAAACGGCCACCCCTTTTATGGATCCTTTTATGTTTTCATATATAAACGGGTCTGGGGAGTGATTTATCGGCGGGTTATACTTGAAATAACATGAAAGGGGGTAGAGTAAGTGGAATCCAGACAGCAGTCCTTGGGGGTGACTAAAATCTCCCGAGGGGTGGAAAATCATTTTTTTTTCAAATGATTCGGTTCAAATGCCTATCCCCCCGTTTTCGAGGTCGCTGATTACGGGAAAAATATTCATTTTTTTCTCCAACCTCTCCTCATTCCTCAAACGGTGAGTGAGGGGTGGTTTCTGCCCATTTGAGAGGTTGGAGCTAAAGATGAGGATTTTTCCCGTGATCAGCGACCCAGAAAACGGGGGGATACACGTTTGAAGAGAATAATTTAAAAATAAATGGTTTTCCACCCCTCGGGAGGGTTTAATCAACCCACTAGGCCTGCTGTCTGGATTCCACTTACTCTATAACCCCCTTCCATGTTATTTCAAGTATAACCCATCGATAAATCGCTCCCTAGACCCGTTTATATATGAAACTATAAAAAGAGTGACCGTTTCAGAGGGTTGCGGCGGTCAAAAACTTCTCCCACCACTTGCATCGTGTTCAGCACCTTCGAAAACGAGGGGGAAGGTAATCTCGCCTTTGCACGAAATATTTACAAAAAAGTCGTCTTATCTTTCATTACATAGACTATAAGATTGTTGAGTTGTATTTTCGAATTGTCGAACAAAATATATTTGCCCATTTTCCAGTACAATGCGTGGAAATCGTCTTTTTTGTGCCGAGGAGGAACGCCGCGTTTTCGAAAATTTTCACAGAGGAGAAAAGTGATAGAATAGGCGCAATTATGCAGTACAAGAAGTTATACGAGGATATGTATAAATTGCAATTATGTCGACGGGCACCTAGACTATTATATTATGTCAAATTGCATTGTTATTGTATAAAACCGCGTGTAAAAGTAAAAGTAGTGTTAATTAAAAATGTTGCGTTTTGGAAAAGAAAAAAAATAATATATTAGAAGAGAAGTTCAAAATTAAATAAAAATGAGTGAAAACCCGGTATTGTATTAAAAAGCAAAATGTCAGCCATAATCATGTGCCAACATTTTGACGGAAAAATTTCCTCTTATTCATTTTTCCTAGAATACCTGGAGGATGAAAATTTCCGGAAATTTTTATGGTTGCGTTGGTAACAACACAGCATTAAAGCCTGTGATTGGTTGTAAAAGACAATAGACAAACATTAAAAAAAAACAAATTTTTTATTCAAGGGACTTGAAAACATGTAAATCCATAAAAACTTAGTCTTATTTCTAACACTGCTATTAATCTAACACTTATTAATATCCTAATAACTTTTTTAGAGTTCCTCTCTTCAGCTTCTGTGATCTGATTGATGTATTGGATATCAGACGGGTGGCCCTTTAGAGAGTCCCTTCCGTTCGTTCAGTTGTTGATCTAACACACAAAATCTCTCTCGAGATGTTAAAGTTAATTATTCAATAAAAAAAAATGCAGTAATTCAACTATTACCATTTATTGGGGTAATTCAAGTTACAGTAAATGTATATATATATACAAGAACCTATCTAATATTTGCAAGAATCTGTCTACCAAACATGGCAAAGGTGGGCGCCTCCTTTAGAGGACGTGTATCACAACCACCATTCACTGGAGAGTATGTAGTAGCAATCGACTTGGCACAAAAAATTCGTAACTTCCTAGAAGCGCATGACATGGATTGATATTCACGTATCAGTATTCAAAGAAAATAATCGACATTTGTTGTAGTTTTTCTAACAGCATTTATTGTTTATTTAAAAGCTGATTAGCTCCACTGAAATATAATTTAATAGTCATTATCCAAACATACATGGTCTGGCCATACAAATTACGCATGCGTTCCTTTGGCGCATCTTTCCTCTCGTACCTTGACACTGTACTTTGAGTTTGTTGATATGTGGTATGTTTGAAATCTTCCTGCTAAGCTGGATTTTCTCTACCGTCACGCTATTTGAGGGGTTTCAGAGGAATGAGAAACCCAGTATGTTTGGATCATTTTAGTAATAGTCTAGTCAAAGACCTGAGTCGGAAAATTTCTGGGTATATTTGAATGCGTTTTTTCTTGATCTCTCGGTATTAGATTAGGCATTTTTCGAACATACTTCTCCATCGTCATTAACACTAAACATTTTTAACCCATTTTAAAAAAAATCTTTATCTCTGTAGATGAAACTAATTTCCATAGAGACACAAAGTTCAGCAACACGTACCCACCATTATACCAAAAGAATATTGTATCAAAGAATCATTTTACACTGGTAATTTTTCCATCTTGACTTCTCGTGGATAAGAAGAGAACAAAGGACACATGGGACAGTAGACTGTGGCAAGTCCGTATCTGTTCAGAAATATTTATACAAGCAATGGGCGTGTTGCTCAACGACTATAAGGGTCGAAACAGAAAATGTAAATATTCTTCACTGGTATTCTTTATGTCATATTGCGGAGACTTTTTTATTACCTCTTTGACTTTAAAAGTGTAATTTGTATTTAAATATCCTCGGAATTTCGTAATTGCATTGTGAATGAATCTCTTAGAATAAATTATGGTGGAAAATTAAATATTTTAAATATAGACAAGATCGCAAGAACACAGTAAAATTTCTGAATGCTGTGTACTATCGTTGTAATTAACAAGTTCATTAATTATTTTTCAATGTAAAAATGTGGGCAGATCTTATTCTTAACTAATTTTTCTTAGAACAATATGCATTTTAAAAATATAAATATCTAAAATATTTAAAAATATGTAACCATGCTTAATAACAATGCATGGATATTCTGAATATTGAGCCATTAAGAATAGGATTTTGCAGAGTGAGAGGGAAATATGCGTTTATTTTTGGTTTATTATAAATATTTAAAGAACCAAACATAGTAAGTATAATTTTTAAAACTGTTTTAAATAATTGCTATTGTTTCCCTCCCATTTTCAAGCATTCCGAACACGGAGAAGACCACGAATCGAGTGCTTGACACCCTTTCACCCACCTCAGTGGCAAATACCAAATACCCCTTCAATAAAAATATTTTATATAATATATTATAATTAAATAAATCAGATGTTTCAATTATTACATAAACCTATTTTTCCCAAAAAATATGTACAAAAAATATACATTCGTCTTTTTTCAGCTCCACAGTAAATGAAGATGGCTACTTTGTTGACGAGATCAAGGTAACATCTTAATGTTTTTTTCCTGTGCCCGGGGGTATGCTGAGAACGCACTTTCATCCCTTGGGGGGTTTTTATTGGCCATTTACGGGGGTAGGTCACCACGGGGAGGAATTCCACCATCACCACGGTGTTCAGCATCTTCGAAAACGGGGGATCACCAAACAATTATAATACGCGTTTGACCCCGTTTGGGGGGTGGTTGTTGGCCGGGTATGGGTTACGCCAACGCGAAATTCTGCTATCACCACGGTGTTCAGCATTCTCGAAAATGGGGGATCACCAAGTAAGAGTCCTTCAAACAATTATAATATGCGTTTGACCCAGTTTGGGGGGTGGTTTTTGACCGTTTGCGGGAGTGTGTCACCCCAACGAGATATTCTGCCACCATCACGATGTTCAGTATCCTGGTTGTATCGACAATACTCGGGTTTTCGACTCACACAATCCACTATTTCTGTATGATCTTGTTAATTATAATTTAATACTTTTATATTTGTATTTTCTATTTGCGGAAGATATAATAATAAGATATAATATGGAAGAGCATATGATACATGAATACTTGTCCGATTTGTATATTTTTTCTATTACATTGTTAAAATACAATAAAAGACATGCTATTATTAATATTATTATTTTGACAGATGTGTCTTTGGTTAGTCATAAAACAAATTTATGAATTCTTTGAGCTAGTTAGTCATTTAATTATCTACTATTATCAAAACAATTCTTCTTGGAAGAATTTTTTCATATTTTGTTTGTAATCACACAAAGGCAAGAAGTGTTAGATATAACGATAGGAACAACATATGCGTGTAATCTAATTAGTAATTGGCATGTGTCTGAGGATGAGAGTTGTTCGACTACAGACACATACGATTCAACATAACGGGAGTGGACTGTGTAACCGAAACATATCGTAACCCACGCAGAATGGACTGGGAGAGATACAAGGACCTTGTACGGGTACTTGCTGGGGTTACGATAAATATTAAAAGCGAGGAGGATGTGGAGTTAGCTGCGGAACAAATATAGAATGCAATATGAAGATAACTGCCCTCTAGTAGTAAGGAAATCCACCAGGAACGTGCCTTGTTGGAATAAGGACCTTAACACAATGAGGAGGCAAGTGAGAAAGAAATTTAGCATTGCGAAAATATTAATTACAGAACCTCCTTGATTTAGTTTAACCGGGCACTGAGAAAGGCTAAGAGAGATGCCTGGAGGAAGCATTGCGAGAGTATTGAAAGTATCTCGGAATGCTCCAGACTCCAGAAAATTATCTCGAAAGACAATCGGTACACATCCAACGCTCTCTTAACTGAGAGAGGTCAATATGCCAAGACAGGCAAAGAAACAATGGAGGAATTGCTCCTCGTGGATCCACAACAATTGATCAGCGAAAAGACGTTGGAACACAAGCAGGTGGCACTGGGTGCTTTCCTCGATACAGAGGAGGTATTCGACAACAGCTCCTTCAACTCTATCATTAGAAGTTCAAGAGAGCGTGGCGTTGAGGGCACTAGTTGCAGATGGGTAGACGCTATGCTCAAAGGCAGCGTGATATTCACCACAATGATTGATAAAACTTTAGGCATGTTAGTTGCTGGGGGATGTCCGCATAGGGGTGCTCTGTCTCCTCTGCTATGGAACCCTATAGTTGAAGAAACTCACAAATGAGGGATTTGAAGAGGATATGCTGACGACATAGTCATTATAGTTAGGGGCAAGTTTACCAATATAATCAGCAGATCTCAATTGCATCAGACAGTGAGGTGGCATTAAAAACACTAACCTCTAACAAGGAGTCTTCGTTTAGGACTGCTACGAAGAGCTCAAAATTATGGGTGAGCGGAACAGAGTACAACTACTCTGAGTGCAGGGACATACCAGTATAGAGGGCAACGAACAAGCTGATTAACTTGCTAGACAAGGAGCAGCTAATATATTCTACGGCCCTAAACCCGCGCTGGGCATCACAAAATATTCAGCCAGAACGGCGATCAAAGACTGGGTCAAGAGTAAACACAATCATTTCTGAAGATATATTCCAGGAAATCGACATAGGAAAACACTTATCAATGGACCATGCTCAAAACAAACTGAAGAACTGCTCACAAAGAACATGATCTAGTTGAAAACCATAACAGGTCTTCTGCGAGGATACTTTCCCGTTAAGAAGTACCTGCATTTGATCGGAAAGTTTGCTGGCGACCTTAACTGCAGATTGTGTGGTAAGGTACCAGAAACTGTGGAACATATTATATACGACTGTGAGGCGTTGGACCGCAGAACATATAATATTTACGGACAAACACGAACAGAGCCGAAAACTCGCCCATTTTCGGACCTGTATTATCTTGTCAGTGGTAGAGGAATATTAAAACGACCAGTATAAACTAAGATAGGGAGAGCACAATAAGCCTAGGAGGCTGCAGTGCCTTCGAAGTATTGTACAGACGAGTCCCAGGAGGAGGGGTTTTAGTCAGTTAGAATCTGACACTCAGACCCATTCCAGCGATGGCAGCCCCTGTGGGTTTCCCTTTCTCTGAAAAAAAAGCAGAACTGAATTACTAAGTGGCATTCCAAAATTCGATATATTTGTCACACCTCTTTTTATATCTGGACATTTATTTATTTTGAGCCGTCTGATTTTGATAAAATTTTATTTGTTTATCTACATGTGTATTGCTATATTCAAAAAAATTTCTAGTGTGGTCACTCTGATGAAAGCCTATAAAAATCACCTGTGAAAAAATATTTTGTTAAATTGAAATATTAAACGAGACAATTGAAAACATATATTTAATTTTCTTCATAATACTTCCTACAGTAACGTTTTTGGTTCATCCCTCTATCTCTATTAGATTCAGAGAAAAAAGTTTAAAAAATACATCTTAGAATACATACTTTTCAACGCTACTAAGTAATGCCGTGAGATAGGTGAGTAAAAACTATATAATGATAGTATAAATGGATAACTTATTAAACAAAATAGTAGTTGTCATATTCGGATCTGGGGCACATTGATATGGTTATCATGCTAGACCCTTTAACAAATTGAATATTTTCAATAATATTTCTGTGTGAATTTTCTAGCTTAGTAATTCATTACTGACATTTATTTTGTACATTTTGTACATTTTGGGCACTAAGATTAGACTATGGAGTTATACAATTCTCTAAATTGGATGTACGATGAATGCGGAATTATTAGTTATGGTGTTATTAACACTCTTCTAGAACTTTAGACAATAATAATTATTACTAAGGTAAACATTATTTAATTATTGACAAATTAGTATATGTGCTAATATTGTATTGTTACCAGTTCAGGCAAGTTATTGTTATTGAAAATATACTAAATTGTAAGTAAACATCATAAAACGGAAACATAATCGCACGTAAGATGTAAAGATTTCCAAGTACGTGGTAAACATCTAGAATAACAGCAATATCAAAAAAATTACATCTATCATATTACTCCGCATTATATCACTGTAAATCTCACTAATAATGCTTTTTCTCCTTTGCTTTTGTAATTTTCAAGAGTTACGTCACAGATGGAGATAGTTTATATCGGATAGGGTCTAGGGTCCTTTAAGCTTTCTGTTATTCAACATATTTATAAACAACGTCAGGTATGATTTGAATATTTCTTATTTTTTATTTCTGGTTTACTTTAGATTCATGTCAGAATTGAGTAGTACCGAGAAATACTCCTAGTACCCAATATAAGTAGTGTTATGTGCTGCTTTTTCTCTTTTTTGATTCCAGTTATTTATAATTAAAAATTACTTCAATATAATGGGCTGTATTGAATTCATTTTGGAGTATTCTGAATGCAGTGTAAATAAATTTTAAGTATTCAGTACCAGTATTCGGATCTAAGACTTTATTTACAGAAAACTATGCTGTTTTACTGTCCTTAATAAAAACTAAGGGCGGACAATTTTGGTAGCAAATATCACCCCATAATATGATATGAAAAGTCAATTTCGGATGGCGAATTGCAAAACGTCTTAAGATTTATTATCAGCCATCATTGTCACGAATGACTAAAAAAATATAAATAAATGCCTAAGTAAATAAGTATATTAAACATGTCAGATTTGAATAACACACATGGTAAGTTTGGCACACATCCCTGGATGCCTACTTTCAGCTACATGCAAGGGTAAGGATAACAATCGACTGGCTCAGAAAATTTCAAGCTCCTTGAAGAATATGTTTGGAAAAGTTTGAATTGGCAGTGATATTAATAATGTAAATTTTGATTTGCTTAAGGTTTAGCTTTATGAGTCCCTATGGACCTGGCTGCTGATTTCCGGATCTTCTTAGGGCTATTTTTAAACATGTTAGAAACAGAAGTAATGCAGATGACATTTTATGAACGAGTGGCGGATTAAGCGATTCACGTTATCACATCGTCATCTAACTGTCTTTGTTTATCGTTAACGATTTGCATTAACCCATTTTCTTTTTCGCATTAAGACTTGTTTTATAACAGTGGCCTGGCCAGCACGGTAAAAATGATCGCTTTCGACCAACCTCCATTGTGATGCCAGCCCATCATTTTGCAAAATTTTTATTAATTAATAAAAATTCGCTCTTTGTAGTGGTTAAAAGTTGCATAAATCATCATCCGGTGCTTTTCCCCAAAACACTTATTGACGGATGAAAATCACTCTTCAGAATGATTAACATGCCAAATTAGAATTCGATTTTTGTTAGCAATGAATACAATTTTGGTATGCTTTTCCCAAAATTTGTTTTTCTTTGTCCTTTCTGAATTTTTATGCAAAAGCATTTTTTTACGTCTCTTAAAATAATTTTTGTGAAATACATCATCGTACTTCCGAAATTCCGTACCAGAGGAGCTCATTAGCTTTGCTGATGACTATACCTTAGCCGAGAAAAGGGGATAGTAATGAATTGAACAGTTAATAGTGTCAAGCGGCACATGTCATTGCGTGACGTTGATTTGATAAGCATTTATAAAAATGGTAGATATGAGGAGGGTCATTACAAAATGAGTCTTATCCACTTTTAGTCATATTCGAGTTAGCAACGTAAATTAATTCTTTATATTTCTTTAGTCATATCTGCATATGTTTTACTCCAAATCGATTCTCATCCTATATAAAATAGGTCTAAAATTAAGTGTTTTTCCATAATGCGCCTTCCATCCATCAATTCACAGCCCCACTAAAAGAAAGTGATCTGTCCGACGGACCAGACTAGTGTATCCGTATGTATTTGGACTCGCTGAAACCGAATCCGAAGGCAGAATTGTCAGATTGGCTCGTTTTTCACCCCCAACCCCAGAAAACACCCCCCAAAAAAAATGGCCTGTCCGGCGGACCAGACCAGTGTATGCTTATGTATTCGGACCTGCTGAAACCGAATCCGAAGTCATAATTATCCGATTGGCTCGTTTTTTACCCTCAACCCCAAAAAACACCCCCAAAACAAAAACAAAGTGGTCTGTTCGGCGAACCATACCAGTGTGTCCTTATGTATTTTGACCAACTGAATCCGGATTCGAAGTTAGAATTGAGATTGGCTCGTTTTTCATCAACTCTGAAAAACACACCCCCCCAAAAAATGGTCCGGTGGACCATACCAATGTATCTTTATGTATTTAAATCCGTTGAAATCGAGTCCGAAGTCAGAATTGTAAAATTGGCTCATTTTTCTTCCTTAACCCCAAAAAACAACCCCCGAAACATACGGACCATACCAGTGTATCCTTACCAAATACATATAGGCCAGGCAACGAATGATTACAGAGGGAAATTTTAGAGACAGAAAATTTGACTTCGGAACTTTGTTTGGACTAGTCTGGAGATGAACATATCAAAGTCCCTACTCCTAAGCGGTGGGCGGGGAAGGAAGGGCACTTTAGGTCCCATTTTTTGCTTATTTCTCGGAAACTATGCGTCTTAGCGGCTTGACCATTCTATACAAAATTGAAGCTGATAAAATTTGCTGCAAGATTTGTAAATATATTGTTCTGTTCTCGAGATATCCGCCTTCGAAATTCGGAAATTGCGGAAAACAATTTTTTCGCCTCACGTTTTTTGCTCTATTTGTTAAGATAACTCTTTAAATGTCGTTCCCACGAAAAAGTCGTAAGAAAAGAAGTTGTAGAGCATTAAATTTCCTTCAAGAATATATATTATTTTGATTTTTGAAATCAAGAGTACTATTAGGTCGACGTCCTCACCAATAACACCTACAGTGGTTGTTTCAGATAATTAAGAGCAAATCTGACAATTCTAACTTCGAATTCGGATTCAGCAGGTCAAATTACATAAGGATCCACTGGTATAATTCACCGGACAGACCATTTTCTTTTTGTTTTGGATTTGTCTTTTGGGGTTAGGAGTGAAAAACGAGCCAATCTGACAATTCTGACTTCGAATTCGGATTCAGCAGGTCAAAATACATAAGGATACACTGGTATAGTCCGCCGAACAGACCACTTTGTTTTTGTTTTGGGAGTGTTTTTTGAGGTTGGGGTTAAAAAACGAGCCAATCTGACAACTTTGACTTCAGATTCGGTTTCAGCAGGTCCAAATGCATAAGAATACACTGGTGTGGTCCGCCGGACAGACCATTTTTTGGGGGGGGTGTGTTTTTCGGGGATGGAAAGCGAGCTAATCTGTCAATTCTAACTTCGAATCCGGATTCAGCAGGTCAAAATACATAAGGATGCACTGATACAGTACGCCAGACAGACCACTTTATTTTTGTTTTGGGGGTGTTTTTTTGGGGTTGGGGGTGAAAAACGAGCCAATCTGACAATTCTGACTTCGGATTCGGTTTCAGTAGGTACAAATACATAAAAATACACTGGTCTGGTCCGCCGGACAGACCATTTTTTGGGTGGGTGTCTTTTGGGGTTGGGGGTGAAAAACGAGCCAATCTGAAAATTCTGACTTCGGATTCGGTTTCAGCGGGTCCAAATACATACGGATACACTGGTCTAGTCCACTGGACAGACCACTTTTTTTTGTGGGGCTGTGATTATTACTATTTCAAAGTGAATCTGATCCAGTTGGACCAATTATAAGGACGTATACAAATTAATTAGTTTCAAATCTAAAAACTTCGTTGGATTTATTTTGGACTGGATTGGAAAAACAATCCCGAATGTGATTTTTTTGTGTAAATTCATGGAGAACTCTAAAGCTACGAATGATTCCAATTAATGTAATTCTCTGGTAGGAGAAAACGAAGATTTTCAGAAGACTGTTTTAGAGAATCCAAAAATCTTAGAATTTAAAACCTTTTATTATTATTATATTGCTCTTCATATCATTTTGACAATGTAGTGTAGTTGCATAAGAATTCAAAACATATTTTATTTTGACAAACTTTGTTTCTATACTTACCCAAATAGTTTTTTCAAAATGCGCCTTATCCAGTCTGTTGCTCCAAAATGCTTCTTATCCAAATTTAATTTAAAATTTTTGAGAATATAAAGCATAAATGATTTAAAAGACCTACGTTTTAGTGATCTACTAATAATACTCTTTTTTATGTCAAAATCTAGCTAGGAACAAAAAGATGTGTTAACAACGGAACACGGTTTTTTTCAATTTCCTGTAATTTTCGTCCAGTGGACAAGGCGCATTTTGAAACGACCCTCCTCAGATATTTATGTTACGTCATCTCTGCTGGTGTCTCATGTTTGAGGTTTTGTAAACTTTGCAACTCATTTTAACAGCTTTGAATTAATCATAAATAAAAGTAAGTATATTATTTGCGTACATGATTTTTATTTTGCCTGATGGAAATTTATTAAAATTTAAATTAAAAATTTCAATTAAAACATAAAACCATGTGTATAATGTATATCGATAATTCTGTTGAAATTGAAATTTAGAATATATATTATATCCACTCACATATCTCTGTTAAGTACGTGATGTATGCATTTCGTATTATGGTAATATTTTGTAATTGTTGAACTACTGATAATTTATCCCCCAACAACAAGCTCTTCAATTTGATTTATTATTAAACAGAATTGTGATTGGCATTACCTTGTTTTATTTTATATTATTGTATATTGTATGCCAGGATAAAATGATTTATTTGTATTTGTAATCAAATTGAAATCTACCATGTCCACAAAAATGTTTATTCCATTTTTTATAAACAAGATGTATTCCTAAGCAAGTAATAGCTTCCAAGTTGTGTAATGACTGATTGCCGAAATATTCGTTTACTTGTACCGTAAATATGGATAGTAGAAAATCTTTCTGCATATTTTCCTTTTTCATGTTAAGTGATTGATTTTATTCTTGTTCATCAACGCAGTTTTGAGTAAATGTGTAATTCTCTGACGTAAGTATGTTCATCTGAAACATTTTCGTTATCTTTAGTGCAACATAATTTTTAAATTATTAAATTATTTTGTTCCGATTTAAATAACGTAATTGTAAACAAAATCAAAACGTACTAAAATGTTTAGCTAACGTTCGATGGGAAGCTAACAGACAAGTATTGCTACGAATATATGTAACACTAATATTATCAAAAATCTTTAGTAAAATCAAAAGTTCACACCTCGAAAGTTGTATTATCTGATAAATCCGTGTAACATTAGTTCATCAAATTATTACTATACCTAGTGTTCGCAAATATGAAAACAAAGAGCATATTGCATTTGATCGGCAAGTTTCTTAAACTGTAAATCGCTCGTAGAGAGAAAAGTTTATTTCTTTGTGTTAATTAACGAATTTTGAATAACTGTCAAAATATCCGTCTGTCTCTTCGTTCGTCATGTTTCTTGTAGATATATGAAATTTTAACAATAAATTCATGTTAGTTAGAGGTACGAATATAATCCATTTATATACAGGGTGATTCTTTTAAAGCGGCCATTAGAATATTTCCCACTTGCAGATGAGATAGCCATTTGAGATTTGGTACCTTACCTAGTCGACCATTGCGAGTCCGAAAATAATAATTTCAAAATGGCGGCACTTCCGGAAATACCGGAAGTCGATACCAACTTGCTTATTTTAAATGGAACACCCTATATATTTTCGATGTTTCGAAAGCACCAAAACATGTAGCACACCCTATACCTAAACCGAGCAGTTTCGGAGATATTTGACATTTTATAAAAAATTTGACAGGTGCAGCGGTTTGCAAGAACCGTTATAACTTTCTTCGTGTAGGAGATCCTTATTTGCTCTTTGGTACGTAGAAAGAACACAAGATGAGCTACTCTCTAGAAAAATAGATTCCAAAATAGTATACCAAGTGTTTTATTTTTCACGTTACATTTTGTCAAATTCAAATCTCAAAAACTTTTTTATTACAAATGGAACACCCTATATGTTTTTACATCAAATTATGTTAAATTAAATTCCCTTTTTTCTGGTATAAGCATTGTGGGGGCTAAAGTTACAACTTTTCGAAATATTGGCGATTTTCTTAAATGTCCAAGAATTTTTAGTAAAAATTTCCATCACTTACCCATGATTAGAAAGAATCATTAATGTCAGTCATTCTTTTTTGTTAAAAAAAATGTCAGCATGTTTAAATTACATCCACGAAGACTTTTAGATCTGTTTATTATTTATGAAGAATGTGATGACTGATGAAGTAATAATACCAAGAACATGTAACACATTTGCTACTCGACACACACTTTATTGTTTCAATTGTTTCATAGGCTTCTACGTGTTTTTGGATAAATTATAATTTTCAACAAAAACTTAAGAATAATTCAAAAAGTACATGAATTAGATTAGATATAGGACATGCTGATATAAATCCACCTCAAATTTAAGTCTACATCGATTGCAAGAGCAAATAAGAATCTCCTATACGAAGAAAGTTATAACGGTTCTTGCAAACAACTGCACCTGTCAAATTTTTTATAAAATGTCAAATATCTCCGAAACTGCTCGGTTTAGGTATAGGGTGTGCAACATGTTTTGACTCAGAATTTTATGGTCATTTCGAAAAGTCGAAAATATATAGAGTGTTCCATTCAAAATAGGCAAGTTGGTATCGACTTCCGGTATTTCCGAAAGTGCCGCCATTTTGAAATTATTATTTTCGGACTCACAATGGTCGATTATGGTAGGGTACCAAATCTCAAATGTCTCTCAAATCTCATCAGCAAGTGGGAAATATTCTAATGGCCGCCTTAAAAGAATCAGCCTGTATATTACTAATACACATTTGATAATGAGTAGAAGTTGCAGTCGGGCGTGACCAACTGCGAATACCTATTTGATTCTTAGTTTACATGAACACGGCACAATTCACTTTTCAAGGTTGCAACTGAGATTAAATAGACAATTACTATATTTTTTATTTTTATTGTTGAAATAGATATTCGCTGTGGGAAATTCCTAGCTGCACCTCTGCACCTTTCATTCATTTAGTAATAATCTCATAAAATGCAATAGCAATAATTTATACTTTTTAAAGTAAAATAGAGATATAATGTAATCTACTTAAAGTTTTTTGTACAAACTTTATATACACACTGTATACTGTAGTTCCCATATTTTATATATTTTAGTGTATTTTGTGCTGAATTAAAAGCATTGGTGACGTTTCGCCATAAAATTCTAACAAAACTTAGTTTATATATAGCAAGACAGTTTACACGCCTCTGGCTGTCACTCTGTTTAACGGATATGTCGCATATTCAATAAGGATATTCCACTGTGCTATTCAACATATACATTTTTTGTGGGAAGTCATTGTGTTTATTGGGTATTTGGCAACGCCCGAATTCAGATTTATTTTACGTATTCACCTATAGCGACAACAAATTTAATTGACTAAATAGCGTGTTAAATAAATAATATTAATAATAATGTACAAAATTACTGTCACTGTTTTTATAGAGTCTGTTTAGTCTATTTAATCTATTTTTAGTCTATTTTATTTTTGTTGATTGTATGTCATTATTATTAAAAGCTTTTATTTAACTTGCAATGTTTGTTCGTATATTTGTTTGTTAGTTTAGGTCAAATCTTGCAAGCTGAATTTCGATTAGTTCTAATTATGCTAGAGCTTTGAAATTTGGCACACGTGTATAAGTCCGGTGACAATGCAACATAGTATAGCCATTATCAGTCTAAATCCAATATGGCGGACGTCCCAAGATGGCGGATCGCCTTTCTCTTTACAACCCCCTTGATATGGGCATCAAATGAAAGGGTTTGACGAGTAAAATACGACAAACTATGTGTGGTCATTCTAAATCCAATACAGCGGACGTCCCAAGATGGCGGATCGCCTTTTTCTTCACAACCCCCTTGATATGGGTATCAAATGAAAGAGTTTGACGAGAAAAAGACGATAAACTATGTGACGTCATTCTAAATTTATTATGGCGGACGTCCCAAGATGGCGGATCGCCTTTCTCTTCACAACCCCCTTGATATGGGTATCAATGAAACAGTTTGACGAGTAAAATACGATAAACTATGTGGCGTCATTCTAAATTCAATATGGCGTGCATCCTAAGATGGCGGGTCGCCTTTTTCTTCACAACCCCCTTGATATGAGAGGCTTTGACGAATAAAATACGATAAACTATGTGACGTCATTTTAAATTCAATATAGCGGACGTGGGAGAGGTGGGGACGGGGTGGGAAGAAGTGGGAAATTGGAGGGGAATGGGTGGGAAGAGGTGGGAAAGTAGTGGGGAGGTGTGGTAAGAGGTGAGGTAAGGGTGAAAAGAGGTGGGAAGAGATGGGAAAGGTGAGGGGAAGGAGTGGGAAGAGGTGGGGAAAGGGTGGAAGGGGTGGGGAGAGGTGGGCGAGGGGTGGGGAGAGGTGGTCAAGGGGTGAAAAGGGTGAGAAGAGGAGGGGAAGGGGTGCGAAGAGGTGGAGACGGGGTGGGAAGAGGTGGGAAAGTAGTGGGAAGAGGTGGTAAAGTAGTGGGAAGGTGTGGGAAGAGGTGGGGATGGGGTGGGAAGAGGTGGAAAGAGATTGGAAGTTAGAGGAGTGAGAAGACGGGAGAGGAAAGAGGTGGATGGTGGTGGCAAATGAAAGGGTTTTGTCTGTCTGTTTGTCTGTAAAATAAGTGGACTGAGAGGTAAAAAATAAAAATATATAAAAAAATTTTTAAGAAAAGCTTTTGTTTGAAAAAACTACTAAAAAGTAAAAATAATTTTTTTAAAATTCATGCACCTGGAAACCAAAAGCTTTGGGGGCGGTCAATTGAGCAAAGTAACTATGCATTAGCGCTATATAACCGTCCCCAAAGCGTTTGGTTTCCAGATGTATGAATTTTAAAAAATAGTTTTTATTTTTTCAAATAAAAGCGTTTTCTTAAAAATTTTTTTTTATATAATTTTATTTTTATTATATCCACCAGTCTTATTTTTATAGTATAATATCAAATGAGTACCTATCGTTATTTAAAAATGCATTCTGAATTTGCGCGATGTCAGTAATTTCACAGCATTTATCACAGTAATATATCACATTTAAGTGAAAAAATATGTTTAAGACATTATGAAAGAAACGGGGGTTACATTGTACCCATTTCTTTCATAATAACCCTTCAAGAGAAGGGGTGTTACAAATTGTCGAATTTTAGTGTCTCACTGCGTTTTATTGCTTAGGCAGCATCGAATTCGATATCAATTCGAATTTCTTTCGTAGAACAGGGTCGGATTTGCTATTCTAGCTTTCTTACACCCAAATACGTATAGTATAGTTATTGGTCTCTCTACCCAAGCAATATTTTGACAGCAAACTAACGTTGGCATGAAAAGTTATGTCCATTCTTGAAGACAGGCAAGTGTACTCCTCTCAAATATTTCCTGTCATCTCTGTTTACGATCTGTAATAATTCGAATAAATTATGTAGCGACCTCAATATTTATAATTGCAGCCTTATTGATAATAATGCAGACATTTTAAAATAATTTATTTTTGTTTTACTGTTCTAGCTTTCTCTTTATTTTGTTCTATACCTTGCATTACCTAATTATTAATGTATTGTATTCTTGTTCTATAATGGGGCATCTTACCTGTTGACTGATACATGTAATAAATAAATAAAAAAATAAATGAAAACCGCTGCCCAAGGAATTACTACTTCCGCATCCAGATTTTCCATATACTTAAGTGTCTCACAACGAAAAAATTTTTGTATGTGGGAAAAATTGTTTATGGAACTTTAATGACATAATACTTGAAATCGTCTCCCCAAAAACCCATAAAAGGATATCCCAAATCGGTGGTGGGGTGGAGGTGGTGATAGGTGGGTGGTAGTGAGGGTGGATGAAGTAAAAGAATATTTTGAGGTTTTTGGTTCTTGTACACACACTAAATTACTTTTTTTTTTACCCCGCTTTATTAATGGGGTGGGGTGGTAATGGTGGCTAATGCCAAAAACATTTTTGGGACCTTATAGCTTCTCTTAAATATACTAAGTATCAATTTTATGGACTCTTACCTGCTTGATTTATCTGTTTACCCCCATTTACCCCAATTTACCCCCCAACCCTTAAACGGATTATGATGAAAATATAATCTAGTTCCAGATCACGTTTATATACATACGTGTTCCAAATTTCAAGTCAATAACTTGAACGGTTCCAGAGTAAAAAAGTTACAGACCGACAGGCGGACAGACAGACAGATAGAAATTCAGAGGATCAGAAAGTTTTAATTCCCGAAACCTTCTATAAGTATAATGAATTCTTGGATTTTTCTGATCTGTGTACAAATTTTAATTATCACTACTTTAAGTTTTAATTTTAATAATTACTTTTTATTTAGGTAATTTATCAATTTTATTGCTAAGCTTTCCAATTTAATATATCGTAACCATTTAACAATTAGGAAAAGTGTTTTCTCCGTAGATGGCGCATTTTTTTTATCTCGGTTATCACCTCGATTAAAAATCCTACGCCTAATATGGAAAAAACCGCTGCCCAAGGAATCACTACTTCCACATCCAGATTTTCTATCCAAGTCTCTCACAAATAAAAAATTTTGTCTGTGGAAATAATTGTTTATGGAACTTTAATAATATAATATTTGAAATTCTCTACCCCAAAAACCCATAAAGCGATACCCCACATCGGTAGTGCGGTGGGGATTGTGATGGGGTAGTGGGGGATGGATGAAGTAAAAAATAGTTTGAGGTTTTCGGTTCTTGTACACAGTACACACACTAAATCATAATCTTTTCTCATCCCCTTTAATAATGGGGTGGGGGTGGTAATGGGGGTGGCTAATGCCAAAAATTTTTTTGAGACCTTAGCTTCTCTTGTATATACTAAATACCAATTTTATGGAGTCTTACCTGCTTCATTTACCTATTTACCCCCATTTACCCCCCATTTACCCCCAAACTCTTCGACGGAACAAGATGAAAATATAATCTAGTTCCAGATCTCGTTAAAATACAAATGTGTACCAAATTTCAAGTCAATGTCTTAAACGGTTCCAGAGTAAACGTGCGCACAAAAAAAAAGTTGCAGACAGACCGACAGACAGACAGAATTTTTTTTTTCACTCAAACTTAAAATCTCGACGTTTCATGACATTCTACGCCTATTTGAATAAAAATTTTTTAATTTTTTTTTGTCGTTACTATACTTCCACTGGACGTGGAAGTAAAATAAGTTTTCCTAACTTGTTGCAGAGATAACTATTGCCTAATGCATTCATTTGTCATTCTACATATATATATTGTTTTTTTTAAATTCTGTATCTAGTAATTATTTTTTTAACATTTTTTGTAAGGAATTAGAGGGACACAATTAGGTATTCCTGATTTGTAAATAACCCTAAAATATTTTAATTTTACTTCAAAACATTTTATGAATCCTGGAAAGAAACTTCCCATGGCAGTATCCTTGAATTCATAAACAGTCTTAAAATATGCTAACCTTTGTTAAAAAAACATGAACACAAAAAAAATTCCACAGATCTGTTGATCAACCTATAAGGAAAAAAATATTCCCAATATCGAAAACACTTTCTGAAAAAAACATTTGAACAACAATGTGTTCTAATATAAAGAATAAACCACAATTCATTAATAAAAAATGCAAACAGTTCGTTTGATTTACAAGTAAAAACTCATCAGTGTACCTAATAACACATGAATGAGAATGGTGGCTCACTGATGCGAACTACTTGGGGGTAAACGAATTCATAGAAACTACATATATTTATGGTGATATTATCACATAATAATGTTGTGGGTCATTTACAATACCATGTTCTTCGTTATTGAATATGAATATGATCATTCAGACGTGCTAAACTGAATCATATCAGATGGGATAGAAGGAGGATGTTTGAACCAGTATTTAAAACCAACAGTTAACCAGGCTAGCCAGCCATATTATATTTATTAACCGTGTGACTATTGTGGATTTAAGGGCTTATCTGATCCAAAAATTATTAAATGCTCTATTCATTGTAAATTTGCATTATTATTGTTTAATTTGATGACGAAAAGAGAAGCTTACTAGAAATCACCTGCTTATTTTTTCCAATAACAGGTATGAAATTAAATGGTAAAATCCAAGTACAGGCAACACACATCTGTACATTACCTCAAGCAGTAATTTTAGAACTTATGTAAATAAAGCATTCAGTAAATGAATCGAATCAAAAAATGTTTTGGTCAAGCTTGATTCGAAAAATTTTGTTCGATTTTCTATTAGTTTTCGGAAAATTCAATCTTTTCCTATGAGACTGTCCGTGTCAATTTGTCACTTACCGAATTTTATACAGGATGAGAAATAAATCCCTACAAAATTTATCAGTCTCGAAATGACCCTCATTTTAACATCTTTTTCTGTTTTCTGTTTTAAGCATGAAATTTCCTGATGACGTTTTTGAATTTTTTCGATATCTTCTGTAAAAAGTAAGTTATAGGCGATTTTATGATTTTAGGCCTTTTTGAAAGGATGAGATGGTTTTATCGACTTGTTATTTCGTATTAGTTTCAGACAGGTGATAGTTAGACAAGGTGCAATACCAATTTTTCATTATTCAGGATGATTTAATCTGACTTTGAAAGTTAACAACACTATAACGCGGTGGACTAGGAAAATAATATCCATGATTACTTAACTATAAATCAAAACACATATCAAAAATGAAATACCTAACTACAATACCGGAATATTCTCTGAATTCCTTCATTTATTTTTTAATAAAATTTAAATTATATCTGCTTTTAAAAATTTATATATCCCATAGTATATAAATGTAGAAATTAATAAATCTTAATAAAAACACCCTAGGACAGCTAAAAAGTTTAAGCAAAAGATTCGCACGAGTTACGCTAGAAAGAATAAGAAAATTTACTATAAACGACAAATTATTGAGGAACTCGAATAGTAGTGGTGACGAGATTATAGTAATCAGTGCAATGAAAGAAAAGGTGTAGTGTACCAAAAATTCAAAATTTTATTGGTAATGCCATAATTTAATACATGACCTACGTTCCAGTCAACTATTGTTGTACTGTCATTACTGTAAAATTCGTAGAATGCATGTCGTCATTTGCATGCGCATGATGTACATTCAGTGTTGCTCACTGTAAAACATTATTAATATTTTTGGTACTTAAGTAGTTCACCTATAATATTATAGATGAGAAAACTCTTTTATGATAATAATTATAGTTAGAGGATGTCTATTATTATTATTATTATTATTATATCTATTATAGTAAAAGCCGCTGCCCAAGTAATCACTACATCCACATCCAAATTTCCGGTAGGGGTGGTAGTGGGGGAGGCTGATGCCAAAAAAGTTTTGAAGCCCTTGGTTCTCGTACACACACTAAATTAAAATTTTATTTCTTTACTCCCCTTAATAATTAAGTGGAGGTGGTAATGAGGTTTCTTGTCGGGTAGCTGGTTTGGAGATTAATCAGGGTCCAGATTAGTTAATAAGACCAAAGCCCAATAAAAATATAAACAATTTATTTACTTTTCCAAACAGGTAATGTGTGGCAGTGTTACATAACATACAGGTACAGGTTATATGTCCGTATCTTTTACGGTTCTTAGGACAACATTTTCTATCATCTGAGAGAGAGAGAGAGAGAGAGAGAGAGAGAGAGAGAGAGTGTAACGATTGCGATGCGACGTTTGTTGTTGCTACGGGAGTGGCATCGGGCGTCGGGTGAATATCGTCGACTCAAGAAGTTTCCCAGTTCAACACGCTGTAGGAGGTCTCCAGGTCAGGCTCATTCGCTCTGGTTTTGGCGGCGAAACGGCACCGGGGAATGACTAATGACTCGAGGAGTCCCAGCTCAACACGCTGTAGGATTCCCAGGGTCAGACTGCATTCGTTCCGTCGTGTTTGCGTCGGGAGATGTACAAAACTGTAATATGTCCAGTTCAACACGCTGTAGACATATTGTCAGAGTTGTTCACATTGGTGTCGTGTGTAAATCCGAAATCTTAGTAATGGAGCAGGAATTTAAAGAATGCTTCATTACAGGGTGGCTGCATAAATAAATTTTAAGGCCTTTAGTTCTTGTAGACACACTAAATCACCCTCAATAACGGGGTAGTAGTGGTTATGTGGGTGATAGTGGAGCTGAACATTTTTGGCATAAAAACATAAACTAAATCTCAGTTTTATGGACTCTTGCTTACTTGCTTTATCTATTTACCCTTCCTAACCCTTCAACGGAATAAGATCAAAATATTATCTAGTTCCAGATCTCACCATAATACATGGATGTACCAAATGGCAAATACAAATGCGCAAAAAAAATACACAGTTTTTTTGCTCAACATAAAATCTCGACATTTCATGCAATTCTAAGCCTTTTTTGTAGCAAAATAAATTTCATTTTTTTTTACGAATAATATTCTTCACGATGTGGAAGTAAAATAACAAATTCTACGTCTACTTCGCGATAGGGTTCTGTTGAGCGTAGCAACTTCTCCGTGGAATTGTTTTCAATATATATGATTTGTTTCAAATCATTTCCTATGTATTTTTGGCGTCTTGGGTGTCACAAAAATGCGATTAAGATATATGAAAATTTAGCATTTTTACATGATTTTAGCACTTTTTTAGTGAAACTCAAAACGTTATTTCTCCGAAAGAATTTATCGTACAGAGTTCCGCTTAGACTCATTTTTTCATTCATTTACGAGAAAAAAAATGTTATACATATTTTTGAAAGATATAGCTTGAAAAGTGGAAAAACAACTATTTTCCTAAATTAAGTTGTGTTGCGATAAAGATCCTTATTTGCAAAATTAGACATAATAAGCATAATACAAATTTATTCGTGATATTCTTTGGGCTGATCTAAACGTAATTAGTGATACAAAAAGGATATCTCTGTAATCTCTGTAAGTCCTTTGCTTTACAAAAATGTCAGCAGACATTTTTTTATAAAGAAATAGACGCAAACGCTTTGGGCATTAAAAATTGTTGCGTAGAAAATGATTATTTTTTTTAAATACTTTTATTTTCTAACGGATGAAAAAATTTTGTATAAAAACTAAATAGGTACATTAAAATATCTACTTTTTTAGTATTCAGTATAAATAATTAAATAAATCAACTTATTATTAAATAACAACTACAACCGCTTTGCTTGCATGTACAGTTAAACCTATAATATTCCACTGAAATCCTCGAAGTTAACACAACAATATTTTAAACATCAAAGATCTTGCCCCAGGCCGTTTGTACATTTTAATCCTAAACACACGCCGCGCCGTTCAAATTCACGCCTTCCAAATGGAAATATCAAATTTAAAGTCCTGCAGTTGACATTAAATAGTTTCAATTAATCTGTGGTTAACGCTTTGGGTTTTACTCAATTGTTTACCAGAGACTAAGCTGACTAGTGATTAGTGTGTGAAACTGAATTAAGAAAAATCACAAAATAAAAGAGTATAAATTGTATTTTTGTCATTATCCTACTACGGAGATTTATTTTCTATGAATGTCAAATTTAGTTAATAAAAGACAAAAACTAAGTTTTTCTTCAAACGTCAGAAAAACATGACATTTCTTAACCCATTTCATGACATTATAAAGTTTGACTTCTTAGACGACTGTGCATTGCCATTAACAACGGAGGTAATAGTATATTATTCAACGAGCAGTAATGTAGGTAATAACTGACGCAGATGAAAGTAATTCATCAAGTGAGTTATTACTATTACCGCAAATTGAATACTACACTTTATCTACGATTATAACAATAAATATTAAATTGAGAAAATTTTGTTTAAATTACTCAGTTTGTTTATTAATAAAATTAACTGTAAAATTTAATTTTTGTACACCCTTTTATATTTGTTGTCTTCAAAGATTTAGCCACCTTTAAGCGGAGGTAGAATGTGATTTTTAATCGAAATAGTGCGTAAACTGCTTGTAGACAAAAAAATCAGCTTCGTAGATTAATATTACGCGGCGGAAAATGCAAAACTTCTCCGCTAACTGCAATAGCCCGGGGCGCATATTCGGTCAAAAGTCTTGTTTTTTATGTTAGAGAAAAAATTAAGAAAGCGTCGGAAAGCTCAATCAATCCTCTTTACATAAGCTGTCTACAAATTTTTTTAAAAAACAATAATTATCGAGATATTCGAGGAAATGTAAGAAATTACACGTTTTCCTATAGAGTGTATGTAAATCTTAAAAAAATATTTTTTCTCAGAAACCTTTGTTTCGAAGGGCCAAGATTAACGGAGCGTCAAAGTAGTACATGATGTTAAGTGAACATCGTATATGAGATCGATTTCAGTTAATTACCGATTAATTACGGTGACAAAATGGAGAAATTTTACCGAAAAGAAAAAGTCCCAAATTCCGCCACCTCCAATTCCTTCATTTTTGTCCGAGTTCAAAGAATTAAAAAAAAGTTTTAGCAAATTTAATTCTATTTAAGTTAACTAGAGTACTCATTTGGCGCAGGAGCCAAGATTAAAAAGTTGCCAACTGTAGAAGCTCAAAATTTGTGATTTTTTGCCGTACATGGCCGACATTTCAGTAGTTATCTCCGAAACGAAAAAAAAAAATCAAAATTCTGATAGTAGCAAAAGATTCGTAATGGAAAATACTTGTTTGATCTTGTTTTTTATTTCGAGCTAACTCCCACCGTTTCGGAGATATCTACGAAAAATGACAAAAAACAGCTTACATTTCGGAGTCGAAAAAATTGCAAAAACATGCACCCTTGACACGTTCATATTTTTCGAAAAACACCATTGGGACGGCCGTACGATGTCGCGACGTCGCGACGTAAAGTGGAAGTCTTCCAGATAAACCTGATCGTAAATTGCACGGCGAAATTCGAAAATTCGGCTCGGCACGAACGAATCAAAAGTAGCATTTTGTGAGATTTCTGAAAATCTTTATAGATATTAACGCAAATAATTCACAGCCCCACAAAAAAATGTTCAAAGCAGCGAACCAGACCCATGTATCCCTATGTATTTTCGGTCGCTGAATACGAATCCGGGGTCAAAAAAATCGTTCATCCCCAAAATCATTAGCTAGAGCTAAAAAACGCCCCTAAAATGGG
The DNA here is from genome assembly GCA_936432065.2 of Rutpela maculata. NCBI lineage: Eukaryota > Metazoa > Arthropoda > Insecta > Coleoptera > Cerambycidae > Rutpela > Rutpela maculata. The sequence goes on from OW386287.2 coordinate 160,553,912, forward strand.
GTAAAAAGAATATTAAGCTACGAGAATAGTTGTTCCTTCTTAATCAATCGAATTATACAAATTAAAGTTAAACAGCAACGTACATACAATAGATATGAAACACACCACCAGGGAGGGGTGAAAACTAGCCCCCATATATAAAAAAATCGATCCAAAACAACAATGACTGCTGAAAAAGCTCGAAATATCTAAGTTTTGTTATAAAGTGTTAAGAAACTACATCAGGTCCGACGTAATCTTCATAAACTGCCCTATAGGACACGAGAAAAACATGAAAAAACGTAAAATCCAACAGGATTTCTATTTTCATGGATGCTATGATTGGCTGAAATTGCGTAGTACTATAAAACAGAACCAGAAACTTACGTACCATCAACATCCTACACTGTCAACCCTCAGAGGGTGTGAAAACTACCCCCCATATAAGATTGAACTATAAAAATTCGAAACACTGCGTTGTGTGGAAGAGAGAAGAAACTAGACTATGTTCGTATCTTGCAACCCCCACGGGGTTGCAAGATACTTACATACATCTGTCGGACGCTGGAAAAACAGAGAGAAACTAACCGGATTTACATTTTTATGGATGCTTTGATTGGCAAAAATCGTGTTGCACACTTAGAGTTTGAAAGTCATGTCCTATAAATGTTATTAAGTAACACCCCCAGAAAGGATGTAAACTACCGTAATTCAAGATGTAACGAAAAAGCTATACTGTTGCTTATTCGTTTCATTTTCACAGTTTTTGTTTTTTTTATAGGGGTGGCGTCTCTCAACCACGTGGGGGTGGTTTTCAAGCACAGCATCGAATACGAATTTTTATAGAAGTCACTGTAACTTTTTATAGTCAAACCTTACATGGGGGTAGTTTTCACAACCTCTGAGAGTTAACACTGTAGAATGTTGATGGTACGTCAGTTTCTAGTTCTATTTTAGAGTATTACACAATTTCAGCCAATCATAGCATCCATGAAAATAGAAATCTTGTTGCATTTTACGTTTTTTCTTGTTTTTCTCGTGTCCTTTAATCTTGGGGGTGGTTGTTCTCAACTCTATAGGGGCAGTTTATGAAGATTACGTCGGACCTGATGCCGTTCCTTATCACTCTAACAAAACTTAGACATTTTGAGGTTTTTCAGCAGTCATTGCTGTTTTGGATCGATTTTTTTATATATGGGGGCCAGCTTTCGCCCCTCACTGGGGGTGTGTTTCGTATCTATTGTATGTACGCTGCTGTTTAACCTTAATTTGTATAATTCGATTGATTAAGATGTAACAACTATTCTCGTAGCTTAATACTCCTTTTACCCCATTTCAAGGGTGTTTTTGGCTCTATAGATTTTGGATTCGGATTCAGCGACCGAAAATACATAGGAATACATGAGTCTGGTTCGCTGCTTTGAACTTTTTTTTTGTGGGGCTGTGTAATCTGTCACTACCTCCCTGGTTACACCTTCGTGTGTTGCGCGTTACGTCGATTGGACAGGCTAGGCATGAAGATAAAAGTGATTGGCTCTGTACCTAGTGAGTTATAATAACTCACGCATTATAACTCACGCTGTTTGTTTATGGATACTATTAATTGATCAAAAGCAGTTCATTAATTAGTATATAACCTAATAAGAGTAGATAAAAGTACTTTTTCTTCAAGCGTATTAAAATATTTAAATTATGCCACCAAAAACAGAAGTAGAAGTAGTACATTGTTTTACTAGTAACAAAATGTTAGTACCGAACGCCACCGTAGTGGACATTGTTTTACTAGTAACATAATGTTAGTTCCGAAAGCGCCACCGTAGTGGGAATTGTTTTATTAGTAACATAATGTTAATACCGAAAGCCACCGGTGGCGCGCTATCCACTAGCCACCTGTCATAAGTGTCATATATTGTTTCGACATATAAGACTGTAGTTTGAATAATTGTGATTATGATAAATAAATAAATTTTTGCATTTTAATACGCTTGAAGAAAAAATAGTATATATTACACGGAGTAGAACGCCTTTTTTTGTATTTCGCCCAGTTTGCAGCTTCGGCGTCGCCTCAGCTGCAAATCCTCGGCTCAACACAAAAAAAGAGTGCGTTCTACTCCTAGTAATATAATATACTATTTTCTAACGCTGTGAGCGGCAGGAAAAATAGTATCCATAGCAACGCGTATTTTATTTAATACGCCGGCCATCGATACTAAATTGGTAGTAAAATTCGAGGTTTTTTATCTTTATTTTTTTTATAGCTAATCGACGTTTGAAGAAAAAATAACATGTTTTACTCGGAGTAAAAGCCATTTATTGTGACTCATCTGTAATTGTTGGACTCACTTCGCGAATTTGACGTTTACCAAGAAGCTATGAATAATGTTACTTTTTCTGAAACCGATCAAGAATGTCTACTTTTTCGGCGCAATTTCAGTTCCCAAAATACGCTATTCTAGCATTTTAATCCATTGCCAAGCAACTAAACAGTCCGGGAAAGGTAACTTTTCCGGACTGTTTTTTTTATATATAAAAGTTACTTTCATGACCTAGGTCGGGAAAATGACTTTCCTGGACTGTTCCTTATATATATTTTAATACGTATATATTTTTTATTTTTATATATTCATAATAATATTGATTGTGATTTCGGAAAAAGTAGTGTGTACCTCGTATTAAAAGCACATTCCCGGACTTTGATGCTTATTGACAACAATTTACATCGTTGTCCGGGAAAGTATTGCTTTTACTACTAGATACACAATGCACTATTGACGCTCGTCTCACATGACAACGAGCAGTACGGCCGACCAAAAAATACACCCTTTCTGGCATAATGCGTTTGCGGGAATAAAGGGTTAAGGAAAAGGGATAGGGACTTCGGAGCTTAATATTCGGATATATAAATCTTTTTTCCATTTTAATATTTTATCAGTCTACCCTTCATCAAATATTAAACTTATAAATAATTATTTAACACCGTCACGAGTTTTCGCGGCGCATTTCTCTAGTTTTAGGTGTGTATTGGATATATAAAACGATTATTTTTCCGCTTAACTCGCTCTAACTCAAAAACGGCACAATGATTCACTCTAAAATTCTCCAAAAAGGGTGTATTTTCTGGTCGTCCGAAAAAAAGCACTTTTTTTAACACCGGCCAGATATTGGCACTTTCCAGTTTATTTTCAGATCAGAAAATAATGAGATGAAATGAAAGGATAACTTCAACTTGAGGTTTGCTATTTTTTATGTTTGTTCGGTATTTTACCGCTGTAAAAATATTTAAAAAATTTTGATGAAATAAACCTCTACGCCAAAAGGAACAAGCAGAGGCTGGTTTTAACTTCCACATCCAGTGAAAGTATAGAAACGACAAAAAATTTAAAAAAAAATTGATTGTTCAAATAGGCTTAGAATGTCATGAAACGTTGAGATTTTAAGTTTGAGCGAAAAAAAAATTTCTGTCTGTCGGTCTGTAGGTCTGTTGGTCTGTCTGTAACTTTTTTTTTTTGTGCACGTTTACTCTTGTTTCTACAATTCTTACAATTTGAGAAAATTTAAACGTGTGCATTGAGGCCTTCTAAACATTTTTTGTCTCTTGGAATTTTTTTGTAACTTGCTAATTTTCCGAGTTGCGGGCAGTTTTTCACGATAAATAATGTGCCACATTTTTTCTCATGTTCAGTTTAAAAAAAAAACCGCTGCCTAAGGAATCACTACTTCCACATCCAGACTTCCTATCTAAGTCTCCTACAACGAAAATACTATATTTGCACTCCACTAAGTGGAAATAATTGTTTATGAAACTTTAATAGTATAATATTTGAAATCGTGTACCCCAAAAACCCATGAAATGATATGCCCCATCAGTGGTGGGTGGGGGGGGGATGGTGATGGGGGTGAAAGAAAAATTCTTGATGACTGGTTCCTGTATACACACTAAATCACAATATGTTTTCAGCCCCATTAATAATAGGGTAGGGGTGGTAATATTGCCAAAAATGTTTTTGAGACCTTAGTTCCTTTTATATTTACTAAATACCAATTTCATGCACTCTTAATTGCTTGATTTACCTATTTGCCTATTTACCCCCATTTACCTTCAACTCTGCAACGGAATAAGATCGATATATATTCTAGTTCCTGATCTCGTTAAAATACATACGTGTGCCATATTTTAAGTCAATATCTTAAACGGTTGCAGAGTAATCGTGAGCACCAAAAAGATACAAGACTAACAGACAGACCGACGCGACAGACAAATTTATTTTATTAAATCTTAAAATATTGAGGTTTCATGATATTCTAAGCCCATTCGTACAATGAAAATTTTCAAAAATGTTTCTTGCGTTAGTATACTTCAACTGGATGTAAAAGTAATACGCAGAAAATAGCATGACAAAGATATAAAAAATCATTCTGTGCCGTGGACTACACGGTAGAAGTAGAGCCTCTTCTTCATTTTCATTCATTCATTTCATTTCATTTCATTTCATTTTCATTTTCCTCAATGAAACCTACTACGCATCCGTACTACCCGAGGTAACCCACTGTTTATCCAATTTACTAGAAGAAAGCTACTACGCATTCATACTTCCATTTTACTCGAGGAAACCCACTGCGCATCCATACCACTTGAGGTAACCTACTGGGCATCTGTACTACTCGTGGTAACCTACTGCGCATCAATGGTACTCAAGGAAACCTACTGCGCATCCATACTACTTGAAGTAACCCACTGCGCATCCATACTACTTGAGGTAACCTACTGCGCATCTATAGTAATCTAGAAAAGCCTCTGCGCATCCTAAATATTTGAAGAAACCTACTGCGCATCCATACTACTAGAGGTAATCTACTGCACATCGATGGTACTCGGGGAAACCTACTGCGCATCCATATTACTCGAAGTAACTTTATAACATGATATTTGAAATCGCCTTCCCTAAAAACCTATAAAACGATATGTCACATCGATAGTGGGGGTTGGAGTGGTGGTAGAGGGGTGGGGGTGGATTAAGTAAAAAAAAAATTTTGAGGCCATAGGTTCTTGTATACACGCTAAATTACAATTTTATTTTTTTCTCGCCCCCTTTAATAATGGGGTGGGGGTAGTAATGGGGGTGGCTAATGCCAAAAAATTTTTTGAGACCTTAACTTCTTTTATATATACTAAATACTAATTTTATGGACTCTTACCTGCTTGATTTACCTATTTACCCCAAATTTACCCCAATTTACCCCCCCAACCCTTCAACGGAATAAGATGAAAATATAATCTAGTTCCAGATCTCGTAAAAGTACATATGTGTACCAAATTTCAAGTCAATATCTTAAACTTTTCCAGAGTAAACGTGCGCACAAAAAAGTTACATACAGACAGACAGACCGACAGACAGAAATTTTGTTTTCGCTCAAACTTAAAATCTCGACGTTTCATGACATTCTAAGCCTATTTGAACAATAAAAATTTTTTTAAATTTTTTTGTCGTTACTATACTTCTTCCACTGGATGTGGAAGTAATTATATTGAAGCTTTAAAAATGGTATAACTATATAGGTTTCATAATTACTTCCACATCCAGTGGAAGTATAGTAACGACAAAAAAAATTATTTTTAAAATTTAAAATTTCCTACAATGTATTATTCCTAATTTTGTCTTTCATTTGCCTTAATTGGAAATATTAACAAGCATTAACAAACTATTCACATTTTTTGTTAGCTGTCTATAAAATACCGATAAACGTAGGTTTGTTTCATAACGCTGGTAAAAAACGTAGTAAAAGTTTCCTTAAGTAAATTTCTTTTGTAAATATAATCGCTCTAATAGAAAACAATAATAAACAAGGAAACGTACAGTCTTAAAGAAACTCGACAAGAAAAATAAAAGAAGGGTATCACATTAACAGACCGGAAGAGGAACGTTAAAATGCAATTATTTCTAAGTTTCCTCCAGTCCTTTTATACGAGTTTCTTTATGTTTGAAATCTTTGAAAGTCGAGTGTACCTTTTCAGTTACAATCGCTTGATATAGTGATCCCCCATTGAAAAATAATAATATAATGGTTCCACGTATTGTCACAGCATGTGTACAGAGCCTCCCACTGCTTTTTTCTTTGTTTAAATTATTCTAAAGCGTTTTCGATCGAGCAAACCGTGATTAAAGCTCGTCTGAATAATAGCTAGTAGCTTCACGCAAACCGTTTTTATTACTGAGTTATTGTCCAAATTGTGATATTTTATTGTTCTCTGCCTATTGTGCTCCTATTTTCTACAGATTAGTCAATTACACTCTTTAAAACAATGTTCGATTTTTAGGGGAGGATTTAAATGGGGTGATATTTAGAGTTCTAAAAGTCAAGTAAGACATCTCTGGTTGCCGTGCGAAATTGCACTAATTGGTGATATAGTTAAGCGTGTATGAAGTACGCTCGTGTTTGAAACTCTGATAAATATACTTGCAAAGGTTCGTATACATTTTTAAAAAAATTGGAAAAATAGATAGGCAGTAATTAAAAAGTCATTTTAAATAATCTCTATTAAATTGTTGTTACTTTGGAGCTAATTTTAAAATACTTTTCCTTTTATTTTAGTTAATGTAGATGAAGAATATAAAACCTCAAAAATGTTAACTAATGCAACATTAACAGATATATAAAAAAAATGAACCGATTTCAAAAAAAGTCGACAAAAATTATGAAATAAAATTTCACCGTCGCGCGTCGCTTCGCACAGTGGGGGATTTTGCTATATTTTTTTTCAAAATTCTGTAAGTCGCTCAATTTTGAACGGATTTTGATGCGGTTGGGCTTAAAATGTTTGAAAAGTTTCACTCTTTGACGTGCAAGTGCCACTTTTTCATAAACTATCACGTACAACCCCTAGAAAATGTAATATCAACCCCCAAAATAGGGAAAATTGTGTCAATATTTTACCTTCAGGAAAAACCTATCTGACATGTTAAAAGCCCAGTGTGCCATTTTTCTTACATGCAGTAACATTTAAAAAAAATGAGATTTTATTTAAAATTTACCCTGTGTAATAATAAGTTTGTTTAATTACTTCCTATTAATAAGGCAAACGTTTCTTGTATATTCAAATGTTTTCAAAATTCTTCGGTCTCTGATATTTTATTTGTCAGAAAATAATGAGTTAATCAAAACGCAAGGTAAACAGGCTGCTTATTGTATGTTTAAAAGTATATTTTATAACTAAGTCAATCAATATCAAATACAGATAAGATATTGTATAGTTAATTACTTCCACATCCAGTGGAAGTATAGTAACGACAAAAAATTTTTTTTAAATTTTTATTGTTCAAATAGGCTTAAAATGTCAAGAAACGTCGAGATTTTAAGTTTGAGCGAAAAGAAAATTTCTGTCTGTCTGTCTGTAACTTTTTTTGTGCGCACGTTTACTCTGGAACCGACTTGAAATTTGGTACACATTTGTACTTTAACGAAATCTAGAACTAGATTATATTTTCATTTTGTTCCGTGGAAGGGTTGGGGGGGGGGGGGTAAATTGGGGTAAATTTGAGGTAAATAGGTAAATCAAGCAGGTAAGAGTCCATAAAATTGGTATTTAGTATATACCAGAGAAGCTAAGGTCTCAAAAAAGTTTTGGCATTAGCCACCCCCATTACCACCCCCAACCCATTATTAAAGGGGATGAAAAAAAATGTGATTTAGTGTGTGTACAAGAACCAGAAACCTCAAAATATTTTTTTACTTCATCCACCCCCATCACCACCCCCACCCCACTACCGATGTGGGGTATCGTTTTATGGGTTTTGGGGTAGAGGATTTCAAATATTATATCATTAAAGTTCCAAAAACAATTATTTCCACATACGAAATTTTTTCGTTGTGAGTGACTTCGACAGAAAATTTGGATGTGGAAGTAGTGATTCCTTGGGAAGCGGTTTTTTTTGCATAATATAACAAAATTATATATAAGGACCACCATATATCTCCATATTTCAATTCTTTCTTCAGTCGAAATAATTAGAACTATAATTTTTATTAGTTGCTACCTAATAAGTAAAAACCGCTGCCCAAGGAATCACTACATTTACCTCAATTTACCCTTCAACTCTGCAACGGAATAAGATGAAAATATAATCTAGTTCCAAATCTCGTTAAAAAACATACGTGTGCCATATTTTAAGTGAATATCTTAAACGGTTCCAGAGTAATCGTGAGTACCAAAACGATACAAGACTAACATACACACCGACGCAACAGACAAATTTATTTTGCTCAGACTTAAAATATTGACGTTTCTTGATATTATAAGCCTATTTAAACAATGAAAATTTCCAAAAATTTTTTTTGCGTTAATATACTTCAACTGAATGTCGAACTAATACGCAGAAAATGGCAAGACAAAGATATAAAAAATCATTGTGTGCCGTAAACTACACGATAGAAGTAAAGCCTCTACTACAAGCATTTTCTTCGAGGAAACCTACTACGCATCCATACTACTCAAGGTAACCTACTGTGCATCCAATTTGCTCGAGTAAAGCCACTGCGCATTCATACTTCTTGAAGTAACCCACTCGCATCCATTTTACTCGAAGAAACCCACTGCGCATCCATATCACTTGAGGTAACCTACTGCGCATCTATGGCACTCGAGAAAAGCCACACTACTCGTGATAACCTACTGCGCATCCATTGTACTCGAGGAAAGCCACTGCGCATCCATACTACTTAAAGTAACCCACTGCGCATCCATACTACTTGAGGTAACCTACTGCGCATCCATACTACTCAAGGTAACTTTAACAACATAATATTTGAAATCGTCTACCCCAAAAACATATAAAACGATATGCTACATCGGTAGTGGGGGTGGGGGTGGTGGTAGAGGGTTGGTAGTAGGGGTGGATGAAGTAAAAAAATATTTTGAAGCTTTTGGTTCTTATACACACACTAAATCACATTTTTTTTCATCCCATTTAATAAGGGTAATGGGGGTGGCTAATGCCAAAAATTTTTTTTAGACCTTAGCTTCTCTTTTGTATACTAAATACCCATTTTATGGACTCTTACCTGCTTGATTTACCCATTTACCCGAAATTTACCCCAATTTACCCCCAACCCTTCGACGGAACAAGATGAAAATATAATCTAGTTCTAGATCTCGTTAAAGTACATATGTGTACCAAATTTCAAGTCAATATCTTAAACGGTTCCTGAGTAAACGTGCGCACAAAAAAAAGTTACAGATAGACCGACGGACAGACAGACAGACCGACAGACAGACAGACATTTTTTTCGCTCAAACTTAAAATCTCGACGTTTCATGACATTTTAAGTCTATTTGAACAATAAAAATTTTTAAAAATGTTTTTGTCGTTACTATACTTCCATTGGATGTGGAAGTAAAATAACAACAATTTCAAACGAATACATCAGCAGGAAAATAGTATATCCATATGCGTTTTAAAGCATGCCAGTAAAATCGCTTAAGTAAAGATTTCAGCTATTCCGTATCATCTTTCAAAAACAGTGTCGTAGTAATAAATATATGCAAAAATTAAAAATAGCCTTCAGGAAACTAAAAAAATGTGTAGTTAATACAGAAAATTGTAACACTTACCATAAATTCGGTTCTTATTCTTTTGAAGAAAACTTCATGTTAAAGTGTCTGGTGAGCAATTGCAGCTAACAATACGTCAAAAAACGCTACTTTACCCTTATTTTTAGAGACGTTCAAAGGATTGGAATGCAAGATTCTGATTAGAATATGTTATTTCGTTATTAAGCAAATCATAACTTACACATTTTTTTAAATTTAATATGAAATTACTTACATTCTGTATATTGATGCCTCAATCTGGACACGCTAATATACTAGTTAGGTATGGAAGCAAATAAATAAACAATAATTAATTGTAAAAATGAGAGATTATCTTTCAACCTTTGGCAGAAGAGTCCTTGTGTAGGGATTAAGAAGGAGACCGACAAGGGTACTCAAGGTCATGATTCGTCACAATTTAGAGTAGACAGGATGACATCGAGGATTAAATCGTATAATTATTGAAACTATTAAATGCCATAATTGCGTTGTCTACGATAACTTTCTTATTCGTAACTGTGGTGTAAAGACTAAGGAGTGAGAGCTTTTAAGTAGACATCAACGTTAGAAAATAACTCCTGTCGTTTACATTAGAGAAACATTAAATGAATAGTGATACATTCAGATAGTACTACATCAGCATGTCCTCCATTGAAATATACATTACGGCTCTCGGCTACCCTAGATCAAATGCCAAGAAGTCAATAAAAAACTGGACTCGTTCCCAGTTCGTTGACTTCTGGGCTTCCTACCCAGGACTCCGGCAAGCGAAACTCCTTATATTAGGACCCTTGCCGGAGCGAGCTTTGTTCTGCGACTAAGCACAAAATAGGTCAGAATCGTGGCAGGCCTTTTGACAGGACACGGCTCTTTCAGAAAACACCTGCACACCATGGTGGTGGACAATCCACAATCCTGTCTGCAGGTTCTGCGGGGATGAGGAGGAAACTTCCATCCACGTCCTAACTCCCTGTCCTCGTCTTATGAACTTGGGGCGCAAACGCTTTGACATTGGTTTTCTGGTGCTGGAGGAAATAAGGAATGCTCCCGTAGGAAGAATTTTGGCCTTGTGTTAGAATCCTGCGTGAATGGGGGAATTCATTAAATTAGTAGCGGTAGCACAATAGGCCACAAGGCCTGAGTGCGGAGACCTTTGTCGCCCCGCTAAAAGAAGAAGAAGGATCAAGCGTAGAAACGTCTTAACTGTACATGTATCTCCATAGTACCAGAAATGGGTATTAGTCGACTAAATTTTTAGTCATGATTGAAATTGACCGACTAAATCAATCATGACTAATTTAGTCATAGCTAAGTTAATCATTAATCATCAGTCATAAATTAGTCATAGTCGCTAAATTTTTAGTTGTGACTGATGATGAATGACCAAATTTATGACTAATTGCCTCAGAGCAACAGAAAATGAAAAAAAAGAACTTATTGTATATTAATTGCAGATCTAGTAAGTAAGTAAAAGTATAACTGAAATAGGTGTGTAATTTTTTTTAAGATAAGAATACGATTTTGGTAATTTTACTTCCAGATCCACGTAGTGGGCAGTAAAATTTTGACTAATTAGTGTTCGCTCAAGGAAGAACCCTATTGTTCTTAAACAAAATTAATCAAAAAATAAAAAAGTTAGAAATCATTCATTATTTCAAAAAAGTAGTAAAATTCATTATTATCATTATTTATTTCTATAAATTACAAATAAATAATAGAGACTATAAAAATAAGAATTACTTGTATACAGATATGACAGACATTGGCGTCAATTTTAACCGGGAAGTGAGGTCTTGGTGTGGTGTGTTTACGCTGCAGACTCGTACCACATTTACCAGGAAATTAGAAGTTACAACAGTTAACAGCAACTCTTTCACAAACGGCGTCCAGTTTTATGTCAATGACAAATTGTTTGTAACAGATTTTTATCTATTTCGTGTATAACTATGAGCAGAAAATCCCTTATACACTATTCTTTTATTTTCATTATTTAAAGCACAAAATCAACTAGAATAAACATTATACTTTTCGCCGGTTGTTGAACTTTTTATATAATTGTTGCACATTCTATAGAAAACTCTTCGCAGTTTTCGTGTAAACAATGTTGGTTTTTCTAAATTCTAAATTCATTTAATATTCTAAATTTTATTATACCAAATTCGTTGGCGAAAATAATTCATATAAAAAAAAAAAGTAAAAAGAAAAACAACCACAATCCAACCTCGGTGGGTTTCGAATACATGACCATTTGATTGTAATGCAAAGAAAGCAAAGCAAATATTTTAAATAAATCTTAACCCCTGGTCCATCATACGTTACTGCAAGACTTGAATCTCTGTCATGTATATTATTCGAATTTTATATTTCAACGATTAGATATACCTATTATTATGAAATGTATCTGACTAAAATGTTTAAGAAAAAATAATGACAGGAAATAACATTGCACAAGGTTTCCATTTAAGTAGAAGAGATAAAAATTAAGACATTTTTTGTTTTAATTTTAAATGATTAATAACTTTTTTATTTACTGATCCATTTTGTTCAAAAACAAAAGGGTTCTTCCTCTAGCTCAGGGATTCCCAACAGGTGGTCCGCGGACCCCTAGAGGTCCGCGGACGATTTCTAAGGGTCCGCGAAATGTCACTGAGATATTCAATTGTTTTATATTTTACTTGACTTGCAGTGGTAGATTCTACATTATCTTCATTTTAAGAAGAATTTAAGCGTTTAAGGCTTTGTCAGTATAGCGACCGATGAGGGGGTCCTTGAAAAAATCTTGTTGGGAATCCCTGCTCTTGCTAATACTAATTTACATATTTCAATACAATCAACACAAAAATGTTTTTAGCTTCTAGTACACACACTAAATCCTAATTTTATGAACTTTCACTTCCTTTATCTATTTACCCCTAACTTACCCCAACGAGGTAAGGAAAAAGATCAAAATATAATTAGTTTCGGAACTCGTTATGATACAGTGTACCTAAAGGCACAAAAAAGTTAGACACACACACAGACAAACAGATTTTTTTCTTTGCGAAAACTTGAGCATTTGAGCAAAAAAATTGATATTTTTTACCTATACTATACTCGCCTCCACTATGTAGATGTGGAAGTATTTTTCCTTTACCATTAACATAGTTCCACTCTACCACGAGAATGTGGAAGTAAAATCAACCTTTTTCTTGCGAATCATTGCTGAGATATTTTCATAGTTAAGACTATATGGATACGAAATTACTCGTTATATATATATATTAGTCATGACTAATAAATAAATCAATATTTAGTCTGACTAATGCCTAATCAATCATCAACCTGAACATCTGCTAATGACTAATTAATCATGAATTGAAACATTCACGACTAACGACTAACCAATTAGTCATTAGTCAGGACTAATATATGAATGATTAGTCAATTGTCATGATTAATTAGTCAACTTAAAAAACCCATCTCTGGTTAGTACTTAGATGGGTGATCTATCTGGGGAAACACGGCGATCTCGTCCCACCTTCTAGCAGCTTGCATATACGTAGAAGCTATGTAATTTGAGGCGATGTTTACGTGATGGATATACCATCCTTCAGAGGGGATGCAAGGCACTCGGTTTCTTGTCCAATAAATATTAGGCAAGTAAAGGGTCCCTACTCTTCGACATAGAACAGGCTCGCTCAAAATTTCCAGCTTGGGGTGGCTCGTCTCCTGACGTCGCGTCGGTAATAGGCTTTGGTAGCGAAAATAGGCCAATGTTAAATAAATTTAAAAAATATATAGTTATTATTATGTATTATATACATACACTCAAAGAAGTAGTATGGGTAAATTCAACAAAAAAAAATGGTTAACTAACAATATCGTTAATTTTGTTAAACTAAATTATATTGATGGTATTTTTAAACAAGAGGTAATTGTTATTTTAATTAATAAAAAGTTGTCGTACAACAAAACAAACATTAACTAAAAAAATAGATGAATAAGACTAATTATTTTCTTCGTCTGACTATTATTTTGTTGAATTCTCTCAAATTAAACTAGATAATAGCATATTTTATTTTTAACTATTATCGAATTGTAATTCTTAAGAATTACCATAAAATTTGCTTGCTTACCACGTAGTCTATTACAGAAATTATTCCCAGATGACGCCATATACAAATCACTGACAATAATCAAACATGCATTATCTTATACTCTTATGAATTTATAGAAAATTAATAACATGATTTCAATGTTCAAATTCTCTCAGGGATCATCGATATATTTGGATGGATCTTATAAACGATCTCTAATCTTTGGTTTAGGTGATCTGATGTCGCAATACTGAGGTTTTGGCTAACCAAAAAAAACTTCATCATACAATAAAGTGTAGATCAACCTAAAAATTAGTTGGTGAACAAAAAACAAAGTCGTTGTACTATTTAATTGTAGACCAAATTGAAAATGGTTAGTGAACATAACAAAATGTCATTGTACTATTTAATTTGTTACAAAAAGATATGATTATTAAACTACTATTTGTTTACGAAAACAAATAAAGTTGTATGACTATTCTTTTCTGATTGATTTAACTATGAAACTAGATAGGCGCGATTTCATATGCTCTTTTTGGTTGAATTTACCTATCATTTTCTTTGAGTGTATATAATAGCCTTTCTCTATAATAGCCTCTCGTAAATACAAAGTATCTCCGCCACTGCGAGTTGATTCTATTTGTATAAGGGTTGCCGATGGTGTTGAGACTTTATTGAATCACGGGTATAAAATTGGAAATGATATCTTGGCCACGGTTGTCAGCCGCACGCGAGACACTCTTTCAGAACTTCTTCAGAGCTGAGAAAAGTTAATTGAAATACTATTAGTATTCTCTTTGTAAATACTTCTTCACAGTCCTCTCCAGATTTTTTTATAATTAAATTCTTAAATTGAAATTTCGGAATAACTTCTAAATAATAATCGGATTTACATCAGCTTTCATAATTTATTAAATTGTTCCCGTTTCCTGCTTGAATTCGGACCGTTTTAATGGAAAATATTATAGGTTTATTTAATGATATTCCAATAAAGTGGAAGATATTGTATAACTACTCACATCCTCATAATTAACATTATATTGTCTAAAGAGTAACGACTCAATGAACATTTTACCAATTCAAGATAGTTTCACCTAATCAATATCAATAATCGCGTTGGAAGGCCAAAGAATAAAAAAATTAGAAAATATCTCTTTACAACACTCGGACACATTTTATTGACACATGGACATGGACTTTACCCCAACCTCAATTAAAAGACTGTTTTGAATACACATTTTATTGAAAAAATGTAATAATTGAATTATAATGTTACATTATCAATATAAGATTTCACAATTATTTAAACTAAAATCGAACAAAATAGATTGAAAAAATGTTAGTATACAATATTTCGCCTATATTATTTAACAAAATCATTAATCACCTAGCTGATGAACTTCAAAACCTCTTTAATGATTCTTTCTCAAAGCGTATTTTCCCAACTGCACCACAGTGGTCACACGGTATGCCTCTGTTTAAAAAAGAGATCTACATGACATATCAAATTGTCACTTATTTCCTTACTAGTTACTGTTTCAAACATTTTATAAAAAATAATTAATTAGAGTCTGTTAAAATTTGTAAGTAATTGTAACTTAGTAAATCAAAATGGAAATGGATTTCTAAGTGAAAAATCATCAACTGCAGTATACGACATAACAAAAACTATTCTAGAAAGTATAGACTCTAATTACACAGGCACACAAAAAAAGAAAAAGGTCATGTACTCTGGGACCGACCTATATACCGGTATGTATTTTCGCCCGCTGAACCCGAATCTGAGGTCATAATTGTCCCATCGGGTCAAAATTGGCCGAAAAATTAAAAAAATGGCCGGATATTCGCCAAAATTCCGGTAAAAAAATATTGAAGGACTTAACCCATATACCAGTATGTATTTTCGCCCGCTGAATTCGAATCCGGGATCAAAATTGTCCCATCTGGTCAAAATTGGCCGGAAAAATAAAAAAATGGCCGAAAATTCGCCAAAATCTGGGGTCAAAAAACATTAAATGATATTGAAGTGACTACCCTTATATTGGTGTGTATTTTTTCCCGCTGGATCTAAATCTGGAGTCAGAATTAGCCCAACCGGTCAAAGCCAACAAATGGCTCAAAATTTACCAAAATTTGGGGCAAAGAATATTGAATGACGTTCAGTTGACTCGACTATTGTGTTAGTATGTATTTTTGTCCACTGGAATCTGAATCCGTTGGTCAATAACGTCAAAAGATGTGCAAGCGAATTTCCCGGCATTTTTTGGGTCGTCCCATTCAGCCTCCATTTTTTCCAAACCATATTGCCCCCGAAACAATCAAGTCCCTGTTAAGCATTCACAAAAAATCTGCCTGAGGGTTTTTTCTTTATTCATTTTTGTTTGTGTATGTAGTATGCATCCGGCTGCATCCCACTTTTCATTAGAAGTACTCGCATTGGCCTTAATCTACAGGCAAACTGTAGAAAACCTTGTATGAAGAACAGCTCGTTAACTGAAATCAGCCTGCACAAGCAGCATCTCCTTCTTATCTTCCGGTCACTGTGGGCGTCCTAAAACTCATGCCGGTACGTTTTTACCAAACGGTCACCCAGTTACTGCTCATTTCAGTAAAACATACACCGCTTTAAATCCTGCTGTCGCAATAGATGTTGGGAGCGATGACAACTGCCCTGAAAGGGGATGTGTAGAATGATTTTTCCGTCTATTGTGGTAATGAAACCAGCGAAGGCACGCTGTCCTGCAGGGGAGCGTCAGGGTGTGAGGATGAAACCCTAGTGTGTCTGACGACGAGATGTGACATTCCTCGTCAAGGTCAGGAAGCCCTCATACTTAGGCCCGGAACAGGAAAACTTGCTTGAACAAGTTGGAGGCTATTTGGCAGCCAATTTTTCCGGCCAATTTTGACCCCATGGGCCAATTCTGACCCCAGATTCGGTTTCAGCGGGTAAAAATACACACCGATATATTGGTTAAGTCACGTCAATCCCTGTTTTTTACCCGAACTTTGACGAATATCCGGCCATTTTTTTATTTTTCCGGCCAATTTTGACCCGATGAGCCAATTCTGTTCCCGGATTCGGGTTCAGCGGACAAAAATACATACCGGTATATGGGTTAAGTCACGTCAATCCCGTCAGTTTTTTACCCGAATTTTGGCGAATTTCCGGCCATTTTTTTATTTTTCCGACCAATTTTGACCCGATGATCCAATTCTGACCCCGGATTCGGGTTCAGCGGGCGAAAATACATACCGGTATATAGGTCAGTCTCCGAGTATACGACCTTTTTTTGTGTGCCTGTGTTATCAAACAGTAAATATAGCGTGTGACTTCTCCAAATTACTTGATAACGTTATTATACTCTTCGCAAAAACGAAGAATATATTGTATTTGATCGGCACATTTCCAAATCAGTAAATATCGCTCGTAGAGCAAAAATGTTCATATCATTATGTTAGTGAAAGAATTCTGAACAACTTTCAAAATGTCCGTCTGTCCGTCCGTCCGTCCGTCACGTTTCTTGTAAGCACGATAACTTAAGAAAGAAAAGTCCGATTGTATTGAAATTTGAAAAGTAAGTTAGCGATAGCTAGAGGAAAAACCCTATTGTTTTTGAAAAAAATTAATCAGTAAATAAGAAAGTTATTAATAATTTAAATTAAAAAAATATATTTTCTTAATTTGTACTTAGAAATCTTGCGAAATTTTATTCTCTAGATATTTTTTTGTTTATACATTTTACTAATGTATATATTTTATATTAATATATCTAATTCGTTGAAATATAATACTGGGGGTGGATGAAGTAAAAAAAACATTTTGAGGTTTCCGGTTCTTGTACACACCCTAAATCACATTTTTTTTCATCCCCTTTAATAATGGGGTGGGGGTGGTAATGGGAGTGGTAATGGGGGTGGATAATGCTAAAATTTTTTTTGAGACCTCAGCTTCTCTTGTATATACTAAATACCAATTTTATGGACTCTTTCCTGCTTGATTTACCTGTTTTCCCCAAATTTACCCCAATGTACCCCCCAACCCTTCGACGGAACAAGATGAAAATATAATCTAGTTCTAGATCTCGTTAAAGTACATATGTGTACCAAATTTCAAGTCAATATCTCAAACGGTTCCAGAGTAAACGTGCGCACAAAAAAGTTACAGACAGACCGACAGACAGACAGACCGACAGACCGACAGACAGACAGACCGACAGACCGACAGACAGAAATTTTTTTTTGCTCAAACTTAAAATCTCGACGTTTCGTGACATAATAAGCCTATTTGAACAATAAAAATTTTTAAAAATTTTTTTGTCGTTACTATACTTCCACTGGACGTGGAAGTAAAAAAAGAACAATAAGAATTACTTCTAAAATTAAAAGCCATTTTGAACCTTGCAAATCTCCGTTACACATATTAAAGACATTGTTATTTAAACACAAAAATAAATCTGTCTACACTTTTAATAATTCTGACACATAGCAATAACTAAATTCTTCTGCCACGCCATAGAACGTTTCTTCATGAAAAATATTATTATTATAATGAAGCTGTACTTTCTGATAAATACCTCAAGAAATTAAAGAAAGAAACACTGAAATCCTTTGTAAAACAAACAAAATATATATAGTTACTGTTATTCTGCTGATAGTTTTTTGAAAGACAACTCACTTTCCCAATAAATAATAGTTAACATTTGTATATGTATTCTTGTTAATATATACTCACATAACACAGTTTGTACTTTGTACAAGCACATACTAAGTATAAGTACAAGTACATACTAAGTACAAACTGTGATATAATTACAATAAAAAATGTTTAATAAGTAAACAATATTACTTTTCACTATTTTCTATTATGCTAAAAAACATTTTCAGCATTAAGTACATATTAAATTCCACACACCTGAAAATATTTCCATATTATATTCTATCCTATTCCATCATAATGAGGTAAAGATGCGACAGACTTTTTTAATTCGGTCCAAGGATAAGGTAGGAAAGAACATTTTCCTATATTATCAGCTTCATTAAATTTTACTTCCACATTCAGTGGAAGTATAGTAACGACAAAAAAAATTTTAAAAACTTTTATTGTTCAGATAGGCTTAAAATGTTATGAAACGTCGAGATTTTAAGTTTGAGCGAAAAAAATTTCTGTCTGTCTGACGGTCTGTCTATCGGTCAGTCTGTCGGTCTATCTGTCGGTCTGTCTGTCGGTCTGTCTGTCGGTCAGTCTGTAACTTTATTTATGCGCACTAGGGTGGCCCATCTTTTTCGAAATCGAAATTTTTTATTTCTCACCCCTGCAAATGATTCCATTTTAAGAAAAAACAGTCCCCTCAAAATATTATTGAGGCAAATTGAAGGCAAGGGGTGCCGCAGAATGCATTATTATGCAATAATAAAAGTAATGGAATTATTTACATTCTTTGGTTGATGCATTGTTTTTTTTTTTTTAATCAGCAACATTTATCTTTAGAATGACTAATCAAGTCATACAAATATCAAAGACATTATCTGTTGTGACTATGACATGTGTCATACTACTGTAAATTCGTAGTCTAAGAAAACTAGACTAGAAGTTTTTGAAATAAAACTCTCGTTTTATCTTTGTGTATTTTATTATGAAACATTTTAACCTCCCCACAATAAAATTGTGGGAGGTTACTACAATTAGTCCAAAATCGAAAATTGAGATAACATCAAATCTTTACGTTTTGAGGTCCCAGGAACCCAAAAAAGTTGTTTTTGAAAAATGTCTGTGTGTGTGTATGTGTGTGTGTGTGTGTGTGTGTGTGTGTGTGTGTGTGTGTGTGTGTGTATATGTCTGTTAGCACGATAGCGGCGAAGCCACTAAACGGATATGGATGAAACTTTGCATGAGGGTTTCTTTAGTGCTCCAGAAGATCTGAAAAGGTTTTGGTTGAGATCGGATTACGTTTGTTGCTGTTTTGGCACAACAAGTTGTTTATTTTATGATTACTTACAATTTGTAATCGAACCATTGAAAAGCAGTAAAAATTCCGATTTCAACGATATATAACACTTGCACTCTTTAGCTTTGGTTTCCGTGAAAAAAATTAAAAACCAAATAACACGCTTCTTGTGTAAAATATATTTTATAGTGGAACCACAGAATACAGTAACTGCACAGAGGCGAAGTCTTTGGCGGTTCCTTTCAGTTTTGATGGCTCGTTTTCTGTGACCTTGCGTACCAGTTGCGTCTACACCACGGTGTATTAAATAGGTGGTCCGGCACTTTCCTATTATAATAATGGCTTCGTAAGTGCATGGTTTCTATTTACTTTAATAGATGGCGCGAGCAATACGGTCCTACAATTACCTGAGCATGTGCATCGCATAACTAACATAACCTCAAATTTTAAGGTGTTTTCGTTTATTCTCATATTTAATGTTTGTAACCGAAATTTGAAACGTAGGTATAAATATTGTATGGACGGATTACGAGTGAATTAATAATACACCTACGTCACATTACGTCACAAATAAGAAAAATTCTTAGAAACTGGTGCAGATATCGACTTAACTATTGGAAACATCCAATTAAAGTTTGAAACGTAGATGGAAATATTGTAGATGGATGGAATACGAGTGAATTAAAAATACACCTACGTTCTGATGACGTCGTAAAAGCGTAAAATTCTTAACAGGCGAACTGATGATATCAAAAAAATATTTCTACAAGACGAGTCACGAAATTTTTTTTTTTTAATTTCCAAGAAATATCAAATTTTCGGAGAAATGTCACTTTTCAGAAAAATGTCAAATTTTCGAAAAAATGTTGAATTTTCAGGGAAATGTCACTTTTCAGAAAAATGTCAAATTTTCAAAAAACGTCAAATTTTCGAAGAAATGTCACATTTCGGAAAAATACC
This sequence comes from Rutpela maculata, assembly GCA_936432065.2. Lineage (NCBI taxonomy): Eukaryota > Metazoa > Arthropoda > Insecta > Coleoptera > Cerambycidae > Rutpela > Rutpela maculata. Next base: position 160,574,458 of record OW386287.2, read on the forward strand.
AAATGTTTGAAAATTGTCAAATTTTCGGAGTAGTCATTTCAGAAAAATGTCAAATTTTCGAAAAAATGTCAAATTTTCGGAGAAATGTCACTTTTCAGAAAAATGTCAAATTTTCGAAAAAATGTTAAATTTTCAGGGAAATGTCACTTTTCAGAATTATGTCAAATTTTCAAAAAAATGTCAAATTTTCGAAAAAACGTCAAATTTTCGAAGAAATGTCACCTTTCAGAAAAATACCAAATGTTTGAAAATTGTCAAATTTTCGGAGTAATGTCATTTCAGGAAAATGTCAAATTTTCGAAAAAATGTCAAATTTTCAGAGAAATGTCACTTTTCAGAAAAATGTCAAAAATTCAGGAAAATGTCAAATTTTCGAAGAAATGTCACCTTTCAGAAAAACGTCAAATGTTTGAAAATTGTCAAATTTTCGGAGTAATGTCACTTCAGAAAAATGTCAAATTTTCAGAAAAATGTCAAATTTTATTAAATGGACTAAAAGGAAAATTCCCAAAAAATACTACGGGTCCATTTGTGGTATAAGTTCTCTACTAGTGTGTTAAAGCGTGCAGACTGTATGCTGAGTATTTTTGACGTGTCAGGTGTATCGAGAGATTACAAGTTTTTTCGATATTTATAAAGCCCACGGATGGTGTGAGAGTCCATCCTGAACCGCTTACAAGCTCTACAAGTGTAAGCAATCCCACCGGAACGCTTTCGGTGAGTTTTTTCCAATAAAACTTTAAAAGTGACAGTGACATATTTTAAAAACTATTTCCGCTGCTTCCGGCATACCGCCGGAAATTCTTCCGGCAACATAACCTAAAAATAGTACTACATAACCTAAAAACAATTTAAGACATTGGTACCAACCTAAACATTTTTCAAAAACCAAATTCTCCAGAGAAACATTGGAACCAAAAATTTGACAGTTATCACTTCCCCGACCGATTTAGTGAAAAATTGGTCGAGGCCAAAAGATAAAACAAAATATACCAACTCAAACTTAAACGATCCACCATGAACACTACCCTGGCTACATCTGGCAGGGAAGCTGTCCACCAAGAGTTATATGGTTTTTTCCAAAGATGGCCATCCCTGCCATCCATTACCAACGAACAGGTTTTTTCGTTTAGTTGTTTCCCGTATCAATAATCAAATTTATTAAGTGCTCTTGCCTACGAATGTTTTTATAGAATTGTGTTTATTTTCATATTAATTTTAGGGCCATGTGGACACATTATAATTTTAACCTAGTCTTTAAGCCTGCCTACAGAAGACAGGAGCTACTTTTCTATTTTTCTCCAAGCCAAACCGGACCTACCCCGTCCAGCTTCACACTCGCCACGGCGGTGTTCACCGTGGTTGTCTGGCTGGCCCCGGGCTAGGATCCAATGAAGCATATATTTGTATTAAAAACATTGAATAAAATATTAATGTTGTGCAGACTATAAATTTAACACTCAAGTTCTTAGGTCCAAATCCCACCGAACGCGAGACTTTTTTTCCCGTTGTAATACGAAAAAAATATTTCAACTTAATAAATATAATTAAATGAGATCGTTCATATTGTTTAGTGCTCTTTTCGGCTTCAAAGAATCACCGGGTGGGGAGGTTCCAGCCGCTTCCAGTAGCTGCCGATTTTTTTTCATACATAGTACCAAATATTATCCTAAATCTACAAGACATATAGTAATAAAAACAATATTTTTTGCACTAGGCCAAAGCATGCGACAGGGTTTCTTTTTTTACATTTGGAAACTGTGATTTATAATCATTTACAACTTGGAGTAAAAACTGTTTTTGGTCTTCATTTTTTGTTAAAATGTCATTATAGTCAGTAATAAGTTTGATTCCTCTCTCAGCGGCATCATTTACAACTTTAATTTTGTTTACAATATTGAAACATCGGGTATAACTTTCATTTTCCCTCCATGTTGTTGGATCATTTTCCAAAAATTCCATAGACAAACCTAATTTTTGAAAAAACTGTTTAGTGTTCTCGCATACGAAGTCCTGAATTTCCTTGTTTTCAACGTCAGTAATGTTACTAATCATAAGTCGTTTAATACCCTCTTGATTTGGTGCTTTCCTATTCAAAGCTTTAACCATTTCTCTTTTAGTGGTAACTGAAATATCGTCATCAAAGAAAGATAAGCCAACATTTACTGAATTAAGGTACCACAAATGGTTCACTATTTTCCTACTTGCGGCTTGAGATATTTCTTTGTCAATATTTTGATAATTAATGAGTTCTTTACAAAAGTCTAAGTCATGAAGCGGTGCTTTACTAGCAAATGACGCTGTAAATCAGGCCTTTACATAAACCTTTACAATAAAGAGACATATATCTTCAATACCTATTTTTTCTTTTTTAGTTAGTTGGAACTGATCTTGGAAAAAAAATATTTTTAGACAGTAAATGGCTTTGGCCATCCAACGTGCATGATGAAATGCCCCTGGTTGATAGAATGTCGTGTGAGTGGGCTCTTCTTCAACAAAAAGTTTAGAAAGCATTAAAAATTCTTTATAATCATCACGACGCTGTAGCAAAGTTAAAGCTGCATTTAGAAACTTTACAATTTCGGCTTTAACTGGTTGTAAAATGTGTTTAATTTTTGATACCTGAAATCCAGTTTTTAGTTTATTTTGATCTATTTTAGGCCAAAATTCCCTAAAACGTTTAAATAGTGGCACATTTGGGCCAGATGAGGAAGGCATTTTTGTGTCAAACACACTTCTCAAAACCACTTCAAAAATATGATGTCTACAAGGAAAATATAGAATATCTCTTTCTAATTTTTGTTGCAATAGTGTGGCTGCCCCATTTATATAACCCATATTTGATGCTGTTGTATCACAACACAAAGCTATTACCTTTTCGTCCAAATTCCATTCACAAAGCACATCATAAACTGCTTCAGTCTGTTCTCTTCCAGTTGAATTGGGCAAAGCTGGTACTCCAAGTAGTTGTTCAATATCTCCACTAGTAACTAAGATAGCAAGTCTATCGATATTTCCCATTCCAGTGAGAGAAGGTAAAAGTTTTCCATTCCAATGGATGACTGGGGCCGGCAATTCAGAATTACCGAAGGCAGTTTTTAATATTTCAGCTCTTTCTTCGCGGATGCGTTGTCTAGAGCGCTGAAGTGTGGTTCTGCTGATGGACAAAGATGTGGTGTCATGTCCTAGTGCTTCTGCTACTGCCGTCAAAATATGGACTCCATACCTCTCGCTTATTTTGCAAGCATCAAATACAGCGGCTATTTTTGGTGTGATGATGTTACATGTTCCATACAATCTCCTCTTTTTTGGCTGTGACGGGCCAGGCTGGTCTTGTAACAACTCTTCTTGGGCTTCGATTATTTCATCTTCATTTTCGTTGGAGTCGGCTGAATTACTACTTGATGATGGACAGGTGACTGTTTCCTCTAATCTAGCTTTTTCTTGTTGACTTCGTTGCATTCGTTCGGATAATTTCTGTAATTTCTCCTCAGCTGATTTTTCTTGAGAAGCAAGTTGGTAATCAATACCATGCATAAATCCAGGACGTCCCTTTTTTCTTTGGTTAATTAAAAACTGCTTATCTTCATCTATTTTCATCAACTCCAATGCATTTGCATGAGAAATGTCAAAGAGATCGTCCAATTTTTCAACGAAATTTTTTTCTTTACTTCCCGCACTGGCCCTTTTAGCCGATTTTTGTAAGTTCCTCCACTCTGCATAAAGTTTATCTAGTTGTTTAACACAATGAAAATCCTGTCGTGTCGGAATGCGAGCTTTATCCCAAAAAACTGACACCTCTTTTATTGTTAATTTAGCATTTTCATGTACACTTAGCTTCACTTCACGAATGTTATAAAAGAGCACTTGTAATACTTGTCTATTAGACGGCAATTTATTGCCAATGATTTGTGACGAATAGTGTCCAACTAAGTAAATGAAAGTATCCTTTCGTAAGGATCTAACATCAGCCATCGTTAAATGTTTTTTCAAAAAGGAACGTATGCTAGAACTTATAATGTCACCACTGTAAAACACAATTGCAAATTGACAAAAACCTACCGTAGGTATATTTCCAAACTTCCAAAACAAATAATTTCTATTAAATAATTACACCAATAAAACATTATGAGAAAAGAGGTAGATATTTGTATTTTAAGTAAAATTTAAGTGTATTACCATAATAAAATCTTATCTACAAATTTCTACCTGAATGCGGCACGGGTTACCGTAATAAAATCTTATCTACAAATTTCTACCTGAATGCGGCACGGGTTACCGTTCACCGAATTATCTGAAACTTTGACATAAATTATTCCTAGTATAATAGTATATTTTCGTGGGGTGAGACTTAAAAAATACGCAAAAAAATTCACCCCCTATAGAGATGGGCCACCCTAATGCGCACGTTTACTCTGGAACCATTTAAGATATTGACTTGTTTGGTACACGTATGTACTTTAATGAGATCTGGAACTAGATTATATTTTCATCTTGTTCCGTCGAAGGATTGGGGGGTAAATTGGGGTAAATTTAGGGTAAATAGGTAAATCTAGCAGGTTAGAGTCCATAAAATTGGTATCTAGTATATACAAAAGAAGCTAAGGTCTCAAAAATTTTTTTGCATTACCCCCATTATTAAAGGGGATGAAAAAAAAATGTGATTTAGTGTATGTACAAGAACCAGAAACCTCAAAATATTTTTTTACTTTATCTACCCACACTACCACCCCCACTATCACCACCCCCACCCCACTACCGATGTGGAGTATTGTTTTATGGATTTTTGGGGTAGAGGATTTCAAATATTATATTATTAAAGTTCCATAAACAATTATTTCCATATACAAAGTATTTTCGTTGTGAGTGACTTGGATAGAAAATCTAGATGTGGAAGTAGTGATTCCTTGGGCAGCGGTTTTTCCACTACGATGATTTAACCTCAAGGGATTTTTAAGAACTTTTAATATACACTACTAATGATGAACTTTTTTTGGAAATTTCTGAGGATTTGGATTTTTTTTGAGGTTCTGGTATTACTTCCACATCCAGTTTAAGTATAGTAACGACAAAAAAAAATTTAAAAATTTTTATTGTTCAAATAGGCTTAGAATGTCATGAAACGTCGAGATTTTAAGTTTGAGCGAAAAAATTTCTGTCTGTCTGTCTGTAACTTTTTTTTGTGCGCACGTTTACTCTGGAACCGTTTGAGATATTAACTTGAAATTTGGTACATGTTGAAGGGTTGGGGGGTAAATTGGGGTAAATTTGGGGTAAATAGGTAAATCAAGCAGGTAAGAGTCCATAAAATTTGTATTTAGTATATACAAGAGAAGCCAAGGTCTCAAAAAAATTTTGGCATTAGCCATCCCTATACCACCCCCACCCCATTTATAAAGGGGATGAAAAAAATTGTGATTTAGTGTGTGTACAAGAACCAGAAACATCAAATTTTTTTTTTACTTCATCCACTCCCACTACCACCCCCTATCACCACCCTTACCCCACTACTGATGTGGGGTATCCTTTTATGAGTTTTTTGGTTAAAGGATTTCAAATATTAATTTATTAAAGTTCCATAAACAATTATTTCCACATATAAAATTTTTTCGTTGTGAGTGACTTGGATAGAAAATTTGGATGTGGAAGTAGTGATTCCTTGAGCAGCGGTTTTTTTATTGAAATGATTCTTAAAATTTACCATCGAGACGAATATTAAATTAAGAAAATTTCAGTTCTGCAAATTTTTGTATTCCTGTAACCTTTTATATAATATGTGATGTATAAAGTATAGTTATGTTCTTAAAATCTGATTTTTATTTTCAAAACGGAGATCAAACAATGAATCAATTAACTTATTCAAGTGTAGGCTGTACAAGAGAGCAACTGAAAGTCTAATGATGCCAGCTGAGTTCATCGAGTAAAGTAAACCTTTTTAATAAGAATTTTAAAAATCTATTTCAACATCTGTTAGAACTAATGGTAAACGGTTACAATATTAAACAATTTGTTGAGAAAATAAAAATGTGTTTTTTTAAGTTTCGGTGTTCTTTACTACAACTAGTTTTCGTTCGAGAGCAGGCAGGCCAACACGTCTTGTTGACCAACCCATTAGCCAATCCACTATTTATGTAACCAAATACTGTCACGCACTCACCTACCGATGTTATTTTTTACATTTTAGGATACTGTATACCTTGGAATAGTATTTATCTTTTTTATTGATGTGGAGATACTTGTTTGTAGTAGCAAAGCTCATTTTTTATACAGGGCGTTTCCTAAGTAATGTTACATACTTGAATTTCGTGAACAACTTATCAGCTATCAGAGATAAAAAACTGCACAGGCCAAAAGAATCGAAATAGAACAAAGTTGGTAACAACTAATATCAAGAGCTACTAAAGTACTACAAATAAATCTGACTATCTAGAAATATATCAGTAAAAACATCAAAACATAGTTGATCTCACCAGAATGTATACGTATGTCGTATGATAAACTGTATATTCAGAAATGTGGGAGAAAGAAAATAAAATCCAAAACAAATCCAAATTTTCCGAATAATTATTTTTCACACTTAAACTTCAGATGTATATTGTTCTTTATAAAATTTGTAAATTGATACGTATTTAGCAAATACTCATACAATTTCTTTATAATATAATGAATCAGCTGCTACACTTTCATCTGCACAAGTTTTAAATCAGGCGTCAGGTAGTTTTGCCCCCAAATAAGTACGCAAGTTTTCAAATCGTGTGAATTTTATAGATTTTAGTGTTCTTACTAAATTTACCCCCTCATACTATAGTAAGGAATCTAACATCCAAAAAGACGCGTCTAAAATGCCGAACCCTGAACTCGCGGGTATAAAATTTAAAAAATGTGGATAATATCCAGAATTTTATGCCGAATTCGATTCCAGAGGGCGCGATGTCGGCCAAGATTGCGAAATTGCAAAAAAGTAGTAATTTCTAAAAAAAGTTCGGAACTTAAATATTGCATTATCTTTCATTTACATTGCATTTACGAGCTTATTTATAAAGATTTTTTAATAATTCGTATATCAATCGAAAGTTTAATGTTTGTAGTTTCATACAAGTGTAATAGAGAGACATTATTTTCATTATAACACTATAAATTGTTTAAACAATATGTGCTCGGAAAGTGTAGTGTAATTTTCGGCATCGAGGTACTTTTGTTATTATTGCAAACAGATGTGTGGTTATTTGAGTCGAAATACGTAGAATAGACCAACAAACATTTTTTATTAAAACAATTTTTTAATTCGCTGAATAATTTAGGAGATACGATTTTTTTAAAATGAACGAAAAAAATCTAATAATATACACCAGGAGGAAATGTAGAGAATTTTAAAAAATGTAGGTTGGCAAGATTATTGTGACGGGCATTGTACATTATTTCATTAATTTTTTTGTAAGATATAAGCAGCATTTTTGTAACGTCTTTCATATGAAAGTTCGTACAGATCATAAATAATGCTTACAAACAGAACAAATTAATAGTAGTAGTAGTATTTAATTTAAGAACAACTACAATGAAATAATGGCTGTATGTATTGTAAATTCTGTGCACATAATACATATGATATAACTAAAATTGGAGTATTATAGGTAAGTGGTTATACATATGATTGATGTTATAATGCTATAATTAAGTGTATTGACATATATACGTTTTTTCGTGTTTTTTTCATTTAGAATTTCATATCTCGAAAAGTACGCATTTTTCAGACTAAATGAACATAGGTAAACGTGTTCAGAATACGGTTTCTTAGAAAAAAAGGTTCTAAACATTTTCCTGATTATCCCATTGGTTTTTCCGAAAAAGCGACTTAAAAAATATATCTATGTGTTTTTTCGTGTTTTTTATTTTGAATGCAAATATCTCGAAAAGCACGCAATTTTAGGGCTAAATGAACATAAATAAACTTGTTCAGAATGAGATTTTCTACAAAAAACCTCCTATACATTTTTCGATTATCCCAATGGTTTTTCCGGAAAAGCTTCTTGAAGAATATATATACTTGCTTTTTCGTAATTTTTTTTTTATTTGGACATTATTTGAAAAGTACGCATTTTTAAGGCTAAATGAACATTACTAAACTTGTTCAGAATATGATTTTCTACAAAAAAGGTTCTATATATTTGAGAGACATACGTCAAAATGAAAAAAAAAACACGAAAAAGCAAATATATATATTTTTCAAGAAGCTTTTCCGGAAAAACCAATGGGATAATCGGAAATATGTATAGAAGCTTTTTTGCAGGAAATCTCATTCTGAACAAGTTTACTTATGTTCATTTAGCCCTAAAATCGCGCACTTTTCGAGATATTTACATTCAAAATGAAAAATACACGAAAAAAACATATATATATATATATACATTTTTCAAATCGCTTTTCCGAAAAAGCCAATGGGATAATCGGAAAAATGTATAGAACCTTTTTAACCTATTTAAGCACGCCAAACCGGCCTTAGCACAACTGCAGTTTCCAATGCAATTTTGGAATTGTTTACGAAATATGTTTCCAGGCGTTACATTTGGACAGACACTTTTTGTCATAAGTCTTGGTACTAATATATTGTCCTTCGAAACCCAACCAAAATCTTTAGGGTTGGGAAGCACTGGATTGACGCAACTTACTATCTTCCAAATAATTATTTGGTAGGCAACTCTAAGAATGTGCTGGTGAAATGAGTCTTCAGTTGGTGGCAAATTTCGAATATCCGATTTACAAGTGTGAAATAAATGGGCTCACAAATTGTCCAAATTACCAATGAAAAGCGGTCTACCATATAAGACTTTAAAGAAATATCGTGCAGAGTTTTCAAATTCGGCAGTATCAAATGGATTGTCGAGTGGGAAATTCAATATTGACTGTAACTTAGGATCATTGGCATATTTGAGGCATGTTTTGAATACGTAAGTTTTTCTTTTTCTGAAAGGAAAACTGACCGTATCGCAACCACTTAAGACGTAAATACATAGAAAAAAATTGTCCAAATTAATTTCTGATATATTCTGCGTAGTCGACAGTTTTTGTATTATGCAGTGAATAGGTATATACACATCGAATCTATGTATCCACAACTTATTTATGTTTATTCCAGCAGCATAGTAGAGTGCCATCAAAAAAATGTCTGTATCAGTAGCTTGTATTATTACCTTTTTGTATTTATCGTTACTATTTAAAAACGAAACGATATTATGCATGTTCTTCGTCTCTCAGACTAGAACTAATAAACAATGCGAACGGCAAATGCACACTGGCAAATCGCGTACCCGAGGCCATGCTTATATTTATTATTATGATAAGTTATGACGATGGCCGCGCGCCCTACTTTTAAAAAATCATATCTCCTAAATTATTCAGCGAATTAAAAAATTGTTTTAATAAAAAATGTTCATTGGTCTATTCTACGTATTTCGTCTCAAATAACTACACATCTGTCTGCAATAATAACAAAAGTACCTCGATGCCGAAAATTACACTACACTTTCAGAGCACATATTGTTTAAACAATTTATAGTGTTGTTTATAATGAAAATAATGTCTCTCTATTACACTTGTATGAAACTACAAACATTAAGCTTTCGATTGATATGAGAATTATTAAAAAATCTTTATAAATCAGCTCGTAAATGCAATATAAACGAAAGATAATGCAACATTTAAGTTTCAATTTTTTTTCGAAATTATTACTTTTTTTGCAATTTCGCAATCTTGGCCGACATCGCGCCCTCTGGAATCGAATTCGGCATAAAATTCTGGATAATATCCATATTTTTTTAATTTTATACCTGCGAGTTCATGATCGAATTCGGACCTTTAGATTCTCGACTAACTATCGCCATTTGCGCCACCAAGTTGGCAAAGTAGAGTCAAAAGATATATTTTTCAAATTATCCCGTTTCCAGCGCATCCCACGACAAAAGTATGAAAAGTATGAGAGTCATAAAATTTCAAGATGAGCAAATTTGCTATAAATTATGTTCTATACATTGTTATTGTAATGTGAATAGTTTTATTGCAACAACACCTCCAGTACATCAAGCATTTCACGCAATCACTACAAATATTCTGATGTCATCAAGTACCAATACAGAATTAAATCGACATGCTAATGGAAAATGCTGTGATAAGAGTATAAAAAAAATATAATAATAAAATGACCACTGGTCCAGGCGGCATAACTGTATTTTTTATTAAGAGGTTCTGCTTGTATTTTTACTATACTTTTAGTGGTAATGCTTAATTTAATTTTAAAATATGGTTGTCTTCCCGATGCGTGGAGATATTCTAAAGTTTGTACAATTTTTAAAAAGGGCGACAAATCTGACATTTCAAACTTTCTTGCTATTTCAATGATATGCAATTTTACGAAGGTATGGAAATTTCTACTGCACGATGCTATTTATGATAAAATCATTATTCATTAACATAGTTTTATGAAAGGGCGTTCTACAACCACCGATCTGCTTTATGTTATGCAGTTTATTTCGAAATCCACTGATGATCAATCCCAAATTCACATAATTTATACCGATTTTTCCAAGACATTCGAGAGACCATAAAAAACTGCTGAATAAAAACTGTTTAAAAAACTAAATCACGTCGGACTTTCTGAAAGCGATTCTTTACCTGTTATACACAATTCAATATATCACCTCCGGAGTACCACAAGGACCGGCTTCCGGACCACTGTTTATTGTCCTATTCATCAATAAGATGGTCGATTTAACAGGCAAAGTTAGTTACTTAATGTATGCTGATGACTTGACGCTTTTTTTTAGAATTTATACCGTTGACGTTTGTCTTCACTTGTAGGAAAACTTAAACAAAATTAGTAATTAGTATAGGACTGCAGAAATACAATGTATATGTTTTACACTTAAGTCCATTCCTATTTCCTACGATTATAGCAGCTAATAATATACTTCACTGGTACGTAACACTACGTAACTTAAGCGTTATGTTTAAAGAGACTCTCTATCTTTTAATATATATACAGACACCATAGTCTCAGAACCCAAGCCCGCTTATGGGTTCATAGTTAGAAATTTCTGTGGCCTTTCAAACCCAGGTACACCGAATACGACCTATTATTGTTATGTTAGATCCAAACTTGAAATACATAATTTGTTTGGATAATGTACATTTTAACGAGTTAAAATCAGTTCAACGTTATTTTCATCAATATACATATTTCAGAAGGTACTTATCCAGCGATCGGTTTTCCACAAGATCTCCCGGTTAGTCAGTTTACGCTGTAGATGTAGGCGAGAATTCTTATCTCAAATATTTCTTTTTAAAAATATTAACATTATTGGCGGACCACTATTATCAAAACTGATTTTTAAAATTCTCCAGAACAATATCCTGTCACAGTTCTATATTTTATCTAGCTACGCCTCGTACAAATAGTTTCAAGTTGCATCATTCATTTATGTAATATGCGATAATCACAATGCAATCTGCGGTGATATAGACTTTTTTAATTGCTGCCTGAATACTTTAAAAATATATTTCCACACTAATTTAGCTTATTTAGCTTCTTTTATCATCTTCTTATATTAGTCGGAGAGCAGCCAATCTGTAGGAAGCATTTTAAAAGTAGTCTATACAACTCGCGAACACCCACCTAAAAAACAGATGATATTATGTAAAATGACCTTCTGGATTTGATTTTTGAGTTCGCCCATTAATTTGAGATTGCCAAATCGGTCAATTCGCAAATTTTTTGAAAAATTTTAAAATTATGTGTTAATTTTTATTTTGCACATAACACATCATATCTTTTTTATTTTAATTCCGATTTTGACCAATATTTTACACATTATCCCTCCAATATTCTTGGACAGGCTGACGGCAAAGAATATAGTGTAACTAATAATATAGTGCCTAAAAAATATATAATTACCCTCTATTGTCGCGGTTTTTTAAAATTTGCGTTGAAAAATACCCGATCGAGGTAACTTTTTTATTTTTAAAGAGAGAGTTATAGTATAAACGAGAAAAATGTTCCATATACTTTAAACAAACTTTTTTATAAAGATATTTTTTGGAAATTCGGCTCATGTAACGAGATGACGCTGTTGGAAGCGGCCGCGCAACTCGTCCGCATTAATTTAAAGCATAACTTCTGTTTACGTCGCCCATCTGTGGTGTCGTTTAAGCGATCAAGTGAGTCTACGGATTATTTAGTTTCTATTTGCAATTAAATGTTATAAAATTATGTAGATAATCTCGAAACATACACATTAAAAAATATATTTTTATTAATTATAACAGCAAGTGGGTACTAAAGATTACATTTTCCTTCGCATAAACAACTTATGTTACATTGCGCGTTTGCTTTGCTACACTTGCAGCTTGTAGTACAGTTATATAATTTACATTTACAAAACGGAGTTAACTCAATAAAATTGGGTTTTGGGCTTTTTGAAATCATCTTTGGAAATAAGATTTCCTCCTTTAGGTACCATCCAAAATCTAAAACATTTGGAATTCTGGGCTTAATTTGATAGGCTGTCTTGTAAATAGCACATTGCAGAAATGCCCTTTTTACTTGTATTCTCTGTACTAGGATTTACAATTTCTAATTTTCTTTTATAAGCAGTTCGGGTATACGATCTTCTACAGCCGTAAATATCGCTCGCAGACAAAAAATTTTCATACCATTGTGTTAGTGAACGAATTCTGAACAACTTTCAAAATGTCCGTCTGTCTGTCCGTCCGTCACGTTTCTTGTAAGCACGATAACTGAAGAAAGAAAATTCCGATTGTACTGAAATTTGGACAGTAAATTAGTGTTAGCTAGAAGAAGAACCCTATTCGAACAAAATCGATCGATAAATAAAAATGTTATTACTTAATGATTTAAATTTGATAAATTAACTCCTATATAAAAAAGTCTATTTGACAGTCACATTTTGTCACTTTGACAGCGATAAAAAAGGTGCATCGTTTCTTATCACAATAAAAATACCTGTTCCTCAAAAGCAGAGTATATCTAGTAGTCGCACGTCATTTTAAAATCTGTACTGTCGTCTATAATTTTTAAGTCTTGTGGAAATTATACTGTACGATATGAGTCGTTTTGAGAAAATTATAATTATTTTTAATTGTTGTTCGTTCACATATTCTGTCGTTAATTTATCTTGCCAAAAATCACTCGAGCTTTTCTTTTATGGATAAATTTCTTTTTAACTCAATATTTTGTCAATCAGTAATTTTGCTCGAAAAACTGACATTTGACAAAATCGCTCGAACTCCGGTCTCACGATTTTTTCATGTCAGTTTTTCTCATAAAAGCACTGATTGGCAAAATTATTTCGTTACAAAGAGAAATTTATCTGATAAAAAAAAGCTCTTGTGATTTTACTGTTGAAAAATTTTTTTTTAATTTTTATGTTTTTGTAATTGAATAGAAATCTGGTGAAATATTTCATTTTAATATTTCTAATTATTTATATATTTTACAAATATACATTTCATAATGTAATATACAACCGCGAAAATATGATTTTATAGCTCGTGTCTTATAATGTAAAAATTTACATTCTTCTACGTGTAAGGTGGTGGTGTAGTTCTTTTGACTCGGAATCGAAACCCAAATGGGGTTTGGTATAGTTTTTTTACCAAGTCTTTTACCAACTAAGATCGTACTATAAAATTAAAAATGTCTAAAAGTAACATTATTTACAAAAAACTGCGAAAAGTATCCTATTGAATGTATAACAATTATATAAAAATCCAGTTAACAGGCGAAAAGTACGTTTTTAGCTTGTTTCCTTTGATTTCCTATCCGAGTAATTATAATTTATTATGCCAAACTATGTGTTTATAACGCACTAAATATAAGGACTGAGACAAAAAGCACTTTCAACTTAACATAAATGGATACTGGAAAATAATAATCACCCGGCACGTGTCTGCGTTTAACTCTAGATGCGATTGCGGCCGATTCATAGTAGCGCGCATTCGTTCGGACGCTGAAACAATTAATGAATATTTCGATAAGGGAGCAAAATTTCAAAAAAAACTTCTTATAAAAGATTTTATTTAGTTCATTCGGAACATTTTCTTCGATTATAGTAGGCACCTAACTTTAAAAATAAAAAAGATACCTCGATCGGACATTTTACTCTGCAAATTTTAAAGATTTTGCGTCAAAGAAAAGTTGTTATTTTTTTTTGCCAACTGATTATTTTTTAGGTAAAGTTTTTTACTTTCAACATATCAAAGAATAGTTAGAGAATATTATGTAAAAAAATTAAAAAATTCTGAAGTAAAATAAAAAATATATGACGTGTTATATGAAAAACAAAAAATAACACATAATTTTTATTTTTTTTAGAAAATTGCCAATTTGGTCATTTTGGCAATCTCAAATCAATGGGCGAATTCAAAAATCAAGTTTAGCGGGTTATTTTACATCAGATTACCTATTTTTTAGGTGGGTGTTCGCGAGTTGTATAGAGGGTGTCGAATTCAGAGGGTCTGGTCTTCCACTATATACATAATGTTAGAAAACTATGGTTTGTCTTTTTATTTACCAAGTTAGTTTAAACCTCTGTAACACGCTTATTTATTTGTACATGTTTTTGTTTGTTAACATAATTTTTTCTAACCCCGTTATGAAATGTCAAATTTTGAATGCATTTTTGATGTTACGAAACGTCACATTTTTCATAACTGTCCGTTTTATTACATAACTAGTTATATAATGAATTGTTACGTAACTGATTATTAAATCCATTTGTTAACACCAATATTCAAATTTCTTATATACTTCTTCTGTATACTTTCTTGTATACTGCTTTTTGATTTACCAGGTATTATTGAATTTACTGCTAAATTAGTCGATTGTTCTATATCAGATGGAATGTACATATCTGAATCAACCATTTTCGACCTAATTTGCTTAAAAAAATTTAGAGATTGACAAGTAATAGTATTTTAAACCACAAGTTTCGAAAACGAACCTTTTTACACGAGTGAGACAGTTTGGTGGAGCGAGTCGAAGGCGAGTTCACAAAATAAGTGTGAATAGATGTTTTCAAATGTGTTGTTACAATATCTTTTCTATGACTGCAAGGAAAACCAGCAATTTCATAAGTGAACAGATCAACCATTCTTAATAAACTTCTTTAAAAGTGATGTGGTTTAAAGACTTCAAAACTGATGTTTAGTTGTTAAATAAATCGGTTGCTATGAACCTGAATAGGCTAGCCTACTTCAAAATATACAAATAAAAGGTGCCAGTTCTCTTTTCGACAGGACTGTGAAAAACATGACATGTATTTTTTGGATTTTTGCACACATCGAGTGAAAAAATACAGTTTCGGGTCATGGTTACTGTGCGTTATTTATCGTTTTCGAACGCAGTCGTAGAGAAAGTTTGTTTCAATACACAGTAACGCTTAAGTAAAGCGATAAACAAAGAATTTATTTGTACGGCTACAAGCGTAGCAAAACAGTATTCAAAATAAATTGTCATTTCTTTTCTATTTTAAAGCGGAATTAGATACAATTTTGCACTTAACACGTTATGAAAAGTAATTTTATTTGACTCATGTAATTTGCAAATCTCGTTCGCTTCCCTCTCTCGTTTTGGCAAATATTATATTCGTCACATAATATTATCTTTTCATAACTTGTTACGTAATAGTTATTTACGTAACCAGTTATGTTTACATGACGGATGTAATATTTGCCAAAACGAGCGAGCGAAGCGAGCGAGTTTTGCAAATTACATGAGTCAAGTAAAATTACTGTTTTCAGTACAAAATTTTATCTAATCCCGCTCTAAATTAGAAAAGAAATGACAATCTATTTTGAATACTATTTTGCGGTTCCCATCATAGCTACGCTTGTAGCTGTACAAATAAGTTCTGTGTTTCTCGCTTTACCTAAGCATTGCTATGGATTGACATTTATATATAAACAAACTTTACTAAACTTGTCAATTAAGTCGAAAATGGTTGATTCAGATATGTATATTCCATCTGATACAGAACAATTGTGTAATTTAGCAGCAAATTTAATAATATGTGGTAAATTAAAAAGCAGGAATGAAGAAGTATATAAGAAATTCGAAAATTTGTGTCAACAAATGGGTTTAATAATCAGTTACGTAAAATTCATTCATTCATAACCAGTTATGCAATGAAAAATGTGACGTTTCGTAACGTCAAAAATGCATTTAAAATTTGACATTTCTTAACGGGGTTAGATAAATAACTATTTACTTTACTTCCCTGTCCTACGGAAGGTACCTACCTATTGGACATTGTAACAAATGAATAAACAAATAAATTCGTGTTAATAGTTAATCAAAGTTTATTTACTATATTTTTCAATATATTGTGGATAATTTAATTAAAATTTTTCTGCAATAGGCGTCTGAATTTAAGATGCCAGCGCCGAAGTGGAGAACTCGTGAACTGATTATAGGCTTTTTATTTATTTGTGTGGAGAATACTTATATTGATATTTTTCTGTTTATTGTTATTTTTGGCGTTAAAAATAATAACATTAATAATATATGATCTAAAGGTTTGTAAGATTTTGTTGTAAGTGATTTGCAAGACGTTAATGGCATTATTCAGCAAAATTCATATATTTTTTAGGTTATCTAGTTTTTCCCTTGAAAAGTACAGTTTCTTCGACATAAACGGTGCCTGGCTAGTTAAATATTTCTAAATTTATGTAGTTGTAGTTTAAATCACTTTTTTTTCAGGAAACATGAGTGACATTTAGATTAAGCATATTGCAATGTATGGAACATTTGTAAAGCACTAAAAATGTAAAAATTCTAAGTGTGTGTATGAAGAGGAATATGATTTAAATGCAGGATATATTATTTTGTGTGGTACAACCCATATTCAACACAAAACTTAATAAATAAATGTGTATGCTCTATGTTTACAAACAAGTGTCTCAGATTCAAATACCCATGAAATTAGTGGTACATTGAATATAACTGAAAAGACATTTATTAATTCTTTAAGTAAAATAAATGAAACAGTATTTTGTAAAATATGAAATAGAAATATTCAGGGGTTAAGACATAATTGTGCATGGTGCAATAGTATACATTACTTTTAGATATACTGGAATTACATATATTTACTTATTTAAAAAATTTCACTTACAATGTGTGATTGTCTAGGACATTATTATTGCTACCCGGGCCAAGGTTATTTGCACCAGCTTTTTCCCTCTCAATGCCTGGTTAAAGGTGTCTACATCAAAGAGGGTATGTTTTGAACATTGTCGTGCCAACTCAACTTTCACGAGTTGTCCCTGCAATCTACAAAGGATACCGACTAGGTTGGCTCCAGCAAATTGTAGCCCCTTTAAACGCTATCATATTTTTAATAACTTAGCATCTCAGTTTATCATTTACTTATTGTTGATATCATCGTACACAAAGAGACAATGACAGAAAAGCCCATAATTAGTTTGACTATAGACCACCAGGTGGCGTACTACTTATTTTCAGACGCCTATAGCATTGAAACCACTTAAACGTGGTAAACCTGACACCCGACATCACATCTCAGGAATAAAATGCAACACTATATTGGAACCACTATTAAATACTGCAAATTCAGCAGTTTATTAAGGCCAATAACTTCTAAACCAAGTTGAGAAATTTCTGAGCTTTTCTGAAAATATCCATTATATATTCAAAATGGCATTATAAAGTCTGCCTTTTTGAAATATTAGGTTTTATTATTGTTTGACATTAAAATATATTATCTATTTGTGATTTTAAAAAATGTATGGGGATAAACAACGCAATGGTAAATAAAGCAATGAATAGTAACTTGCCGTTAGAAATAAATTATGGATAAATAAAATAAAGCATATTTTAAAGGAAACTACCATAAAAGGAATTGTTATTAATATACAAACTGTGTTTTACGTTCATCTACGGTAGAGTCTAATTAATTACACACACAGTATGTAGAATATACTGAAATTTTTTCGTAATACACAGATAAATATTTTTATTTGCTTAAACAATACGTTACGCAAACAAATAATTTGAAAAATCAAGTATGTGTAAAGATATGTTTACGTTCAATTATCACATCAAAATGTGCGCACATTATTGTTATATTAGTGCAATAATTTTATGGTGTTTCACACATCATTAACTCGTAAAAGAGCACGTGGTTTAACGTTAACTTAAAATCGCTTAAAATTCTTAAGAGCCTCCCTTATTAAAACATAAAAGATATCAGGTAGGTGGAAACGGTTAGGAATCATATTTTATTTCTGCCTTTTAAGATAAATTTTACTTCTAAAAACTTGATGCTTTGTCTTCCTTTGAAAGACGAAAGTTTGCAAAACTGTTTAAAGAATATGGCCGTGGATTGCAGAGAAGATAGTAGGTACCTACTGTTGGACGAATTAAAAGTGTAGACGTGCAGTCAACTTTATCAGCTATTGTCAGTTCCAAACATTTCAACCCCTTAAAGGTATGAATTATTCGACAGTTTTTCTGCATAATGAAAATTCGTTTATTATTACAGATAGGTAACTACCACCCGTCAGTCCAATACATTGTTAAAAGTAGTCATTGACAAAAAAACACAAATATGTAGTGTTGATACCTATTTTAATTTTTGCTCGTAGAAAGATTTTTTAAAAGCAGGCAATGCTAACTCTTGAACAACGTATTTATGTAGTAAAATTCATTGGGGAGGTTTCTTACTAATATGACATACATTTGTTTAATAGGAAGTATCCAGGTATACGTATATGTAATTCGTAAATTCATATTCTATCTATAATTACTTATTATACAGTAGATCTCAAACCACGGCCAACTACGGCCATTGTTTAAGTGCGAAATATTGAGATGACTATTAGGGATCTTTTTTTAAGAATATTGGAACGGAATCTTATTCAGGACCATCTATATACACCTGTTGTACCAATTTTTCTCGTGATAGTAATACAGAGTGGCCCAAAACATTAAAAACAAGTTTTTAAAATAACGAAATTTAAAGTAAATTAATACATTACTTTTGTATTATTTAAGTTATTTATTGATAAAATTATAATTCTCTATAAACAATTACCTGTAAAAAAATTTTTAATTTTACTTCCACATCCGGAGAAAGTATAGTAACGACAAAAAAAATTTTTTAAATTTTTATTGATCAAATAGGCTTAAAATGTCATGAAACGTCGAGATTTTAAGTTTGAGCGAAAAAAATATTTCTGTCTGTCGGTCTGTCTGTAACTTTTTTTTGCGCATGCTTACTCTGGAACCGTTTAAGATATTGATTTGAAATTTGGTACACTTATGTACTTTAACGAAATCTAGAACTAGATTATATTTTCATCTTGCTCCGTCGAAGGGTTGGGGGGGTAAATTTGGGGTAAATGGGTAAATCAAGCAGGTGAGAGTCCATAAAATTGGTATTTAGTATATACAAGAGAAGCTAAGGTCTCAAAAAAATTGTTGACATTAGCCACCCCCATTACTACCCCCTTCCCATTATTACAGGGGATGAAAAAAAATTGTGATTTAGATCCAGAAACCTCAAAATACTTTTTTACTTTATCCACCCCCACTATCACCCCTCCTTCACCACCCCCAACCCACTACCGATGTGGTATCGTTTTATGGGTTTTTGGGGTAGAGAATTTCAAATATTATATTATTAAAGTTCCATAAACAATTATTTCCACATACAAAATGTTTTCGTTGTGAGTGACTTGGATAGAGAATCTGGATGTGGAAGTAGTGATTCCTTGGGCAGCGGTTTTTAGTTTGTGAAAACCTGAGCGGTTTGTGTTATTAAAATTTAGCAGGCAGCAAAAAATGTTAGTTGAAAAATGGCTGTCAATGACACTATTTAACTAGGATCTTGGTTCTAAAACAACTTAGTTATTACATATTATTATAATAATGGCTCATTATTCTTTACAAGAAAAAGTAGAAATTGTGCGATTAGTTAATTAATTAATTCATTGACTAATTAATTAAATAATTACTTAATTAAGTAATTGTGCTAAGTTTTAATAACACAAACCTCTCAGTGGTTCTTATAAATCTAAAAATCAAATTTTTTTTTCAGGTTTATGGTAGTTGTTTATAAAGTTTCGAAATAAATAAAAATTTAAATAATAATAATAATAATTTTATCAATAATAATTTAAATAATACAAAAGTAATGTGTTTTTTACTTTAAATTTCGTTATTTTAAAAACTTACTTTTAATGTTTTTGGCCACCCTGTATTACTATTACGACAGAAATTGGTACAATAGTTATATAAGTGGTCCTGAATAAGAGTCGGTTCAAATATTCAAAAAAAAAAAAATCCTAATAGTACTTCTCAATATTTCGCACTTAAACAATGGTCGTAGTTAGCCGTGGCTTTGAGTTCCGGAATTAGCAGAACATATTTCTAATGCTTTTTTGCGAGATATGCATATTAAAAAAAGAAACATAAAAATCGGTTCATAAATAAAAATTTTACGGCTAGTCCTTAAGTGGGTCACACTATATATAAAAAATCTGTTTCAAATACTGTAACAAAAATCAGGGGTTGCCATTTAAAAAAATATTGATGACGTCATAGCTTTGTAAGAACATGCCAAGAAAATTAAAAAATATATTAAAAGATGGCGTTCAATATGAACCTTTTGATATGTCCGAGAGGTTTTCTCAAAAAAAATTGTACATGGGAAAATTAATCTCGACGAAAAGTTTTGTAACTTTGGAAAAAAGAAGTTCTCGTTGTCCCGATCAAACTTTCAAATAGAACTCAGGTCTGAAAACCCGCCGGCGCCGTCGAATAATGTAGGGATTTTCGCTTCTCGCGATTTGATCGACAGTGGAGAATAATAATTATAAGAACAAGGCCTACTTTATATAGTATTCTCGTAAGGAACGCTTCTTAATTGCCCCTCATTTGCCCCCTTATTGCGATATATTCATACTGTGATGTGTTTCAACCCCTAGAATATAGGCAGCACAGAATATATGTTGTACGTCGTTATGCCATCTGTGAGACAGTAGAAACAGTAGAAACGTTCTGGAACATTAGAGAAAAGAGACTTCTAGATAACGCCGCGTCGTTTCTAGAATAATTCAAGAAGCAATCGCTAGAGGTATATAATAAGGCCGCATTCTCGGCGAGAAGTAGAGTAGTTTTGATTGACAAGTGAGGTTAAGACTACAAAGTGAAAACAAAGTGGTAAACATTGTTATTTTTAGTCAGTGAAGTACATTTAAGTTAATAATAGTATTGTGAAGTATCCAGTAAATTATTTAATAAAGTGTGTTAGTGGTTATCTCTTGTTATAATTTTTGGAACCCACGGAATTTGCAAGAGCGGTTTCCTAGGGGTGGAAACACGTCTCAAATTGGTGTCAGAAAGCGGAATTTTATGACAAGAGGAGCTCTGAAGTTGTGCTGAAGTGTTCGAGAAGTATTCTCGAGGTGCTAACACAGAGGACTAATTTACTGGACATTGTTCGAGGGTTATTTTCGAACAGGAAAATAGTGTTAAGTGCATTTTTGAGACATTGTAGAACATTTTATTAGGACATTAGTGTGATAATTAAACCCTTTAAACTGAGAAGTGATAGAGATACTGAAAAAAGACTCATTTGTGTTAGTGCGTGAAAATTACTAGAACTTTTCTATTTGGACATTAGTGGAGATTATTAAACTCTCTGAATTGGATAGTGACAAAAGACTCTGGATAAGACTTTTTCGTGGTGTTTCGAGATTTTTCTGGAAAGCTCCATTACCGATATTGACGTGACAGTTAAATTTATTTTATTTTAACATAATCTTATGCCCATAGAAACAAGAAGTATGGCAGGAGAGAAACAAATGAAACATCTACTTGCGGTATTCAAGAAAATGATGGACCAGCAGCGCCAAGTGGATGAAGAAAGAAGACGTCAAGAGGAAGAAAAGCGGCGTCAAGAAGAAAAAGAAGAGCAAGAAATAAGACGCCAAGAAGAAAAAGCCGAACTGAGAAAAATTATGGAAGACCTGGAAATAAGAGGCCAAGAAGAAAAAGAACAACAAGAAAGACAACGTCAAGATGAAAAAACCGAACTGAGACAAATTATGGAAAATCTGAAGATACGGCAGCAAGAGGAGAAAGAAGAACAAGAAAGGCGACGTCAAGAAGAAAAAGAAGAACAGGAAAGAAGAATCAAGAGGAAGAAAAGCGGCATCAAGAAGAAAAATAAGAGCAAGAAAGACAACGTCAAGAGGAAAAAGACGAAAAATAATGGATGACTTGGAAGAAAGACGCCAGGAGGAATTAAGGAAAATCCTGAGCGATCAAATAAAAATACAACAGGAGGCAATCATTTCTGTCAAGAAAGAAGTTAAAGAAGAGATAAACAAGGTCGAAGACAAAGTAGATGAAGTCAAGACAGAAGTCAGTCAAGTAAAAGTAAAAGTAAATCAGTTTGAAGAAAAGATGAGTGAGTTCGAAGGAGAAATAGACCGGCTTAAACGACAGTTGAGAGATAGAGGAAGCCAGCAGGTGGTATCTTCAGGTCAGCGACTAAAACCTCCTTCTTTTGATGGCCAAAGTTCCTGGACGACGTACAAGAGGCAGTTTGAGGCAGCAGCGTGTGCGAGCAACTGGGATAATGAGGAAAAGGCCATGGCATTAGTTTTGGCGTTAAGGGGCCAGGCCTCAGAGTTACTTCAGACTATTCCAGTGGATAAACAAAGGGACTTCAAAGTCTTGGAAGCTGCACTGGACTTGAGATATGGCGACCAACATCTCGTCCAAATATACCAGGCCCAGCTAAAATCACGGACACAAAAGGCTGGAGGACGTTTACAAGAATTCGAAGCTGCCATAGAGAGACTGGCACACCTGGCGTATCCGAATGCATCTAGAGAATTTCAGGAACAATTAGCCGTAGGGGCCTTTTTAGACGGCATAAGGGACGAAGAGGTCAGGCGAGTTCTGAGGCTGACGAGACACCAAAGTAGTAGTGAAGCGTTGGTGCGTGCACTTGAAGTAGAAGCCGCTTATAGGGATACTCCAAGGTCGAGAGTGCGAGCTGTGACACTCGAAGAGTCACAACCAGAAACAAACCAAAACTCTATGTTGACTGAGATGCAGAAAATGTTCACCAAATTATTCGACAAATTGAATGGCCTCGGAAAGCAGGAAAAACAACAAAATAAAGGAAAGCCGAGTGGAGGTATTAAATGTTACAGCTGCGGCAAGGTAGGACATATGAAACGAGACTGTCGACAGCAGAACTCGGAGAGTCAAGTAAATGCTGTGAATCTTGAAGGGAAGCAGGAAAACAGTACCAGGGGGGTTGTGCTGGCTAGGGAATGCAGTGCCCCCAGAGAAATAAAGATTTCCCAGCTTCGAGGAATTTCGAATAGTCTACTGTTACAAGGCTATGTGAATGGAAGAAAATGTTTGTTTACCATCGACACAGGTCAATAGTACGGCCAGGATTTATATCGGGCATTTACCAAGAGGCAAAATGAAGTGATCGTCCGGACAGCTACGGGGGACAGGGCTATGGTTCATGGAGAAGTAGACCTGGATTTGCAGATTGGACAATTAAGGTTCGACCACAGGGTCATCGTGGCTGACATCACGGATGACTTCATTTTGGGACTGAACATCATGGAACAGTATGGATTTATTATTGACGTAGGAAAGCAAGTGTTAAGGATTGGGAACGAACAATTTGTTCTGTCAAAAGTGAACGACCAATGCGAGAAAACCAGGCTGTTGACAACGCAGGCAGTCAAAACTCCTGCATTATCCAGAAAATCTTTTTTTAATGCCTTATTTAGATTAACGTCCTGGCGAAGTTTAGCTAATACTACTCTACCACTTAACCAGGACTGCGAGATGAGTTACAGTCACCCATCCAAGTGATGGACTCGCATCGGCGTGCTTGACTTCGCCGATCGATGTCCACTCACTGAAACCGCTACCGTACCTCACCTCACGAGGTTATCTCTTGTTATAATTTTTGGAACCCACGGAATTTGCAAGGGCGGTTTCCTAGGGGTGGAAATACGTCACAATACAGTATATCCACGCATGGACTTATATTATTGGAGTTATACTTGTAAACATTTTTATTTTCTGTTTTTCGAAGAAAAAAAGTCATTCTTCTTAATTTCTTTTGCTTGTTTTATGAATACGATTCACGTTGAGAAACTTCGATTTTGTTGTAAGGAGTGCGCAAAAAATATAAAAATATAGATTTTCAAAATTAATAATTTTTAAATCAAACTTTTTGAAGCATTAAAACTAAAGCGCTTAAAAGGTGTAATTGAAAAACAAATTATTTGTTTTCATGGGACTTATTGTTACTAAGATATTCGATATTAAAAATTATGTCGATTTTTTATCCATATCTTATTTCGATTATTATTTTTTTAATACTATGTATTACTTGTAATGGAACGTTGTTTGTAACTATTATTAGTAAGTTTAGGTATAAAGGATGTTTTAAAGTTTTTCGATTGAGGTCCTATCTTAATTGAATTAACTTCGTATTATTTTTGGAAGTGGACCGTCATCTCATTTCGTGAATATAAATCAAGATTGTTGCTGTGAAGTAATGCTTATTATTGTCTGTTAACTAATATCTTCAGATGAAGTACAGGTAGGAAATGTCTAATAAACGCATTAAGTATGGAAATAGAAAAAAATTAATATTTTGTTAGAGCTCTCAAAATTAAAAACTGCTAATGCCTCGCTCCTCCGCATAGTATCCGTTATTCTTCCTTACTTGACTGAACTATTATTAGAACATCTTTAAGTTGATGCTAAAATTATTTTATTTTTATCTATAAGCATTAAAGTTAGATAAAAATGATATTTAACATTGAAAATCACAAAAGCTTTTCTATAAGGTATTACTTACTTTCAATTAAACGAGCATTTAATAACAGTTTTATTTATATCAAAAGCATAAAAATAATAGATACATATTTTAAGACACGCTCTCCTCATGTTCAACCGAAACTCATCAATGCCTAATTACATCGCCCTACTAATCAACACTGGCTCTACGTGTACAGAGTTTTCTCCCAAACCAAACAACGCTAATAATGTGTCAAACGCAAGGCTAACGCTTCCAATGTATGACCGGTGGTTATCTGCTGGGCACAAAGGGCCCATGTATTGAGTTGACAAGCAATGCAGGTTGACTTGACACGTCACAGTTGTCTATCAATGTTGTACACGTCACTTCACAGCACCATTGTAGTATTGTTTCACCATTCTCCGCTTAGACCAAAAGTAGCCTCTAACCACATTAGCCATCAATTTATCAAGTGGTTATTTCACCCTTTGTCCTCGCCAGGCATTATGTGTGATAAGCATTTCGGTAGTTTAATATTTCGGCAATTATAATTCAGAAGGACCAGGAAGCAGAGGAAATGAAAGGTTTTAAAAGCTGTTTAGTAAATAAGCGTTTTCAGCGTGGTTTAATAGAAAATCTGCGAGATTTATGACGCTGTGCTGTCGAAATATCCGTCATTGCCACAAAGGCAGTAAACAAACACTAGAAGTTACATGCTGTATAGCCATCAAGCACTTTTAGGAGAGGTAATTTAAATCTGGTATTCTTTAATTTGGGAAAGTGAAAAATTCTTGAAAATCGTAACAGAAAAATAAGCAGTTGGAAAATATAAAATTACTTACTTTCTGTATATTGGTGCCTCAGTCTGGTATTTTCAATATATTTTTTTGCTTAAAATGCCAGGAATCCTATCATATAATTCAATACTTCGTCAGTATTAGCTAGCAGAGTAGTTGTTTTGATTGGTTCTCCAATAACGAGTGGTTTAAGTATATTAGCGCGACCAGATTAAGGTACCAATATACAGAAAGTTGATGTCATATTAAATAAAGAAAGTGTGAATAACTGAATTAAAATAAATGATTTTAGTATTTTCATAAATTTTTTTTTTGCTTTAAAATGCTAGGAATCCTATCATGTAATTCAGTACATTGTCAGTATTAGTTAGAATAGTAATTGTTTTGATTCGTTCTCCAATAACGAGGGTTTTAGAGTGTTTATCTAAGTAGTATATCACCGTGACCAGATTGAGGCACCAATATACAGAAGGTAGGTAATTTCATATTAAATAAAAAAATGTGCAAGTTGTGATTTGCTTAATACCTAAATATTTTCTAATCATATTGAAAGCAAATTAATAAAAAATAATTAATTGTGAAAATACGCAATATTTTATAATTTATCAAAAATAGAGATTAGTCCAGTCGAACAAGATAAATTAAAAAGGTTGATCAATAAGTTTTAAACGGACTGCAACTGCTATGAATAAATCGGGAATGGTGTAAAATAGTTGCAAAACATTAGTATACCGAATTTTTTATCAAAAATGAAAAGTTAATAACAATTTTATGGACAGGAAATGAAGTGCAGAAAATGAATGCATTAAGGGTAATGATTTAAGGTGTCAATTAAGGTAGAATTTTTTTGAATAAAATATTTGCATTACGGGATAAGTTAGACCTTTTCCAAAAAATATTACAATAATTGTAATAATTAATATTGCAGATCGAAATTAAATTTTAAATCCACCCCTAGCATTAATTTCTAAACAGAGAAACGCAACATAAATTATTTTCACGCAACCAACAACATATTTGTCTTTTTTGTATAAACAATGCTTCAAATACTGATTATAACATGACTGTCACCTCCAGCCGCCTTCGGTTTTGATAACTAATAATCCAAGTAGCACAAGTACTTGTATTTTGGTCATCACCATGTTATAGTACCTAAAGAGGATGGCTATTTGGTTATAGTGGCGATTATCAAAACTGAATTAATACGTTCTGAAGACGTACTGGTGACGAAAATGGGGAATCATATCTTGGTCATCAGAACGCAACTGGAGCCAGCAGCTCTTCCGGGTGGGGGAAGTAGTCACAACCAACAACAATCGATTTCTGTTAACAGAAAAAGCCTTCGACAAAGTCTGGCATCCTGGACTATTATACAAGCTCAAAGCCGCGGAATTTCCGATTCGTATCATCAAACTGGTACAATCATACCTGTCAAATCGCCAATTCAGAGCAATAGTCAATCAGGAGCGCTCTCCTCTAGGCGCTATCCAGTCCGGAGTTCCCCAAAGGTCAGCCCTTGGTCCCAACCTGTTCAACCTATTTGTCTACGATATGCCAAAACCAACTAACCATCGCACCACCCTGTGTCTGTACGCCGACGACACAGCGGTGCTAACTACCTCAAAAAAAACGGGAATTCTAGTGGACCTAGTACAGACACAAGTCAACCTTATAACAAGGTTCTACTCAGACTGGGGCCTTAAAGCAAATGCCAATAAATCTCAATGCGTATGCTTTACCAAACGGAGAAGTCCAGTAGTCCTTAATAAGATCAGGGTAGAGGGGCAAGACACCGACTGGTCTGAGGAAATGGACTACCTATGGGTAACCCTGGATAGACGGTATTCATTTAAAAGCCACCTAAAGAAAGTGACAAACAAATCCTGGGCTAAATTCAGGAGACTGCTGCCTGCAATATGGAATTCCCCACCCCACGTAGCAGTATTAATTTATAAATCATATATCAGACCCACGATAACCTATGCTGCCCCGGTATGGTACCCACTCATTACTCCGACTGAACAGAAACAAAAACAAAAATTTACGTGTGGCAAGCGGCCTTCCTCGCACCACACCTATCCAAACACTGCACGACTATACTGGTACTCCAACCCTGAGCAATTTTGTGTACAAATTTCGCTAACACGATGGTAAAGTCTTCCAACCCGACATTTGTTAACCAGCTAGTGGCCAAATTCCATATAGCCCCTAAGCACCCCTCCCTCAATTACATATATTCGTGCCAAAACGAGTTTGGGTAACCCTCCCAGTACTAACACCATTGAATTGTATAGAGTCAATTGCAAACAAATTGTAAAACAAGCTGTGAGAAAAAAAAACACTGCTAGCATCTCTATGAAAATAAAAATAACAAAAAACAGACGATCAGATAAAAGAGCCAACAAACAAAACATCAAACAAAAAGAGCCATAACATCCAAACAGTAACACAATGCACACCATAAAAACACATAATAAACAGACAACTATAAACAGCTAGACAGAAAAAATAAAGTAAACACTAAAAACACTAACATAACCAAACATTAAACCAAATAACCTAAAACTACAACAAAACAACCTACAAAGCAAGACAGCCACAGAGCAAGGTAATTTCCACTGCAATACAACCCAAGGCAAGCACCCAGGGGTGGAACGCCGGCGCCAGGCGCACACCGAAGTCAGCAACTGGAGCCAAATGGCCATAATGCGACTCATTTGGCTCTCTTTTTGATTTTTGTGGCTGCTTTATTACTAGTTATAAAATGGTTCTTATGGTGATCTACTTCACCGTGACTTAATTATGACTTTTAGGCCTAAAATAAAACAAGAACACTATTATGATCTTCTTTGTTAGATAAAATGGACGTCCATCATACATATAGTTTGTTCATCTTTAAAATTATATGAACATCCTAATTGCATATATGGTCAATCAATTTATAAACGCACGAATTTTGTCTCTAAACTTATACAAAATACTCATAAAAACAAAGGGATCTCCAGAAATCTCTAAATTTAAGGTATAATTAAATTAATTTAAATATATACATATAAACATTTTGTAATTTCAAGAAGCACATTCGATGATCAGATTATTGAAACTTATTAAAATATCGAATTAGTAAATCAAAACGTTATTTTATAGGTATAATTAATAAAGTATTGAAAATGAACGTAATGGCCGTCGTTCGGGTTCTTCTTGGTTGATAGAAAACATGGCGGCAAGTTGTCATCATTTGGCATATGCTTTCGCTAATTATGCTAGAAATAAGCAAGAATATGAGTGTAAAAGATCTAATAAACTTTCTTCGTCAAATAATGGCAAATTTAACCGGTCATATTGGCCAACTTATTACCAGAAAATTGGTTGAAGTGGTTAGCGAGTTTTCGCATCAAAATACAGCTAAACTATGAAAGACATAACCTTTCTTTTTTACGTTTCTTTTAACTGCCTTTGTGTGGAACGGGTTCTTTGTATTTTAACGTTCGTTTCTCCAACGTTTTTACACTTCCTTTCTCCAACCAAATTAAAATTTATTACTAAAGTTTCTGAAAATGTATTGCGTGGACGAAACCATCGAGGAGCAAATTTGCCTTAGTGCAATTCCTTCAAGTTGGGTAGGTAGTAAATAGCCAACTGTACTGGTCAAATACAAAAGCATACATACATTTTTTACTAATCCGCAATCAAAACTACACTCCCAGCAACCATGTACAATAAAAAGGAATAATAGTAACATGTTTATGATGACTAGAGCCATAGAAAATGGAATGTCAGCGTTCTTGGACACTGATGCAGAAGATAGATTGACACTTTCACTTTGATAATCTAAATATTTATATGTACTAACAGAGGCGCACTGAAGGGGGGGCTTTGGGGGCTTAAGCCCCCCCCTGGAGGCCAGGATTACATGTTTTAAAGTAAAAATGAAGGATTTATTTTTTACAATAAATTATTTTTATTTATTTGCTTTTATCATGATTAGAGAATATTATTTAGGTATTATGCAAATCACAGCTTACACACTTTTTTATTTATTATGAAAATACCTACTTTCTGTATATTGTTGCCCTAATCTGGGCACGCTAATATACTAGTTAGGTAAATACTTTATAACACTCATTATTGGAGAACCAATCAAAACAACTACTCTTCTAGCTAATACTGACGAAGTATTGAATTACATGATAGGATTCTTAGCATTTTAAAGAAAAAAATATATTGAAAATACTTAAATCATTTATTTACATTTAATCATTCACACTTTTTTTATTTAATATGAAATTATCTACTTTCTGTATATTGGTACCTTAATCGGGTCACGCTAATATACTACGTAGGAAAACACTTTAAAACACTCATTATTGGAAAACCAATCAAAACAACTACTCTACTAGCTAATACTGACGAAGTATTGAATTACATGATAGGATTCCTGGCATTTTAAGGCAAAAAAAAATATATTGAAGATACTTAAATTATTTATTGAAATTCAGTCACTCACAAGAATTATTGAACCTTACATTCTATTTCAACTCTAGAAAAGTTGTACAAGTTTTTTCGAACTCGTTAGTTCTCATCAGTAGAGTATAGAAACATTCATTCATTATTTACAAGCCTATTCTTGATTTATTTTTTACAATAAATTATTTTTATTTATTTGCTTTTATCATGATTAGAGAATATTATTTAGGTATTATGCAAATCACAGCTTACACACTTTTTTATTTATTATGAAAATACCTACTTTCTATATATTGTTGCCCTAATCTGGGCACGCTAATATACTAGGTAGGTAAATACTTTAAAACACTCATTATTGGAGAACCAATCAAAACAACTACTCTTCTAGCTAATACTGACGAAGTATTGAATTACATGATAGGATTCTTAGCATTTTAAAGAAAAAAATATATTGAAAATACTTAAATCATTTATTTACATTTAATCATTCACACTTTTTTTATTTAATATGAAATTATCTACTTTCTGTATATTGGTACCTTAATCGGGTCACGCTAATATACTACGTAGGAAAACACTTTAAAACACTCATTATTGGAAAGCCAATCAAAACAACTACTCTACTAGCTAATACTGACGAAGTATTGAATTACATGATAGGATTCCTGGCATTTTAAGGCAAAAAAAAAATATATTGAAGATACTTAAATTATTTATTGAAATTCAGTCACTCACAAGAATTATTGAACCTTACATTCTATTTTAAAATGCTAAGAATCCTATCATGTAATTCAATACTTCGTCAGTATTAGCTAGAAGAGTAGTTGTTTTGATTGGTTCTCCAATAATGAGTGTTTTAAAGTATTTACCTAACTAGTATATTAGCGTGCCCAGATTAGGGCAACAATATACAGAAAGTAGGTATTTTCATAATAAATAAAAAAGTGTGTAAGCTGTGATTTGCATAATACCTAAATAATATTCTCTAATCATGATAAAAGCAAATAAATAAAAATAATTTATTGTAAAAAATAAATCAAGAATAGGCTTGTAAATAATGAATGAATGTTTCTATACTCTACTGATGAGAACTAACGAGTTCGAAAAAACTTGTACAACTTTTCTAGAGTTGAAATAGAATGTAAGGTTCAATAATTCTTGTGAGTGACTGAATTTCAATAAATAATTTAAGTATCTTCAATATATTTTTTTTTTTTGCCTTAAAATGCCAGGAATCCTATCATGTAATTCAATACTTCGTCAGTATTAGCTAGTAGAGTAGTTGTTTTGATTGGTTTTCCAATAATGAGTGTTTTAAAGTGTTTTCCTACGTAGTATATTAGCGTGACCCGATTAAGGTACCAATATACAGAAAGTAGATAATTTCATATTAAATAAAAAAAGTGTGAATGATTAAATGTAAATAAATGATTTAAGTATTTTCAATATATTTTTTTCTTTAAAATGCTAAGAATCCTATCATGTAATTCAATACTTCGTCAGTATTAGCTAGAAGAGTAGTTGTTTTGATTGGTTCTCCAATAATGAGTGTTTTAAAGTATTTACCTAACTAGTATATTAGCGTGCCCAGATTAGGGCAACAATATACAGAAAGTAGGTATTTTCATAATAAATAAAAAAGTGTGTAAGCTGTGATTTGCATAATACCTAAATAATATTCTCTAAAAATGAAGGCATCGCCAAAGCGAATTGATTTTGTTTTGTAGTTCTATACTCCCTGTTAATCTTTTGTTCAATAAATTCTCTGTTAATTTTTTGTTCAATAAACATATTTAATGTATTAATCATATTATTATTATTGTTATTTGTAGTAGCCCCCCCCCCTCAGCAATTTTCTGGGTGCGTCCCTGTGTACTAATGTATAAGCTTATTTTGTAGACACAAACGTCAACGAAAACACCCCGTAAAAAGTGTTATGCCGCTATATAAGTACCTACTCTTTAAACTTACTTTTAGGTGACATTCCTTTTCCAATAATATGTGGAACTCTGCCTTATATTTTCTTTTACGTTTCATTCTTATTTTTCTGTTGATATAATACTTATTTGCGTATGTATAAAGTTTTCAACATTATTACTTAATACTTGTTTTTAGGTTATACTTTTATCTTGCAGTTTGGCCTAAATTTAGATTTTAATGTGTACAAAATTACTTCTAAAATAGTCATTTAATAAGGATATTTTTTAATTATTGTTTCAGTCATGATTCGGTAATAACAACTAAGAAAACCGCCAGAATAAAGCCTAATAGTCATGTTTAGGTTAATTTCTTAGTTATAGTTTCAATATCAACACTATATTAATAACAAAAAGCATGTCAGCATATTCTAGCCATTTTTATAGCTATCATGGCAGTATTAGGACTTAACATTGTTGCTATTTAATTACTTGCTCATATATATGACATCTTGAAAACGACTTTATGACCAAACATGCATGGCGATATTATGGCTACTAGTAATGCTCAGTATATAGCTAAAAAGAGATCATCATGACTATTTCATTTTTAAATTTTACGGTAAACTACAACTAAAATAAAATGACCAAAATATAACTAAACAAAAGCCGTTGAAATGTTTTAGTGGCTGCATTTTGGTTACCTCAGCTGAATAGCATTTGTGCTACTTGGGAATGCATTAGGATTGGTGTGCTAGCTTTAATTTAAAGGATTCAAATAAGCGCCTAACTCTCAAGCTCAAAATGATTTTCTGTCAAGATGTCTTTATGTTTCCTAATATTGACAAAATATTTGTGTCCTACGCCTACGCCATGTACTGAATTTTTTCTACTGCATCTCGAAATTAATAAATAACCAGAGACTTGAAATGGTTTACTTTCTTTTAGCCAATGCTCAGTTATTAAAACTATACTAGGGCAACAAGCTTTCTAAAAATACATACAGTTCTCTAATTTTATATCGAATAGTTTTAATATTTAGTATTACTAAATCTAATTTTTCTTGCAGACGTTGCCATTATTTCTACGATTTCTGAAAATAATCTTTGTGAAACTTCAATTATTTATATTGATAGTTGAATCTGTTTCTGTATAGGGCAACGGTCTGTTATTCCTGGAGTTGGACTGTTATTGTTATTGATTGTGCTTGATGACTTATCTGTTAGGTTTTTTTTATACTTTTGGGCAATGTTCACATCGTTTACTGACTTAACACTAATTAACGTAGTTTGTTTACTAAATTTGAAAATATTTAAAATTTCTCTGCATAATACATACTTGTCAATATTTTCTTCCCGTAACTATGAGGTTTTTATATACTGAAGAGTAAGGATTTTTTAATTTGCTTGGCATTTAATAAAGAAGAAACCGACTGCTTTACCTCCTCTCTGAAGGATGATAAATTCACAGCAATAATCATCTATAATCTATAAGACCTAACGAATGGATGGGCGGACGGACGGATAGACCTTTTAAATCTTGATCAGAATTCGATGACAATCACAATAATATCAAAATATTTTTCTCTGCGAGCGATATTTATGGTTTTGGAAAAGTGCCTGGAGAATAGAATATGCTCTTAATTTTTGCGAAGAGTATAGCTAACTATGTTACTGGACGTCAGTGGGTTAACTATTGATTGGTAGAACGTTCGTCAGTGTATTGTTCAGTATGTTTGTTTTTGTAAAATATTATGAATGGTTCTAATAATCCTCATTTACATTGATTTTCTTAAAATGTTTTATTACTTTCATATTTACTGACTGATTTTTTTTTCGAAATCTATTCTTTTTTAGCTAAGACTAACTTGCCGTCTAATTTTCAGTACATCGGACTTTTCTTTCTAATTTATCACGATTACTGCAGACGGACAAATGTAAGGACGGGCGTACGAACGGGCGAGCGGATGGACGGGATGAGGCACGGGCGGGGACGGTTGGAAGAACTGGATATTTTAAAGGCCTAATTATTTTTACTAATTTCTTGCGACATAAGAAATACTACAATGTCACTGCCAAAAATATTCGAATGTCGCTTAGGTGCCAGCCCCACTGTTCATTTAATGCTTTTTAACGGGCGCCATCCAATGCAAATTTCTTATGGCCATATTCTTGTTTCTCGTGTTCGATATGACAAGATTAATACTTTCTGGTACGATAGAAAATTTGGTAATAATTTATTATTACAGCTCCCCTCCCCATGTACACATTAAATATCAATCTAAACATCGATAATTCTTTTACATAAAAGACATTTACCATTTGGAAAACATTGTGTCTCCAGTTTCTTTTGTGTATAACAATATTTAATTTTACCTGAACAATACTATCTGAAAAGTTCTATTAAAACCTAATTCATTCACAAAAAAGACATCAGCTCTTCTAAATTGCGGTTTATTGGGACAATAGTTGACATTCTGTTCTATTATGTTAAAATCCTTTCCTAACAGTTAGTAACATTATCCTTAATTTTATTTGTATACCAAAGTTTTGTTCTCATATCAGGCACTCATTGACTGGCCAGACAATTCAATAAAAGTATTGGATTACTCTTAACCTACACGGGTCTATTCAAACCGCTGGGTCTCATTATCCAATTTTCCAGTCATAAATACAGTTAAGAAAACAAACCGCAAGCATAATGTCTAAATTATAGAACGACTATTGGTAAGAGAGGTATACGTAAGTTCCATAATTAATGCTTAAGAGTTAACCAACATAATTGAGATTTAATAATGGTTATCAAATATTTAATGCAGTTATAGCCAAAGTATTTTGTTCAAATTTTGAAATTTGAATGAATACGTTTAGGCAAAAATAATACATGATTTTAAAAATTTTCATAACAAAAAAATTGAAAAATTTTATGAGTTGGCACGCCACGCAATTTTATGCACACATTAATTTTGCCTGGCAAGCCGTAAACTATAGGCTATTCTTGCGTGGATAAGTCGAAGCTGACCCATACATAAATAATTAATCGGAAGAAAGTGGGAGGGAAAAATTAAGACAACAAATACTTTTATATAATTGCTCCTTACTTTATTCCCAAGGAACAATTTTAGTTTCTTAAATGTACACAAGGGTGCTATAAAACTATTTTTAAAATGCCTTGAAAAATCTATTTTGCTGTAACAATATCCTTAATACCATCATAAAGCGACTTGTAGACTAAAAGGGCCCACCCTTATGAAGGTTGTTAAGGCCTTTTTAAATTTCATCATAAAACTCCTTAGTGAGGCATAGTGCTGCTCTTGAAAACCTTGTTCGGGCCGTTTTAAAACCTTTCCTAAAACCTATTTTAAAGCTGTCAGAAGCTTTTCTATCAGCTTCCTGCATTTCTAGAAGGCTACCTTAAAACTAGTTTTTAAAACCATAATAGAACTGAGAAGCTATAAGAATGTCCACGAAGGAATCCAAATAATTTTATTATTGCATTTATTTTTTCTAAACTGATTTAAGCAAACAGACCATCAGACTTATTGAAGATAAAATGGAATTTGAAATGTATAAAGCGTATAACCTCTCTAAGGCCGATTTAAAAGGTAATAAAAAGCCATCAGGTATGACAAAAAAATTAAAACCAACGGCAGTTTATCGTTAAAACTACATAAGAAATGCCCAAAAAACAAGAGCCCCTCAGAAATAATAATGATTTTAATATCCATTCAAAATTTGCACAGACACACGTAATCAGCAAATTCAAAAAAGTGGGCTGCTTCTCGGTTCCCACGGTAATTTTCAGTCGTTTCTTGTATTTCTACCTTAATTTGCTAACGAAACAGTGATAATTATTGATAATTATAATTGTGAGATTGACCTTGAATATATAACAAGAAAAACATGGCCGGCCAACTAAAAACCTAATTGTCATTTTGCAGTCCTCTCCAGTGTTGCAACGTCTAGTGAAATTTCACTAGATCTGGTGATTTTTTTAAAATCTAGTGATTTAGTGAAAACTTTTATGAAAATGCCCATTTTTAATGATTTTTGAATCATCCAATTTATTGCCCTCTACTGCCCAAACATTAAATTCGAGTTGCGATCCATTTAATACAGAACTGTTCACGTTAATCGCTACCACGGTCAGTAAACTCTACGGTTATCTCGATCAGCAGCTCTTAGACGAGAGAGACGCGCGGAGCGGGGAATTGAATGAAAGAGACAGACATATCTGATTTCCGTGAAAAAGACACAGACAAAGATGCCTGTAGTGTCTACAGCTGACGTAGGCTGTAGACCCTAACAGAATCTCTTTCATTCAATTCCCCGCTCCACGCGTCTCTCTCGTCTAAAAGCTGCTAATTGAGGTAACCGTATAGTTTATTGACCGTGAATCGCTACAATCGAATAGCCTGGTCTCGTTGCCCTCTAGCGTCTCGTAGACAAACAGTACTTTCTAGTTACAAACCATTTAATACAATACAGAGTACGAAGGCTGGCAACGAAATAATCAGATAGAGGACGCTCAAAGCTATGCTGTGCTCAGAGAGCTCAAGAAAATTACGTGTCCTACAGACACTGCAACTTTTGAAAATTAAAGATGAGAGCTTTAATTTCAAATCTAGGGAAATTTTGGTAAGATTTAGTAACTTTTTAAAGCGTCGTCTGATAACTTTTAAAATTTTGATTTAGCAACACTGGTCCTCTCATTAAACTATATATTCTAATAATGGTAATGACCTAGAACATTTACTCTAAATGAAGCCCTTTTAGTCTTTTTGTATACTATCACAAATAATCCCTTCCTTATAAAAATGCAAACGCACTTGGCGAAGATCACATGGACTTGATAAAAGCTGTAATAAAACGTTTGGGACGTTGACATTTGATACAAAAAACTTAAAACTTAACCTCAAAATAATTTGTATGTGTGTGTGTTTTAACAGTCCTTTTAAAATGGCCACTCTTTTTTATTTTCTTCCACCTTTCCAAAAAATACTTAATTACACATCAGTAAGTCATGAAATGCTTTTAATTAACACACACACACACACACACACACACACACACACACATACATCAACGACACTTCAGGCAAACATATTGTTTATTATTTTTATAATAAATGTTTTATTGAGGTTTTGGAAAGTATTTTATGGAATTAAAATTTGCTTTTTAGATTTATAGAGGCCATTTTTTCTTCATAACGGTTTCATCACAACATTTATCAAGGATGTTTTAAGAGTCTAGTTTTGTAATGGCCTTTAATAAGTACTAATAGGCATTGAAAATGTCTAGTTTTAAAAATGATTTAAAATACATTTATTGCAAATATGTTAAAACCATAAAGAATAATTTAAAGCCTCTTTAAATCTAAATGGAATTTAAGATGTTCATAAAACTAATTAGCTTTATGGAGAGTTTTATGTAGGTTATAATAAATCCCTTACAAATACATATTATCCTAGAAGCAAATTAGCTTTATAATTAGGTCTTACCGAATGCTGTAAAACTGACTATTAAGAGCAAGTATACTTGAAGCCTAAGAGGCCTTAACTACAACATCAATAAAGCACATGACTATTTCCTAACCCTGACAAACCTTTCTTAAAACCTCCTCAAGTCCAAATGACTTTTAAATTGTTCCTTGGGTTGCCAAGTTGGACATTATGGTGGAGATAAATTGATACTTTTAGAATTCTATAGTCAAAAGTGAAAGACGTCAACTTTATGGGATGGCTCATTTGTCCGTCCATCGGTCTTTCTGTCACAGACAGACAGATCTTAGGAACTATTATAGCTAGAAATATGAAATTTCGCATGTAGTTAGCTAGAATTTACTGCTCCGCAAGCAGCTCAGAAGTTATTACTGGGTGAGTAACGTTGCCACACTCACTTGTTTATTATTATTATTTTTTTTTTTTCAGAAAAATTGCGCTCGTTATGAGCCTCTTTGCGCCCCAAGTAGCTAGCGCTCTATTCGTCTTCGAGTCATTAACTATTGAAAGTTGGAGGGGGGAAGTTAATTTAACGCTTTTTTGTCACAATAACATTAACAAATAGTCTCAAACTAAAAATGATTAAAAAGAATGGCAAGCGCCCCTTTGCTCAGCTAGTAAAAAAGCTGGGGCACTTTTTAGGGTCGTAGTATTTATAGGTATAGATAGGTGGGGGAGGAGAAACTTTTTATGTCTTAAAAAAACCTTTTATTATAGCTTAGTAGAAAAGAGGTAGCGCACCCTCGCGCCCTCTAAATTGACGCAAGCCCACTAATCATTAATGAGTTATTAGTTATCAAAGCCGGGGATGGCGGGTGAGTTAAGTTGTCCGCGTCCACCTATGTATCCTTATAGTACGGCTACAGAAAGTGAGCTAGTTTTTTTACTGAGAACGCAAAAGGCCATTTGAGCCTTGCGCCTTTAAAGATTAGTGCGCCAGCGTCAATTCAAAGGGCGCAAGGGGACGCTAACTCTCCTGTACCGTACTATGAAAAAACATATTTTTTGAAGACATCAAAAAATATGTTTTTTCATAGTACGGTACAGGAGAGTTAGCGTCCCCTTGCGCCCTTTGAATTGACGCTGGCGCACTAATCTTTAAAGGCGCAAGGCTCAAATGGCCTTTTGCGTTCTCAGTAAAAAAACTAGCTCACTTTCTGTAGCCGTACTATAAGGATACATAGGTGGACGCGAACAACTTAACTCACCCGCCATCCCCGGCTTTGATAACTAATAACTCATTAATGATTAGTGGGCTTGCGTCAATTTAGAGGGCGCGAGGGTGCGCTACCTCTTTTCTACTAAGCTATAATAAAAGGTTTTTTTAAGACATAAAAAGTTCCTCTTCCACCTATAGTACGGCCTCGGAAAGTGCGCTAGCTTTTTTTTACAGGGGGCGCAAAAGGGCGATTGCTATTTTTCATAATTCGGACTATTTTTTGATTTTTTTGTTAGTACAGATTTTGCTCCATTCTAACGATTAATTATTTCACTCGTTAATTTTGATGCGTTCGGCTCTCAATAGTTCCTAGGTAACAATGTATACTTATACGCGACAGCACAGCCGATAATTTAGGCAGTCTTTTCGATCAGTTTTTACGAAAACTGACAATACTATCAGCGAAAACGAACTGTGGCAAGGAAAAGTAAATATTAGAAGGCATTCAGTTGATTGCGAATAGTTTTACAAATATCCTATCGGTAAGATTTTATTTTTTAACTAATTAAAACTAAAATTAAATAGAAACTCTAATCATATAATACATTCCAATGAAAAAGTGCAGCTTTCTTTGGTGTACCCGTATTAATAATGCCCATATCATATTCACCAGTACTGAAACGTACCTCTCTGCTATAGTAAATCGTACTACAACTGTGTTCAAATTATATTCTATTAGCAATGGCCCATTATTATTGAATTGAGAAGAATATCAAGTTCCTTCTGGCGATTTGAAAACACTGGTGAATGCGAAGAAGGATCCCCTGGAAACATTTTTTTATTCATCTTTGCATTCATTAAATGCGTGGGAACACCTCTTGAATTGTTGGTATTGTACTCCATTATATTCGCGTCAACTAAAAAGTTATATTTTTCAAAATTGCATGAAATTTAATACGGAAAATTACGCAGGAAGTGTCAAACTTCAATCAAAACACTATACAGGTAATATAATACGTTTTTTTTTAATCGACTAAACTGCTATTAAACAATTATTATTGGTTTTAAAGGTACTGAAAGTATGTCTTATTCTCACTAGTTTATCCCTACAACTAAAACCTCTTAAACATAAATAGAAAAACATTTTTAATTGAATTCGACAGGAAAAAATATATATATTTTATTTTTCATTGAGTTTTAACCAGTTTTGATAAATATTTCTGCGTCTATCCGATCACACAGAGGTTGATTACTGAATATTTTTTTAATGTTACAAAATACCTCACTCAAGAGAATTTTTAAATTTTACACGATTCTTTCGCCAAATTTGCAACTAAGAAAACCTGCCCAAGTAGCAAAATAACTTTTATAAAGATTGTTAGAACTGCTATACAACATACTTTATAGAAACATTATATAAGGCAGTTAAATACCATTATACAATGTCTATACAAACAAAAAGGGCCCACTTTTATACAACATTTTGGTATTATAGGAATTCTATTAGAAAACCATACAAACATTATAAAACTATTTTACGTGATGATTATAAAACTGCTCTATAAGTATATCCTCAGGATTACTTATACAACATATTTACATATGCACTTCGCAACTGCTATAAAATTATTGTATATTAATTGTTTAAGTGAGTTATAATGTAGACGGTATCCCACTAACAAAAATTTATACTATCATTTTGTTTTCTAGTGATGAAATTCAGAACAAAATTATTGCAAGAATGGTTATATGACGCAAACATGTTGTGTGTTATTATTTTGAATAACAACCTCAATAATGGCGCTTAAGATCCATTAAACATAGTAAAATCCCGTTATTAAACAGAATAATTAACAGACTAGTAGCAAGAAAATTTTCTTGGCGGCGAAATTTTCTGATAAAATATGTATATATTTTTAGTAAAAAACTGAAGGACCTCAGTTTAGCATACTCGTTTGGTTTATTAAAAATTAAAAATATATATTTTATTAAATTTAAAATGGTTGAATTTTCAGTTTAAACAAAATATTGATTAAATTGATAAGAGAATAATCTTTGCCTTTCTGAAAAATTAGTTTTTAATATATATTTTTACATTTCTATGAGAA
Organism: Rutpela maculata; assembly: GCA_936432065.2. Taxonomy (NCBI): domain Eukaryota; kingdom Metazoa; phylum Arthropoda; class Insecta; order Coleoptera; family Cerambycidae; genus Rutpela; species Rutpela maculata. Next base: position 160,615,289 of record OW386287.2, read on the forward strand.
TTCTGCATAATGGCGGCAATTGATGAACAGCTAAATCCTTATATAAATATGGCGTAATATAATACAATAATTTTGTCCCATATGAAACGTTATACAACACTTTTGTGTTATTCGAAACTCTATACGATATTAAAATCCTATAACATTGTTTCTCTAGGCGCTATAAAAATATTCTCGAAATAAACCAACAAGTTGAACTTTGATAAATTTTAGAGGTTGCCAGATTTCAAAATATATTAAACTATTTTCTCACACATTTTTTATAGAGTACGACAATTTAAGTAATTGCAGAGATATAGTCAAATTTATTTTCCTCTAATTTCGAGTTTATAGCACACGAATTAACCAACATTTTATGAAAATGTGAGTTTGCTACCAATTAAAAAAATAATAGTCATTATTTTTTATAGCGAAATTTTAGCATATTAACAGCTGATTGAAATACTATTGATTGATCCAATATATTGTTATGCATTTATTTACACCAATAAGATTTAAATCCTATTTAGCAGTGTGTAAAATTTCTATTTATCCGGCAATAGTTTGAGAGATATAGTGTGGGTGATAAATCCATTAAAAACGATAAATAAATCAATCTACAAACTAGTAAAGAATAGTGATTGAAAACATGTAAAATATTGAGTGGCACCCTTAGCACGATTAAATACCATGAAGAAGAAGAAAAGTAATTTATTGGCCAAACATACTTTTCCCTAATTTTATCCAATTTTTGCATAGCATGGCATGTGTTAACTTTCAATGTTATCCTGTAGTTCGTCCGCAAACCACGTTACAAAAAAAATGTATGACGTAACGTATGTATATATTGCACTAAACAATTATTCTGTTCTGTTCTGTTGCAATCAACTCCAGTATAGAGTACGTAGACATTAGTAATCTAACTTACAAAATTAAACACATTTAGTTGGTTGGTATGTTTTGTTGTTAGTTGTTAATTCAGTATTTTTTTTAAATTTGGAAACTTTTGTGCCCTTGGAACTTGGTATCTATCAACTTCTAGCCATTCACCCAATCTTTTAGCTATTTGTGGCAGATGACAATTTTCATTTCTAAGTAAATTTTTAATATAAAAAAGTCTGTTTTCAAAAGGATATGCATTAAATGTTGATAGCACTCCAGTTCTTTTTTTACTTCATGAGTTAAGTGTGAGAGATTGTGTAGGTGTACATTACTTGTTATATCTTCACCATAAAAATCTCTGTACATCTCAACATCGTTTTCAAACATCGATGCGGCTAAAAGCAAAAACAAATGAATACATTTTTGAGGAGCATATTGCAATTGCACAAAATAACAAGAGAAAATGTTGTAAACATCACTAGGCAAAACCCAGCAAGAAAATCTTCTACTATGTCTATTAGCAGCTCTTCTACTGGAGTATCATTTTTATGATAATACTGGTTGCAGTTGGATGAATTATTAGTTGCAGTTTGTAAAGAATTGTAACTCCCAAGAATTCGATGGTATTTTTTTTAACTGTTCTTTTAAAAAATCTACTTCTCTAATTGTCATCCACTGAGATATTGCTCGATATATTTTTTAAAACTGACTAGTGAAATTAGTCTAATTTTTTTGGCAAAATGGGGTTATGCGCAAACAGATTTTATGACGCAGAATTTCCGATAACTTTATCTTTGAGGACTACATTTTTGTTCTATAAGGTATTTATAATAGAGTAAACTGATGTACTCATAGATTAATTATAAAATGATTTTATGCTTATTGTATACTGCTACTGTAAGAACAGTTTTATAAATTAGCTTAAATAACTTTAATACAGATATTTATACAACTTATATACAACTATTTTTTAATACAGAAATTAAAAGTTGTTAGAATAGGTATACAATTGTAATATAATTTTTATATGATTCTTTTAAAATATTTTTATAGATGGTTGTATAAAATGTTATGCAAATGTTATAAAATTTGTGAGTAGTACAATAAGATTTTGTCCTATAATATGAGCTATAAGAATATTTACACAACAATATTATAGAAACGTTCTCTTATACGATAAAATTGTTTTAATTGGATACTCTAAGAAATAAAATTGTTCTTCAAACGGTGCTAGACGATAACTATAAAATAATTCAGTTCCTTTAGGATTCTATTTTGCTACTTGGGTGCTTTCCAATTTTCATTCATCTAAAACTTGGCGTAACTTGATGAGGTTAATTGTTGCTAAGTTTTTTTTAATCATAAATTTAGCGACTGAATTAATGTTTAAAATTTATTCGTCCAGATTCAATTAAAATTGGTAGTTGAATATCTTAGCAGTAGCTGATACCAACCCTGATGTCAAAAATTAACAATTTTGATTGACGAATCCAATACCATAATTGCAATATTTTTGCGTATATATGAAATTTGAAACATGGAGATTTTTTGATTCTTTAACAGCAAGCCGGTCGATAATGCTTAAAAATTCAATGAACTGAGTGACGTTGAAATTTCATTTTATAATTTTTAGAGACCTTTTTTTTTCAGGTGATTCTTTTTTCTTTTTAGGAAATTTTATTAAAGCAAAGTTAACCTTACTCTTCATAACTATTCTTCTTTCATAACTACTCTTCTTGTTCACAATGTCTTGACAATTTAGTTTTGTGGTACTATCGTAAGCAAAAAAAAAAATAGGACAACTATTTTTTTCTAATGTAAATCTGTCTCAATTGCAATAAATTTTGACAAATAACTGACAATGTCACAATGTCACAAAAATCATAATAATTATTACATATTTTATATAATTTATTTTCAGTTAGACAATTGGCATTGCTTAGAGATAACTAAACCACATAATGGATTTGTCGTACTGTCTGACTTTGTTAAAACTTTAAGCGTTACCTTTTACGATCTTTGAAGTTTAGATTTTCCATCATAGAGAGGAAATTAAATTTATCTCCATAGTAAACATCGTGATGTAAAAACGGTTGCCGTTTCTTGCTATCAGTTACATCATTACTTGTGTGCGGCGGGAGCAAGTTAACGCGCAGTTAACTCTGAAAAGCGACGTCCAGCCGCCGTGAAATGTTCTGTAACTTGAGGCAAATTATTTTCCCGCATCAAAGGTGCCTTGGAAATTGTTTTAACGCGCGCCCTCCCACTTTATACACTCCGTTGCATTCGCATTTTGCTGACTGTTTCTCGCTTCTCTTTCCTGTTTCCCTATCTTTTTTGCTCTAGTTAGAAGTCGAATTGTTAGTGACTTGTTATCTTTACCCTTTCGGCTATCCCATCTGAAATTTTCCGGAGTTGTATTATAAACTGTCCTGCCCATAGGCGAGTCATTTTAGGTGAACAAAAGGTTAAACATCAAACTAATTGTAAAAGAAATAAACAAAGGTTTTTTATACTTGGAATAATATCCCCAACAACATATCAAAAGTCTAGAAAAATCTAAGTACGAGGAAGCCGCCATCCATGTTGGCCGACATCTTGGATTTACTCTCGAAATCTATAAAATGCATATATTGCTCCGATTAACTTCAACTATGTACCAAATAGAAAGGTTTTTGAACCAGGAATCATATAAAGACTGTATCTAATTTTGTTTCTGGCATGTTCCATTTATTACAAAATGTTAATAATAAAGGAAGGTAAACATTATAAAGATACGGTATAAGTTTTTAAACAAACTTTATTAAACTTGTACAAAATCGTTTAAATTACTGTACATTCTTTGAGAAAATTACTAACACAATTAAAACACTACTGTAATTTCCGACATGTATCACTGTCCATCGGAAACATCGTCGTATACATCATCTATATTTGAGTTACAGTAGAGTATACCTTGACATTCACTGCAAGCTGATGAACATTCCAAAACATGCTTTCTGCATGAGCACCTTGAAGTACTACAATCTGTCTTGCATTTACGTCATATGATATCGAGCAGAACTGGTGGTGCTGGTTGAAGGTCAGTGAGTACTGGTAGGAGTTGATCACCCTGCAATTGCCAACCCCCAATCCTCAGGTAGAAGAGATGTATTTTCTTTCCAATCCTGAACTTGGTAAATTATGGAATTTAGCAGCAGCTGAAGTCGGTGGAAGTGACTGGACTTGAACAGCTTGAACCATCCCAACAAACACGCTGTCGGGGGAATAACCCCTTGCCGGAAAACGAAACGTTGGTACAATGCTGGCTTCCAATGCATCTCCAGAATCAAAATGCGCCGGCGGCCACTATTTTTACGACTTAAGCGGCCCGACGTTAAATTCCGACTTAAACCCATCAAACTTAATGGTCCTCTTCAGGCAAGATGCAGTTGTTATGTACTTTTCGAAGAAATAACGATTGACTACCAATGCTGAACTTACGTACTATCACATAATGTTTAAATAAGGTTCGCCTACAGTGAAATGTCGTTGGTCACACAAATGATGTACATTGGCATTACATCGGTCTATGCTTAAATAACTGAATCGTCCAGATTACTTTTGAAAGTCACACCTGCATTTCACCATGCACTACCTAGAAAGCTCCTATAGCAGTTTATTTCTGGAGTAGGGCAAATGAAGCTAATGTTATGTAATACGTATACTCACTTGTCCATAATAAAAGTAGATGTATGTTGACTCTAGTTTTCTTTTTAATTTGAAAAACTATCTCATCTGTCTGCTGAAAATTCCAACAAATCAATCACCACTATCAACGTATAGATATAACCTACCAAACCTAGAAAAACAGTATAATCAACACCATCTGTAGGATATATATTCCGATGGATATTATTGGGCTTCGACATATACTGAACACAATTTGAAAACTGACTAGGTACCGCACATGATAGAAAGAAAATTAACTAAAAAGAAGTTAAGTATTAATTAGTATAGCAAACCTTCTATCAAACGGGGGTGACGTGATGGAGCCGTGAGTTTTTTCCCTTCCTGTGTACACACGCTTGTCTCAATTTCAATTTTATCCTGCCGAAAGTGTAATTGACAGACCTTAAAATAAAAATAAATAGAAAATCATACCTAATTTCGTTTTGAAAATAAAATATAAAATTAAAATACTTATTATTAAATTAATCGAAAAATTGTAAACATAACCTTCAAGCAAATCATGGCACAATTATAATTTATCCATAAAATGAACATGACATATATTTTATAAAGCCATCAATTACTTGCCTCTTCATGACAATAAAGACTATTCAATAAATAAACAAGTAAAACTTCAAAACTCGAAAAAATAACCAATAACGCTATTTATGAGCCTTGTCCACGAACTTTGTCGTTGTGTTGATGACTCGTCAACAGTGAATTTGCACTTGCCAGTGCTAGGTCGTGTTGGTATATATAATACATATTTTTTCCTACATTAATACAAAAAAAAAATTAATATTTACCTACATGTAATCTATTTTATGATTAAATAAAACATAATAGCTATGTAATAATATATTGCAACAGATTAATTTTGAAATAATCAACGTCAATTGGCATTTTATCGTTGTTGGGCCCTCAAAGCATATTTATCATCGCCCTATAGTTACTTGTAAGAGACAGGGCCAGCATCATTACACGACAAGCGACAGTTGCCCGGCAATAAATGCATTGGCCCGGCACTTTACCAGACTTGCTATGGGATCGTCCTTGATCTTACCCATACCCACAGAACATGGTAGCCCATGACATCAAATAATGCGCATCAAATTCCAATAAATATGCGATTAATTCTAGACGTTTGATTTCGATGCTAATCTGCCGTTCACGTGCCAATTTCGGGCCAACGTTTACCATAAACGTGACTTTTTGCCACAGCTAGAAAAACGTTGTTACTTAATTGGCATTTGATGCCACCGATTCCCCATCATTTCCATCATTAAACCGCATTTCGGCCGATGCTTGTGTGTTTGCTGGGATATTTTTGTTAGCCACGTTTGTACTGAAACATCTGTATCGTAGTTCATCCAAAGTATCAGATGTCTTTTCTCCATACATGGCAACAATAGCATTTTCCCCGGCAATGTCTTCTTTCAGAGTGTTTGCATTGTTGAATACTTCAGCATACTCTATAAATGATGTATTTTTCATGATCTTCGGTAGACCTTTGCCTTTGCCAATCCCAAACAACTGTGACGTGGTGTCACACTCCAAAACGGCGTGAATAAATAATAAATAGCAAGCCGTTGCAGACATTTAATCCCAAAGACGATTTTGCAGTTTGAATGTTCCATTGTTGGATGTTGGTTGCACCACGCTTTGGTTCTGGTTTGAATATTACTTTTTTATTTTCCATTTTAACATAGAAACACAGAAGTATCAGGACATCAGTGTCGTCTGCAATGACAACAACATCTCTTTGTTCAGACGCACCAACTGCTGTCTGGGTGATCAGAAGGTCTGCATCTCCACGTGCATGTATTGTTTGACATCCAACAGTTTCAAATCTTTCACTAAAAATCATCAAAGAACGCTGCTTATTCATTTTGTTTGACAGAAAAATATCCTTCTTCATTGTCAGTTTCATGTCTATAGAAAATAAAGCGTTAGGGGAGCTTTTACCCTGACTTCTTCTAATGTGAATGGCATCCTTAATGGAAGGAATCACAATCACAATCACAACCGATTTACCATACCTTGTAAGAACGTAGTGTGTACAGATGTCTGAGAACGGTATACCAACCGACCATGATAATCGATGCAGTAAAGCGCCTCCATCGAGTACATAGAGTGGATCAGAAAGTGGTGTTTCTGCTGCAGCTATCTGACATTTCTCCACCTTGGCCCACATTGTATTGGCCGGAGCAATCTGGGCAATTGCCCAGAGCGGCAAATTTCTAATATAAGGCAAAAAATTTCCAAATAAAACCGCATTTACGTGCGCCGCCAAGGTAAGATGTTTCACTGTGCCCGCGCGTATTATCCAATGAATAGAATATTATGTCGCTTGGAATAGAATGCGCTCAACTGTCTCTCCCCTCTCTACACGCCAATTGTCATGTTATTTGGTGCGCACGAAGACCGAAAACGAAGAGTCACGGCAAGCAACGAAAAAGCCCGAGCGCCCACCAGAGAGACGACTCAGACTACGCGCAGCGCGCATCACTTGTGAGGTCCTCAACAAACTTATCAAATGCCTTTCTTAAGCTTATTACTGGTAAAAATGTTTTTAAATTGCTTTAAATAACGTTCCTGGTTCAAAAAAATTTCTAGTTGATAAATATTTGAAATTAATCGGAGCAATATATACATTTTATAGATTTCGAAAGTAAATCCAAGATGCCGGCCAATGTGGCGATGGCTTTCCCATACTTAGGTTTTTCTAGACTTTTGATATGTTGTTGGGGATATTATTCTAAGTCTAAAAAACCTTAGTTTATTTCTTTTACAATTAATTAGTTTGATGTTTTCAACTAAAATAACTGGACTACCACTGTTTTTATATTTTTCCACTTTGTCTCTAAACAAGTAATTTTTTTGCACATTTGTTAATGCTATTGCTGTATAAAAAGATTATTCCTTGTGTAAGAAAAAAATGGAGCGAAAATTTAATAAATTTATATTAGTTCTATTTACAATATGACTGATAGTGAAATTCATCACCAAATGGACGAAGAGGCATATCTTAAAACAGAAAAATTTTAAAAAATTTCTTACTATGTCCTGTAGTCATCGCATACTCATACTTATTATATAAAGAAAACCACATTGATATCGGTTGAAACATAAAGAGCTACGTTAGCTCTTTTTTAATGATGTGCAGCTCTTTAAATGTCTACCAAGATGAAATATTGCTAAAAATCTTCTTGACAAACTACTCTTTCAAGTAAATCAAAATCTAAATTGTTAATTTAAATGTGTCAAATTTTCAAAGTTGGCAACAATAATTAACTCTTTTTTGATAACGTGCAGCTCCGCAAGATCTACCGAAATGAAACCTTGCTAAATTCCTTTTTGACAAAACGCTGTTTCAAATAAAGTAAACCTTATCAAAGTCGGATCACCCGTTAAAGAGATGTGCAGCCAGAGATGGACAGACAGATAGACAGACATATAAACATACACGTCAAACATCCCTCCTTTTTGTGTCGGGAGATTAATAATAAGTTTTTGTATTTCAAAGTATTTTTATCTTATGTAATTATTTTCATTACATAAAAATCTGGTACGCTAAATTCCTATATCTCATGTACAGGGTTATTCATTACATTTAGACCACCCTTTATTATCTTTATTATTGGAGATAGAAAAAAAAGTTTCGGACGAAAGTTGTAGGACTGTAACTTTAATAAGTTAATGGAAGCACAGTGGCGTGCAGAAATTAAGAGGTACAAGAAGCAATAATATTTTTTTTAATGGAACATCCTGTATACTGTTGAATTTTTGAATTACTCTTTTTTTTCTGATTTCAAAAATGCGACATATGATAGTCCTATCTTTAACCGTTTTAGAATTATTGAACATTGAAAATCGTATTTAAGCTATTTATTATACGAACAGAAATTAAAATTATTAAAGTAGTCTATGAAAATGACAAGTATTCTGTTATTATATAAAACGCTGACAGATTCAATAAAAGAATACTTGTCATTTTCATAGACTACTTTAATAATTGTAATTTCTGTTCGTATAATAAATAGCTTAAATACGATTTTCAATGTTCAATAACTCGAAAACGGTTAAAGATAGGACTACCATATGTTATATTTTTGAAATCAGAAAAAAGAGAGTAATTCAAAAATTCAACAATATATAGGGTGTTCCATTTAAAAATATATTATTGCTTTCTTTTTTCTCAATTTCTGCACGCCACTGTGCTTCCATTAACTTAATAAGGAGGTTCAGTTACAGTCCTACAACTTTCATCCGAAACTTTTTTTTCTATCTCCAATAATAACAATAATAAAGTGTGGCCCAAATATATTGAATAACCCTGTACGCAAGCAAACAGATACGTATCCATATTATACACAAAAAGAGTGTTTGAAACTGGCGTATACCAAAAATATATATTTTTGAGATATTTCCCTTTGTCTTTATGATGTCTAATTATCTCATATACAAAAAAAAAATACTTTCTGTTGAGTATACAGCAACATCCTTTAAGATAAACTGAAATATACAAAACATAAAATGAAAATATGTCATCTCTGCAAAGAACATTATAATTCCGGTGCAGGCACTGTCTGAACAGTTTTTTCTTCTTTCAAAATGTTATCGTAATAAATCCCATGACAGAACAGTTACGAGTACTTGAAGTACCAAAATCCAGTAAAAGACAAAGTACTTACTTTAGTTATTCCATAGGTATATATATTTTATATACCAAAAAATGCAAATAATTTACTTGTCACATAATATATATTATGCAATAAGCACAAAATGAGCCTCATTTTGCACGAGTGTGAAAGTTTGCAGCACGAGCCGAAGGCTACGAAAGCAAAATTGCCATTTTGTGAGAATTGCAAACTATACTTTTTCTACGACAACCTACTACTTACATTTAATATTCTCATAAGCATATTGATACAAAAAAATATGAAAATATTTTCTGTATTGCTTTGAATACACAAAATATTATTGACAGAAATACTGATGACATATTTAAATATCCCGTCGCTAGCCACAGCGGACCGCCCTCCTAACACATAATGGTTTATAATGAAACGGTTGCTAGGCAACAAATGCAGTATGAATCATAACGCGTCAGGTCTGCTATGCAATATGATATTCTGTGCAAAATGAAGCTGTTTATGATTGAATTTACGATCGTTTAATGGACATATTTCGATGTTGTAGAAAAAAATATTGTTACGTGTTTATGTAGAAGAACTTATTACCATGCGTCTGAGTGACGCGACACCAATTTATTTATTGAGGGTGCCAGTCGCGTTCTCCCCTGTTCTTCCGCTCTCAGGCGGGTTCGAGATAAGATACAACTCGATAGAATATAGAGATATTACAGTAAATGATACCGCACGACGTTCGCTAATTACGTTACGTTACGTTACGTTATTAAAGCAAATAACTAGACTTTGTTACAGATCCATTCGTGTGTAACTAGGTTATCTTCTTCGATCGATTTATTAATAATAGATTCAATTAAAACTAAATAAATAAACTAATTTCTCATCTTTTCTCTAAAATTGAAAAAAGAAGTTCTAAATATACCTCAAATATATTAAAATTATCAACTTAACCTCAAAAACCTCTAAACAAAATAATGAACGAACCGGAAACTGACAACTGACATAAATACAGATCGGCTGATTTCAAGATTTATGCTCTACTACAAATCTTGGGCGGATTTTGGTTATTCCCGATTTTCACCGAGGTGAAAGGTTGTTTACCCGACGTTCGCTAAACGTACGGAAATTACGCCAGGCGCTAAGTTATTACGCTCTCTATTGGTTTTTTCTCTCTAATAGAAATTTTGTCTTTTTCTATGTCGGGATTTTACTTATTTACCTAATAATAATGTATTTTATGGTTAAAGATTTCTGAATTGTCTTCATAAAAAAAATTCCTCTCGAGATTCCGTAATATAACCAATGAATTGAGATTTTCAAAGTAGTAGAGTCGTGAGAAACCCAGTTTACTCAATTCCGGTCTGTTAAACGGAAACCCTTGAGGGATGAGACTTACAACAAGTCATTCGATCAATAAAATGCAAACAGTTCAAAGAATACTAACTAACTAGGTTTAAAATAAATACAATGAGATTGTGGAATATCATATCCAATAAATTATATAATTTGAATTGAATCGCCTCCCCATTTAAGGCAAGGTAAATTTTACCATACAAATGATAGCATGCGCTAACGCAATCGATTTGGTAGAAAAAATTCATTCAACTTCCCTAGAATTTAACGCAAGCATTTAGATTCTTATTGTGACTGACTTAAAATAATATAAAAATATAAATAATATATAGATTCTTATTTGTGACTATATCATTCACAAGAACGGAGTTTTAGAGTGCGCTCAACTAATACCTGAGTTAGATAACTTTCTGTCAGTCTCGCGACGTACTGCAGGTTCAATATTGGGGATTTGACATAGTTTCGCCTTCGAGCGACTTTTTGGAAAAATGGTTTTTTGTCATATTTTTCAGCGGTTTTCTCTATAACTTAATCATCTGGAAAGACCTGCATTTGCTTTTCCTACTATCGCTTTCCACTAATTTTCCAACGCACTCATCCAAATTACGAGCGGCTGGATTAATTCAAATGTATTTCATTCGAGAAACCGGCCTTGTCCCTTTTTACTATTTTTGCTAAATAATTGCCTATAGTCGGTTTCGCCATTTTAGTACATCGCGTCGTTAAAACTTTATATTCATTTTTATGAAAGGTCAAAAATATTCACAAATATTTTCAAAGTACTTCGTAAAAAGTATATCGTTTCTTTTTCCTTGACCAAAAATTATACTTTCATTTTTGTTACATTTTTCCATGACCACAATATACTTTCACTCCCATGACCTGAACAAAAACATATTTTCCTAGGTGAAAATTTGGTGCCTTACATTTTAACGAACGTATATATAAGACCTTTTGTGCTTGTTTTCGACTATGGTGCCTTCCAAACTTGTATGTTATGCTCAAAAATGCCTTTAAACGAATTTTTCTACCAAAGTCGAAATTTTATTTTGTCTTCGACTTCGGAAATTATAACACACTAATTTATATTACGTACTAATTACAATAAATAATAATCGCTTCACTAATATAATACTGAGTACTATAATTCAATAATTCAGTCACTTTATCACTTTGTTTACTTCTTGATCTTATCTGACTCACTAAGGTGAGGGTTCTAGAATGTTCCCAAACATTATGTAATTTTCTAGTAGGTTAAGAACAACAGGTTCTGGATGGTTTCTAGAGCCATATCTTAAGCATGCTGCATAATTGTGATTCCAAAAAATCAAAGTATAGTTGAAGCAATCGCATTTGTGAGCAACGTTGAGAGGCAAGGAGGACAGAACGCAGAGACGGATTTAACTATAGTTTGCTCGTTTACTTTTTATAATATTGCACTTACAATATCCCCCCAAAGCACTGCTATGAATTGGTAACAAAACTTATTAAAATTATTTTCAAAAACACATTACCAAATAAAGAAATATAAAGTAATTATCGAATTATATCTTCACCCCGACAGTATAAGCTCGACTGCGGTGTCTCAAATTGCGGTCTTGGGTTAAACAACAAACTCATAAGTATACGCCCACAGGCCACGTTAAGGCGCCGTTACACGGCGCGTGGTTCGCCGAACCACGCACGAGGTTCGTGGTTCGGCGAACCACGCGCCGTGTAACGGCGCCTTAAATTGAGGGTGTCAATACGGTACGTAGTTTATTCAGATTTGTGACGCATTCGGTTGTATCCTTTGGTCCGTGCAAGTTTACCGACATCCGATGGATCGCGGCAGCACGCACCACGAACCGCGAACTAATAACGAACCACCCCTGTCAGAAGGCGTGTGGTTCGTGGTTCGTCGGGCCAGGTTCGGCGAACCACGCGCCGTGTAACGGCGCCTTTAGATAGTCGACACCGAATGGCCGATATCTTCTCTCTCACTTAATGTAAAGATGGAGTAAAGACGGAAGATTCATTCATTCCTCTGGCCCTCATAACCACAGATTAAAACAAATCAAATGTTTCACTTATGACGTATCATGGTTTAGATAATAAATCAACTCCAGGCAGGTACCAATTTGTGGAGTGGTCTGCGCATTATACAACCAGCAAGTATAGAGTCACAGGAGGGAGCTTATGATACGTAACAATAATTAAGTCACCTAATAAATACTCAAAAAACCACTTAAATGTATAACAATAACAACTCTAACCTTCAATACAATACCCCACATTCTAAAATAATAATAATATCACCGGTGTAGCTGATGACGATTTCTGTCTCAGATTTCAGTGCTAAACACTCACTCCTGTGACGTTATACTCGCTGGTCTTTACTTCCATGTCAACCGCAAGGTTCCTCTTCTGCGCAGAATCCTGGCAGGTATACGTCACTTGACAAAAAATGAAACTGGTTACATAGGGAATACTATTAAGTGAAACATCTGATTTGTTTTGATCTGTGTCATAACGGCTCACTATTAAGATTACTTCAACTATAATACCACAGAGTACCGCACGGCCGGCGGTCGACGGAGTACAAATATTGCGACGTGTCTTCTTGTCTATGATATTTGCATTTTATCGTTTTTACATAGGACGCCGACGCAGCCGACTGCCTGTCTTTTTGATCTTCAATGACTCAAGATCGGTTAACCTCACTAGTTATGATTTCCATAGAAAATGAACTTTTACATTCGATGGATTTTAGTGAACTCATTAACCAGTTTGCATTACAGAAAGCTCGACGAGAGCAGTTCTTATAAACAGGCACATTTTTCTTAGTTATTTATTTTCATTTCTATGATAGAGGGTGTATACCAATTCACAATTTTGAAATTTCTTGACTTTTCCAGTTGTTTCAGAACCAGGAAATTTTCTGCTCCTCAAAAATGAAATTTAAAGTTGAACGGGGGCGCAAGATGGGAACAACTTTGGATATAAGTAGTTTTAATAAATGTTTCCTTACTTTTTTTTTATAAATTTATAATTTCCCTGACTTTTCCAGGTTTTCCCTGTTTTCCAGAAAGTACACCCTGATGATAATATTAATTTTAAAGACATGTTATTAGAATTTGTTTAATTTACCAGAGAAAGTATTGAAAACTGGGAAAGGAGGGCGTAAAACTCAGAACTTGCCTAGGGCGAGAAATTCCATTGGGCCGGCCCTGACCTTGGTATTTTCATAAGAAAATGTATCAAACATGCCATTTAAATTAGGTAACTTTCAAATCCAAGAAGCAGAGACTGCTCAGGAAGGTAAGCTTTCCTACCGAACAGTGGCGTAACTAGACGTCATAGGGCCCCAGGGCAACCCAGGGCAAAAAATTGTTGGGGGCCCCCCTATTCTATATTTTCTTAATACCGAATCCTAATGCCCGGCCTCACCCAGGCGCCGGCTGGGGCCCTTGGTCTCCCGGGCCCCGGGGCACTGCCCCGGTTTGCCTTGCCATAGTTACGCCTCTGCCACCGAACATTGCGATCTCCCGGAATTGGAGCTCGTACGCAGGGCATGACAGACGGCATTAGTTGTGTTTGTCACGCAACGCGTACTCAACAACTATAACTAGTATGGCCGTGCTGCAGTATTAAGTAATTTAAAACATAAAATATTAAAGTATATTGAGTGCACATGAGCACTATATTGCTCTGGTTAATATAGTTAATGAATGATAGGATTCGGGAAAGTACGATGCTAGAAAGTTGTTTTTGGAGGTGCATTTCTTGGAAAATCGAAACCTTAATGCGATGGCCTCTCCAAGGAATTGGTCACAAACATCTCCAGAGCCATATCTCGAAAGCATCAATACGCCGTGTGTCTGACCATGTCGACTGTTCCCAGAAATATCCAGGGTCGGTTTTCTGACTAGGCCTCATAGGCCCGGGCTTAGGGGCGCCACTCTGCGAGGGGGCGCCTTTGCCTTTCATCTTAGTGGTTAGTACCTATAAACTGATAGCAAGCATAGAGATTATAATGCAAGACATTTAACGGGCACAAAATTGACCTGGGCCTAGGGGCAATTTATATCTAAAACCAGCAGTGGAAGTTTCTTTAATTCTTTCATGTAATTCGTATTTTTTTACGAATGGTTGGGAGCGTTGGGGCAGTATGCAATATAACCCTATATACAATTAATTTTTCCTCTCGGTATTTAGATACTTAGTATGGGGACATGTTCAAGATTCTTATTTAAAAAATATCAGATACAGCAAAGTAAGATCATAAAAGTACATTTTAAATGTGATTATAGTACCTACGTCAACGCCAATGATTACAACCAATTTGTAAAATTCATAAGGGACACTAATGCAAATTAGAAGCTAATTAAAGAGTAAACAATATGTAGATGTATATGTATATGTTAGGTTACTCTATTCTATAGTTTGTATTGTGACACATTTTACACCTTTTAAAAGAAAAATTAAAGCTCCGGCTCCAGCTATTTTAGAACAATTCCTATATTTATTTTATTTCATCATTTTTATACACCCCGTATGTGTATTTTCAACCTTCTGGTACGTACACTAAATGAAATTACAAAGGATTGTTCTTAAAATAGCAAAAATAAAGTTTAAAAGCCAGGCGCCTTTCCCATTTGTTTGAAATATTAATTTTTAAATGAACACACAAAACACAATCCAATTAGTTTCTGTAAACTTGCAATAATTTATCACACCTTTGAAGGTTTTATTTCGAAATTTTTACCATTCAGTACTCACACGATACGAAACGCAATCTAGTGTTACAAGTTGCTGTAAATGTAAGTAATCAAAAAAGTCCTTCAATTAAACGCTATTTTACAAGTGCATACTATGTGAGAGCACACATTCGTTTTTCATTCACTCCACGTAATTCCATAGGCGGAAAATAAAATAAAGAAAAAATGCATGGCTCTTGTATTGCATATTCTACAGGGTGTGAAATTGAAGCCTATTTTGGCATTATTTGTTTTTTTTTTATTTCTCTTTGTTATTCACAACGTCTTACTAGGTCTTTTGTGGTCCATGTATTATTCTACTTTAGAGATGGCACGAAAGAACTGAACCTGTTCTTTAGGAACAGATAAGACCTAACCTTTCTGCGGAACAGTTCTCACATTTAAAAAACACCTGTTCCGACTCCGATGGACTGTTATGCGTTTGAGCGGAGCACTGAACACATGATAACGGACCACTGAACCCTACTATATAAATGGAAGGTCAATATCCATACCAATTTTTACGTGAAATTGAACCTTGCACAAGTATGGCAACCGTCAGAAGGAGCGCAATCGTACTACAAAATACGCCAAAGCCGGTCTTACTGTTATTGCAACTGTTTAAAATTCTCCGATTCTTGCAAAACAGTACCATACAAATTGCACTATATTGTATCAATTGAGCTATAATCAGTAATCACACACCGTTTATAAAAGTGACAGAATATTACACAAAATAACCAATTCATAACAACTTTACGCAAACGACAGAAATAAACAAAGAATAAAATCAGTGACACCGACTCTGAAAATTCCATCTAATCCAAGACTTACGCTACGGAATTTATTGGAAACAAATAAAACACAGAATTGCGTCAGCGCATAACGCCCCGTAGACAGCCGTTTGGTTCAAGCACAGACATCAATTTCTCTACTGCGTCGACGCATAGCTGAACCTTTTGAATCCGTAGTTACCGTATTTTTGTTCACGTGCATGTACAATTTATATAGTAGAGTTCAGTGCTTCGGTCTTGGAGCCAGACTTGCGGACTTTTTAGTATTGGTGGTAGTATTTGTGTGAGATATATACCGGGTGACACAGGAGATATGTAACACCCCGTAGCATGTTTATTTAAAAAGATATTATTTTGAAATTTGGTAGACTTATATAATGCGTGATTGTCCTTTTTTTGGTATAAACAAGAAATTTTTTCCACTCCCGGTTTCACAGGAAGTGACATCTACTTCGTTGTTTTAAATGGCACCCTGTATATATTTTTTTCCTATCTGATTCTACTTAAATTTCTCTTTTCAACTATGTATAGCAAGATGACATTAGTTTTTAAAATGGCTGCTGAAAACCATTTTATTGCTCTAAGTCAAGTTGGCTATGGTATGAAATGTGGCGGTAATTAATGCTTAATGTGCTGCGATATCAAAAGAACCCTGGTACACAATTTTATGTTTCATACTTGTTTTGTTTTAATCAGTAGTAGAATTTTTATATTAAATAAAAATCTCTAGACTAAATCCCCGAAATCATAAAAACTAAGGTAGAAACACTAATTTTAAATTTGACCCATTTGTAAAATATTTATTCATCTTTCACTTTTACCCAATACAATTCATTGTTATGTCTGATTTTGTCTGCTTTTAAATAAAATTGTTTTCGAAGAATCTCAAAATGCTGGCCATTATTTTCCCTGCAGCGTCGAATTCTTGTAACAGTACCTCTAAGCACATTTTCTAACTGCAATTCAGTAATCTCATTTATTGCTAACCTAACTCTCATTTTTAAGTCTTTCCTATTTTGCAGTGGAGTTTTATAAACTATTTCCTTGAGATGGCCCCATATGAAAAAATCAAGTGGCGTAAAATCCGGACACCTCGTGGGCCATCTAATTGGTAAAAGTGAAGTATGATTAAATATTTTACAAATGGATAAAATTTAAAATTAGTGTTTCTATCTTAGTTTTTGTGATTTCGTGGATTTAGTCTAGAGATTCTTCTTTAATATAAAAATTGTACAGAGTCTTTTCGGCTACTGATTAGAACAAAACAAATATGAAACAAAAAATTGTGTACCATGGTTCTTTTGATTTTGCAGCACACCAAGCATTATTACCGCTACATTTCATACCATAGCCAATTTGACTTAATGCAATAAAATGGTTTTCAGTAGCCATTTTAAAGACAAATTCCATCTTGCTATACATAGTTGAAAAGAGGAATTTAAGAAGAATAAAATAGAAAAAATATATATACAGGGTGCTATTTAAAATAACAAAGTAGATGTCACTTCCGGTGAAACCGGAAGTGGAAAAAATTTCTTGTTTGTACTAAAAAAGGAACAATTAGACATTATATAAGTATACCAAATTTTAAAATTATATCTTTTTAAATAAACATTCTACGGGGTGTTAGATATCTCCTGTGTCACCCGGTATATAATAATAATAAATTCTGTTTAATTAGTGTGACACAAGTATTACAAACATGTAGCGCTAGCATTTTTTAATTCGAGCGGTTTTAGGAATGGCTTGAAGCATTAGGTGAATATTTTGACTTATTTCCATGTAACAATAAAATTAATTGAAAAACTGGAAACATTTAAAAATGAAATACTCATGATTCTAAATCACATTACAAGACAAATTAAATGCACATTACTTTATAAGACACATCATCTTATTCAGAGTTCAAATATTAGCTCATATCGGTTTTGATACAAAGGACATATTTTGCATTTACTGCTCTATTTTTAAGAACTTGGAGCCCTGGAGGTTTCAAAATCAAAACTGTGATTGGTGCATAATTGACAGTTGTCAGTTTTCTTTCAGGGGAGCACTTGGAAAGAAAGCGGTCATTATGGAGCATATGGAGCTGTGAGTGCGAAAGGACACTAATGCCGGCCTCGGAGCAAGTTTTTTTTTAAACTTTTTTACCCGGAACAATTCGGACCTGTTCCGAAAAAAATCCACTCAGTACCATCTCTATTCTACTCAGCCTCCGTTTGCTCTGTACCACGTGTGATGACATCACGCCATCTATCTCGGTTGCCCTCAGGTGCAGGGCCTCATCAAAGCTCTCTTCCATCAGTTCCTTGGTGTTCCATCAATTCCTTGGTGATATCAGTCCAATGTTTTGGAGGGCGTCCTCTTCGCCTTTTGCCATCTAGTTCTACCTGAACAATCAACCATTCTAAAGTCATCTCATCTTCACTATAAATGTCAAAGAGGTTTATCTACTTTCACTAAAGCAGAGTTTTCTTTCTCAATTTGTTCCATTTCACATCGTCAGAAGCCCAAACGGAAGTCTACGAAAGAGATGTGCATAGGAACGTAATATTCTCTTGCCTTTCCGATAAGTTATCTCTAGTATCGCGTCCTTTAACAAATAATTCTTTCTCATGAGGTATTTTCCAAGACAGAGATTTCTGCAGTTTGAATTGAAGACTCCACAGCATTATTTTAATGGCGTGTGATATTAACGCCAGCAATCTGCAGTTATCGTAGACATCTGCTGCTCCCCTCTCGTAGAGTGGTACGAAGGTTAAGATTCAACTCTCCAATTATCGAGCCAGATTCCTGTCTTCCAAATTTTTAGACGCATTATGTGGGATACTCATTCCATCTTCACCAACCAGTTAAGTGCATTGTCCGTTATGTTGTTGATCCCAGCTCGTTCGTTTTTAGTTTTTCGATGGCTGCCTCCATTTCAATATTAAAGGTTCATATTCGTAGTCTTGTTTCCAGTCATCTTCTACCTCAGGATGTTCACGTTCGAAAAACATTTCGCAGAATTGGCGCCAAACCTCAATATTATGATCCTTATTAGTTCTTAAATTGGTAGCGTCCTTAATTGACCAAGTTTTAGGTTTAAATTTACATGAAATCAAGGCGACCAGTAAGTCGGCATATTGAGAGAAACGATAGAATTTATTATAAAATAGCTTCATTTACTTTGGAATACATGAATCCTTAATAATATCCGCAAAATTAAAAATACCGAGTTTTTTACTTGCTGATAAGCGTTATGGGTAAATCGACAACTTTCTTCTTATTACCTATTACCTAGCCACGGTAACTCGAATCACCGCAGCAAGATGGCGTGTGTAGGTGTAGACCATTTCTTATAAACACAGTTATTTACTTCTTTTAGACCTAAAATTTTTGTTTCAAAGGTACGTATGTAAATTAGTATGTTATAGAATACTACCTATTGAAGTTGGGTCATATCCATCATATAGACCGATCTCCAAAGGAGTATAAACTACAATTTTTTTTATAAATTATGTTTTATAATTTTAGAGCAAATAGTTACTATAGTTTTTTATTAAGCACACAAAAATATGAAGAACTATACAAGTGCACAGAAAAAATCCCAACTTCCTAGAATAGTACGAATACAATTTGACTTGGACTGACGTTAATAAATGGGCTTGTTACCGATAATTCTTTTTCGTTATTTTTTTATGGTATTCAATAAAATTCGATCATCTAGATAAACTGTTAAAATTTCAGCTTCATAAGTATATCCAATCCTTAGATATTCAATTTTAAAGATTGGGTTTCAGTACAAAGTGCTTCGCCGACTTGTGACGTCATTTTGTATAAACAAAAATTGAAGAAGTACATTGTTTCTGTCATAACTTCTTTGTTTTTTATGTTATAGAAATAGGAAGAATACCATCTGAAATCCTAATTAATAGTCTATCATATTTGTTCTTACCGCATTTGACGAAAGTGCCATAGTTTCTGAGATATTTAACATTTAAACTAAATACTTCGTCTTATAGATGTTAGGACGCCACATTTATACTTCCAGATCTGCGAAACCATTAACAGAAATTAGAAGAAAAAAAAATTTATCCTCAATTTAGTAGCTTTCTTATTTGTCTCTAGCATGTTTTCGCTCAATGTAATACTTTTCGAGTTATTTGACGAATATTGTTTTGAAATACTTTTTTTTTAGCTAAAATCCCAATTTTCTAATCGTTATAACTTAAAGACTATCAATTTTTATGAAAAGTTGCATAGAACCTTTTCTTCTTAAAATTTGATTTTATTTCACCTCCAATATTTTTAATTATTAAATCTCGACTGCCGCCTAATCAGCATCTACAAAGTGACGTAACGCGAAGCTCCGCCCCGTTTTCGCGCGGTCCAGATTTGGTAATTTATTTAAGTGCTTAAACGTCCAAATAAAAACTTAAAAATTTGGAAGTTGCCCTAAAAAGTGTTCTACTTTCGATTTCTAAAATAAAAAAAAGAATGGTGAACGGGCCTATTATCTACTAAAAATGTTGGTTCGTTCGTGGCTAACTTTATAGTACCTGATAGTGATTATATCATTCACAGAAAGTTGTCATTTGAAATGCGTTTTACGGCAATAAATACACAAATTTTCTGTTTTTGCACGCGGCAAATAACCCAATAAGGCATCGCTCTCGAACGCTGTGGAAATATCCGCATAAATACGGGCTAATTGGCATTTTCCATAATTTCGTTAAAATTGAAAGTTCACCTTCCGGCATGACTATATTTTTATATGACATTCAGTGCTCCTATCTCATCGTCAAGTCGCCGGATGGAAATATTTTACCTTTATGGTAAAAGTCAGCCTTGGCAATTTTACCCTTTTTGCGTAAAAATTTGGTTTGGAGGGTACGCTCTTTTTGCATTTTCCTCTTTTCGATACTTAATATTATGCTAACTTTTAAAATGCATATTGAGGCGCACTTCCTAATTTGTGGTTACGTCGGGAAGCGACTTAAAATGTTTCAATGCAATTCCGAAGTTTTTGCCTATTTATCGAACGTCGTTGTAAGACGTTAAAAATTCGTCGTACTTGCAACATTTTTGCCTTTTGTACCACACGCCACCGGAGATAAAATGTTTTTGAGTTGAGTCAAATGTTTGCATAGATGCCAAGAAATTGCTTTGCCTTCTAATTCATTGATTGATTTACCAGCGTGCGGTAGGCATTGCTCCACTTCCAAGATATACCGTTGGGTCGGCTACGTCCACGCTGAGTTGGATTCGGATCATGCTTGTTGTTAGCAGTAAGAGCCACATGACGCATGGAACAGGAGTGTGGGATGGGCAGTATAGGTGTTGTGAAATGCGTTGTCGTATTGTGTTGTGATATGGATTGTTTATGCTCCTCCTTTCTGTTTTTGCTTCTACAAATTTTCTACTTCTTCTGAGTCTTCTGATTTCATTCTATTTTCGAGTTTGGTAAAAGATATATCGATGCAATTTCTTTGTGGTATTCATTTTTTTCTTCACTTCTATTTCCCCGTGTGCCTGACCCTTTCCTAGTTCATGATCCTCTTGATTGTCGTTCTCCCCATGTAGCATAGTCTTGCTATTTTTAGTTTGCTGCAGTTCAATATTAGCGTTTCCTTTATTTGGACATATTCGCACTACATCATAGCATGCATTTCTACCATTTTTATAATTGTCTTCCACTCTAGCAGCGTTGATGTTTTATGTCGCTGTTTTTTTTCTGTAGTTTGTTGTTTTTGCGAGTAGTTGAATGATGTTCCTTTCAGCACTTCTCAAACTTTTTCTGTTGACTTTTGTTTAATTTAAATTAAATTTGTTTCAATATTTTTATAAGTATGAAAAAAGAATTTACTTGAAGATTTGCATAAGAAATTTATATTATGGCCACACTTTGAGAATAATGCATTGTTGATTATTTCGATTTTAACTCAAATTAAATTAATTTGAATATTTTTAATAATTATAAAAATGTTTTGCAGGTTTACATAGGAATATCATGGCCATACTTTAACTTGTGACAGCGGACGACATTTTCAAAGGTTTGGATGCATAAACACTTCTCAGATTATTTCCGAAAAAAGTTCTTTGAATTAGCTTTTCAATATTATATTATAGCATTCACAACTCAAGAGAACATGCAATACCACAAAACATACTCTTATTAATACAAATATAAATAAAAACTTAAAGATTAACAACACTTATCTGTGATATGTGATTTACTTCTCTTCTCTTCCTTTCCCTTTTTTATTTGTTTTATTGCTTTACACCAAAAACATTATGGAGTTCTAAATTATGTACGAAAATAATCACTTCTCAAAATATCGCTAATCATACGTCCCGAGATATGTTTTATGTGTTATTTATTTTTCATTTTTCATTTTTTTTTTTCTGGTTCTCAATAATTTGTATTTTTTTGCATATTAGCATGTTCAGAAGTAGATATAAATGAAAAAAGCTAAAATCACAATTATTATTATTATTATTTATTTTTTTACTCCCTTTAGTAATCAGGCTAGCTGATGCCAAAAAAAAAATTGAGACCTTGCCTCCTCGTACATTACTAAATCCCAATCTTATGGATTCCTACTTGCTTGATTTACCTATTTACTCCCATCTACACCCAACTCTTCAACGGAATAAGATCAAAACATAATTAGAGCAGCGATTTCGTAAGTCTATCGTGTCATTTTTTTTTTTGGCGTAGAACCAGGTCAAACATGTTAGGTTCCTTTGAGTATATCACCGGGCATATGAAATCATATTTTACGACATTTTTTTGTGGTCTCGAACTTTTTAAATCAATAAAAAGTGAAAAAAATGTATTTTTAAAGAAAATTGTTTTTTTTTGTTTGCCATATCTTTAAAACTATTAAAGGTACCGAAATTTGTTTTGTATCAAATTAAAGGTCACACTGTAGCGCTTTTACCAATATAAACGGTTTGGGTACAATTCGCACTTTCATTTCTCTAAAAATCAGATAAACTAAAAATATATATTTTATGTATTGAAATCTTGACCATTCGATAAACTTTTTTATTTTTGAAAATATTTAGATACATGCAGCGAAGAAAATAAAGCCTAATAATCACAAAAGTTTTTGAAACAATATATTTTTTCCTAAAGTGTACCGTTTGGCAACAGCGATTTTTTTATCAGCGCTATATGCGAAAATGGGACGCAATTAATACACCTCGCATGCATGTACAGTAACTAGAGGTTTTAACTTCGGAATAATGTCATATTGAACGGATTTCGTTCATTTTTGGCAGTATAATAGTAAATGCTTCACAGAAAAGTTTCTATATTGTGCGGGGGCTTGCTAATTTATAGGGGGTGGATTCCACCCTCTCTCAAGGGGTGGCACTTAAAAATATATATGTTTATTGGAGCTGAAATAGAATCAAATTTTAAGAAGAAAAGGTTCTGTGCAATTTTTCACATAAATTGATAGTTTTCCAGTTATAACGACTTCAAAATTGCGACTTTAGCTTAAAAGAAAGGTATTTCCAAACGGCTTTCGTCAAGTTTCTCGAAAAGTATTACTTTATCGAAAAAATGTTACAGACCAATTACAGAAAGTACAAACTGGGAATTAATTATATTTTTTGTTTATTGATGTAGGATTAATAATTTCGGAGATATTTAAGTTTATATTTGGTAGTGTTTCGAAACTAAATTAAAAGTTTAAAATGCACTTTTTTCTAAAGCAAGTGCTTTAAATGAGCAAAAAAATTTGAGCATCTAGGTAATGCTACATCTTAACGAAAAACTGTATTTGAGATAATTTTTCTAAATTACTGGCTAATGAGATTAACAAAATGGCGACCTTTTTATATAAAAAAAAGTATGAATACGCACATTTTTCCGTCATAACTTCTTTATTTCTTATGCTACAGGAACGAGTAAAAAATTATTTGAAAGCGCAATTAATTGTCTTTAATTTCATTTCTTAGCATGCGTGACGTAGGTGTCACAATTTCTGAAATATTTAACATTTAAACTGCATTTTTCGTCTTATAAACGTTCGGACGCCATTTGTAAACTTTCATATCTCCGAAACTATTAAATCTATGTAAATAAATTAACAAGCGAAATTCATTATCAGTTTATGAGCTTTATTTTTGGTATCTACCATTTTTCAATAAAACTAATATTTATTGAGATATTTGGAAAAGGAAAAAAAAATTACGTTTCATCGAGAATACCTTTATAGTTTAAACTGTATTTTTTTCTAAAGCAAGTGCTGTATACAAACCAAAAAATTTGAGTATCTACGTCATGCTATATATTAATGAGGAACAGTGTTTGAAATTCTTTTTTTTAATTACTGGCTAATTACAGTAACAAAATGACTAAGTTGTTATTAAAAAAATGACGCACATTGCTTCGGTCATAACTTCTTTGTTTTTTATGCTACAGAAACAAATTAAAAAACAGTTGAAAGCTTAATTAATAACATATTATTCTACCTATTAGCACCCTTGACGTAGGTGTCACAGTTTCTCAGATATTTAACTCTCACTCTAAATAATTATCTTATGAACACTTGGATGTCAAATGTAAACTTAAATATCTCTGAAATTATTAATCCTACATCAATAAACAAAAAATATAATTAATTCCCAGTTTGTACTTTCTGTAATTGGTCTGCAACATTTTTTCGATGAAGTAATACTTTTCGAGATACTTGACGAAAGCCGTTTGGAAATACCTTTTTTTTTAGCTGAAATTGCAATTTTGAAGTCGTTATAACTTAAAGACTATCAATTTATGTGAAAAATTGCATAGAACCTTTTCTTCTTAAAATTTGATTCTAGTTCAGCTTCAATAAATATATATATTTTTCAAGTGCCACACCCTGAGAGGGGGTGGCATCCACCCCCTATAAATTAGCAAGCCTCCGCACAATATAGAAACTTTTCTGTGACGCATTTACTATTATACTGCCAAAAATGAACGAAATCCGTTCAATATGACATTTTTCCGAAGTTTTGCATATTTTTTACCACTAGGTACTGTAGTATGCAGGGTTGGTCAGATTAGTCGCGTAGAAGTGACGGTTGTCGAAAATCATTAAGTATTCATTGTTCGGATAAAAATTGTGACAATCGAAAATGTGCTTGTTTTAAGGAAGGCCTAAAATGTTGCAACGAGTGCAAATGTCGTTCCTGTAACAACATTATTAAAGATTTCGAGGCAGATATGAACGAATTAGAATGCTATTAATGTAGGGCCTACATAAACTACATACTACATCTAAAATAGAAAATTTATTTCAACAATAAAACTTATTTTATGCGTACGTTTTTACTTTCATTCATTAGAAAATGTCTAATAAACTTACTGATGGGTAGTTAGTAATACTGATTGATATTTATAGATTAGGTATTTATATCTATCTACCTGTCTTTTTATTATTAAAAGGAGACTATTTAATTTTTTTTTTCTACACCTATTTAATTATATGACAATTATTAGAACTTTTTTGGTGAAAAATCGTACCTATAATTCACTGTAGTAAATTATCGATTCATAATTCACTGCATCCGACCAATCACAAATACAAATTCGAAAATCACTGTTTCGCTGATTCAATGATATTTTAAATCGACCGCGATCAACTCTTGCTGCTGCGGCTGACAATCAATTCGCGTGACAGTGACAAGTATACCGCCATATTGTTTGTTTACGTTTTCGACTTCTTACGAATAGGTACCGATTAATGTTATCAAATTTCAGTCTAATTTGTTTAATAGGTGTAGAAAAAGCATAGTATTACATTCACGATTATGACCATTATTCACTCAGATGATTTGCGCCACTCGCCTACGGCTCGTGGGCTCAAACATCATCTTCGTGAATAATGGCTATCATAATCGCTCATATAATAATATACTATTGTACAATTTCTTAATATTAACAACATATGATCAATACTACTGTAAAATATATGAAATATTGAACAATAATATTGATCCCCTAGATCTTTTAATTCATTACTGGTTTTGTACCTATTGATATAAGTTAAACTACTACATACACCCCGACCGGAACCGTCAGATCGTTGCAGTCGGCAGGCTTGCTACAGCCGAGCGCGCAAGAATATGACTTTGACCCGTTAAAAAAAATCGCTGACTCAATACTATCAACGGGACTTGAAAAATTTTTATCCTAAAAACTTTTTTCAACTATTGGCTTCAATTTGTACGCAGCATGTATATACAAATTTTCATAAATAAATTTTTTTCTCGATTGCCTAAAATTACGCTACTGAAAATAACAAGTTTGAGTTTCCTATTATTTTACCAATTTAAAAAAAAATAAATCGGGTTCACGTGGGACGTTGTTCGAAGCGCTATTGTGTCTACTTTAATCTAAAAAAAAATAGCTTGATAGCACAAATATTTTCAGAGATATAGCGGTGGAGACGTTAAAAAACATATATCATTAAAAATCAATTTTTTTGAGTTTTTCCGAAATAAAAAAGTTCTCGACCACCAAAAAATGTCGTAAAAAATGATTTCGTGTACACGATTATCTTACTAAAGAATCCCACTAAGTCTGGTTTGGTTCTACGCCGGTTTTTTTTCTCGAAAACTAAGCGACTTTACTTCCAGATTTTACTCTACTAAATCTAGTTCCAGATCTCGTTAAATTACATAGGTCCACCGAATTTCAAGTCAATATCACAAACGGTTCCAGGATAATCATGCTCATAAAAAAAGTTACAGACACAGACAGGCAGAGAGACAGAACGACAGAGAAACTATTTTTTGTTCAGACTTAAAATTTCGACGTTTCATGACATTCTAAGCCTATTTGAAGAAAAAAATTTTCAAAATTTTCAAAATACTTCCACTCCACTACGTGGATGCGGAAGTAAAACTAGATAATTTCTCGTCGGTTGATTTCTTTCATTGAGTAATACTAAATAATAATGTATAGATATAAGGGTAGGTACATGTATTGACGTAAAACAAAAAGAAATTATATTTCCAGAAAAAACATTAAAGGTTAAGCTTAGTCGAGAGAACCACACAAATTCCACATTCTGATGTAGTGTTTTGACAATGATAATTCAATAAATGGCTTCACAAGCAAAGTTTGGAAAACGGTAAATTGTGAATATTTTCCTGTTGTAACTGAATATTCCTACCTAACTGACCTACCCTATCAAACTTTGTCTGATGATATAATAAAAAGCAGAAAAATGATATGACAATCTAAATTATGAATATTAGTTACAATTAAAGTACACGGTCTAGGTATTAATTTTTTAAACGCAGCATACAATGGATTGAATATATTAAGAGAGGAACAATAATTTCTCAGTTGACAACAAGCAAAAACTGGTGAAATAATTGATCCGAGCCAGGCAGGCATTTCGTTATTATACCTTCCATGTTTTCAACTCGAGAAACCACTTAATTGATCTCGTTATTTGTACATTGTGGAATGCGCTGAACTGATTCATAGGAGAGGTTCGTTATTTTACACCAGTAATTTGTTTTCGACGTTTTCAGCTCTAAACACACGGAAAAATGACTGGCACGTTGCACAAATAAGAGCCAGGTATATCAATTAAAATTATTACGTTCAAATGCTATTTGTTCAGTGGGAATTTTATACTCATTCTCTGCCATAATTTAATGCCATGCAGTAAATGTATAGAACATAGAACAGGGAAGTATTTCAAGATTTAAATATAAAATAATGAATTAATAAATTAAATCATTCCTTCTCTACTTTATAAAGTTTAAGGAAACATCATTTTAGAACTTATGACCAATTTTGTATTCTTGATGATAATGAAACAGATGTTTGGATTTTCTTTTTATTTGGCTCATGTTCAATAACGGTTCGTTATTTCATCAATTCCATCAACTCTGCTCCAACTACATAGTAAATCAGAACACCCTCAGAAGAGGACACCAACCAGTTATCAAATTTGCACACAATTTTTAAGGTGTCATGCAATAGACAAATTGAAATGGTCTAAATAAAACTATTTATGTAACGGTCATTATTTATCCCCATTATCACAGAACAAGTACAAGCAGGAGAATTTCTGCTATAAGGGTTTAACTTCGCCTCTTATTTTAATAATAATAATAGCCTTTATTCAGTAATACCATAAAATGGCGTGGAAAAAGTCAAAAAGAACATGAAATCTTGGTAAGTAAAAATTGATAAAAACATTACAATTACATACAGAATGGTGTATAAAAATAGTACATTTAAAATATGTAAAATAGTACATTTAAATTATATAAAATAGTACATTTAAATGAAAACATTACTTTACAATGAGGATCAAAATTATGAGTAAAATATTCTGAAACACAGTAGAATGACTTCTCATATAAATAACTTTTCAGCTTGACTTTCAAATCTTTTCTTGATAGATTCTGATATTCTTGTGGTATTTTGTTGTAAACTTTTATTAACTGCGTTACTACATTACGCTGTACTTGAGTGAAATTCATTTGGGGCTGACGTAGCACTGATCTTGCACAACCTCTATTATTAAACATATGGCTGGTTTCATATCTGCTAAATAATTCTTGGTAATGTTCTTTAACGAAGCATGCACATTTTTATATACAGGGTGTTTCATAATTGAATGCTGATCCTAAATGGCGATAATCCTTGGATGATTTTAAGAAAAATTCTTTATATGAACATAGGTCCGCAACCGCTTTATTCCTGAGATACAGGGTGTTGAAATTTAACAAAAAAATCAGTTTTTCCCCAATATCTCTAAAACGGTTTTATTTTTTTTCAATTTTGGTACATGCCAAGTGCGCATAAAAATACATTTTTTCCAGGATAAATGTTTTTTAAATTTTCATCAGTGGCGCTGCTGTCAACATGCCCTGCAATATTTTTAATAAAAAAAATGATACGCCATTTTTTTTTAAATAAATATTATTTTCATATTTGCGGTTTATCTTGTCATCCGTCGTCCGGCGGACGGATTTCCATTTAAAAAATAAGATGCAATCATTTGCTTGTCCCTATGCGATTTTTTCTCTTAGTCTCAATTGCATAATTTGTGCTAACCAAAGCATCTGGCAAGATTTTTATAATTTTATTAGTAACTATTATTTAATTTTAGTAATAAGTACGCAGAAAAAGAAATTTTTTTAATTTCAAAAAATTATAACTATTTTGAACAAAAAATACCCTGTATCTCAGAAATAAAGAGGTTGCGGACCTATGTTCATATAAAGAATTTTTCTTAAAATCATCCAAGGATTATCTCCCTTTAGGATGAGCATTCAATTATGAAACACCCTATGTACAAACATGATACGTTAAGTATATTTTTCCCTTTAAATATTTTTAATGTTATCAGAACTGGGCAGTACTCGAGTAAATTGTACTCGTAACTGTACTGAGTACCCAAAGTACTCAGTAAAATGTACTCGCGAGTACTTTTATTTGGATGGTACTCTGTACTCGAAATTTTCAAGTACTTTACATTATTAGGTACTCGAGTACTTTTGGCGGCCACAACTTACGAGTAACGAGTACGAGTACCGACGTGCAACACAGGTAGCTAATACTGACGAAGTATTGAATTACATGATAGGATTCTTAGCATTTTAAAGGAAAAAAAAATATGTATTAAAAATGCTTAAATCATTTATTTAAATTCACTCATTAAATTAGATTAGATTTCGGAAAGGAGTTGGCTGATTGGCCTTGACCACCGCGACCCCGTGGATCTATTTGGGCACTCCTTGTCTAATTTTAATTAGAGCTCCTTAACCAGCTTTGTCTTTTGTATCAGACTCCATAGCCTTGATAAGGGCTCCTTGGTATAGCTATCTGCCCTTGGTTTATCTTCGCCAAGTAGTTGGAACCTCAATCTGGCTAGGCCTTCGCAATGGCACAGCACATGTACTGAGATCTTCTCTTCCTCTTGACAGAATCTGCATGTTGCATCCTCTACCAGGCCCATTAGCCTACAGTGTCCAGTTAGAAGACCTACCATTATCCTAATAGCCTTTCTATTCTGGCCTAGTAGGTCTTCCGTGAATTTGGCCGATCGTCCTTTAACGAACTTTTTGGCCTGTCTCTGTCATGAGAAATTTTTCCATCACTCTAGAGATTTATTTTGTACCCATTCATTAATGGATGTTCATATGCATGGTTTAGCCACACCGCCATACAGGTAAGTCTCAGCTTGTCTTTTTCCATACAAGTGTGCAGGGCAGTCAGTGAGTTGGTGCTTTGGGCTTTGTTAACTTTCGTAGTTCATCAGATTTGTAATAATAAATGCGAATTTTTAAAATAAGAACTGACAAAAAAAATCAAAAAGTTGTGTTAATTCATGTAGGTATCACGTTATAGCTAGGGAGCTGGTGACAGAAATTTTTATATGATCTTATTGGGTGACTGAAGTTGAAAAGCGTTATAATATAAAGCCGAAAAAACCATTTCAGTCATTATGGCGTTGTTGATGTTTTAATTAACAGTTAATTAAACATGCAGCCAAAATATACAAATCCATTTGCCGGCCTCTTTTAGATTATGGACATACTTTATACCTGAACTGCCGTAAATCAATCACAAAAAACATCCAAGCTGCTGAAACCTCCGCTTTGAGATTAATTACGAAGATGCGCCATCCGAGGAATCCACTCCACTAGCCTTCTAATAATTATTTTTATACCAAGTTGAAAGTCAATCAATCCTATCCAGGAGAGACTAAATATGCTTTCCCAGAGAGTCCTCAAAATTTAGAGATTATAAATCCTCTCCTGAGATCACCAACAGTTCAGAGGCAAAGGTGTCGTTTTCCGAGATAACCATTCAAGAAATTTTGATTTCCTTACAAGTAGCTAATTAAACACTTTCTTTTTGATATTCTTCTATTTGCATTTTTGCTTTCAATCATCATATACTTTATACTTTAAATTGTAATATGAAATATTCTTTTTTTTTTCTATTGTATTATGAAATGTTCTTTGTTTTACACTGAAATTGATTTAACTTTTCACTATATTAATTTTTGCAATAAATATTAAATGATGTAATGGACAGGCTGAAGGACCTCGGTCGATGGCCTTTTGGTATATATTTGTATTATTTACCTGTATGACCAATAAAGATCTTTTATTATTACTATTATTATTATTAAAATGCAATTAAACCTCGGTCGATGGCCTTTTGGTATATATTTGTATTATTTACCTGTATGACCAATAAAGATCTTTTATTATTACTATTATTATTATTAAAATGCAATTAAAATGCTGATCTACTTTCATTTACTAATAATGGTGTAAATGGTATTCTAATTTTTTGTCTATTACTTATTTCAATTTGGTACTTTTGAAGTACTCATACTCGTTACTCATTTTTAGAAGAGTACTCTCCAAATTTTGCAAAAGTACTCATTTTTTAGAGTACTTCAAAGACAAGTACTCGTACTCAAGTTTTCACGAGTACTTTTTAAAGGTACTCGTTGTGAAGTACTCGTGAGTACCTTAGTGCGGTACTCTGCCCAGCTCTGAATGTTATAATAGTTACCTACCCTTTTAAAATGTAAATTCAAAGGAAATAATAAAAATGCTTATTATTATCCCATTATTCAAACATCATTGCGACAATCAGACCTAAGTAGTAGTGACATATTAGCCTTGCAATCTGCAGCATTCGAAAGTACGGGAAAAAGTACACAAAAAATTGTTATTTAGAAGATAGCCAGATGTGACCTTCATTGCTAAAAAAAAACATTGAAGAATTCAAATAGTTTTCCTGGCCCCAGTTTTGATCTGAAAAATGTTAAAAAAATCAGTGTATTTTCTTTCTCAAAAACACACGTCCATGAATTTTTTCAGATTTTTTGGAGCAAACAGTCGAGCAGGAGAAATCTTTTGCGAAAAAATACGTTTTTTACGATAGGAGCACCCTATTAGCACCTAGGGGGCTGAAAATTTGGCTGAAGGGGTTTTTAATATGTCCTTTCGAATGGCCAATTCGAAATAAAAATCCAGGCGGGGGCAATTTTCATCTTCTTATCCCGCTATAGCCTTTCAAAACAGTCCAACTTTTCTTTCTTAAATCTTAAATTATAGGGCTTGGAAGAAACGTGATGGACAGACGAAAAGAGGGACGCAATGATATGAAACTTCTTTCTCTACGAGCGACATTTACTATTTTGGAAATGTGTTGATCAAATGCAAAATACTCTTCTTTCGTATTTGTGAAGAGCATAACAATTACAGAAAATTAAAAAAAGTGGTCTTTTTTGGTACTCCATTAGGTATGTATTTTGACGTGCTAAACATGAATCAGGTGTCCATTTAGCTTCATTGATCACCATTTTTTTGTAAATCGTGAAAATATCTAAAAAAAAACTCGTAATTTAGGTGATTTTCTCGGTTTACTAAAATTCGGTGTATCGGAGCTAAACGGATACCTGATTCATATTCAGCATGTCAAAATTACATAGAGGTTACCCAATGGAGTCCCAGAAACACATCACTTTTTACTTTCTTGTGTGTCTGTGTAATATATTTGCTTACTCGATTTTCTAGAAAATGGCGGAGGATCCGGTGATATTCATATATTACACAGACACACACAAAAAAAAGGTCTGTTTCTGGGACTCCATTTATGTATTCGACATGCTGAATGCGAATCAGGTATCCGTTTAGCTCCGTTACCCACCAATTTTTAGTAAATCGCGAAAATAAACTAAATTATGAATTTACTTTTAGGTTATTTTCGCGATTTATAAAAAAAATGGTGACCAATGGAGCTAAACGGACACCTGATTCGTGTTCAGCACGTCTAAATACATATGGAGTACCAGAAAAATACCATTTTTTTTTATTTTATGTGCCTGTGTAATCAATAAAGGCGCGCTTACTTCACAAAAAAATATAATATTTATCCTGGTTGTATATTTTATACTCGTTAACATGTTATCCACCATGTTGATGAATACAAAATAAAATCCTTTGTGTATACACCTAATATTATCAAAATTACCATATCCTCGATTGTTACACTCTTAGCGAATGAAGTGGCAATGTAGGCATAAAGACCGCCTCAGGAGAAACGAGTTTAGGGAATAAATGTTAATATAAACGGCCTTAGGCTCCGGTTACTGTCACAAGCCTGAATGGCAACTTTTGACGACTTGTCAGCTACTGTAATTTACAAGCTTAATCCGACGAGTGTAAAAGCCGACACAAGTATCACTACAAAATTAGATAAAGTTTAAGGACCTCCCTCTATATTTGGACGTATTACTTACTGTTGAATCTTTTGTTAGCCATCTGTTATTATACATTGGGTTTAATATTTCAGTTTCAGTCTCTTATTTTGCTCACACACGGTGCTTCTAAAGCGAAGGCGTGTCTTAACGGAGTACACTAGAAGGAAAATAATACCAAATTAAATGTATATAATACTGCATCCCTATGGGATCAGAACACCTCAAATTTATAAAAATAAAAATAATTAACCTCAAATTTATAAAAATAAAAATAATTATAATTTGTATTTTTACTTTCAATGGCATCAGGATTTGAATATGGTTATCAACAAAATAGGAAATATTTTTAATAGTCAGTTTAAAATTACTTGTTCAAATTTTTTGGAATAAACTATATCATAAATCAATGGAGATCATTGACACGGTTGTAGAGTCAGTTGCTCATATACACCTCCACGCTAAAACTAAAAGCATTTCAATAGCAGGCATAAAACGTCTGTTCATCATAACATTCATAACACAGCCCCACAAATGGGCTGTCCGGCGGACCAGACCACTGTATCCTTATGACCCGCTGAATCCGAATCAGAAGACAGAATTTTCAGATTGGCTTGCTTTTCATCCCTAATCCCAGAAGACAAAAAAAATGGTCTGCCCGGCGAACCAGACTAATGTACCATTATGTATTTTGACCTGCTGAATCTGAATCAGAAGTCATTTTTTCCAGATTCGCTCGCTTTTTATCTCCAATTCCAAGTAACACCACTAACACAACACTGTCCGGCGCATCAATCCAATGTATCCTTATGTACTTTGACCCGGTGAATTCGAATAAGAAGTCAAAATTTTAAGAGTGGCTCTGCTTTCATTCCTAATCCCCAACACAAAAAGAAAGTAGTCTAACTTTAAAAACACCCCTAAAAAGCCGATTTCTTGCCTTTCACACTCAAATGAGTAGTAAGAAATTTTTTTAAATATGTTTATGACATAGCCTCATAACGCCATAACCTCATATCACTGTAACCCCCACTACAATATCACTGCGAAGAGCGAAAAATTGGTTTCTTGAGGTTAGATAC
Organism: Rutpela maculata; assembly: GCA_936432065.2. NCBI lineage: Eukaryota > Metazoa > Arthropoda > Insecta > Coleoptera > Cerambycidae > Rutpela > Rutpela maculata. The sequence continues at coordinate 160,649,715 of OW386287.2, forward strand.
GAAAACTGAGCCAATCTAACATTTCTGACTTCGAATTCAGCCGGTCAAAATACATAATACCGGTCTGGTCTGTCCAACACGCCACTTTTTATTGTGGGGCTGTTAATTAATGTGTAATTAATGGTTCAGCATTTAAGAATTAATTTAGGAAAATATATAAGTGAAGTCAACCTAAGTTCCTACTAGAACACAAAGCAACACATTTGAGATTATGAAATAATTCTGGACGGAAACTGAAATTCAAACTAAAGTACAAATTAGAGAAAACTGAAAGGCAGCAGATTTCAACATTACTTCAGAATCAGAATGGTATAACAAACTGTTGCAGAGAATTCAGACTTGATGTCCAAAAGATGAAAATTCTTATGAAATAAGTACTACAAACAGTGTGACAAACATTATGTGGATGAGTTCCATATCTTTCAGTGAAATATATCAAGAATTACACTAGGAGGAATAAAATTTAGAAAAATACTTGCGAGCATACTTGGGAAAACGGACATAGACTAAACGGATTGGGAAAAAATTTTAACAAAAGAGACAAATACCACGAAATGAAATAATAAAAAATCATCAATAATGTTATTAAATTAAGATATATGCGTATCGAAACGTTCTATAGATTTTTGTACAACCTAGCTACCAATGTTCCAATGTAAGAAAGTAAGTTAACAAATTTAGTATCATTAAAATCAAAATATCAGTAATTCTGAGAAATACATTATTTTAATTTTTTTAATTCGCATAATATTTGCGAAAGACATCCTCTAAGTGTTCCTTTCGCATGAAAGTCGCAGGCATAGGGGCTTTTTCTCAATTTATAGGCCAACCTAGTATCTGCCCTTTTACCTAGAATCATTTAAAAATGAGCACAATACACATATCGTGGCTGGCGATGTAAATATAAATATTCTTTCTGAAGTAACATTTGCACAAGAATATTTAAATATTTTAAAAGAGTTAGGATTCACTTCATATATAAACGACTACACGCTTATACAAGGTAACCAAAAATCATGCATAGACCATTATTTTGTAAAACATAAAAATAATACACCTGCCTTTAAATCATTTATTTTTTTACCACAAATAACAGACCACTATCTAATAGTTTTAAACAGTAATAATAAACCAGAAATCGAAAAAAGCAAAAATTAAATTAAATTTTAAAAAGTTGTAAATTACGAAAAACTAAAACGTGACTTACAAAGAGAAGAATTATTTATACTAGTAATGATACTACTGATATAACAGATGCATTTATAAATACGCTAAAAATGTACATTGAAAAAAATACCAAACTAATTAAAAAAATTTTAATAACCATGAATATATGACACTCGAAAAAAATATATAAATGCTCTAAAACTTAAAGTTAATAAAAAAAATCGGCAGCTACTGGAAGCGGCTGGAACCTCCCAACCCGGTGAATCTTTGAAGCCGAAAAGAGCACTAAACAATATGAACGATCTCATTTAATTATATTTATTAAGTTGAAATATTTTTTTCGTATTAAATCAGAAAAAAAGTCTTGCGTTCGGTGGGATTTGGACCTAAGAACTTGAGTGTTTAATTTATAGTCTGCACAACATTAATATTTTATTCAATGTTTTTAATACAAATATATGCTTCATCGGATCCTAGCCCGGGGCCAGCCAGACAACCACGGTGAACACCGCCGTGGCGAGTGTGAGGCTGGACGGGGTAGGTCCGGTTTGGCTTGGAGAAAAATAGAAAAGTAGCTCCTGTCTTCTGTAGGCAGGCTCAAAGACTAGGTTAAAATTATAATGTGTCCACATGGACCTAAAATTAATATAAAAATAAACACAATTCTATAAAAACGTTCGTAGGCAAGAGCACTTAATAATTTTGATTATTGATACGGGAAACAACCTCGGAAACAACTAAACGAAAAAACCTGTTCGTTGGTAATGGGATGGATGGCAGGGATGGCCATCTTTGGAAAAAACCATATAACTCTTGGTGAACAGCTTCCCTGCCAGATGTAGCCAGGGTAGTGTTCATGGTGGCTCGTTTAAGTTTGAGTTGGTATATTTTGTTTTATCTTTTGGCCTCGATCAATTTTTCACTAAATCGGCTGGGGAAGTGATAGCTGTCAAATTTTTGGTTCCAATGTTTCCCTGGGGAATTTGGTTTTTGAAAAATGTTTAGGTTGGTATCAATGTCTTAAATTGTTTTTAGGTTATGTAGTACTATTTTTAGGTTATGTTGCCGGAAGAATTTTCGGTGGGATGCCGAAAGTAGCGGAAATAGTTTTTAAAATATAATGTCACTGTCACTTTTAAAGTTTTATTGGAAAAAACTCACCGAAAGCGTTCCGGTGGGGTTGCTTACACTTGTAGGGCTTGTAAGCGGTTCAGGATGGCCTCTCACACCATCCGTGGGCTTTATAAACGTCGAAAAAACTTGTAATCTCTCGATGCACTTGACACGTCAAAAATACTCAGCATACAGTCTGCACGCTTTAACACACTAGCAGAGAACTTATACCACAAATGGACCCGTAGTATTTTTGGGAATTTTCCTTCGAGTCCATTTAATAAAATTTGACATTTTTCTGAAAATTTGACATTTTTCTGAAAAGTGATATTTTTCCGAAAATTTGACATTTTTCTGAAGTGACATTTTTTCGAAAATTTGACATTTTTCTGAAGTGACGTTACTCCGAAAATTTGACAATTTTCAAACATTTGGCATTTTTCTGAAAAGTGACATTTCTTCGAAAATTTGACGTTTTTTCGAAAATTTGACATTTTTCTGAAAAGTGACATTTTTCTGAAAATTTGACATATTTCTGAAAAGTGACATTTCCCTGAAAATTTAACATTTTTTCGAAAACTTGACATTTTTCTGAAAGGTGACATTTCTTCGAAAATTTGACGTTTTTTCGAAAATTTGACATTTTCCTGAATTTTTGACATTTTTCTGAAAAGTGATTTCTCTGAAAATTTGACATTTTTTCGAAAATTTGACATTTTTCTGATGTGACATTACTCCGAAAATTTGACAATTTTCAGACATTTGGCATTTTTCTGAAAGGTGACATTTCTTCGAAAATTTGACGTTTTTTCGAAAATTTGACATTTTTCTGAAAAGTGACATTTTTCTGAAAATTTGACATATTTCTGAAAAGTGACATTTCTCCGAAAATTTTACATTGCTTGGAAATTAAAAAAAAAAAATTTCGCGACTCGTGTAGAAATATTTTTTTGATATCATCATCAGTTCGCCTGTTATAAGAATTTTATGCTTTTACGACATCATCAGAACGTAGGTGTATTTTTAATTCACTCGTATTCCATCCATCTACAATATTTCCACCTACGTTTCAAACTTTAATTGGATGTTTCCAGTTAAGTCGATATCTGCACCAGTTTCTAAGAATTTTTCTTATTTGTGACGTCATGTGACGTAAGTGTATTATTAATTCACTCGTAATCCGTCCGTCTACAATATTTATACCTACGTTTCAAATTTCAGTTCGATATCTTCAACCGGTCCCGAGTTATCACTGAACACCTCTGTCATTATTAGAATATCACCCTGTACATTGCACTGCTTTGAGGACAAAACAAGTGAAATTTTTGTTTTTTAATTTTTTTCACGGAAACCAAATCGAAAAAGTGCAAGTGTGATTTATCGTTGAAATCGGAATTTTTACTGCTTTTCATTGGTTCAATTACAAATTGTAAGTAATCATAAAATAAACAACTTGTTGTGCCAAAACGGCACTAAACGTAATCCGATCTCAACCAAAACCTTTTCAGATCTTCTGGAGCCCTAAAGAAACCCTCATGCAAAGTTTCTTCCAAATCCGTTTAGTAGCTTCGCCGCTATCGTGCTAACACACACACACACACACACACACACACACACACACACACACACACACACACACACACACACACACACACACACACACACACACACACACACACACACACACACACACACACACACACACACACACACACACACACACACACACACACACACACACACACACACACACACACACACACACACACACACACACACACACACACACACACACACACACACACACACACACACACACACACACACACACACACACACACACACACACACACACACACACACACACACACACACACACACACACACACACACACACACACACACACACACACACACACACACACACACACACACACACACACACACACACACACACACACACACACACACACACACACACACACACACACACACACACACACACACACACACACACACACACACACACACACACACACACACACACACACACACACACACACACACACACACACACACACACACACACACACACACACACACACACACACACACACACACACACACACACACACACACACACACACACACACACACACACACACACACACACACACACACACACACACACACACACACACACACACACACACACACACACACACACACACACACACACACACACACACACACACACACACACACACACACACACACACACACACACACACACACACACACACACACACACACACACACACACACACACACACACACACACACACACACACACACACACACACACACACACACACACACACACACACACACACACACACACACACACACACACACACACACACACACACACACACACACACACACACACACACACACACACACACACACACAGACATTTTTCAAAAACAATTTTTTTGGGTTCCTGGGACCTCAAAACGTAAAAGATTTGATGTTATCTCAATTTTCGATTTTGGGCTAATTGTAGTAACCTCTCACAATTTTATTGTGGGGAGGTTAAAACCGTTGCCCAAGGAATCACTACTTCCACATCTAGTTTTTCTATCCAAGTCACTCACAACGAAAAAATTTTGTATGTGGAAATAATTGTTTATGGAACTTTAATAATATAATATTTGAAATCCTCTACCCCAAAAACCTCTACCGATACCCCACATCGGTAGTGGGGTGGGGTGGTGATAGGGGGTGGTAGTGGGGTGGATAAAGTAAAAAAATATTTTGAGGTTTCTGGTTCTTGTACACACATTAAATCACATTTTTTTCATCCCCTTTAATAATGGGGTAGGGGTGGTAATGGGGAGTGGTTAATGCCAAATTTTTTTTGAGACCTTAGCTTCTCTTGTATATATTAAATACCAATTTTATGAACTCTTACCTGCTTGATTTACTTGCTTACCCCAAATTTACCCCCCATCCCTTCGACGTTCTAGATCTCGTTAAAGTACATATGTGTACCAAATTTCAAATCAATATCTCAAACGGTTCCAGAGTAAACGTGCGCACAAAAAAAAGTTACAGACCGACAGACTCCCAGCAAACCAAACCACATCATTTTAACATCATAATGATGTGATTTTTGCAACAGTGACGTCGTCATTCTTGTTTGCAACCACGTGGAAATGCCGTCACAGTGACGCTAAACGGCCGCACTCAGCCACGTCGTCAAAAGTGACTTACTTATTTTCCACTTTTCAGCCACATCAGTACCACTCATTTGTGATATAGATATGATCATATTGTGAACCAAAAATATATATTATAACAATTTGAATGTTACCGCCCAACTACTTTTAAAATAAATAAAAAGAATTTATATTGCAACAAATAAATCTACTTTTATATTACGAAAAAATAGCTCCATTGAAACTTAAAAATCACTGATTAAAAATTAATATTTTATATCCGACTCCAAAAAATGAATTTTTGAATAAATTATGTTTCCTCATTGAATTTTTTATTGTTTTTTTATCGAAAAAAATTATTTCAATAAAGTCGGCTGACATTTTATACCTTGTGTGTGATTTTACATTCTGAAAAACTTTTTCTCATTTTTTTTTTCATTATAAAAATAAAGGTGAACTCTTATATATTATTTCTTAAATATTTGTTTCAAAATCCTCCTGCATACCTAAAATTATTCTCGTTCCATAATATAGTTACATATATAATTAGCTGTATATGAGAATATAATTTTAGATATACAGGGTGATTTGTAAACAAATATTTAAGAAATAAGTACATCTTTATTTTTTTAAATGAAAAAAAATAAAGAGAAAAGTTGTTCAGAATGTAAAATCATACACCAAGTGTAAAATGTCAGCCGACTTTGATGAAATAATTTTTTTCGATTGAAAACAATAAACAATTCAATATGAGGAAACATAATTTATTCAAAATGAATCATTTTATATTGGAGCCTGATATAAATATAAATCTTTCATCGTTATTTCATTGAGTTATTTTTTCGTAATATAAAAGAAGATTTATTTGTTGCAAAATAGGTTCTTTTCATTTATTTTAAAATTAATTCAGCGGTAACATTCAAGTTGTTATAATATACATTATAAAGCCATATAATTTATTCACAATTCATTTTTATTTTAATGGCTTACTTCAGACAAAAAATTTCAGCAAAGTAGCCTGATATTGCTGAAATTTTACACAAAAAAGTATATTTCACATTCGCTTTACTTACCTTTTTCTTAAATTTTTCTTGAGATTTCGGAAAATATATAAAAAGGCAGTTCATACATAATCGTTTGATATTTGCTTATAAATCTTGCACACATCCCTAGATATTTTAATCGTTTTATAGCACATATATTACTCACTAAAGTGGGGCCCCAGAAAATGTCTCTAAGTAAAATAATAGAAAATAGATTTAAAAATATAAAAAGTATTAAATAAATTGGAAGTGATCAATGAAACAAACATTTCCGAAACTATATATATTCAAGATATGATTACAGGTATGCCTTATAATATAAATTCACCTAGCTATTTCTTTCTTGATCTTCTTTGATCCCTATAACGGATTAAGTGTCACAATTATCTCATAGTCAAAGTCTGCTGTGGCTGGAACTATTTTTCATGCCACATCTAAAAACTTATAAAAAACTAATTATCACAATTTAAAAATGTTTAATAAGATTTGGTATCATTTATGTCAGTAAAAATAATGTTAAAAGTTGAGTATTGGTAGTGGTAATTTCAAGTTCAACCACACACTCGTTTTGTTATTAAAGTAAAAAACCGCTGCCCAAGGAATCGTTACTTCCACATCCAGATTTTCTATCCAAGTCTCTCATAACGAAAAAATTTTGTATGTGAAAATAATTGTTTATAGAACTTTAATAATATAATATTTGAAATTGTCCAAAAACCCATAAAACGATATCCCACACGGTAGTGGGGTAGGGGTGGTGATAAGGGGGGTAGTAGTGGGGGTGAATGAAGTAAAAAAATATTTGGAGACTTTTGGTTCTTGTACACACACTAAATCACAATTGTATTTTCATCTCCTTTAATAATAGGGCAGGGTGGTAATGGGGGTGGCTAATGCCAAAAATTTTTTTAAACCTTCTCTTGTATCACTAAATACCAATTTTATGGACTCTTACCTGCTTGATTTACCGATTTACCCCCAATCTACCCCCTATTTACCACATTTTACCCCCCTTTATCCCCCTTCGACGGAATAAGATGAAAATATAATCTAGTTCCAGATCCCGTTAAAGTACATACGTGTACCAAATTTCAAATCAATACCTTAAACAATTCCAGAGTAAACGTGGGCACAAAAAAAAGTTACAGAACGACAGACAATTTTTTTTTTGCTCAAATTTAAAATCTCGACGTTTCATGACATTCTAAGCCTATTTGAACAATAAAAATTTTCAAAAATTTTTTTGTCGTTACCATACTTCCACTGGATGTGGAAGTAATTAAATTTAATTTTAATACCTTACATCTTTAGAACTTCATTGACACTATTGAAAAAATTAAAAAAAAAAGATGACCATTGAAAATAAACTACTATTTTGTAAAACATGAATTAGCAATAAAGATACGAATTCAGAATTTGATTCTAGCAGGGCATGCAGAATACGGTTCTAAAATTATTTGAACTTTGTATCACTCTTTATTCGTGGATACCATTTGAATTCTATCTCTAGCAAAATAATAAAGTTTCGATGAGACTTAAAATAAGACACTTAGGGCCAGTTGTACGAACTAAGTTGAGCCAAGTTCAGCTTGAACTAATATCAAAAGTCAACGTTACGATTGTTACAATAATCGTAACCATGACTTTTGATCTTTGATCAAGCTGAACTTGGCTCAACTTGGTTCGTACAACTGGCCCTAAGTATACACTAAATTAAAAATTAAGCAAAAAAAAAACTGAAGGTGAAGTTTCTCATTACCGAAAGAGTATTTCAATATGAGACAATAAAGAATATATTTTTTTTTATAGAGCTTTATTACAGCTACAGAAAAAATTGGTAAAAACAGCAGTTTGCACAAAATTCAAATGAAAAATGTCTAAGATTTTAGAACTTATATAAACTTACCATCTTTTCTCTCATTATACTGCCACTGCCAGAAACCCCACGAACGAACATAGTTTTAATTGTCTATTATAACATTCTAAAATATCAAAAAATGTATAAGTATCTAAATTATTCCAGTTAAATAGGGAGGATTAGAGGAAAAAACTGAAAAACTAAAGATTTGAAACTTGGCAGAGATGTTCATTAAAGCTCACTGTTTAAACATACTTAAAGTCGTCAACTCTATCTCTTACGCTCGCGCCGCCATCTTGAAAAAATGGTGCTCGCAGATTAAGTTTTTTTTCTTATATCTCGCTAACCATTAGAGATATCGAAATTAAGTCTCCAATAAAAAGTAAAGCTTATAAAATTCTCTACAAAAAATGGAATATAATATTTTCCCGTATCTATTATTATCATCTTCTAAAATAGGAAATTACATTTGATCAACACATTTCTAAACCGGAAATCACTCGTAAAAAAAAAATTCATATTATTATGTTAATTCTAGAATTCCCAATAACTTTAAAATATCCGTCGAATATCTGTTTGTCAGTCTGTCAGTTTGTCCATCTGTCTCCCTGTACGACACTTTTTGTGAGTATGATAATTTAAAAGAGAAGAGTCCAATTTTATTGAAATTTGAACAGTAAGTTAGTGTTAACTAAAGGAGGAACTCTATTGATTTTGAAAAAATCGATTAGTAAATATAAAGGTTATAAAACATTTTATGAAAAAAAGGCATGTGAAGATTGTTGTAACACCTTTGATGAGATGCTAAAAATACAGAGATATTGCACAGTATACTGACCAACGTTTCGGCAAACAAGATGGTATCATCGGGAGATCATTAAAATTGCAAGTATATCACTTAAACCTACAATCATAACATACTTACTAATCGATTTTTTTTTAAACGCTGGGGTTCTTCTTATAGCTAACACTAATTTATTGTCCAAATTTCAATAAAATCAGACTTTTCTTTTTTAAGTTATTTACCTTACAAGAGACATGCCGGACGGGGAGGGAGACGGAGAGACGAACGGACTGACAGAAAAGACATTTTGAAAGTTGTCCCGTATTTTATGACAATACAACGATATATTTTTATTACATACGAGTGATATTCACAATTGTTGAAACATGTCGATGAAATGCGTATACCTAACACTTTTTGTACATAATTTTATAAGCTTTATTTTGTATATAAACATAATTTCGATATCGCTAATGGTTAGAAAGATATAAGCAGTAAACTGAATCGAACCGCCATTTCTCCAAGATGGTGGCTCAAGCGCAACAGTTTGGGCTGGGGACTTTTAGTATGTTTAATAGTAGGTAAGCCTTAATGAACATATTTGCCAAATTTAAACACTCTATCAGTTTTTTTCGTCAAACGTTGAAATTTGTTCTAATTTGACTGGGGTATTTATACTATAGATATAATGAGACAATCCTCGGATTCGGGTACTAAAATAATATACTAGAGCAAAATAAAATGATGGGTAATAATTAAAGCAAATACCATACAATATGACTGCATTTTGTCGTCAATTGGTAATAAAACAATTATCAGTAGGTATTTAAATCAAAAATAACCTAAATATGCTCTCTATATATTTATATTTTATTTATCTCTCTTTTATACTGTTTTTATAAATGTAATGAAATTTAAATATAAGTGTACCTATATTTTACCAATTAATTGATAGCACACAAAAGGTACCGGGTCTGGTGCACTTTAGGTACCTATCTCCGATTTTTCAAATTTTCTAACAAGTAATGCATAGAGTATAGCAAATAGAGCACATTTAAGCAAAAAAATTTATGGATGAACCATAAATTGACAAAAAAAAAATGTGAAAGTTACGGGACCAGTTAGCGACAAGAGGTGCTAGGTGGAGTAATGGTGGATTGTAAAGGAGTATAGGGAGTCGAAACGTATTGGTGCATATATTTAAGTAAGTAGTATATATATTGCCGAGGTAAGTAAATGTATTGCCATTTCGAAAATTATATAGGGCAAGGACAATATACTACTTAAATATATGCATTAGTATGTTTCGGCTCCCTAAAATTTATGATTTATGTGTGAGCTCTGTAAAGTTAGGTTAGGTTAAGGTTGTGTTATGTTCCTTTTTTTAATACTGAAAAGCAACATAGGTTACGGGGCAATTGCAATACTTTATTGTGATAGTACTTACTTTCATTCGCATGATTTACAATCTACTGTTACTCCACCTTTTCGCTCCCCGGCCTCGTAAGTTTCACATTTTTTTTTCTCATAATTTATGGTTCATCCATAAATTTTTTTGCTTAAATGTGCCCTATTCACTATATTCTATTCATTACTTGTTAGGAAATTTGAAAAATCGGAGATACCTAAAGCACAGAAGATCTTCTTCTGTGCCTAAAGTGCACCAGACCCATGTCACCAAACATGAAAATTACAGGCAAGGTATAAAATAAGAATACAACATTTCATAGTAACAATGTAGCTAATACAAGTAGGTACTTACCTTTACGTAAAAATGTGTTGATATTTACCAAACAAAAACCAAAAACATTAAAACTAAAGTTTATTGACGTCAACGTCGTTAATAGAACACAGACAAGTGTAAACTGGAGATGACATATAAGAGATGACGACACCAAAGTGAGTGGTGGCTCAGTTAGTTACATCCACGTTTTAAAATGTATCATTAAAATGATGTGGTGATTGTGGACATCCCAATCTCCACTGACATGGGAGTGGTTATAATGTGAACGTTCTGAAACGGTCCAAAGAGTGTCATCACGGTGATGTGATGCTTTGCCATTCACAAAATCCACTAAAATGTGAGTGGCTATAATGTGGATGTGGCAGAGTGTGTTTACTGGGCTGACAAACCGACAGACTGACAGACAGCCAGAATTTTTTTTCGCTCAAAGTTAAAATCTCGACGTTTCATGACATT